>OW052072.1:19032500-20232500 GCA_932526445.1 Phragmatobia fuliginosa | reverse complement strand
AAGCGGAATAATGAGTATTTTTTTTACACTAGTTTCGCTCCGCGGCGTTGCTTACGCTTTACAGGAATAAACGCGGGTAACACCGCGGGACACAATATAGCTAGTTATACATAAATTTAAGTAGGACGCGCCTTTTATCAACGACTTTAAACTTGCTATCCATATCCTCTAACATAAAGTTAAATACTTATGCAATTGTTAAAGTATGTACATTTAATTTATACTAATGTAGGGCTGTCTTTCTCATTGTCAACTGTTTCCTTAGTCTAATGGATAGCGTATGCGACTTCAGATCAACAGGTCTTGGGTTCAATTCCCGGGTTCAAATGTTTGTGAGATCCGCAAAAATTTGTTTCGGAGTTTGGGTGTTTTGTATGTGTAGTAGTTATGTATTTACAAAAAAAAAATATAATACAAGCTCTGCTTAGTTTGGGACTAGATGACGTTGTGTATAAGATGTCCGAAATAAAAAAAAAAACCTACGCTCATTTTGTTTAAGCAAGTTTGAGCAAGCTATCAAGAACCAAATTTCATTGAAGTCGGTGAAAAAATCGTAACAGAGTTTCTCTGGAATTAATAATATTAGCCCCCCCTAGCCAAGTTGCAAACATTTATCGTTTTCTATTCTAGCTTTTTGTCTGTTCTCTTGTTTTATTGTCTAATGTTTGTTTTGATCACGGGACTAAGTGTGTTTAAGATGTCCGAAATATTATTTTTTATTTTATGGACAAAAAAAATATCATATAATTTTTTGGTGTAAATACCGCATTACATAAGCATTTAGAGAATTTGCAACATTGTTCATTGATATCCGGCTCGATATTGTCATACATTTTTTTCCCTAATCTTTTTCTTCCTAGCCTTCTTCCCAAGATTACTTGGGGTCGGCTACTAGCTCAATCGGTTTTACCTGAATTTCAGTTTTTCTACGGGGCGAATAGCATCGGTCGTCCGCAACCCTTAGGGAGAACTGAAAATCGAAGGTTGTACAAGTTGTCAGTATATTTGAGGGCCCTGACTATCCCAAATAATTGCCATAGATGTTCATGACAACCAGGACCGACGGTTTAACGCCAAACAGCCATACTTCAGACTGTATTTAGAATTTTCCTTTAAATTTTCCAACATTACTTTTGACCCGACTCGGGATTTGAACCCGAAGCTTCTTGACCAGCCTCTCATTAAAAATAGTAGTGAAAATAAACCACAAAAGCAAGAAACAAATAAATTATATAATTTTAACAAGCATTGAATAGACAGATGCTAATTAATTCTGATATTTGATAATTTTGATTAATCGTTAAAACACACGCCCTGCTAATAATATTGGCTAAAATAACTAGTAATATCACACGAATAGTGCCTTAGCTTTTAAAAAATAAGGTTGCGAATCGTTTGTCAAGATAATGTTTTTATTTTACGTTCATTCAAATAGGTTTTCGTACTCGTCGACTGGAATCTGACCTTGACCTAAAAATAATCAAAGCTAACATTGAAAGTGATGTACAGAGAGTAACAGAAACAAATAGCTATTTTTATACATCCGTTCACTATCGCCTATAACTCTGAAAGGGTAAGCAAAATTTAAGAACAATTGATAAGTAGCAGCCCTTTACCAACCCGTCTGGCCAGCGTGGTATAGTAGGCCAAAACCTCCTTTCTAAGGAGAGGCCTACGTCCAGCAGTGGACTGTTAAAGGCTGTTGTTGATGATGATGATGATGACGATAAGTAGCAGAGCCACGCTGATTTCGGCAGGAATGGGCCGGCTCGACCGGGGCAGTACTAACCTAACCTCTCTTGCTGTCGTATTTCGTTGGTGAGTGTGAGACCGGAGGCCCAAGCATTCTGCATCATTGAGAACCATGCAGAAACATCTGATCATGCCGCTATGGTATGGGTCACCATGCTGCATTGCCTACCCTCACAATGAGGATCGTAGCCACTACTCCGGAATTCTACTCATGCTTTCCTTCAGGCAGATTAGTCATTTTGGTAGGCTATTATAAAAAAAAATGGAAAGGAAAGTAAATTATTTACGTCTAAGTAAGTACTTATATATCGCTCACATTATAGGTACGAAATAGAACTTTAATTCAATATAGGTACTAAAGGCAAGCTCTCAAATAAATAAAGATTGGTCTCAGGGCAAACCTATTTTAGTAGTTAGTTAGGGACTGTAAGGATCAGGTGGAAAAAAATTGAGTTATTAAAGACATTACAAGACAAGATAATTTATTAACAATTTAAGCGGGGCATGAAAAAGCATGTCACTATGCCGCCATGGTGTGAGTCGGCATACTGCTTGCGCATGCAAGCAGTATGCCCCAACTTTTAGATTCTGGTCATGCTTCCCATCAGGCATAGTGGTGGCAGGCGTTAAAAAAAAAAGGAAAGGAAATGGTAGGAAAGACATACTGAGAAGATTGGAGAATTTTATTAAAAGTTGGAGTTATCATAATATTACTGTTATCAATATACCAGGCTCCAAGAAGCGTCTGTTTGTAACATTAGAGGAATTTTTTTTTGAAATGTTTATGTAAGTTACATTTACACACGTCCCATTCAATTGCCTTGTTGGTCTAGTGGTTGGCGTATGCGGCTGCTGATCAAAAGGTCTCGATTTCGATTCCCGGGTCGGACCAGATATTTGTGTGGTCCACAAATGTTTGTTTCGGAGTCTGGGTGTTTCCTATGTATAATATGTATGTATTTACAAAAAAAAAGTATGTTTATGTATTTATATCAGTTATTTAGTACCCTTAATACAAGCTCTGCTTAGTTTGGGACTAGATGACGCTCTGTGTTAGATGTCCGAAAATATATTTCATACGGTTCTAACCTAAAACAGCAATTCCTATTAGAATTTTTAACTGTTTATCTGTTTCCGGAACGTTGTTACTCGCGATTATCAACTTTAACTTCCTTTAAATAATTTCAAACATCATTGAATTCTCATACAAAATACATTACATCGTGTTTAGTTCCAGAATAAAGGATAATTATGTTAGATAAGAAAAACTAGAAACATTACAAGGAATATTAAATTGTGTTTTTTACCTGTTGATATAATATCGATTGTGAACGACCCTGGAGTGACTGCTCGGAACTACTAATGATCGTAGCTGTTGCGTGTTTACAACTGGTGATGTGCAGAACCGTTGGACACGATAGATATCTAGTATATCTATGATATAATGAATAATCGAAATCACTTTTTTGAAGTTATTACTTTTTATGTGATGGTGAAGCGTAACGCGTTGCGGCGCCAGTCTGTCAGGCTTGTCATTCAGACCGTAATGGGATGGCTAGTATTGCAATATACGTGTTTTTTAGATACATAGTTAAAGTTTAAGGGTGTAATCACATTGTAATTATGGTCAAATAGTAGCAAATAACTGTTAATAATATATTAATCTTACAGGACATTACATGAAGTAAGGATTTAACTAAAAAATATAATTACAGAGCGGAACCTAAGTAATCTTGGAAATAATAAAGATCGGAAAAATAAAAAACATAATGTAATGTTTTTAATGCCGGTTGTTTCAGCTCATCCATGTCACACGGATTCCGAATCGTCCATTCGGAATGTTAGAGTGAGGAAATAGTGAGTGCGCCTGTGCTCGTGCAAACGTTAGTGAACTATGATATATTTTGCGCAATAGGCTAGTCTTCGTTGAGGCTGGCCGCTGTGGCCGAAGTCGGCTAGGAGTACATCATACGGATATCGACAGATATTAGCACATCACTATAATATACAACGTACCTGTTACTCAACAAGTCACCCTGCTAACCATCCAATATTTGCCTAACGAAGGTGACACGCTGTTAGCTAATGTTTACCTTACATTAGAATTGACAATATTTATTTTCAAGGCGTGTTGACCTTAATGAAAATGGATAAAATAAAGTATAATTCAACAATTTACCATAACATACAAAATTATATGCACTTTCTGACTAACATGTTCATTAATACAAAGTCTAAAAGAAATCTTTTTATTGATTTCATATGATAAGTCTGAGGCTACGAATTTAAAGTTTTGGCTTAACATTGTAAGCACCCACTATTGAAAGCTTTTTAGAAATTACAACCGTAAAGAGCCCTCAAGCACAGAAGTCGCGTATGCTATAAGCACGTCGATGGCATGAAGCCGTGGCCTATAAACGCTAGCTATATTTACCTATTTGCCTATATATAACTATATTTGCCTACCTATTACTCCAGTTTTCCACTACTCCAGATGACGTCATCTACGGCCGTTATGTCCGTCGGTTTTCGGAAGCAAAACATTACAGTTAGAACATTGATTTGCTACTAACACGAAGTTTTTTTGTTGTTTTGATTGTGTTATTGGGAAAATTAACCAAATGTTAATTATTTTCTTTATGCTTTCGCCCACGGCTCTACCCACTTGTTTATCAGTTATCGCGTTTAAAAGTAGCTTAAATGTATTTTCTCAAGGATCAAAGTACGTATCTCTTTAATTGAAATCGTTGTAGTGGTTTGTGGAATCGTAACAAACAGAATTACTTTCGAATTTATATATAAGTCTGGATTCAGTGTAGCCGTTCCAGATTTAGCCGAAACAAACAGACAGACATTTTTTTTGCTTTTATATAAGTAATTTACCGAATACACTTTCATATGTATTTAGCAACAAGTTGTGTGTATTTCTATACAATATGTACATTACAATAAATATGTATATTTTTATCGTTAAATTGTGATAATAAAATTAATAGAATAACAAATGTTTTACAACACTTTATAAAACAGTTTCATAATATATTTAGTGTCTATCATATCAACAACTTCCGACTGCGATGCGATAGCAATGTTATTGAAATTGCAACACGTCCTTATATTTCTATGACTATTGCATGCTTAGACCTCAATTGGTATCTCCTGGTCAGCACCAGTAGCAGGACTACTGTTGCTGACCACAACAACCCATAACGTCCCACTGCTGGGCTAAGGACTCCTCTCAGGAGAGGATTAAGGCCATACGTCCCACGCTGGCCTTGTGCGGATTGGGGAATAGCAAGACATGTTGTGTTTTAAGCCGCCCGAAGGGGTTCAACTGAGCTGCTCGACGCTCGACGCTCATAACTATCATGCCACAAACGGTGGTCACCCATCTAGGTCTGACCGCGCCGTTGTTGCTTACCCTCGGTGATTGTTTCCAATCACCTAAGATCACTCAGCTATGAGCAGAGGTGTTTGACTTACACTTTAACCGACTTCAAAAAAAGGAGGTTCTCTATTCGACGTGTTTTTCTTTTATGTTTGTTACCTCAGAACTTTCGATTGGGTAAGGTTTTGATAAGTTGGTACCTCCCATGTGGTCCCGTGATAAGGAAACCAGGATCTGATGGTAGAGACCTGGAGAATCGAGGGATCTCCACAAATATCATAGGCAAACATGTCTCGATTTGGGTACTCGGAATAATATTTTTTTGAAGTTTGGTTTTTTTTTGTTAAAATTATATTTATGTATGAGTGGTATAAGATCACGCTACGGGCAATAGAATAATAAATAAATAAATATTTCAGACATCTTTTCTATGTGTAATATGTATATGTATTTACAAAAAAAAAGTATGTTTATGTATTTATATCAGTTGTTTAGTACCCATAGCACAAGCTCTGCTTAGGTTGGGACTAGATGATGTTGTGTGTAAGATGTCCAAAATATTTATTTAAGAAAAAAATAAAATATTATCTTACACACAACATCATCTAGTCACAAACTAAGCAGAGCTTGTATAATGGGTACTAAACAACTGATATAAATACATAACCAAACTTTTTTTTTATAAATACATACATAGGAAACACCCAGACTACGAAACAAATATTTGTGGATCACACAAATATTTGATCCAACTCGAAAATCGAACTCGAGACCTCTTGATCAGCAGCCGCATACGCTCACCATTAGATCAACAAGGCAGTCGATAGAAGAGGCAGACGGAGCTGCGTGGCTCAACTAGTGAGTTATAATCGGTGACACTGTTAGCGAGAACGTTCTGATAAATAAACGCTTACTTGCGCCATATCCGGATATTAATTTAGTGAAAACAAGGAATAAGCATTACTTTACCTTGAAACTCTGAAAACGTTATCCGTAGAAATACTACCTCGTTTACACATAGCATTCAATTGGTAGCAAACTGTTATATATTCTACTAGCTTTCACCCTCGGCTCCGCCCGCGTCTATGTCGGTTATCGCGGTAAAAACTAGCCACGTTCTTTCAAATTTCATTTAAATCGGTACAATATTTTTTGAGTTTTTCGCGAACAGACAGACTGACAGACATGACCGCCACGTGTCACTCTGTCTGTTCGCGAAAATCTTTATTTTGGGACTTTATTCTATAGTATGTAGTGATTTCGAAAGAGCAGGGCATTTGAATATGCCGAATCGTTGGTCTGGTGGTTGGCGTATGCATCTGTTGATCTCGAGTCAAAGAGGTCTCGAGTTTAATTCCCGAAACGGACCAAATGTTTGTGTGATCCGCAAATATTTGTTTCGGAGTTTGGATGTTTTTTATGTATAGTATGTATGTACATATTTACAAAAAAAAAGTATGTTTATGTATTTATATCAGTTGTCTAGTACCCATAATACAAGCTCTGTTTAGTTTGGGACTAGATGGCGTTGTGTGTAAAAAATATTTTTTATCAAAAACATTAATTTAATTTATGTATGCTTTAAAACCTAAAAAAGTACTGCTTCTATTGAGCTGAAATTTAGACACTAAATATAAGTTTCAAGATTGATCTCTCTATATTTCACGTTATTTATGTTTCTTATTTCTCATAATTAAACCACAATGTACCACAACGAAATATGACAGGGTACAGGGTCTAACAAAATTTCAGCTAAAACACACTAGCTTACAAACAAATTGAAGCGATGGTTTCCTTTATTTGATTTGCTCGTAGATTTGACTGACAAAAATATATGATATTATGATATATGATATAATAATCTGCAGCTATTAATCAGTGGCATACTGTATGCCTAATACAAACACTCATTATTATTTAAGTAGCAAATTGAAGATCAGTTTCCCTCCATCCCTGGTTACGCAAGCGAGACCTCGTGGCCACCGAGCCGTGCCTACACACGCTTCCAATGAGTAGTAGTTAACCGTTCACTTAACAGGTGTCAGTGATGTGGTGTAATAACATGAAGAACTGGAGTTTAAGGTTGGTGGAGAAGATGCCTTACGCACTAACCACAATATCACTAGTATTTTTTTGTCACTTTTTTTGCTACACCTACACACACAACATACAAATTCTGAATCATGGTTTTTGTCAAAATTTGAATTCATTAATAAATATTCGGGGCTGTGACTAAGGTAATGATAAATAAATAATTATTTCGGACATCTTACACACAACGTCATCTAGTCCCAAACTAAGCCGAGCTTGTATTGTGGGTACTAAACAACTGATATAAATACATAAAAATATATACTTTTTTTTGGAAATACATACTTATTTATTATACATAGAAAAAACCAAACTCCGAAACAAATATTAGCGCATCACACAGACATTTGGTCCGCCCCGGGAATCGAACCCGAGACCTCTTGATCAGCAGTCGCATACGCTAACCACTAGACCAACGAGGCAGTCATACATTTTAAACCACTTAAAAGAACACATTTTTTTAGGGTTCCGTAGTTCGTTACTAGGAACCCTTATTTTTTCGTCATGTTTTTACATTTGCAAACATAAATAGTACACTTGAAAACATTGAACATACTTTTGGAAAGTGACAGAAACACACTTTTATGCAAGTCAAGTTTAGGATACCTTTCACCGAGCGAGTGAGTTTAGTGGAGGTCTTACTGTTCTCCCTCTCTGATTCTGGATGAGAGGTTTCCCTGCCATGGGCGGGAGTAACCATTTCATACCATATAAACCGCTTCTGCTCGCCACATACCATAACTTTTGAACGGTGGCGCAGTGGTAGTATATGCGACTGTTGAAATTGATGCTTCGGGTTCGAAGTTTGGGTATTTATTTACAAAAAAAGTATTTAACATTCTATCAGTCAATTTAGTTTTTATAGGACAATCTCTACTTAGTTTGAAAATAGATGGCGTTGTGTGTAAAAAAATCATTTATATAAAATGATCCTCATTAGACTGCTCTCCTGTCTACTCATCATCATCCAAACCACCACCGCCGACCTATTCTCGAAAGCGACGAAGACTAAAGCAGACGAACGTGATGTTAAAAGCAGCGTGTTTGACTTCATCATCATCGGAGGTGGAACAGCAGGATGTCTGCTGGCTAACAGACTGTCTGCCGTTAATGACTGGAAGGTAACCAATATCATCATCATTACAGCTTTAGAATGCGGTGTATTTCTACCCTTAATTGTCCCGACGGTGTCGCAAGATACGGCTAAGGGAGCTTGGGACAAAAATACTGCAAAGGAAATGGAAACTAGACACAATTCTTATACCAGCCCGTTGGTAGTAAGTGGTGGTGGTGTGGTGTAGTAAGCCAAAATCTCTTTTCTAAGGAGAAGTATTCATGATCGTTTATGGTCATAATATGGCCAATTAAGGTCACTCCTTTTAAGTGACCGGTGAACTGGTGGTGATGAACAGTCTGGCTTGTGATTAAATGGCAATATTTTTAATGCCACCTACTTTTTTTGTTCTACCTTTATTTATAATACCGAGTAATGCCACAGGCGAAGCTGGTATAAAAAAGTTACCTAAGTTACTCCTCATATCATCAGCCAACTGCCAGTAAAAGTCCCGTCAAAAGTGATCCAGTCATTCTAGAGATTAGCCGGAACAAACAGACAGACAGATAAAAAAAAAAAAAAAAAGTACCGTAAATAGTTTTATATGCGTCTAGTGAAAAGCTTTTAATTTGTAATAACAAACATATACTTTAACTTTACTTGACGCAATGTTAGATAATCACAAATAGCATGTTCATAAAGTAATATTGATAATATAATTAAATACTCGTAACTGTGTTAAGCGAAGAATTTTAGACCATGTAATCGATACAAATCAATAAATGAAATTGTTTGTTTGTTACTGAATGCATGTGACAGTATATATATATACGGTTCTTACAAGAAAAAAGCAATTTTTAAATATTGTCTTCTAATATTTTTTTTTATTTATTTAAAAACTCATACAATATTTTAACAGGATTAATTCCCAAAACAACATTGCAAGCTTATTACGACTATATGACATCGATTAGTATTATCAAAGTATACAAACGTAATACGTAGTACTTCAACCAGGTACATAAATTTAATACAAAATTTCAGCGATAACGCAACTTTGCGCTATTTCTGTGAATTTCGGGAAGCTACAATTATAAATATCAATTTCATTATTGATTAGGATTACGTTTATAATGCGTATTGCGCGCGATAAAGGGGCGAATTTCAGCAAGTTAGTCCTCGCCACTGTCTAATATATATCTAATATGTGTACTGTCTGTGTTGTATGCCTCGGTTAATCTCTGAAACGGCTAAATCAATTTTAACGGGACTTTCACTGGTCGGTAGCTGATAACATAACGAGTATCTTAGATTAGTTTGTTTTACTCGCCATTTACGACAATGGCCGCGGGTAACACGTATATAGTATATGTATTTAAATATATGATCCAAGTGCTCATCTCCAAACAGGTTTTAGTCCTCGAATCAGGTATAGAGGAGAATATAGACTTCGATATACCAGGAGTACCTACCAAAGACTACCGGCCCATATTGTGGAACTTCAAGACTGAGAGGAACAACTACTCCTGCTTATCACGACCAGGAGGAGCTTGCGAAGTGAAGACTGGAAAGGTTGGACATATAATATCTTCGCAATTTATAGCTTGAACGTTTATAACATGACACTTTGATCGAATAAGTCAGGTATGGAAAAAAATCTCTCCATAAAATAGTAAGAAGTTGTTTTCAATAATTCTTTTACTTAAATATTATTTGAAGTCCTTCTGCCATAATTACTTTAACTTTAATAAAATTGACCATCCCCCGTTTTAACCCATAAAGAGGGTCGATTTCTAAAGATACATTATTATTACACATCCACACCATCTATAGAGCATACATTTTAAATTTCGAGACTCTTACTTGAAAAACATAGGACTTTGATTAAAACTTCTAACCCCCGTTTTACCCCCATAGGGTGGAGTTTCGTAAAATTCGTTCTTAGCGGATGTCTACATCCTGTAAGGAACCTTACCTGCCTAATTTCAAGTTTGTAGGTGTTATAATTTCTGAGATTGCGTGATTAAATAGTGAGTGGTATTATGTTTTTCTGAAGCCTATAAATCAGCAGCCACTGGATTGCAAAACTTAGCTCATAAATCTTTTCAAATACTTTTTGTGAATTCGTTTACAACTGACCTGTTTTGGAGCTGTACAGTCTATTTAATGAAATGTACTTTGTGTTATAGGAATGTACTAGCTGCGCCCCGCGGTGTTACCCGCGTATTTTCGGGATAAAAAGTAGCCTACTTAAGTGATTATCCAGAACTCATTTTTAAATTAGGCATTTACAAACTATCATTATGGTTACTATGCAAGTTTGTTATGCCTAGCAACCTGTGAAGTTAAGACAGGAGATAAACAGTAATACATTTTGAAATCTATGATTTATGTATTTTTGTAATCACCTAGCTTTCGCCCGTGAATGCCGATTATTGCAGTAAAAAGTAGCCTATGTGCTATTCTGATATATAAGCTATATTACTGTAAAGTTTCATCCAAATCCGTTTAGTAGTTTTTTCGTGAAAGAGCAACAAACATACATACACACATACATACATACACACATACATACATACATACATACAAACTTTCGCGTTTATAATATTAGTAGGATAGTAGGAAGTGTTATTTAATTTTCACGGCAAAAGTAATTACAATTTTGTATTCACTATGATTAACGTTCAAGGTATTGGGTGGATCCAGCGTGATCAATGACATGAAGTACACCAGGGGTCACAAGTTGGACTATGACGGATGGCACAGCACTGGAGCCATGGAATCATTGGAATGGAAATTTGATAGTGTTTTAGAACATTTCAAAAGTATAGAAGATAATGGTAAGCTTTGTATTTTGAAGTGGCCTGTACTGTCTATTCAAAAATAACTGTCCATAATCGATTATTTTTAAATAGCTTGTTTTATGATTTTGTAAGATGCCAAAATAAAAGCAGAGACAATTAGTTGATAACTACTTTAGGTTAATATATTTAACTGCACAGTTGGTCTAGTGGTAAAAGTGGTCGCCACACCGCTTTCTACGGCGCCTAGTGTCGTGGGTTCAAATCCCACGTGGGACAAAACTTTGTGTGATTCAAAAATTGTTGTTCTGAATCTGTTGAGTTCAAAAAATTAAATAAATTATACATTGGCAGCTAACTAAAATTGTGAAGTGTGAGAACAAGTGTCATTGTTAAGTGACATTACACTTAAGCTTTGCAGTTTAAAAAGCTTTAATATTATGTTTCTCTTTGAAGGTGACTACGATGTCTTAATGAACTCTCATTACCATTCCCGTGGCGGTGAGCTGCACATCCAACGAATAAAATACGCAGACAGACCCATTGAGATATTCACTGCTGGTTTTACAGAGATGGGACTCCGTAGTTTAGACATAAACACCAATGTACAAGAAGCTATCATTAACAACCAATTTGCCATATCAAACAATACAAGACTAAGTTCCAATAATGCATTTTTAAAGCCAGTAAAATATAGAAAGAATCTGAAAGTTGTGACTGGAGCAACGGTGACTAAAATAGTTATAAATAAGGAGGAAAAATCCGTTGACGGTGTTCTTTACGAAATTGAAAAGGGGAAAGAACGTCCAGCTTACTCCAAGAGAGAAGTCATTTTGACAGGAGGAGCAATCAATAATGTAAGGCTTCTGCATTTGTCCGGTATTGGTCTAAAAGCTGATTTGAATAAACATAACATTACACCAATTATGGAACTGCCTGTAGGCCTCAATTACCAAGATCAAGTAACTGTCGGAGGTCTTGCGTTTGCCTTAAATGACATTCCTGCAGTTACAGAAGAACAACTTGTTAATGATTTTAAAACTTGGTTTCAAAGTCGTACTGGAGCTTTAGCTTCTAGAGGAATTAATCAAATATCTGCTTTTATACAATTGTATGAAAACTTCAATGCTCCTGACGTGGAACTTACCTTGGAAGGTAATTACATAAGAAGCGATAAATTTATGTTGACTAATGTATCTGTTCATGCTTCAGAGGAATCCAATTTACCATTAGCCTATTATAACCTAGTTAATATAAATCCCGTTTTACTCAGACCTAAAAGTAAAGGAAGGGTAATGTTAAATAAAAGGAACCCTAAATATGGGCGGCCTATTATTCAAGCGAATTTACTCAAAGAAAGTGAAGATTTAGATACTATAGTCGACAGTATCGATATAGCACTACAGTTGCTTGATACCAAAGAATTCAAAAAAGCTGAAATTAAGTTTGCAAGTTTAGATCTCTTCCCGTGTGATCGACTTACTAATAGAGATCAGTGGAATTGCATTGCAAGACATTATACAAAAGCTATGAGTAATCCTATTGGAACTTGCAGAATGGGAGTAAATAGCACTGATTCTGTAGTAGACTATCAATTAAAAGTTCATGGTATAGAAGGACTTCGAATAATAGACTCTTCAGTGATGCCTTCACACGTAAGAGGAGGTATTTTTGCCCCTACGTTGATGATAGCTGAGAAAGGATCCAAAATGATTATTAAGGATTGGAAAGAGAGCAAGGGACATTATTATAGTAGACGGTGATAATAGGATATTAAATGAAAGTAATCTTATTAAATAATTTTATTAATACCAACTAGTTTTTATCATATCACTTGCTTTTTCTGCTATCATTATTACAGGCGCTGCTGTAGACCCTCGTGTTACTTTAGGCATGATGGACGCGTCAACTACTCTTAGCCCGTTCACTCCATACACTCTTAGATTTCTGTCTACAACTGACTCTGCATCAGTGGGTGGTCCCATCTTGCATGTTCCAGCATAATTGTGCAGTGGTGTTGAAAAATGTTTTATAATACACAACCAGAACTCTTCCGATACTCGTTCATGATCCTTGCAATCGTTGTTAAGTATAGGACGAGGATCGAAAGCGTACTCGGCACTTTTAAACACTTCTGTATCAAATAGTTTAACTATCTCTTGTATGCCCTCTAGTAACTTTTTCTCATCAGATTGGTCTTTCAAAAAATTAGGGTATATAAGTGGTTTACCAAAAATAGGATCTGTAGCGTTTAAGATCACTTGACCACGACTTTTAGGCGTCAATAACGATACACACATTTCGATTTTATCATAGTACATATTTGAATCGTGCCCTCTAAACCTGACTTCAATGTCAGGAGTGCCCAAAATTTCAGATATGGAACTCTCTAAAAAGGCTACAACTTGGAAGTTGGCTGATAAAGGACCGACGCCTTTTGAGTAGTAACTTGTGATATCTTTTAATTTGTCAGGAAACCTAGACGTGGTTGCTGTCTTGGTTAATTTTATTACCGGTAAACACACTGACAGATGGTCGTGGAAATTTCCTCCCACGGGTAGGTCGTACACTACCTTTAAATCTAAATATTCTAAGTACTCCTTTGGTCCTATACCAGACTGCATTAATAGTTTAGGACTGTTTATGGCTCCTGCGCTTAGTAAAATTTCTTTTCTAGCCTTTACTCTATTTATTGTACCATTTTTTATATAATCTACGCCATATGCTGATATGCTATCTCTAGTCTCTTCAAAAAGTATTTTGGTAACTAATGCTTCTGAAATTATGTCTAAATTCGACCTTAACTTCTTTATAGGTTCTATAAAAGCTGTGTATGAACTGACACGTTCTCCAAAGTAAGAGGTAGTTTGTATTCTCATGAACCCTAACTGATGTCTTCCGTTAACGTCAGTATAGTTATATCCTAACTCATTTAAGGCACTTAATAAAACATCGACATTGTCATCAACGTGGGGGTAGCGGCCCACATCTAAAGGACCCTGTGTGGAATGAAAGTACTTATTTTTGGAAATGTCCTTATCATAATTTCCTTCGGAATATTTGAAGAATGGCAACACTTCACTGTAGGACCAGCCTTCGTTGCCATTAATGGCCCATTCGTCGTAGTCCGCTGCACTGCCTCTCATGTAAGCCATATCATTGATCGATGAGGTTCCTCCCAGAACTCTGCCTTGGACTACCTCACAACCTCTATCGCCTCGCTTTTGGCAAAACCTGAAACGTCGTAGAACTATACGATTGATAAAAACTACAGTTACGTATTTAGGATCTGTCGATAAATTTCCCAGACCACGAAGCAACTTACAAAATCTATCGACAGATCCAACTTTTAGAGACGAAGAGTAAATCTCACCCCTTCTTCGGTCGCATGGTAAACTGCCAGTCCATCGAAGAACCTTTGAACTCACTTGTAAGACCTGGAATCAGCGCCATTTTTGGCTCCTCCGGGCCTGCTTCAATCAGTAATACCTAAAATTAATTTATTATGTTATAAGAATATCTACATATATAGTGAATATAGCATTCCTAAATTAGTTTATGTACGTTTTAATACTTTTAAAAAAATTATTTTCACGTAAGCTGCAATCCATTGGAAATATATTTTCTAGCTTTTTTAAGGAGTGTGACAAGCAAAACACATTGTAATAAAATGAGATTTTTAATTTTCCTTTATTTTATTTTATAATCTAAATAACATACTAGTATGCGACAATGCTCTATGAGGCAAATGACTAAACTGTGATCATTATTCCAGTGGTCACTAACCATAACATAACATATAATTATGTTTTCGGGAATAAAAATGCTCATAATAGGCATCGAGTACATATCTTTGACAATAGTGGCTGCTCAAAGCGTCAGGCAATTCAAATTTCATGTACATAAAACCGAATGCTTTGGTTCCCGTAATACATAATTTTATTTATCAGATATCTGTTTGTTTGGCCTATTTCTTCTCACAGGGCTCAGCCATTTGGAAACTAGCGGATGCAGATCGACACAGGGAGATACAGCGGTACTTGTAAAACATTGTTTTATTGATATTACTTTTAACAAAGCTATCTATTGTTGCGGTGATATTATGCGTTGATTTAAAATATCGTTATTTAGATAATTATGATTTTAAATAATTTTCAAACAGTTTTTAAAACAAATGTGTTGAATAAACGCTCGAGTTAATCTCCTTTTTATTATGTCCGATTCCTGCAATTAGTTATTTTACCTTTCATATCTATTCCATTACATTTTATTTCCAATTACCTATTTCTAAAATCCTAAAGTTTTTACTTTACAAATACTATAAGACATCAATATTACTTTACAAAATTTCTGAAAAATGGTTATGACCTTAGATCAGTTTTAATACTTCTAAATGTTGTTTGCTTAATTTTAATGTTCAAGTAAGCATTAAATTCTATATTACCTTCCATTTTCTATTCTCTGATAATCTACTTGCGAGAACGCACCCTGCAGTGCCACCACCAACCACAATGAAATCATAAATTTGCTCCTCAGGTTCACTAGAATCATATTTTTCTTTTCCCCTTTCACTGGGGAATTTGTCGAAGTATGAAAATTGTTTGCTGTAAGAGATTTTCTCACCACCACTTGCCTTCAGCAGGCCTTTTTTGTTACTCCCGAAGTAATTGGGTTCGGGGCCTATGTAACCATAAAGTGTGTGCACCAGAGATATCAAGAGGATGGCTGTGGGAGCACATTCGATTCGTCCATCACAAATTTTGCATAATTCATCACTGGCGTTAGCAGACATTGCATCTTTATATTCTAAAGGAGCGTCCTTCGAATTGCTATTAACTTTTGCATTATTGTCTTCTTCAATTACAAATACAGCTTTTGCATATTGTATTTTACCATTTGACAAATTTATTGTATCATTAAAATCCAAAGTTCATAGATTGGTTTTTAATTCCTCAATTTTGGTTTCCACATCATTTGTTCACTGTTATTTCTCTATTTTTGTTTGGATTGTTGGTGTATAAAGTTTTTGACTTGTTCACTATTCCTTTGCTTAGATTATTACTTTTTACTTATAAAATGTTTCAGCTGCAGCAATACTTATGATATTTGTAACACTACTGTCCCTAACCACGGCTCTGCGGTGTTGTGTTGTTGTGTCTAAGAATTTGTTGTTTACGTCCTTTGTTCTTGTGTAAACAATCTAACCATTGTTGTGAGTTCCAAGAGTTTTGGCGTTATAATTTACATTTTGATCGGTATGTAATGTAAGAATAGATTACGTTTTTAGAAATGATTCAACACGTACTAATGAAACATTTGTAAATACATAAGACTTTGTTAGTTCGTAAGAAGTAATAGTTAAATATAGTGTAGGTTTGAATAGTCTCGGTTATTTCTTACATCAACTATCTGCCAATGGAAGTCCCGTCAAAATCAGAAGTTAGGCGAAACCAACAGACATAGAAACACAACGTAACATTGCATATACTTTCATATGTGTATAGTGAAAAATGTTAATTTGAAATTAGATACAAATAGGGATTTAAATTTATTTTTGGATGAAGAAAATAATTAAATTATGTCCATTTTTAATAGTATTAAATGCCAGGCAGAGTAGAGAGAGGATGAGTAGAGAGAGGATGATTGATTATGGGGACCATCACTCCTGCATTCTGCAGGAGTGATGGTCCCCATAATCAATACGAACCTGGACCCAAACATACGACAAATGATAAAATCACGACAGTTTATTGGTGGACTTGTTGACACACGCAGCCCCGTATGTGTTTTTAACCGTTTAGCAGCGCACGCAGTGGAAGCTCTCAAGAGGAAAAAAGCCCCGATTTTGAAACAACTCCCTTCATTGGTGCTCCGCTCCTACTGGTCTTAGCGTGATATATATAGCCTATAGTCTTCTGAATATTTTTTTAGATCGGCCCAGTAGTTCCTGAAATTTGCGCGTTCAACCAAACAAACAAACTCTTCAGCTTTATATATTAGTATAGAAATAATAAAATAATCATAAAAAATCTTTATTCAAACTAGAAGAACAAGACAGTAACAATTGTATATGCGAAAATGCTGCATTTGTTAAAAAAACTGTGTCACAGCCATTTACGCCTCCTCTGGTCTGAGGCCATCAGAGTCTGATAAATAATATACAAATTATGTATAGATATAGATTTATTGTTGAGAACTGTAAATGATTCAACAAGCACTAATCATCAGATTTATTTAGCAGCAAGAACTTAGCCTTGGTTAACACTTGTGTGTACAAGGTGCTATTAATTAATGATAAACTGATAACAATAAGTTGTATTGTCGATATTGCAGTCGAGTTGTGAAATATAAAGCAATGTACTTACTCTTTTCTTCCTCCTTTTGCTCTTATAAACAAAAAATAAAACGGGTTGTCTAGTGGTTTAAGGGGTCAACGCGCAGATTTTCACTGCGTAATGTGTTAGGGGTTCAAATTCCTGCATATAATAAGTATTGTAGTAATGAACACAGGCTTTTATTTAATACAAAAATCATCACAATCAACAGCCTTTAAGCCCACGGCTGTGTCAGAAAAAGCCAGAAGTTTCAAACAAAATATTTCTAACTGAGTCACAGTTTTAAATATTTATCGATATATTTTATCGTATCTCTTATTGGATCTTCAGAAAGTCTTGTATACCTGCAACATTCTTGATTATCTTCATCTAAAAATAAATTGAAGTTCGAAAATGCATTTGAATCATTTTCCACTCAGTGTCGACACTAGTTGAATCACGATAGTTGCCTGCCATGATGTTATAGCAAATAGCAAACAAATTTATTTCCAGACAAACAGATGAATAGATTGACAGACAAATGTATATATTTTGATATGTATTTAGGAAAAAAACTGTTCATTACATATTACCTACATAGAGACATTCCAATTATATTTATTTGTATAGATGTAGGTACAGTATATTCCTTCCAATGCTTCATATGCTGGTAACTTGTAATTAGAAACATACACATCCATTTTATTTATTCGTACACATAACAGTTTGTTATAGGTTGTTATAGATTACACCCAACGTCTAGAAAAGTATAAAAAAAACTTCTGCCATTGTATATACCCGATCAAGAACTTATAACATAATTATTGATTAGATCATGGATTTTCTAATGTAAATAAATCCATTTTCCTTGACCCTAGAAGTCTTTATTTGTCTTAGGAAAAACTAGGTACTACTTAATTACCTTACTCATGTTTTCTTTTTTGTTTCAGGTACTAATTGGTTTTAAATTAGTTAAGTTACCATAGCGAGGAATCGTTGTAAGTACCAAAATTATGTATAAATTAACACACATTTTGCTGATACATACAAGGTTTTTAAAATTGTCTATATTAACGTGTGAAAGAATGGCACAGCGGTAGTAATTACTAATCTGTAACGATAGGCAGTGGGGTAGGAACATCGATATCTAGATTTAGGTTTATCTAAATGATACCTATTATTTACATAGTCTCGGTTCTACCTTTGAACATTTTATATAGAGTGAAGCGTCCTGTCATGCTCATGACCATCACATTAAAACGTCTTATAAACATATGAATTCAAAGTTTTTAATGTAATTAGTCTAGGTATTTCTAGGTATAATAATATAAGTTAAGAAATATTTTATAGGTATATCTATAAGCCATTTTTGATTGTATCGAATAAAATTGTCAAATAGTGCATTAAAGTGCGGTACATTACACCCTTAATGTTTATCACAGCGCCTGACAAAATAATAACAGCAATATGTCTCTGACACACTTAATATAACTTTGAGTAGGCGTTGTACATTAAGTTATATGACAACAAACCCCAGTGAAATGTCATCCAACTCGTACAGTATATTATAAATTCATGGTTTGTTTCGATTTTATGACGTGTGAGACGCGATGGTACACTAAAGATAGCTCAATCTGTCCCTGGTGGTAAACTTATAATTGTTACTTTATAATATGTATCAGGGATATGTTTTCAAAGCATATGTGCATGAGGGGTCGACAGAGACACTCTTATTTTGTTTTAGTATAGAGACATAAGACACTTTAGGAATAAGCATAGAACATTCTGAAGAAGAAATGTTTTTTACTTTCGTATGGGGAACAAGAGATGAGTCGAGTCACTTGATGGTATGCAACTAAAGACGCCCATGGACTGGGAGAGTCCGAATCGAAACGAGGGTAAGGGTACTTATAGGCCTCCTTAATTTCATTTGGTGAACAGCAAAGAAAAAAACTGGATTTTGTAACCCACCTCGCCAATAATTCCCGTCAGGTAAGTAGTTCTAGGCAGGACGTACTACCAGTACCTATGCGTGTTTATGTATAGTACGTTAGTAGATATATTAGTCTTAATGCGTAAGTGTGAAGCCCTTCAAGTGGTGAACATTACTAATCCAAAGGTCTTAAGGTAGCATCAGAGTCCTGTTAGAAATATTTACATTATTACATATATATATTTATTAAATAGTAATAGTAGTTTGATTGCCTTGTTGGTCTAGTGGTTAGCGTATGCTGCTGCTGATCAAGGGGGTTCGATTCCCGGGTCGGACCAAATATTTGTGGATCACACAAATATTTGGTGGTTTGGAGTCTGGGTGTTTTCTATGTATAATATGTATGTATTTACGATAAAGTAAATTTATGAATTGAAATGAGTTGTTTAGTACCCATAATTCAAGCTCTGCTTACTTTGGGACTAGATGACGTTGTATAAGATGCCCGAAATATTTAATATTAATAAGATGATTTAGAGAACACGTTGAGACGTCGCTCGTTGTTTCTCATAATAGGAAACTATGAAAAGTCAGTTAGACTTTCTATATAACTTCTACTCCAATATTGCTTAATACTCAGGTTGTTTCGTAGTAAACTTAAAACCGACCACAACTTGTTTTGAAAAAAGTAGCGCCTGTAAAATTATTTACCGCAAAACGCATACTGCAGTAGTGTTTCATTTTGTGAGAGGCGATTATTTTTTACTACTATAATTACTACAGATTCTATAAAATAATATTAATTTCTAAACACTGGTTGTCTACTTGTAGTACATATGTATATGCACATAATCAGAACGTGACATTTTTTCTTTTTCAGTAGTTTTTTTTTAAATCCTCTATCTCTCACGGAACTACTGTGATTGAATTGATAAATAATAATGATGATGGCAAAACATGACACGCTTAAATTCTATTAAACAGACATAAATGTGTGTTGTCATAGCTACGGAAATTACCCTACAATGTCATTTCCGTACCAACTACCTATTTATTACAACCTTCTCTGTAAATCCAGTTTAAAACAAAACATTAAGGTTTAAAATCGTTTGAACGGCAAAGGGCATGAGATTAAACTTTTTCTCATAGTGTACGTTTAGAAACTATTATTTTTTTTGTTTATGTGTTATTGGTAGTGTTATTACAGTGATTTCTGAACGAATTACTACAGAAGATAATATCTTTCTAAATATTGTTAGGTTTAAATTATATACTGGGAGAGAAAATTGTCAGGTGTAATAGTACTTATCCGGTAAAGCTGTGGTGTAACTTATGGACAAGCAAATTGTTCTTAATATTACGTGTGTAAACGCATTATTATTTAATTTTAACCGTTCCTTGTCTGTCCGAATCACACGTATATTTATAATTTACACGTAAATAACAAAATAGTTACGTACCTACAAATCAACATCTACATAGAATAACGTCTTATTAATATAATAGTAATTAATTATGTTAAAGTTGCTTTTAATCAACTTTATTATGTTCTACTTGAAACTAGTGGTGTAACGCGGTGACGGCGGCGCGGCGGTGGAGCGAAGATAATCTAAATAAAAAAAGCGGCCAAGTGCGAGTCGGACTCGCCCATGAAAGGTTCCGTATCAGCAAGTAGCATCATATAAAAGTTCTTGTAGTTCGTGGTAACTTTCATCGATGTTTTTATACTAGTGTATTGATTGGATGAAAGGTAAATTGCGTGTTACGATTTATGACGTATTAAAAAAAAACTGCTAACTAGATATCGTTCAAACCAATTTTCGTTGGTAGTTTGCATGGTAATGTCCAACATATATAATTTTTAGTTTTATCACTCTCTTATTTTAGAAGTTAGAGGGGGGGACACACACATTTTTCCACTTTGGAAGTGTCTCTCGCGCAAACTATTCAGTTTAGAAAAAAATGATATTAGAAACCTCAACATCATTTTTGAATACCTATCCATAAATACCCCACACGTATGGGTTTGATGAAAAAAATTTTTATGAGTTTCATTTCCAAGTATGGGGACCCCCAAAATGTATTGATTTTTTTCTATACTTATGTGAAAATCTTAATGCGGTTCACAGATTACATCTACTTACCAAGTTTCAAAAGTATAGCTCTTATGGTTTCGGAAAAAAGCGGCTGTGACATACGGACGGACAGACAGACAGACAGACAGACTTGACGAATCTATAAGGGTTCCGTTTTTTGCCATTTGGCTACGGAACCCTAAAAATAGTATTAGAGACATGCTTTTTAGATCTGATTACCGTATATATTTGATTTTACATACAGATACTTAAATTTTATTGTTTTGACTAGATATAATGTTGTAATTTTAACTGCTGTCTCCTTAATAATCCAGTCGAAATCGAAATGAACGAAGGCCTGCACACCAATAAAATCTCTTTATATCATATTTCTATCTTATCTAAAATTTAATTTTCAGATTCGCGCACTATTTATTATCTGTTATAATGTTAATGTTGTTTTTCAGAAACAGTGTTGTAACGTTGGTAAAAGGCCAAAGTTTGCTACCTATAGACTTCACACGGAGAAATACACTGATGCAATTGTTATTTTCTTAAACGATTCTTCTTGTATAAAAAGACTCTGACTTAGACTTGATAATTGTTTTCGACAGGAATAGAAATAATTTTATTTATTGTTCGAATGGAAATACATTCACCAATAAACACAAAGCCCCTTTTCACACCTAAGCCGAACATTTAAATAAATATCCATTAAATTTCCATATTAGCCATATTAGTTAAGACTTATGGCTCGTAACGGCACTCATTTTAATAATAGAGAAATTAACAATGATTCCCTATGGTCCGATCATTGTCTTTAGCACGCTAATTCAAATTATGCGTATAATAACAGTGGACTTTAATTATTATTGCATACAAAATGGTCGGTTTTATTGTACAATTGGAAAAGCGAAGCGAGAAAATTACAAAAACCAATAATAAATGGAAATATTAATGAAACCGACCGCAGGGCTATTACTTTTAATACGAACCGTTATTGTTAGGGCTTTTATTTGTTGCAGCGCCATCTGTGTTTTGTTGTGATTAGGGTTGGACTTTTGTTCATTTTAGTTTCACTATTGGCCGTAGGAACGCTGTTGTCGTAAATTGTTATGAATGAAAATTCCAATGGTAATTTCATAAATTGGAATACTGTGCTTTCTTTTGAATGGTCATTGTATTACTAATATTTAACATTTTTTTATGTATCGGAAGGAGGAGGACGACGACACACGGAAGAAAAGTTATTGTTTTGGATTGAATTAATACTTTTACTATAAATTATGACTGAGTTTGGCAAGACGGTATGCTTGTTTGCTACATTGGTTAGAATTGTGAATTCACGAGGGCGTAGATCCGATTCCTAAGGGCTTTCACACACTGGCCACGCGCCCAGGCGCGTGGGCGCGTGGCAGCAGATCACGCGCGCGGCGACGGTGGAGCAGATCTGCCTGTTCGAGCAGATTTTACCGCGCCTACGCGCCTGTCCTTTCATATCCCAAATTGCTGGGCGTTGTTCAATTTCGAATATAAATCTATCCGTGTCCAGATCCATCGTGAACAAGTCCTTATAGCACGAAAACAGGCGCTAGGCATTGTTCAATTTCGTATATAAATGTGTTTACTGCTGCGGCCCGCCACGCCTAAGCGCGCGGTGGCAGAATCTGCTAGCGGCACGCCGCGGCACGCGCTCACGCGCCTATGGGACTTCACACACTGGCCACGCGCCTAGGCGCGTGAGCGCGTGCCGCGGGCAGGTTCTGCCACCGCGCGCTCAGGCGTGGCGGGCCGCAGCAGTAAACACATTTATATACGAAATTGAACGAAGTATCGCGCCTGTTTTCGTGCTATAAGGACTTGTTCATGATGGATCTGGACACGGATACATTTATATTCGAAATTGAACAACGCCCAGCAATTAGGGATATGAAAGGACAGGCGCGTAGGCGCGGTAAAATCTGCTCGAACGGGCAGATCTGCTCCACCGTCGCCGCGCGCGTGATCTGCTGCCACGCGCTCACGCGCGTGGGCGCGTGGCCAGTGTGTGAAAGCCCTAACAAGAACAAAATCTTGTGTGATAAGGACTATCACTTGTTCCGTTTCTTGGTGCAGTTTATAAAAAAATATGCCTAGAGCTACACGGTAGGTCGAAGCTATACGCAGGCCTTTCCCTCTGTCAAAGTACATAAAAAACTAGCGGGGACATGCTTTGTTTCTAGACGTCTTTTGCTGCGTGGTAAAGACGTGTTTAGTCTGTTTAAGGAAACGTTAAAAAGTAAAAGTCAATTTCGGAGAATTTTTTGAACTTTTGTTATCTGTGTGTAAATAAAAGAATGCTATGAAGAAAATGATTGTAATCTATGCATCTATACAAAAAACAATTGTTCCGGCTAATCTTTGGAAAGGCTAGACTTTAGGGCTAGATTTTGAAGGGACTTTCACTGGCAGACAGCTGATGACATATGGAGTAATTTAGGCTATTTTTTTGTAGACTAGCTTCGCTCCGCGGCGTCACTCGTGATTACTCCAATACCACTGGTAATAAGAGAGGTCTCTCGTGAACATTAACTACCGGCAACAATGGACTTCAAGAAGTGGCAAGTCTTTGAGGTGAAAGTACGATATTTACATCAAAGTTTGAAGGTTTATTTTCTGCCTACTAAGCATCAGCAAAGGCCTGGAGCTATCACAAATTGAAACCTTAGCCTTCGAATATTACCTGCAATGGTTACGGATATACACGAACGTACTAATATGCGCAGGATTTTCACCTGTAGTTTACATGTATTAGGCCGGGCCTGTAACCAATGCGAACGGTGTTTAGGGCTGGCAGTAACTTGAGTTATTATTGTCATTTTTAATGTAATTTAAATAACGACACCGAATTGCGGAGATCTGATGACAGTCGCTCCATGGAAAAACTGATATTCAGGTAAAACCGGTTGAACTAGTAGCCGACCCCAAAAGCTAGTACAATATATATATATATATATATATATATCCGAGTAATCCACAAGGAATTATAATGCCATGTGCAGCGCCAGAAAAGCTCTTATACTCGTAGATTCATCAACAACCTAAATTGTCACATTGCAGAGCTCGGGCCTATAAAGTTGAGGCCAAGGCCCATGCTGGCATAGTGCGAGTTGTGGACTGACAGGAAACGTTGAGGCTACATAATCTTGTCATAAGAATAATAAAGGTTCATCTAAAAGTGGCAGCCCTAACAGAGCCGATAACAAGAAACATCTCCCGTTTAACCTTATACGGCAACACGCGTAATCACGGAATATTTAATTAGCACGCAAGATAAATACCTACCTCATGTACTGACCATTGCTTAATAGCGTGCTCAGATAAATATGGACGATTCTAACTCTTTATTATTGTACATTATTTGTATATGTTTGTAAGACAGAAAATTACTCTCAGAAACCGTTGAAAGGGCAATTCTCAGCAGATGTTCCATCGCTGGGTCTTAAACCTGCACCTGTTTATGGACACTACTCCGCTTCGATAGGTCGTGGCTTGATGTTTTAAAGCTCATATCTACATACATAAAATCACGCCTGTTTGTCCGAAGGGGTAGGTAATATGTGGCAAGTCTACTGCCGTCTACCGGGATGTTTTGTTTGTCCAGAGCCTCGTCCGTCCATGAGGTATTTATAGTTTACACGGTGATTTCAGCACGAATGGGTCGTCCCGACCGGGGCAGTACTACCCTCTTAATAATGACAGCATTCTTGTTGTCGTATTTCGTTTGTGAGAGTGAAACCGGAGGTACAATTATTCTACATCATTACTCCGTCTTCCAGAGGTCGGAAGAATGATGCAAAATCAAAATCAAAATTTTTCAAAATCAAAGCATTTATTTCAAGTAGGCCAGTTACAGGCACTTTTGAATTGTCGAAACAAAAATGTAGCTACAGTCCCAGTCACAAGACATAAAAACTGTGAAAGTACTGTAGTTGCCCATTCCCTAGCGTAGATCTCTATGGAGAAGAACGGGCAAGAAACTCCATGGACACTCTTTTAAATCAAAATGTTTTTTACAAAATCTTGGTTACATCATTCATGTTGAGATGGTACATTATGTGAGAACGATGTAGCAAGACGTGCACGTTAAAAGTGTCCATAGTACAACAAAAATACAATTGAAAATTAAAATAATTAATTCAAATAAGCCGTGGCAACTAAGAGATGACCAGTCACAACTGACAGCGCCCGTTCACGAACATAACGCATGGATCCGCACCATTCAACTCAACCATTTTGAAGGGAATTAAATGATCCGACACACGCGCCACCATCAGCGTGACATTTGAGTGAGCATGACATACTCTCAACCGCCAGGGCAGATTCAAGTCAAGAAAAGACGTAGGTTTTCAGTGAATGATAGCTTGAATAGCTTCCTAGTACATAGTACTCACACAATATGGGCCATGCGATTATATAATACTAAAGAGATTGAATCTATACAATGCAAAGAAAGTTGTACAATCTTCAGCAGCTCCAACAATACCATTTAATGCTATCAATTTATGCGCCCCTGTCCTTGTGAAGCAGGACCAGCATTGAGCCAAGCATTTTTATCAGCGATATAATCGCTCAACTTGTAATATGCTTGCTTACATAGTGTGCGTTTAATGCATGTTTTAAATTTTGTCTCATTCAGTTCAAGAATACTTTGTGGAATTTTATTATAGCATCTCAAACAGTACCCCATAAAAGAAGAGTCTACTTTAGCGAGTCTAAAGCCTGGCTGAACTAGTTGGTCCCTATTTCTAGTACTGTAATTATGTTTGTCACCTCTTTTGCCAAAAAGATGAAGATTTTTCCTGACGTACATTATGTTTTCGTAGATGTATTGACTATGTACCGTCATGATGCCAATATTCTTAAACAGTTCCCTTAGAGAATCGCGCCTACGAAGATTATATATGGCTCTGATGGCTCTTTTTTGCAGAATAAATATAGACTCAATATCTGCAGCCCGTCCCCATAACAAGATGCCGTAAGACATTATACTATGAAAGTAGCTGAAATAGACCAGTCTAGCGGTATCTGCATCAGTAAATTGACGGATTTTTCTAATAGCATATGCTGCTGAACTTAGCCGCCCCGCAAGAGATGTTAAATGAAAACCCCATTGTAGCCCTGCATCAAGCGTAATCCCCAAGAAAACAGTTTTATCTACGAATTCAAGTTTCTCTTTATTCAATATTATATCACAATCACTACTCTTAACATTCGGTAAAGCAAATCTTATGCATTTGGTTTTTTTTTCATTTAATACCAAATTGTTTGCTGTGAACCAATTCTGGACTTGAACTAGGGCATTATTCACGTCATCTAGATTTTGGGCCCGTCTATTTATCTTAAAAATTAAGGAAGTGTCATCAGCAAATAACACCATATTTTGAGGTTGATTTTTTAATAAATATGGTAGATCATTTATATATACTAGAAAGAGGAAGGGACCCAATATTGAGCCTTGAGGAACCCCCATTTTTACTTTTAAACCCTGTGAATTAACACCATTTATTTGCACATATTGTTGTCTATCACTCAAATAAGATTTAACCAAATTCAGTGCAAGTTCTCCTAGTCCGTAATGCTCAAGTTTCAAAAGTAATGTGTCGTGATTTACGCAATCAAATGCTTTGGAGAGGTCACAAAAAATTCCTATGGCGTCTTGGGACTCTTCCCACGCAGTAAATATATGCTTTAATAAGGTTACACCGGCGTCAGTTGTACAACGTCCCTTGGTGAAACCATACTGTTGATCATGTATGATTCTGTTGGTGTTAAAATGATCGAGCATTTGATTAAGCATTACCTTTTCAAAAACTTTGCTAAAAACTGGTAACACGGATACGGGTCTATAATTATTAGTATCTTTACTGTCCCCGGATTTGAAAAGAGGTATTACTTTACTGAATTTCATTAAATCAGGGAAAACTCCTTGGTCAACACATAAATTAAAAATTAAAGCTAAGTATGGGGCTATAGTCTCAAGTATGGATGTACAAACTTTGATAGACATTCCCCATAGATCTTCGGTCAGTTTGATTTTTATTTGCCGGAAAGCCTTAATAACTATCATAGGGTTAATGTGTTTAAATTTAAATTCAGCCAGGCAGCTAGACACATTCGCCTTTAATAAATCAATTGAGACATCAGGTGAGGAATTAAGAGCCTCAGTAGTTTTTGATGGTATATTGGTAAAGAAATTTACAAATTCTTCAGCTACTTCCTGATTTGAGCTTTTAGGACCACATGCTGTATCTAATGTGTAGCTAGTGTTACGTATTTTCTTCCTGTTAGTCTCGTTATTTATGACTTTCCAAACTGTCTTTATTTTATTTTCTGCCGATTTGATCTTGTTGCTAATGTGCAGGGCTTTAGCAACCTTGCATGTATTTCTAAAAATTTTTGAATACTTAGCAACATACTTGTTAAAAGTTTCAGAGTTTATAAAAGGCTTAAGGCCATAAAGCTCAAATAGTCTTTCCCTACTTATTCTGATACCTTTAGTTGCCCAATCACTAAATATAAATTTAGGGCAAATACTTTTTGTCTTCTTTTCAAAAGTTTTGTTGAATTCCGTGTGAACTATTGAAAAGAAACGCTCATACAATTGATTTACATTAATATCGTCAAGGCTCATAACACTTAATTTGTTTTGTAGGGAATTATTATATCTATCTAATTTGCTGGAAGTTATAGGTCTAAATTTAATCTGAACTTTTTGCAATGGCGTGTTACACCTAAAAGTTACTGTTTGTCCACTATGGTCAGACGGTAGACAATTTACTATGGCTTTATCTAAGTAATTACAATTGCAGAAAACATTATCTATACAAGTAGCAGAAGATGGAGTGACTCTAGTAGGTTCTATAAAAGTGTTGGTCAAGTCAAATGACTTAAAAAGATTTATTAACCGACTACTATTTGAATTTTCTTCTAAAATATTGATATTAAAATCACCACAAATAATTGTATATTTATTACTGGCTGCAAGTTTTGCCAGGACATCTTCCATTATCGATTCAAATAAGGTAAAGTTTTGATAGTTTGGGGGTCTGTACACGCACACAATTACATGCTTATCTAGCTCAACACAGGACAGTTCGACACAATGTTCAACCGAAAG
This sequence comes from Phragmatobia fuliginosa, assembly GCA_932526445.1. Lineage (NCBI taxonomy): Eukaryota > Metazoa > Arthropoda > Insecta > Lepidoptera > Erebidae > Phragmatobia > Phragmatobia fuliginosa. The sequence goes on along the minus strand of OW052072.1, from coordinate 20,203,933 downwards.
ATCCACTATGTCATCACGTTGCTTAAATTTAAAACTATTTTTTATTAAAATTAGGGAACCTCCACGAAGCATAGTTTTACGGTTAAAGCAGCTACCCACCATATAGATCTCAAAGTTAATAAGCATTCGGTAAGGTAATCCTGTAGCCAATGCTCAGTAAAACAAATAATGTCAAACTTACTATTTTCTAAAAACAATTCAATTTCTAATAATTTGGAAGAAATGCCTTGGATATTTTGGTGGAATAATTTTAAGGTGTTCTGATGAGGCCCCTTTTTGCTAACTAATTGAGTGCAAGAAGGTACCTTACTGTTGGTAGGATTAACAATATTGTTCTTGGTACCTTCCATTGTCTCACTTTCTAGTTTAAATTAATATTAATATTTGGAGTGAGGCCGGAGACTCCCGTGCCATCCTCAGACAAAAAGACCCTATTACTAATAGACCCTAATTGAGGATTTTCCACGGTGACACATGGATTCTCCTCAGTACAATGTTTGTAAACATTTATAGCACTAATGCTATATTCATTTAAAGTCACCTGTACATTACTATTATTAGTAATAGTCGCCGTGCTAATAATATAACTAAACTTAGACATACTACTTATGTCTGTGTGAATATTAAAAGCTAATAGCCTAGCTATTTTGTGTCTACAACTAATAGGTAGATGCACTTTACCCCGAGTCGATCTAAGTTTATCAACAAAAGTGTTGATATCAAGATATATAAGTTTATCACTATAGTGACCTACTAAAAAATGTATATGGTTATTTAACATGTGAATGTAATTGTTTTTACTATTACTTAAATTTTCAAAATATGGAAAAGCACACAATATGATTTTCTTACAATTCAACTTCAACAACTCTGAAACACAGTCAGTGATGTCTTCCTTTTTAATCTTAGAACTATTGCCAATACATATACTAATGGTGGTACTAGGATCACAATCAGTTTTTGTTACTGATGCCATAATCTGTTTGTAGGTTGACCCGGGCATACAATTGTTTTGGGTACAATAACTCAGGTTATTACTAATTAATTTACCTAGCCCCCTACCTATACTGTCAGAGAACATAACTGAATGATTACAATCATGACTATTATGTGACACAAAATTATCAATCTCAGGCAGACTATCATATAACTCAGGCTGTACCATGTGTGAATCTTGTGTCATATTAGTTGATTCCTGGTTCAGTATACTGTCCTGAGACAAATTCTCAACCTGGGACGGGTACTCCATTACCTCAGGCTGGACAGTATCATGGTTGGTAACTGTCTGACAAAAACATTGACACATTACCAACTCCTTTGCTGCAAAAATCATCTGACCAGGCCGCCATGGTCACTGTTTACACTGACAATGAGGATGGAGACCCCTACTCCTGGATTCTACTCATGCTTTCCATCAGGCAGAGTAGAGTCACTTTGGTAGGCTTAAATATAAATTTTTAAAAAATAGCAGGAGCACCACTTGCAGTTGAGTTTGACTAGAGGTTTCTTTTAGCTATTGCGTCACTTTAGTAACATTAGATTTTGTTTCTCATCGTCATACCAGAACCGAGGATAAAACCATATGGACTCCAACCAACTCGAACCATGCACCATACGGTGGTGACGGGGCGCAACTAAGCCTATCACAGAGGAATGGGAAAATTTTAAAGAGAAAAACCTAAGTCCCATCAGATCCAGGCGATGGTGGTCACTCACCTTCAGGTGACCCACTTGTATGTTTACCCCATATTACATTAAAAAAAGAAGTTATATTTACAATCACATTATTAACAAATGTCTCCAATGTTTATAGCAACTGGTTTTAGTGCTAACGAATATAATCGATTAAGTATAAAGTTACCGAAAAAAATCGATTTAAAATTGATTTATCGCGTAACAGCACTACTGAAGCTACAAGTAGTCAGCTAAGGAAACATTATTCATTTGTATGGGCCAACGTTTTTTGTGCCATTGACATTGGCTTCCCATGAAATGATGGAAAGTAGTTCAGAATAAATTAATGGTATTGCCACGGCGTTTATTAATATTTATTTTATTATAACAATAAATTATAAGGCATAGGTTTTTATTATTTGACTGCAACGGTTAGAGAGGTAGTTTAGAATCCTAGTTCGTACAAACATTTGTACAAATGTTTGTTTGGTTTTATGTACCATGTTTTCCGCATAATATATGTTCACAGAGCAACACAGGCCGGCTCCGAGGGAAGTTGTTATGGCCTTACAAAGAGAAATTTTTCACACAAACACTTTTGAGATATACGTACAAAAACAAGCGCCTATCACTACGAACTCATACATAACAAATGAAACTAAAAATTCAAAATTTCATATACACATAAACATATTTTATATGGTAGCAGTGTAATGTTAACGCTCATTTTTAATTTCTATTGAAGGACGATTTCTTATCTACATCAACAACCCATAACGTCCCACTGCTGGGCTCAGGTCTCCTCTCAAGAGAGGGATAAGGCCATACGTCCCCACGCTGGCCGAGTGCGGGTTGGGGACTGGCAAGACACGTTGTGGCTACGTAATCTTGCTGTTGGATGTTTTTAAGCCGCCCGAAGGCCTCCAACTAAGCTTCACGACTGCTATCTTATGATAACAACCGGGACCGACTGCTTAACGTGACCTCCGAATCACGGAAACGCTCATTACATAGAATGCCACAAACGGTCACCCATCTAGGTCCGACCGCGCCGTCGTTGCTTACCCTTGGTGATTGTTTCCAATCACCTAAGGCCACTCGGCTATGAGCGCTTCATTTTCTTATCTACAATACACCCGAAATACCCATTAAGTGACAGCCAAGGACACAAACAAGGATCCTTAAATATATTTACTGCGAGTATTATAACAAATCACGACACTGATTGCCTTTAATTGATTTGTCTGCATGGTTGGCTTCGCTTAAGGTTCAAGCGGTTGCCACTCCACCTTCTACTGCACCAAATGTTGTGAGTTCAAATCCTACATCCGATGTTCTTTGTGCCTGTTTCATTTATTTTGTAAACCCCTGCGACACAAAATGTATGTTTCTAACACGGGAGTTATGTAAAAAATAAAATTCTAAAAAATGTATTAAAGAAAAAGCAAAATAATTGATTTTCATTTACATAAACGAAGATGGCTCTTAATGACAAAACTCATCAACTAGAAAAGCCATGAAATCAAAATTCACTTACAAAACTTATAATTAATATCATATAAACGATATTATATTCTCGAATGGACATTTCAAATATCAATCGTGGATGGTGCGCGTTCATCTGTTACTTATTCATCTCAATTAATATTCATGGCCCTGTAACGTCGATGTAGGTAACGTTGATTGACAAGCATATGATCCGACATCATACGGGGAGTGGTGAAAGAACCTCGGGCAAGAATGCTTTAACTCTCTCGTTGCATTTTTATAGCGTCTATAGAAATAACATTACATTTATAATAACAAAAGAATACCTACGTTACAAATAATTTACTAGACCGTAAGTAGGTAACGGATTTCGCTAATATCGCTCATTATTTTAGTACTGGATAGAACATTTATCAAGGACTGATATAGGCTATCAAACATCACGATAAGTCCAATAAGAGCAGAGCGTCAATTAAATATTAAAAACCATTCTGAAAGAACCAGAAAATTTCACCGATTAGCGATTCAATATAAAATAGTAGACAGTATTTAAATCTCTTTACACCTACCCATAGATATCTGATCATATCATTACTTAGGAAATAGCTTGCATTCTACATGCTTTTCATATAAGGACTGGTAATCACTGCACCGGTCTAGTTAAACACCTCCACTTTCTAAGTAACATTCTCATCTTAATTCACAATAATTACACTGTATTAAAATCTAGTACACTGACGTATTAAGTGGTGCCATTTAAGACGACTTATCGTTTCTCAGGAGTATTGAGGTTGTTCAAATAAGCTTCTGTAATAAATGGTTTTTATGGCACAGGGCATAAACAAGTAGGGTCAACTGATAGCAATGGACGACTGTCATTTATGGACGTACACTGTAATCGACAAAAGATCTGTCACAGCGCGATTCAGGATTAGCTAAAGTTTGCCGTAGTTTGGTGTTAAATCATGAGATGGCGTTGATGTATATTTTTAACGTAGAAATTATCACACACTTTTCCAGATCATTTCAAATCATTAATACATGAGTTAATTTAATAAAAACGCAAATAATATTACACTTATTAATTGACTGCCTTGTTGATCTCTCGTGTTAACGTTTGCGGCTGCTGATCAAGAGGGTTCGATTCCCGGGTCGGATCAAATGTTTGTAAGATCTGCAAATATTTGTTTCTGGGTTTGGATTTTTCCATGTATTTGTAAATACATACATAATATGTATGTATTTACAAATACATGGAAAAATCCAATTATTTTATTATTTAATCTTTTGAAATGAATCGTCAGATATTGGACTATAAAGATTTAGGAGATTCTTTTAAACAATGTTAATACATCCCATCCGGTACCAGGCACACATAAATCTCCATAGATGTAGTCCATAATGGCTCTTAATGGTAGGGTACTGGACCCGAGGCGAAACCCAAATTGTAGTAAACAGGTTCCAGATTTGGGGTAAAAGAAATGCATTTTTAAACTTCAATTCCTTGTTTTGTGTCTGATTAAACTACAAATATTAACTTGGTTACTTCTTAGGAATATTAAAGTTGAATAAACTAATACTTATCTGCTGTTCAGACTATGTGAGTACTAGAAAGTTCTTTACAATAATGGTTGCTTTTTAAATAGTACAAAGTTGAGATTACCTATGCTTTATGGTGAGCTTACAAGAATATAACAGTTACCTACATAATGTTTTTATACTTTAATTCTTGGAGGTACCTATCATCGTTGAAGGAACTCCCCAGAACCTCGCCCTGACTCTAATCTATGTCTCCTGTGCTCGCAACACAGCTTTAAGTAGGCCTTACTAGAATTATGATAGCATTTTTGGGCATTTTTTTATACAGTACATACAGATCTCAAATCTCACCGGCCTTTTACAAAATCTAACGGTCAGAAGCCACAAACAGAATGACGATCTACCTCTATCATTAACTTAATAGCTCACACCATTAGCCATGGTGTTCAATGGTACAATATCGGCTCATTGTATCCATAGCCACCGTGAACTCCAAATTGCCATCATCTGACCCCGAAAGGCTTCGTCACGGATGAATATTAAGTAGAAATTAATTTACGTTACGTAAAATGAGTTTTTGAAGTGACATGGGCAACGAATTACTGACAGATGAAAGAGTAAGTCGATAGATGGTTGATAACTGAAATCAAGTTCTGAATTAATGGAATGAAAGTTCTCTAAAACAAAAATCAGATCATCCGACCATCAGGGCATAAAAGCTTATGTTAGAAAGCTGTATTAGCTTTATTTTGAATTTCAAATGGATTGAATGAATGGTTACTTGTTCCATAGCAACTATTCAAGACAATCTATTTAATCCTTGATGTCCTTGATACCCTTAGGGAAAGTTCTTAGTGACCCCGTTTTTTTACACAGTACGCGTTCTCTAGAAGCTTGTAATAGTTACCATGTAAAATCATTTCAATTATAAACTGAAGTAGCGAGCAATCTGCGCATGCGCGCTTCGTCTGATACTTTCTCCCAGCTCCTGCACACTTCTGCAGACAGGTTAATTAGACGGTCGATGTAAGCTACCTGTCCCGCTTAAGCCTTTATGTAGGCCCTAAAAAATGATATTGTTGTCTCTGTCAAAGCTTTTACAAAGATTATTTAGTAAAAACCGATGACATGAAAAGGTTTCGGACATGGGAATTAAATAAAAGCAACCATTAAAGCACAGGTTTAGTTTATAAAAGAATCCAGAAGTGTCTCACTCGGCCTGTCAGTCTAGTGGAGAAGAGCAATTTATCAATCACTAGCTGTCCCGGCAGACGTCGTCCTGCCCTTAAAAGATTGCCATAAAAAAGTAATTCCCTGTTTCACACCCTTTGACTTGTAATTTGGCCACAAAAACCAATCTTCTTCAAAGATCGCACAAACAGATCTTCTCCAAGGTATCTTTCTCTATATTCAACTTAGTTCAGCAGGCGTGAAAACGTAAAAGCATACGACATCTCAAAAATATATCGGAGCGACACAGACATTTGCGACCTAGTGCATCAGTGGAAAACACCTGTGGGTGCAATCTGGAACTGGGGTTCCTTATTTACGACGTTGGAATTTCTTTGTTGATTGATTCCAAGTGTAATACTTTGGCATTTCAACGCACATCAGCGTCACTGCGAATGGATCTGCTTCACACATTGCGAAGAAGCTAGTCAATGTTGTCGATGGTGGTCTCTCAGCTCGTTGTGCTGCATTAGCCTCAGTGGAGTAAACTCTTTGGCCATTTTCCAAATGCACTGCTAAATGTACAACTGTGGGATATCTTTCATGTATTTGAAATGACAATAATCGCCACTGTACTTCATTAGGACTGACGTATCTGCCCATTTGGAAGTTGCTGATTTTGTCATTCGCATTTTCCGACGAAATACCAAACACAGCCATGTCGCTGCCTTTTGTGACGTACTTGCACAAATATTTGATTGATTTGGCCGAATGACAACTCTCAACGTTTGTATGTGTTTCGAAAATTCGTGATAGCAGCGGGCACTATGGTACAATGAATTCGTTTCCGATCTCAATCTCTTGATTTTTAACTTTAACTTTGATAGTTCGACCATTATCTTCTTTTGAACGCCTACGATAAACTGGATATCCATCGTTCCCTGTGACTGTTTCATCAACTAACGGTCGCGGATATATTTTTGTGCACTTTCCATCAGCCATGCAAGGCGATAATGGATTTAATGCACCGCACGGTCCATGCACCATCTGTGTCGTCACAATGTCGTGTAGATGGGGATCAGTGACTGGATAAGGAATTTCAGCTGATATGATGTCATCCACTTCCTTTGAATGTAATTTGTTCAGCAACCAAATTAAGATATGAGCATGCGGTAGTCCACGCTTCTGCCATTCCACCGAGTACATATAACAACGTGTGTCACCAAAAACTCGATACTTAGTAAGCACATCTATCATAACTTTGAGTTTTTGCCGAAATACTCTGGCGATTGTGTCATGGCGATCTTGCGGTTTTTGGCCTGGTTCAAACTCACGTTCAATTTCCGTCCACTTCGGATTGCATGTGAACGTAATAAATAAATCCGGAGTTCCATAATTTCGCACGTACGTCATAGCCTCTTGAGCGTATTCGTGCATGTGGCGTGGGCTTCCGATATAAGAATCGTCAGACGTCCAATATTCTGAATATCACCATCTGGAATAGCCGACGGCACTTCAGAATGACATTCTCCTTATGTGTACGAATCATCATACGATACCCATAGTAATTCATTGCGCTTAGATTTTTATTCGTTGATACGCCTGATATTGCAAAATTAAATGAATTGTTAGTGGAAACCAATAATAGCAATAATAGCAATAATTAGTGTGTGAATATTGTACCTGTAATTGGATCGACCATCTTCAACGTGATGTCGTATCCGTCTAGCCCTTGCCAATAAATGATTGGATATTATAACGCATCGTACAAACGATATGTCTCGTTTACACGATGCATGATATTGCTTCTTCGCTGAACGACAATGTCTCGCGATGTAGTTGGATCGCCAACAATAATTGCAGCAACATCATTAACGGTGGGTGCATTGAACATTCGCACATGTTCACCTGTTGGGGTACAATCCGCTCCTATGACAAATTTGTGCGTATCCGATGGCATTCGTTCCAATGCTGTTTTGAACATATTAACCACAGCATTATTAGCGTGAAAAAATGCTTGCAACTGTTCAATAATTCGTCTCTTTAACTGTTGTTTTCCCTGTATATTGCACCACACATTCAGCTGATCCACCATCGACGAAATGAAATATATTTGCAGAAATTGATGCGGTTCATCTGGTGTTGGCGCCATGCAAATGATATATTTGTCCTTGTGTCTGTAATTACAAACAATCATTTGTTGAATAATACGGTGTAACTTCTGATCGTGTGATGGTGTAGTGTGTGGTGTATATGTAGTTGTTATATGTTGCAATTCATTGTTTTGGTGTCAGTGATTGGTTATGTGTGTTGTATCTTTTACCTTGCAAGTCGGCATGAGGCCGCCTTCTCGAATGATATTAGCTCCAAAGGAAGTCATGCAAAAGCAGTTATTGTATTCAAGGATGTGTTGAAGAAAATGGCTGGAATCGGGATCACTTCCATCGAACAATGGTTTCAGTGGCTGTGGTGGTGTAAGTAATGGATCCAGTTTGACTTTTCCACTTGCGCAGCACAATCCAGCCGTTTCTCTTTTGATTTTTAACGTATTGCAATATCGGCATTTAGTCGTCATTGGTCCAATATCTAAATTTTCATCATCACTGAAGTTTGCAGTGGGATCATATTGGAATGCCAAGCGATTGTATGATGCCAATGATCTTCGTGTGCTCAGAAGTTGTCTCAATCGGGCATTTTCTCTTATTATATTTTGTCTTTCTTCGCTTAAGTTCTGTAAATACACTTGTTGCTGGCTTGCATGTCTTGTGCGGCGGCTGTGCGAACGCACGACGTCCTCTAGGCATTTTGGACTATGGACAGAGTGGAGAATTTAACCTCAAATGCACTATCCACATACTTTACACAACTGTGTAAGGTATGTGGATCGTGCATTTGAGGTTGAACTCAACTTACCACCTTATAGACAAATGCCTGCTGTTGAAATTGAATAAATTGATTTTTTTTTACTTTTTTTCACAATTTCACAGTGAACACAATACTGGTTTGTGTCATGAAATGAGTAGCTGTCAAACAATGTATCATGCACCGGCGCCATCTACCTAAAAAATTGGTTTGTAGTACATGCAATGTATCAGAGATGGCGCTGTATTGTAAAAAAGATTTTCCCGCTTTTCTGTTGAAATTTTCCTGAATTTTCTTTGCTATAAACCTCACGGAGCCCGAGCCCTTTCAAGCGAATGCAAAACCATGGAAATCGGTTCGTGCGTTCTGGAGTTATAGCGTCAGGAAGGAAAACCCGACTTATTTTTATATAGTAGATTTAAAAATCATTTAAAAGCTGATAACCTAAAAAGTAACTAATGCAAATTATTTAGACTAGCTTTGCTCCTCGGCGTCACTTGCGATTTACAACGACGGGCTGCTGTTAAAATTTTCTTCAAAAAATTCGAAATAGCCGCTTGAAGTATAGAAGATGTTGGTATACCTGTAACGGTACCTCGGAGAGTCGTTTGGTCCCGAGGAACATTTATAACAATCGTTATTGGGTAGTCAAATAATATTGGGTATTATTAAGGGTTAGGAAGATGAACGGATATTTTAGTAACTGATCTTTTAAGTGAGGTTTAGCATAACACGATATAAAATGATTAAATGTAGTATAGCCTATAACTTCACATGAACCAAGGAACTGATCAAATATTTAAATAGGTAACTATTAAATTAAAATCAATCAACTATGCAACTTTGCATGTTAAAGTAAGCTCATGGTGTGGTCTTTTAATATGTGCATTTTTACGTCGTTTGCATTCAAATGTATTGCAACTACAAATTGAATTGATTTGATTGCTTTTCACACACATTTACTGATGTGATTATAATTTACATCTTATATAGTCTACTATAGCGTATTTTAAAAGAAAACCTCTAGGTTTTCTTTTAAAAGACGCTTTTGTAAGGATTTTTTAACCAATGTCTTTCTTTAAAAGATAACTCTTGCACTAGAAAATTATCCTATGCCTTAGATAATTCATTAACATTTATATAACAAACATAAGGATTTATACAGAATTAGTAAAACAATTTGTGAATGCAACAGTGTCGTAGTAGAAAGAGAGATGATGGTTTAAATTACCAGTACACCATCCGTGTCGTAAATACCTACTAAATATGATTAAAGAATATTTTTTTGTATATCTAAGCCTACCAAAGTGGTTCTACTCGCCTGATGGAAAGCAAGTGTAGGGGTCACCACCCTCATTGTGAGCTAAAGTGCACCTGAATGGTTGGTCCTTCGGTATCACACTCATCAGTGTAATACGAGCACAAATGCTGTCATTATAAGGTTGGTCTTCTGTGTGAAGGTAGAACTTCCCCGGTCAAGACTAATTTGTGTTGAAATCACCGCGGCTCTACAACTTTTGACGAATGACATTAATGCATGAAAATTTGTGCAGTGTTTATCATCTAATTTTTGAAATCATCTTTTAATTTCATCTTTAACTAGCTTATGTCGGTTATCGCGTTAAAAACTAGCCTATGTCCGTTCCCAAGTTTAGTTCTATCTTCATACCAAATTTCATTAAAATCGATTCAGTGGTTTAGGCGTGAAAGCGTAACAGACAGACAGAGTTACTTTAGCATTTATAATATTAGTAGGGATAGAATCCATATGTTTTAAAAGAATTAGATGGCTAATTTTTTTATGAAGTCTATAAGCTACTTAATAGCACAAAGCCTTTGAACAATTTGATCGAACAACCGTTAACTTTTAACACTGTAAATGACCCTTGACATAGAATAATGAATCAACTTAGATTTACATCTTAAAACATCTACATTGTACAATACTGATTGTTTATGTAACGGTTTGATTAATGAAGATATACGCAAAGATAACATGGGAAGTGCAGCATCATCCTCACACAAGAAACATTTATGGAGGCTGAGTATTGTTTAGATCAGAAACTTTGCAATTCAAACTTATAAAACAGTATCCCACGGAATATATACATCGGAGCAATTTCAGAAGTAGTATTTAGGGCTTATTAAGCCTATGCTTATAAGACAGATTCGAGTATTTAACAAATGTTCCAAAAACGATTGAACAATCTAACTTAGGTAAGTAGCTTTAATTTTCTTTACTTTGTCACACAGTCCTTTAAAATATTTCCATATTTCACCCGTTAAATTATAACCGCCTTGTCCCAAACTAGGTAAAATTTAGGTATACTATGTTAACCAGACCAACACCTTTTTTTTGCTATACCTAGTTTAGGAATAGCTGCTAATAAGATAATGTTTTTTCGGACATCTTACACACAACGTGATCTAATTTCAAACCAAGCAGAGCTTGGGTACCAGAAAACTGACGCAAGTACATAAATATACTTTTTTTTTGTAAATACATACATATTATACATAGAAAACACTCAGACTCCGGGACAAATATTTGCGGATCAAATAAACATCTGGACCGACCAAGGAATCGAACCACTACTAGACCAACAAGGCATTCATAGGATGACCATACTTAAGTGTTTCTAAATACAGTCATATTAAAGTTAAATGAGACCCAGCAATGAATCTGATCTACTATCAACAGCAAACTCTTAAATCTGAAGACGACAAACCAGAATTGAAGTTGTCATACAAAAAGCTGTTCGTTCCTTATTTATTATGCTTGAAGAATTTCTCACTTACTTTTAATAGCTATTCACACAGAACAGTGCAATCAATCACAGTGTGTTGACGTGTTTAGGAGGTGCGTCCGCGTAAGTGAGCAGTATAGCCATAAATACAAATCTAGATTGTCTTGTAGATGAATAGCGGGCCATCGCCGGAGGGGACTGAGACCTGGCGTTTAACTGAGGAGTCCAACTTTACGTAGACTTACCAGGGGGGTATGGGGAAGCATCGTATTTACTATTTTCTTGAACTTTTCAACATTTCCGTTAGTTTCAAACCACACGCTTTATGTTGATCTAAAATTATTGTTCTTAGTGTGATAATTCTATATGTATGAGGACATAAGATATATTCGTTGTATGATTAAAAATCTCACTAGAACAGGGTTATCCATTAAACTAGAACTAAGATGTGATATGAACAGCAGATCATTAATACGGCTTCAGACTAAAACGCTTTGTTTGTTCGTTATGTGCAAATCAAAATTGAATAAATTTCACTTGATAACCAAGGACATAATTCCTTTATCAATTCAGAAATTGGTAAAAATTTAAAGATACCTATTTAGTTAGTAAAAATAAAGAGACACAGGCGTATACGCGAATTCACATTTTATATACTTGGTAAGTTGTAAACAAACACAACAATATTTTTAATCTACAGCAGTTAACATGTATTTTTGTAGATTTAAAGAGTAATTTGTGAATAGTCGAGTCTCTCAGTTAATAAAATAAAGAAATACAATCACTCATGCCATATTTCTAAAGAAACAGAAAAGAGATATTACTGATACTGAATGACGAAAACAGCTATATCTCAAGTTTGCTAAGATTACCTATCTGCAAGTCAAATTGGATCCTATCCTAGTCAATAGCATGGCAGCAAAGCTACCAGAAAAAAAGATAAATCAGGCCTCTACAGAAAACTGAGGTGTTCCAGTTAAAATCCCAGGCATTACTTACGTAGTACATTGATTAATCGACTTCCAACAATTGCCAATATTAATCTCGTCGCCATTTACGCCTCGAACTATATACAGGGTGTCCGCAAACGGTAATTCTATAGATAACAGGTTTACTGACTACTTCAATAAGCGGTAGGCGGCCGGCTTCGCTTGTATTTTATTATTATTTAAGTGAATCCAATTTTACGTGCCTGATAAGTTTGAGAGATTATGGGGTTGCCTTTCATGTTATATATATTATTTTATATTTTAAAATGAAAATGGTTTTCAAACACTGATAAGAATTTTCACTTAGTATGTGATAAGTTCGCAAAATGTAATGTACCTTTTGTTATCTCTACATCATCATCATATTAACCGAAAGAGGTTCTATGCTGGATATAGTCTATAGAGGTCTTTAACCAAGGTGCGTAACAACAATCAGTTCTGTGATGCCCGCGCCCGACGGCATGCTGCAACCTCCCTCAGGTCGCCGAAAAGCTTGTGTAAGATATACCCTCGCCTTTTAGTACACAGTTTCCTCTTAATAATGTTTTTTCCCATCGATCATCATTTTTTTTTCTTTTGAAAGACAACTCCTGCATTATGAATACGTCCTGTGTCATGGGGGACCGTACAAACATACATGAACAAGAAGACAAGAACACCCAGACAGGGATACAATTTCAGGTTCACACAAAGTGTTGTCCCAAATGGGATTTGAACGACACTTGGCAACGTGGAAAGCGGCGTTTCGACCATTTAAACCACAAGGCCAAACGTGCAGTTTAGTAAGTCTATTACACGTTCGCAAAACATCGTGTAATTTTTATCATTTATTTACATTTTATCCGTTTTCTCCTCCTTTATTCACACTGTTAATATTACGTTAATTCTAATAAAATTCAACACCACATTGCAGTGACGTGTTAATTTTATAGAAAAGTTTAAATCAACCTGTATATGATAGCTGTCACTTTATATATTTACAGCGCCCAGTTTTTACTACGCACCCGTTTTGTTAAATCGATCATGAAAGCATTAACACCTTCCATTGGTGCTTTAAACCTATCTTGTTTTCCCATAATTTGTATTGACACGTCAATACGGAGTGAGCAGTATTTTAATTATGTATTCTCTCTAGTAGTTTTGTTACACACCGGATGGTGTATGGTAAGGCAACGTAATAGCTAGCTGATGGTTTATAATTGCAGTTTTTATCAGTGATGTTATAACGGGTGTTGCTGCTGTAGTTTATTGTTTGTTATAATTAACTTTTGAAATTATGTATTTCATCTACTTCAATGTACCTACTTTGTGATGCATATAAAATATCTGTATTGTTGGATTTTGAACCTTAAGGGCGGAGATTTTTTTTGAAATCTGAAATAGATCAAAGAGGAATTGAAACAAAAAATAAAAGATAAACAAATTGAGAACTTATTGTGTTATTCGTTGTCGATTAACTAAAACTATTAATAATCTATACACAAATGAAAAAAATTGGAGTGTTTGTTTGTAATACCAAAGAACCAGTTTATTTACTAAATGCATATCATAGTAAAATTGAATTTTTAAATTTTTATGTCTGTCTGTCTGTCTGTTTGTTCCGTGTAATCTATGGAACGGCTGGACCGATTTTAACGTGACTTTTACTGGCAGAAGGCTGATGACATATGGAGTAACTTAGGCTAAAAATTTTTAGACTAGCCTCACTCCACGGCGTTACTCGATATTGACAACAATAACCGCGGGTAACTCCGCGGGACTCAGCTAGTTGTAAATATATTTATAGCCTATTCGTTTATATCCCTGATTTGGATATAGGTACCTATTATAAACTTAACATCAAATAAACTTGTATACATATTGTAATTAATGTCCTCGCTTGAAACAGCGCAGGCGGCAATAAAAATAAATGCTTTCCAGACATTTTATTACCATATAAGAACATACCGTCATCATCATCATCATCATCAGCCTATCGTAGTCCACTGCTGGACATAGGCCTCTCCAATTGCACGCCACTTAGTTCGATCCTCGGCTACTCGCATCCAGCTCCTGCCAGCCGTCTTGCGCAAATCATCACTCCACCTGGCCTGTGAACATACCGTAATATCGATTAATAACTAAAAGGGTTTTTATATATCAGCTCTAGGAGCCTGTTGGTAAAGTGTACCTAGTAGATCCCCCGTAGATTATACCTCGGGGTAAATCATTTTATGAAGATCACGACAAATTTTTCATCATCTATGTGCACTTTGTCTGTAATGTTCACTACATATAATAATATAATTATAGTCCTTCGCTGAGTGTAATAAACACAAAATTGGCCAAGTGCGTGTCAGGTCACACATAGAATAGGTTCCGAAGTCATCCATTATAGAACGCGGATCTAAAATCGTATCCAATATAAAATTATTATGTTTTCGTATTATTTATTTATTTTTGTATTATTAATATGATAATTTTGTATAAAGTTTTCTAAGAAAGCGCATTTTACAAGTTAGGCTTCTAAAACTCCTGAACTAGCAAAGACATCTAAGCCGTTATAGAAGCCTTTAAAGTTACTTACTACAATCATACATTTTACAGATTTTATGAGCTAGTCTTTTAGTTTTTAGAAGGGACAACGACGACCTGTTTTTCCGAAAAAAAAATATATCGAGAACGATATAATAATCGAGAAACACGCGGGCGAAGCCGCGGGCGAAAGTTACTACCTAAAAAATTTTTTGTATAACTTACTGTTATACATAGAAAACTCTGAAACACATTTTGCCATCAAGAAACTTTCTAATACTTACTACTAAATTCATTAACTTAATTATTATTTTATTATATTTACTGACTTAGGAAAACAAAATTATTTGCTTATCTTAATGGAAACAGGTTTAATTTTATGTTAAGTTTATTTATATCGTTATACACATGTTATACAACTATAAAATATAAATTCGCCAACTAATTGTGGAATAATTTATGATGATATCACTATTAAAGAATTAACTCAATGATAGATTTTGTAATCTAATTAGTTGCGTTTCATCATCATCAACAGCCCGTAAAGTCCCACTGCTTGGCCCGGATCTCCTCTCGGGAGAGGGTTAAGGCCATACGTCGTCATGACTAGTTCTTTAACCCTCTCTATCAGTGACCTCTTAAATTTAGGAGATGTTGGTGAAAACAGCCATTAGACAAGTAAATTGTGTATTAGTTTTATGTATTTGACTGCACGAATTACGAAGCTTTCTTTGATAAATGTTTGTTAAAGTCCTAGTGCTGTAAAAGTTTGCCTATTTAAATACTTGGACGAAAACACTACTATTTTGATATCCTCGGTGGCAGTAGCGTATGCGTTTTTTGTGCTTGAGGTCTCGGGTGAGATTCCAAGTTTGAACCAAATGTTTGTGGGATCCGCAAATATTTGTTTCGGAGTTTGGGTGTTTTCTATATATGTATAATATGTATGTATTTATAAACAAAAAGTATGTTTATATATTTATATCAGTTGTTTACTACCCATAATACAAGCCTTCTTAGTTTCTACGTAGTTTCTGCTTAGTCAACGCGACTAGTTGGCGTTGTGTTTGAGATGGCCGAAATATCTATTATTTATTTGTTAAATACGTATATTAAACGCTAATATGCTTATATTTTTGTTGCAGGTATGTTTTGAGAAGTACTGCTACTAATGTAGTACGCGGCAATTCAGTTATCAATTGTAAGTGTAAAGGTAACTACAACTTATTATGGTTTATAATTACATATTTTTGTATGTTTACTTTATATTTAAAGTGCATTTATTTCATGTTCATGCGAAAACAATATTGAGTAAGTAGTATTCAGTGTTCTGTCGTTGCTTGCTTGTCACCGAATGAATGAGATGATCAGAGTCCAACCCCTCTCACTCCAGCCTTTGATTGTTCTTACTGTTTATTAACTAACATTGCACTTTAATTGTATCCTCGGCTAAACAAATTTACACATATAACTGTATTTAAAATATAGCTTGATCTATCTGATAGATGGCTATGAGAAAGACGAGTTAAACCATTGATAAACTCAAGCTATATTTCAAGTAGGTACTGTAATTCTTGATCAAATATCTAATAATCGACGTTTATTTTACAGTTATCCTCTAAAACCTCTCCACGTTTATCGATCATATAACAACTACAGATAAGTAAGAAGCCATTGAAACAAAATCTTCATAAACACACCCTTATTATCTTGTAAAGCTCTTGGTCTCAAAACAAAGTACATAAAAGACTGTTGTCTGTTGGCTCTTTAGCTGTTCTGTTAGCAAACCTACCTGTCTCTTATCTATGAATTTATGTGTGTTGATACGATAGGTAAAACTTTACCTATTGCTAATAGTATTTTCGTAAGTGTTGTTTTAAATGGTTGACTCTAAGAGCTTAGATGCGTTTGATAGTATCTGAAACTGGTAATATTAATTCTTAATGTAAAGATGTCTTATTATATCTTAGATAGATTCAAAAGGTTAACATTACCAGCTGTAGACTCAGCAGAAGCAGACTGTTTAGTGTTTATCGTCTGATCCGATTCCTTGAGATTACGAATGACACGTTCTCTTCTTAGAGAAACTTTGATATTACGAATGAAATGTTCCCTACTTTCCCTTAGAAGGTTTAAGATAGTGACGTTAAATGTTGTATGTGTAGCTAAACAA
This sequence comes from Phragmatobia fuliginosa, assembly GCA_932526445.1. NCBI lineage: Eukaryota > Metazoa > Arthropoda > Insecta > Lepidoptera > Erebidae > Phragmatobia > Phragmatobia fuliginosa. Next base: position 20,186,777 of record OW052072.1, on the reverse strand, counting down.
AGAGAATTTAATGATATCATGTAGAAGCTTTACTTTGGAGAAGTAAGCCATCCTGTGACCACAGTCACTGAAAATTATTTGAATTGAAGCATCAGGTGTTGAAAGATATAAGTAGAATATAATTTTACAAAACAACTGATAATAAGTGATGTTCGGTGACATAAGTTCCTAACGTATATAAAGTTAGGAAGTTATGACACAAGGGTTTACTAATCTTTTGCCTACCTTTACCAAAAGAAATACAACATATCAATAACTGAAACATTCTAGAGCTTTCTCTTATTTCCTAACCAATCCTTGCATACGGTGTGCTGACTTGAAGTGTAGCAGCCATCAAATCTAACTGTTTTCCTATATTTCTATATCGAATACCTTTGAAATACCATCACGTGTATCAAGTATTGATTATTCTACCACAAATGATATGGAACCCAACCAAATTGTGTGTATCATTGAATTACATCAAAAGATACCCTTTAGTGGTGATTTGTAATTTGGTACGTTTACAATACAACGAGTCTAAAGAATTTGTATATGAACACCGAATCATTTGAATTGCTTGTAATTTTAGTTGTGCAGAGCAATCTCTGAATTCAATTAGGGTTGGCTGTTGAAGTAAAACTTACTAAGAAACTGTATTAAAATCACAAAAGAAAGTATAACCAACGATATGCGCCAACACGCACGACAAGGTTCTTCTATACATTGAAACGGTAGCAGAAAAGAACATAGGGACTTATAAATGGAGCTGCAAATTTAATATAAAACGAATTGTTTGTTTGTTTGGTAAAGCGCACTAATCTCAAGAAATACTGTTTCAAAGCAAATAAAGTATGTGAATGTTTTCCTAGCTCATTTCTCGAGGAATGGGGAAGGTTATTTATGATTACATTCACCAATAGGATCCGGGCATCATTAGAAAATGTATCAAAAATAGTAATTTTTTTATTGATGCAGAGCTTAGAGTTAGTAAACGTGAATTTAGTGTAACACATAAGCCTGCTTCTAATAGTATATTTTTACGAAGCTTTTCTCGTCAATAAGAATCCACAGGTGTTTGTGACAACCTTGGCTAGTTGTCGGCACCTCCAAATTACAGGTAATGATCGCCGCCGCCGGTCGGCCGTCGGTCGCCAGCTTAGACCGGCCGAAATATTTTTAATGTATTATCGCCTACCATGGGTCGCCGCACTCCACGCCATGTGAACCCACAGATATTATGTAAAGGTCTTCTTTTATTGTTCTTCATAGACCTGACAAGGAATATAACCAGGCAAAGCGAATATTGTTTTTTTTATTGCAACACAAGTAAACTGCCTAACGTTCCACAGATTCAAAAATAGATTGACACTTGACACACTTACAGCTATTCATAACGATGACAAGTTATTGCGTTTTGAAGTTAGTCTTGCCAATAAAAAAAATTTTGAACATGAAATTTTTTTTTTCTGATCAAGCAAGACAGATAATGCAATGGTTCTTTATGTTCATCGTTTGATGTAACATACGAGTACATAGGCTCTCAATTCGGGTTAAAATAAAACTATCAATCACTAGTTAGTAAATTCATCAATTTTAATCAGTAGTACCTGAAACAGACGCATTTTGACAACAAACAAACTGTTCAGTTTTTTTAATATATGTAAGTATAAATTTATTTTAATATATGTAAGTATAAATTTATAATATAAATGAATTCAGAACAGCACTTAATATAATTTATGCATGTTTCTCTTCATTTTTGATAAGAAGTATACTTAAAGGACAAACCCGAAATCCATACAAACTTGGGCCTGGCGTTACAGTGCTAGAATTTGGTCATAAATTACTATACCTATGACGATTTCACGAGCCTAATTTACAGGTCTCCCAGCAATGGCCAAATCGGTAAAATCAGACAATGTTTACATTTTAGGTTATGTTTATTGTTTGAGTTATTTTAATGAAAAATTGGCCAAGTGTGTGTCAGGTCACGCATAAAATAGGGTTATGTACTCACCCATAATTAAATCGTGCCCAATAGATAATTAATAATAAAAATAAATAATAAATATTTCGGACATTTTACACACAACGCCATCTAGTCCCCAAACTAGACAACTGATATAAATACATAAACATACTTTTTTTTGTAAATACATACATATTATACATTGTTGTATTTGCTTATTGTTTCTTTATTTTTGTACGAAGTTTTCTAAGTCAGCTTATTTCACAAGTTAGGCCTTTATAACTTCTAAAATAAAAAAGTTATCAAAACCGCTATAGTTTTCTATAACATGAAAAACACGATTTGATACATTTGTGTTTTTCTATGGCATAGTCACATTAATATAAACATGCAAAACTACCCTTTCATGCTATATTTAATGCTGCCAGTTGTAGATATTTTGAATTGCCACCATTGTAAGTAGTTGTGTCACGATTCGCTGGCCAGACTCTATTTACATTGATTAAAATACATATTAAAACAATCATTTATACTAAAACAAAGAAGTATTATTCATTTTTAACAGAAAACAATAGAATTCTACTTATTTTCTACACTTGGCCATTGCAAATGAAGCTAAGATTTCGATAGGTTAATCAAGCAAAATAAACGAATTTTTTGGTACATATCCCATTCGTGTAACGCTTAGGCCCAGAATCGGGTTTCTCCTTTATGATGTGAATGAGTAGGTAAGGCAAAACTCGATCCTTTAAGATAAGTATTCAATATTACTTTAAAAATATGCTTGCTTTTAAGTAATTAACCCAAATAGTTAACATATTTTAAAATATTTATGTTAAATGTAAATTTATTCATCAATTAAATAATTCGAACTGGTAACACTGCTAATTAATTTAAACTAATTTGTCCCGCCTACTCTATGTCAAGATTCCCAAGATGGCCGTTTATCACATGGAATAATTCAATTTGGACATGATGAAGTCCGCATTTATACATTTATATGGGTAAATTAAGAAACTTACTCAATCAATAACTTTATCTTTAGCATTTTTAAGTGAAGGAAAATTTTAGACAAACCCTATACCAATTCGTCTGACCCATTGTAGGCTTATTCTCCGGAGAGGTTATGTCCAAAAGTACAGTTATACGGGTCTGTGACGATTAATGAAGCTTAGGAGCTATGCGAGGTACTCATAGCCAAGTATTTTTGTATATTTAAGCCTGACAAAGTGTCTCTTACTCTGCCTGATTTAAAGCATGAGTCGAATCCAGGAGTAGAGGCATTCATCCTCATTGTGAGGGTAGGCAATGTAGCATAGTGACCCATACCACGGTCTGTTCAGATGTTTCTGCATCATTCTCCCGGCTTCCAGAGGCTGCTGAATGATTGGGCCTCCGGTCTCACACTCCCCTACGAAATACGATAGCAAGAATGCTGTCATTATTAGGATGGTCTTCTGTGTGAGGGTAGTATTGCTCCGGTCGAGCCGGCACATTCGTGCTGAAATCAGCGTTTCTTACTACCTACGTGTTAGTACCCTTAGGTGATTAGAAACGATCACCAGTCACGGTTGTTATTATAGGAGAACAGTCGTGAAGCTTAGTTGGCCTTCGAGCGGTTTAACACAGCCTCAATCCGTACTCGGACAGCGTAGGAGCTTAGGTATGATAAAATCTGATCTGATAAAAGATAATCAGGAGATAGTGCTATTTGCGGATGACACCTCACTTTTATTTAGACTAAAACGACAGCAATTAGTTACTGACGATGTGAATAACACTCTCTCCAAGGTCGTGAACTGGTTCAACGTTAATAACTTGCTCTTAAACGAGAAAAAAACTAAATGTATTCGATTTTTTACACCTAATGTTAAGCAGGTAAAAACTAATGTTCTGATAAATGGAAAGGAGTTGGATCTGTGGACACCACTAAGTTTTTGGGTATAACTCTAGATTCTAAATTGCAGTGGGGCCCACACATTGATGGCTTGTCGAATAGACTCAGTTCTGCAGCATACGCGGTTTATAAAATTCGCCAATTAACTGATGTAGACACCGCAAGACTGGTGTATTTTAGCTATTTTCATAGTGTAATGTCATACGGTATTTTGTTGTGGGGAAATGCTGCGGACATTCAAAGTATCTTTGTGTTGCAAAAGAGAGCTATTCGCGCAATTTATAATCTCAGTTATAGGCAGTCACTGAGGGATAAGTTTGAAGAAATTGGTATTATGACAGTCGCATCTCAATATGTATATGAAAATCTAGTGTATGTTAAGAAAAATATACATTCATTCACAAAGTTTAGCGACATTCATAATATAAACACTAGAAATAAAGATAAACTCGTGTTGCCAACGACTAGACTACAAAAAGTAAGCAAGTCTTTTCGATGTCAGGGTGTGAGATTCTACAATAAGATTCCAAGCAAATTTCATGAATTAAGTATTAACAAATTTAAGTCCTTGGTTAAACAGAAACTGTGTGATAAAGCTTACTACACAGTTACTGATTTTTTAAATGATAAATTTGCTTGGGAGTGATGCTGCTCGCTCCCACAAGTGATGAACATTTAAATTTTGTTCTAATTTGTATTTCATTTATTCTAATTTGTTTAGTTTTTCGTTGAAATTGAATTGTATAGTATTTTTTTTTTTTTTTGTTTTTTTTTGTGTAAGTTTGTAAATGTGAGTATAGTGTAGGCTTGTAATGTTAGTTTATATTTTAGTAATTTTCTGGTGGTTTTGAGTGTTTCCACGGCCTACTCAAGTGTCCTGCTGGCGGCAGTGTCGTGTTCCGGGTTGTGGATCCTGACTACATCGGTTAGGCTACACGATGGCTGGGGCCCGTGTGCCGTCTGTATGGACAGGTCGACTCAAAACTATGGTTCTTTCTTCAAAAGGCCAACCCAGACCCTATACTGCACTCACATAGTTCTCTTTAATATTGTACACGGACTTAAAAAAAAAAAAAGAAAAAAAGACACCTCTGTGGTTTGTTTCGGCGTTTCTTCCCAGAGTGAGTCGTAGGAAATGCCGGCGCCTTCTAGCTATAAGTCCGACTTGTAAAAATGTCTGAAAAGATTTACTTACAGAAATAAATATCATTTATCATTTATCATTTATGACTAGTTAGTAGTCTTAACCTTCTCTTAAAAGAAGACAAGAGCCCAGCTGTAGGACATTATACTTCTTCCTAGCCTTCATCATCATCATCATCATCAGCCTATCGCAATCCACTGCTGGACATAGGCCTCTCCAATTACATGCCACTTAGTTCGATTCTTCCTAGCCTTATTCCCAATATAATTTGGTGTCGGCTACTAGTTCAACTGGTTATACCTGAATATCAGTTTTTCCACGGAGCGACTGGCATCGGACCTCCGCAACTCTAAGGGAGAACTGAAATTCGAAGATTGAACTAATTGTCAGTAAATTTCAGGGCACTGACTTCCCAATAAAGATTGCTATAGATGTTCATGACAACCACTAAATCAACGAGGCAGCAATATTAATTGTACATACCATCGACATCTTCCTTCACTTAAATAGAAACTTGGTTTATTATGATTTGAAGTATTTTAACGATTGTTAATAAAAACGGTTCTGATTTATTATTACGGAAGACCATCAAGTAGCACATTTGTTTGAGTCGTGATGTTGAAGTGAGGTTGACGTGTGGCCATTCAATAAATCTATACCAACATTATGGAACTTAAGAGTTTGTTTGGTTGAACGCGCTAATCTCAAGAACTACAGTCAGTGTTAGATCTTTTAATTTTAAATTCGAATTCACTCTGTCTATCTGTTTGTTACAGTTTTATGGGACTAATACAATGAATGAGTTTTGCTTTAGAGATTGATTGTACCTTAGAGAGAGACATAAACTGCTTATGTTGAGTTTTCCGAAATATACGCAGAAGTTGCGAAGCGCTCATAGCCGAGTGGCCTTAGGTGATTGGAAACAATCACCGAGGGTAAGCAACTACGGCGCGGTCGGACCTAGATGGGTGACCGTATGTGGCATGATATGTTATGAGCGTTTCCGTGATTCGGAGGTCACGTTAAGCAGTCGGTCCCGGTTGTTGTCATAAGGTAACAGTCGTGAAGGTTAGTTGGAGGCCTTCGGGCGGCTTAAAAACATCCAACGGTAAGATTACGTAGCCACAACGTGTCTTGCCAGTCCCCAACCCGCACTCGGCCAGCGTGGGGACGTATGGCCTTAACCCTCTCTTGAGAGGAGACCCGAGCCCAGCAGTGGGACGTTATGGGTTGTTGATACGCAGAAGTTGGCTATAATTTTTTTTTTTTTTTTTTTTTTTTTTTTTTTTTTTTTTTTTTTTTTTTTTTTAAAGACGACTCCCGCAGTAGGAATATAAATTCCTGTGTCGCGGGGGACTTTACAAACATACATGAAACGGACAAAAAGAACACCCAGACTCAGAACAACAAATTGTGGATCACACAAAGTGTTGTCCTACGTGGGATTTGAACCCACGACACTTGGCGCAGTAGGAAGCGGCGTGGCGACCGCTTAAACCACTAGGCCAACCGTGCAGTTAGATTTAATAATTAATTTTGATTATAATAAGCATCTCAATTAATATAACAGTGAACATAATTGTGTTTATTAAAACATCAATTATTATTTCTACATGTATAACACTGTGAGACGCCATGCAATTTAATTTTACTGTTGTAACACTTGGTATTTATGCAACGGGTCATTTAGTGCGCTGGCAATACTGCCGTTATATTTAGGCATTTGGACTTTGGGTCATTTATACGAAGCCATAGAGTTAATAATGTATTGTCAGTTATAGCGCCCATAAACTAATAAGTTATTATAGATTACGTATGTAATAAATGATGTAGGATAAACACTATTTTTCATACTTAAACTTGTTAAGTACACAAAGACGTTAAAAATGGAGGATAGCGTGGCCTCTAGGAGCGCGTCACCTGTGTCGTTGTGTGGGTAGGTTTTGTAACCTTACTATATATTTTCGGCGGCTCCGCTCGTTATTGAATAATAAATATTTCGGACACCTTACACACAACATCATCAAGTCCCAAACTAAGCAGAGCTTGTACTATGGGTACTAGAAAACTGATAGCATTCTTGCTGTCTTGTTTCGTTGGAGAGTGTGAGACCGGAGGCCCAATCATTCCGCATCATTTTCGCGGCCTCCGGAGGGCGGTAGAAAGATGCAGAATTATCTGACCAGGTCGCCGCCTTGGTGGGGGTCACCATGCTGCCTACCCTCACAATGAGGATGGTGAACCATAATCCTGGATGCTACTCAAGCTTTCCATCAGTCAGAGTAGAGTCACTTTGGTTGGCTTCAAAATATAAAAAGAAGTATTTTGAAGTGTTAAATAAGTTATTTTATTCATTAATATTCACAAGGTGCCACTATTTGGCTCTATGATAGAGTTTGAGCGCAGGATAGAGAAACCATACCACACTCAAACATTCATACTAATTTCACATATTTTTTTATTCATCTACAACTTAAAGGTTGTAGATGAATAAAAAAATGTAATGCTTCCACAGGCTCTACTTTTGATTTCCTATCAATGGGAACATCCTATCAATTTTCATCAATCAGCAGTCACAGGAATACACATAAAATGAAAAACACCTTCCTTACAATAATATAAGTACAAACTTAAGGTACAAAGTTACAACACAGTAAAGGGATTTTTGAAGTGAAGGGAGCCTTGCTCATACATTTGTATTTTAAATTATTTTACAAAACAACACTCTCTCATAAAAGTCTACTTCAACAACATGCTCTAACGCAACCCGAAATACCACTTCTTATACCCTAAAAAAAACTTTAAATCGTTGAGATTAGAGTTCAAAGTCCATACCAAATGTTGTTTCTGTAATTGTTTTCTAGCCCGGGGGTATGGACTCCGTCTGACAGAGAATGGGCGGGCCATCTTTCGGGTATAAACGGTTGTTGAAACTGGCCTGCTACAGTTTTGGTTTGATTATTAATTGCTTGAACTGACCTCTACTTACAGAGAAACATTTAAAATATCACTTGCTAACATCGTGGGATGATGAGTTTATAATAAATTGTTTTAATTTATCTTTTACAATTTAAACAGATTGTTCTTCACTTACAAGGGCAGGTCTTGCTGGCTTTAGTTGCCGCTTTCGAAACTCTTTTATATAAATCAGCGTTCTTGATATTGAATTGAAAAATAATAAATAAAAGTGTGCATATAGTTGAGTTCAATGTAGGGCACTTCATTTTTCAAATTGAGGTCAGTTCTCATCTTGGATTTGACAATTCTCCATTATGGTTGACATAAAAATCATCTCATTCGATGGACTTACATTTTTAAACTCTCGGTGTGATGGCGGATTAAAATAAGAATATAGATTCCCCCCCCACCCATGCATACCATGGCTGTCGTAAAAGACGAATGAGAGCATACAACAAACACAAGAAGAACACCATTGCATAAAGAAAGAAAACTTGAAACCAACTGTATATCTACCAACCCGTCTGGTCAGCGTGGTCCTTTCAAAGGAAAAGATTTTGTCCAGTAGTGGACTGTAGGCTGTTGTTGTCATGATGCGATGTGACGGCATTTAGAAACAATTCATAAATATTTTTTCTAAAAATATTTTAGTCTTATGTTTAATGATGTCTATATGAATAACAATGGGCATTACTTAAAATTATTTCAAGAACCATTTGAAGTGTGAAATGAAATACTTAGAGAGTTAGTACTTAGAGAGTTGTACCACTTTCACGAACGTTAAAGTTATTGTTGACAGTTTCGAGGTAACTCCACAAATTCTAGGCAGACGTGAACTACTCATTGCTGCAGACTAGCTATTGTTCTCGAACAATGCGTCGTGACGTATTTGCTGTGACGGAGGACACTGTGGGAAATCTAGGGTGTTTGGTGTCGGATGTGGGAGGTCTATAAATGTTACATTTAACAAATATTTTAATACAGTGTGGAAAAACATACATACATTCTTTTCTTTTTTTCTCTTCCTTTTCATTTTACATAATTCTGGCATTGTTTCAAGGGTTGTTGGTTTAGCAGTTAGCAATCTTGTGTACTATCTTTTACTCACAGCCTCGATTCCCTGACTTTTAATTCCGTCTCTAGGAAAAATTGTTTTTCTTTAATAAAGTTTTGTCATACTTATGGGATAGACGGTATAACAAGTAATATTTGTGTTTAAAAAGATAACTTAGTAATAGTTTATTGCCTATTAAAATCCTGCATACCTTATATTAATAAAAATATCTGCGACCGTTATACACGATTCCATTCCCTTACATTCTATAATTTAAAAACCCCATCAGCCATTCGTGCCTGCGGTAGGAAGCGCAGGCATACCATGGCCCAGTGGGAACAAATTGTGGCGGCACGCAGCCACGGTATCATTTGCTACCGCAATCAACGTAATCACTACCCGGGATGATTTGATGCGCCCGCGCACCTCTCCTGCCACGAACACGTTTTTTGTGCCAGGATTAACACGAATTGATGTCGATTTGAGACGGGTAATACTGTCATATCGCTGATATTAACGTCAAAAATGGATAACATAAATGGAGGAATCTTCTGGAATATCTAAAAACATGTAGTCTATTGAAGTATAAGAATTTATTACATGACACATGCTTTTAATTATTCTAACTTCATAGCTGGATAAAATGTCTGGAGATGGCAATGCACATTGATAAGTTCATGCCTAGCCAAAAAACCCCTTTACTTGACGTTCGCGATGTGTAAACATCGTAAACGTCAATGCTCTAATGAATCTAGACCTTCTATTTCATCTTATTTAAACCTCTTCGGAACAAATGGATCTTATTTACCTAGCTCAATAAGTTAGTTCCTTTCCTTTCATAGCATACTTGCTTACTATAATACCACCACGCTCGCCACGTCTTATGACGACTATTCTACTTTCCATCTACCATTTCTTCATCATCTATTTCGTCACTATGTGTAATTCGTCTTTGTTCAGCAGTCGACAACCTGGTAAGCAATAACCTGACTTAGATCTCGTATATTATGCGTGGCAGAGTTGACATTTTTATCGATATATTTTTTTACCAACGGTATTGAAATTTTCCTGAGAAGAATGAAAAATTTGAATGATAACTGGATGACTATACATAATAGGTTATACTACAAGCATATGCGTTGAAATTCCGTTAGATGATAAAATATGTAAAATTTAACTTTATGCCATCGGCTAAAGTCTATTTTTCCTTTGTCTTCTGTATAGCCACAATCGACACCACGAACATCTTAACTTAGAAACCTAAATTCATGCAAAATTGGATGCTCAGTTTGAGTCAAGTAGGTTGATTTTGCAATGTTTCATATAATTTATTATTATGAACCGTTTGGCAGGTGGTTGTTTTCTGTAACATTGTTTTAGTACACCTTTATTTTAAAGATAGTTTAAGTAACATCATGTTAGTTAAAGGTATAAGCAAATTGGGCCAGTTCTGATGAGAAAGGTCACATAAACAGAAAAAAAACTAGTTGAAATATATTTTTAGAATATTTAGTAAGAATTTTTACTTTTCATTGATGATATTATGTGATTCTGATTTAATTTCTTGATTTGAATGATTATCTTCATTAAAATGTTGGTAATTTATCTGAAAATATTATTTAAGTCTTTTCCAGTTGACTTCACGGAGCTCATCTCTTCCTCTTGATAAACAAACGTCTTTGAAATCATGTAACTGTATTTTGGAACTAAACTCGTTACTCATAATATGAGAGTAAGAATAAGAAAAGTAAACTATAAAACCAATGTTTAAAGAAGACAGATTTAACAATTTGTTGCACAGTTAAAAAAATGTGTAATTGTTATTATTACCCAGTCATCAAAGCTATAAACTGGCAGAAAAAACTCTCATTAAAATTCATCTCTTTCGACAACCCTACTGAATTACCATTCCAATAAGATCGACCCAATCAAAGGCCTTTATGAAATCGACGTCGATAGACTAGGAGATAACGTAACCAGTTCGTAAATAATTAATATCAGCACTTTCCATAAATTTTCCCTCTAAGGCTTTTCGTTTTAATTAGAAATTAGTGAGATTGGTTTTATTTATCTAATGGCACAAATCTGAGAGTTGTTCGAAGTTTTGATATAAGTTGTTGATGTGATACTTTCTGTCGAGACAATTGTTAATTATGTTATTTATTTTTAACTAGTATGGAGAAAGGCTTGAAGAAATAAATCTGAATTACGAACAATTTTCGTAAACAGTATTCTTCTTTCTTATTGTTTTTTTTTAGAAGTGCTCATAGGTGATTAAATACGATCAAGGGTAAGCGACAACGACGCTGTCAGAACCTAGAAGGATGACCGTTTGGGGAATGACATGTTATGAGCGTTTCCGTAATTCGGAGGTCACGTTAAGTAGTCAGTCCCGGTTGTTATCATAAGGTAACAGTCGTGAAGCTTAGTTAAACCACCAACCCGCACTCAGCCAGCGTGGGGACTTATGGCCTTAACCCTCTCCTGATAGGTGATCTAAGCCCACCAGTATGACGTTGGTTGTAGATTATGATATATTTTTACTCTCACAGTTGGAATAAATAAATATAAATAAATATTTCGGACATTTTTTATCCGATTATCGGACATCATTGAATATTCTTTCAAAATTAAATTACCACCGATCCTGTACAACCAGACAATTATTTTATTGGTTTCCATGTAATAATATAGAAATCAAATAAAATTTTGCTCGTAAATGGCGAAGTAGCCCGTTAAACATTTTTAAGTTAATTGAATTTGTGAAGTCGATAAAAAAAATAATTTCCTTAAAGTTATACAATTTTTCAATTGAAATTTATATTGTAAATAAAAATGATGGGTGGATAGTTTGCTTTTATTGATATACGTTATTGTTATTTTTAGGCATAATGTTTAAACGACCTATGGAAGAATAGCACAGAGGACGCAGTGGACGCAGTGTACATTGCTTGGTTCAATAACTGCTATAATGTTCCAATTTATGATTATATATAATTAAATGCAACTTTTGTCTCTCTCTTTCTCTTGCTATCGAACCAGAAGGAGTAAGTGAGTAAACAGTTTCACGTAAGCTTCCATTATGGTGCTATTTATTTTTGTTTTACATCTAGTTTGACTTTTGACGACGTTTGATAAAATCAATTTAAAATTATACAATATAAAATACTGTAAATATATGTTACCGCTTTGCTACATACATAACATAATATGCGGAAAGCATAAGACTCTACTTTTTTGAGGTGGCAAAAAAAAGCATGTTTGTAATTTACTTACGAAAAATCATCATCTTATTCATCCTATAAGGTCCATCTAAGAGTGATGGAAATATGAGAAAACGTATGTCAAATAAGAAAACCAACTATGTTATTACTTAACATTTTTATTTCGGATAAAAGAATTTATCATTTTTACCCATTCTTATAACTCTTCAAGATAATGTGTAGTCATTACTACTTTCGCTTTTGTTCCAACCTAACTACTTATTTGACCCAACCAAGCTTTTCAATACCAATTATTTATTAATACGCTATTGTATCGAAGAATTTTTAATGGCTCTCATTTTCATCAAAACACCATGAAACATTGGACTCTGCAACCCGTTTCAATTAATAGCACAAAGCTAGTCAAAGGGATGATTTTCTTGATATCTATCTTGCTCTGGCACTAGTCAGCAAACTATATTCTATCTCAGTCTAGAAGGCATCGCGCGCAACGGTTGGCTGGCTGTGTATCACTCAGTTGCGCATACGCAGCCGCGGGAAGCGTTCGCGTTTGAAAAGTCGAATGTGTTTTCGCGCGCGAAGTTTTTGACTAGTGATTAAAGTGTGCAGTGATTGAATTTCGAAGTATTTGGATGACGTGAGGTGTTAAAGGTGCGTTCGACCACGACGGCCGATGATCAAGTTGAGTTTTGTGCGACATAGAAAGTGAAATTACAAAGGATTACAGTGTTATTGTTTGGAGACACGTGAGAACCACACTCTTATTGCTAATGAATTGCGTGCGGAAGGGAAACGTGCATGCTTTATGATGTAAACCGTTGTAGAAATAAGTAGGTGCGAGCAGACACCAGCTAGTACGGCGGAGGCTAATGATAAGTTTGAGGCTGTCAGGTGGTCGGATATCACCTGTCTGCTTCACTTCTACCAAAGGTTGTATGTAACGAACTTGTGAAAAACATTTTTTACATGACCTTCTGACGATAAGCAACACCTCTCTGATTACGTTAAATTATATAGGTATGAAAATGTAACGTTGAAAGTGCAAGCTTTAAAACTATGGTAATTAAAACCTAGGAATAGTAAGCAGTGTTAGTGAACTCAAGTTTGAAGAATTTGAAAACCTTATTCAGGTTCGCATACTAAGACATAACGTTATGATGTTTTTACTATGTTTAGTCGAACGCAAAAATTTAGTTTTAGAAATGAAATAAGAAGAATTCCTTTTAACACCTTAGTGTGTTTATTAAGGAATTTCATAAGTTATTACCAATAGTAGTGGAACTACATATAAAGCAAAGAAACCTAGATACAACTTTTAAATAAAGGACCTAGATAAGCAGAATAAGGTTAGGTATAATTCTTTCCGTTTTGGACCTTTCGATAACAAGGCGGTACAATTTACAACGTAAGCCTACAATTAAATGCTAAGATTTATATTTAAAGTGTTACACAAAGAATTTAGGTAGGTATGTCTATTGGAACATCTTAAACACGTTGCATACTTTGTCTTAGTCATCTATGAATCTGATGAGAACATAGGGATTCAATTAGCAAGCCGTCAGAAGTAATGTTGCTAAGACTGTGTCACTCATAAAGAACAGTTTCACCAGCGCCTGATAAAGCTTCAGATAGTAATCTGCCACATAACACTATTTGATAGACAAAGTTTGCTGATATGTGTATGTTTTTTAACGAAATTATAGTTTAAAAATGTTTTTTTTTCTCTTGAGCTTGCGTTGAGAGCCCTGCGTAAATAGTTAAAGTTTTGCAAAAATCATGTACGACAATAAATGCCTATTTTTTAAGGTTGACTCACTATGACCTTTTTTATGTTAAACAAATTTTGCTTCCGTGGTATAATATCACGTTACGGGCAATAGAAGACGCAGGCGGGGCTGGGTGGCTAAGCTAGTCTTATTATAATTCTTTATATCTGATTGTCAGTTAAAAGTCGGTGATGCGTGAATTGTTAACAAAGTCATAAACGTTGGTTAAAACCCAATATATAATTGTATAGTTCCCATTTCTACCTACTAGTAACTTTCTATCATTTCCATTTGTAGTGCCATGCTTCGATAAAAATGGACTAAGTACAGCTCTACCAGGTCCTCACAGAAAACCTTTGGATATACATTACATACTCAGAGAACGCCGGTAATAATCTCTTTGAATGACTTACATCGAGCTTCTCTCTTTCCCCAATTCTGAATGTCTTCAAAATCTTAACTGTTAGGAGCTTCATTGAAAATCTCAGGTAGAACTTTTACACCCAGTCATTTCTTTGCGAGGTACATTTGGTTCCTCGGCTCTTAGTCGCTGTGTCGCATGCGGTTTTAGTCGGTTCGACTCCGACACAGCCACCAATTGGTGGTATCCGAGGGGATTTCTGCACAGACAAAAAAAACAAAAAAGACGTTGAACTTTGACATATAAAGTGAACTGATTGCACGGTAGGCCTAGTGGTTAAGCGGTCGCCACGCCGCTATCTATTTCACAGTTGATTCAACAAAATCTGCCCACTGGAAAGAAAAAAAACTGTGTTCATAATTAATGTTAACACCCTTAGGGGATAAGTAGGGCATCAAGATACATAAGATATTATGGAGATCGATAACCGGTTCGACCATAAACGAACTGTTAGGGTTTATTTAATTTCTTGCAGTCAGTACTAGTACAGAAGAATCAGTCTTGTTAGAGTAGTGACCATATGGTACACATAATATGATATTCAACGTATCATAATAGTAATCAAGTACAAATTAAGTATAACTTGTACTGAAGTTTCTAGAACCATTTTAGCCTTAACTTCGTAAATAGAGACAAAATGGTAACATGTAAACATTCTGGATAGTCTCACAATCAGACTGACTGCACGGTTGGCTTATTGGTTTAAGCGGTCGCCAAGCCGCTTTCTAATTCGCCAAGTATCGGGGGTTCAAGCCCTACTTGGGAAAAACTTTGTGTAATTATTGTTCTGAGTCTGGGTGTTCTTTGCGTCCGTTTCATGTATGTTTGTAAAAACCCCCACGATACAGGATATATGTTCCTAATTCGGGAATTGTCTTTAAAAAAATATAAAAACTAGAAAGTTGAAGAATGTGATTTTTAATTGAACGTGGCAATCTCGGGAGCTACTGTTTGACAGTAAAAAGTTTTGCAATATATTTCTTCAACTATCATTATTTCTAATATTATTTGATTTCGGCTACTAGTTCAAACGGTTTTAATCCGTATATCACTTTGTCTATGGAGCTACTAGTATTGGATTTCTGAAAGGTTGAACTAGTTGAACGTTTGAAGGCACTGATTTCTCAATAACAATTGCCATATAACATCCCTTCAAAAGGAACAATCAATGAAAGTTTTTACAAAAATAAGAAAAGTGTGTTGCTTTAAACAGACGCAGACAAATTTTCACTGGTTAAGTCATATATCTACTCTGCCTGATGGAAAGCATGAGTAGTATCCAAAAGCAATGGTCACGGCGGTCTTGTCAACCCTTTCCTGTTGAAACCTCGATCTCTGTGCACTATAAATGATTCCTGTGTAATGATAATGAAATGAGAAAATTATTCTACAAGTGATGTGTATGTTATAACATCTATGTTAAACATGCTGAGCAACTCAGATGACTGGTAGTTAAATACTCTTGCGAAAGTATTAAATATCTCGAGTTACATTCCCAATTAGAATACCATTTCTGTGAGTCACAGGGCGAATAATTCTTCATTGAATCGTCAGATCCCTCCTCAGAATATGATTCACAATTATTATTTACATTCGGATGTATATTAACCTATTAAATCATAAAGATTCTATGAAACATTGCTCAATCAATGTGGTGACGGATTAAGAATACATACGGATTTATGTAATAGATCAGAATAGCATCAGTACATTTGAGCTGAGTGGAGTGATATCACGGGTCTGGGATAGAAACGGTGTTGATAAATTATCTCGTTGCTTGTCAACAAGTGTGTGAGATTATTGGAGTCGGGAGGAAACACTTATGTTGAATTGGAGGGACTTAATAAGTGGGTATACACTTATGACTCTTAATTGCATTTATCGAAGTATCAAAATTGCTACTTACCATCAGGTGACCTGGTTTCTATGCCCACTACACCATACAATTTCATCATCAATATCTCAGCCTATAAATATCCACTGTTAAGCATACTCGTAGACTTCCCACCAGTCGAGTAAAGTGTAGCAAACCAGAAGAAGGGCTGCGACATCCTACTAAACATAGTAAAATCACATTGCGATCGCCAACCCGCATGCCAAGCGTGGATTGTCGTAAATCTCGCACTGATGACAAGAACAACATAGAAACGGCCATAAAAATAAACCAAACTAGTAAGCAAAAGAACCCGCAAATATCTGTTAATAGATTTAATGGTTAATATATCTGAGGAACGCACACTTTTATAGTAATTTCCTGAGGCTACTGAAACCGGCTTGATAGACGTGTTTATAGCTAAGAACCAAAGGGCCCATTAATAATAACTGCCAGAACAAAACAGGACAACGTCTATTGATTTATATTCATAGGCTTATAAATTCTCGCTTTAAAGTTTCCATAAACGTCCTATGGTACATCCCGTGCATTCTTCAGATTGTGAAGGATGGTTCTGTCAAGTTGTTTGTAATTATAACCACACGTAATTGGACTATTTCCTTCATTATTGAGATTGAAACTGTCTAGACGTGCTTATTGTGTGAGTGTGATTTATAGTTGTATCAGCGTCTTGATTTAAATTTATCTTCTACATATTGCAATTCATTATAATTTGGAGTCAAAATTAATAAAAAATATACAAGAAAGAAAATAGGTGGTAAAGAAACTCGAATGAATCTGAATTTCTTTTGAGGAAACTTTTCTCGGTCAGATTCTGGTAGCAGCTCTGCCATTTGTTTTTCTGATTTTAAATTTATTAACATTAATAATGTCATTTATAATATATGTTTAAACACAGTTATGTTCAGATTTTACGCTTATGTTTTATCCGATCATCAGAAAAAATTGCATATACTTGGTTAAGAATGGTATTTCCCTTTTAGAAAACTGAATCGAAAGCGGAATCAAATTGTAGAATATTTAACAAGCAATAGTTTTACTAAGAAATAACCTATGTATTCTACACAAAAGCCACTTAGAGTATTTTTGTAGAATATTTATAAAATGCTATGTGTGTATTGGAAATGGCAACACTTGCATTGTTGCATACCCACCGGTAATGAGGCACTTACGTACTTTAACTTCTGAATTACGCAAATAAAACGCGCCTTTTTCCAGTAACATACCGTCTATACTAATAGGATTACACACTAGGGGGAACATAAAACAAATAACTCTGAATGAATTGGAATTAATTAAAGGATTTTTCTATGTACTCCTTCGTATACATTCTTGGTTAGTATGTAATTATTTTGCTTTAGAATGGGTGATTCATTCTTTTAGGCAACTTTTTCTTTCTTTTCAACTAGTGAGCAAGGTACCTAATCGAAGCCCAAATCCACCCTCCTCTAGATACTTGGGAGGGAAGGCAAGAAGTTAGAAATTGTTTTTTTTTTTTTTTTTTTTTTTTTTTTATATTTAAGCCTGCCAAAGTTTCATAGTCCCGTTTAGTTCGTAGTGCCTCTGATTATATCGAAGGATTTTTTGTACTCGACTACAGCGAAGCCAAAGGGTAGGATAATAGTTTTAAAACGTAAACCATTAAACTGATTTTAATGAATGAGGTGTCAGTAGATTGAGAATAGTGGCCTATACAATTTTTTTCTAAACTTTTTATGTAGTCAAAGTTTTTTTAATCTTTTCGTTTTAAATGTAAGTGGCTACATAAGCTGCTAAATTTCTTTAAGCGTTTGTTTCTGTTAGTAGTCTTAAATCTGTATGCGTGAATGATCTTGGTATTACAAAAAAAATCCTTACTGAGATGTTAGATAAGGCCCGGTCTCTCAGCAAGTGTGACAATTATAAGTAGTGTCACGCACAGCCGTCGCTAGGTCTAGCCATCCCTGGCAATGTTTAATACATATTTATCACAATAGGCGACTTGGCTATGTGCGATAAGGAACTGTTTAGTTTTTACACGAAGCCTTTTAAGTTTTTAAGTGAATTATTAATATAAAATAAAGTGTAAAGATTTAGCGGTAAATTTTACTTTCTGTGTGTTTTCTAACGTTTTCTTATCAATTACTTTCAGTTTATACTTTTAAAAGTAAAGAGGAATTGAAATGTCATCATTATCATTAGTAACAATATATCTCAAAATGTTTTGCTAGTTATAATTACCTTCTTGACTCTTCTCACTCACGGCTATGGGATCCCAAATAAGGCATAGCCTGTGAAATGGTAACCTAACTGCTGATAACACACTTATAGATTCATATCCGGAGACCCAATGCAGTAGCATCTACTAGGCCGCCATACTGTGGGTCACCATGCTGCATTATTTGCTTTTACAATGAGGATGGTGACCTCTACCGTTGGATGCTTTCCATCAGGTAGAATAGAGTCCGTATGGTAGCCCAAATATATATTTTTTATTAATAAATTACAAATAAACTCACCACCAAATTATGAAATATTTATTTATTTATTTGTTAAATTGTCGTGCTCGTTATGTAATTGTTAGTCCGTGGTTTGAATCGAAACCAAAAAGTAACTACTTAGTCGGATAGTAATCCGAATAAAAAAACTACTCTCATATCTAGAAACTTTTTGTGTCATCACAATTGTGTTTCGGGATTTGCCTTGGCGTATTCGAACCAACTAAAGCCACACGATGTAAAATAGGGTTGAGATTTTAGACTTCCATACGGGTTTGAATACTATTTTTTTAAATCTTTTTTGCACTGATGTTTTCCTGTCCTGTGTTTGCGACACCCATGAATAGAACTGGGGCATTGATCCGCAATATTTTTAATCCGTTACCACGTATTAAGGATCACTGACTATTATACGAACTCTACTGGCAAAATTAAAATACGTCATCGCAACTCGTTTGAGGTGTGAATCTTAACTTCAATGCCACTTTTTGCATAAGAATTGTTAAATATTTATACTTGAGTGCACACATTTGAAGCTATTCAGAATGGAAATGTGTCTCTTTATTAGAGAACGGAGTCACCTCCAGATTAATTTGTATTTGATGAGTTATTTACGTCAAAATATAATTTTAATAACAAAAATTTCACACACCTCAAATACGGCTGTTTAATCTCAAATAGAACATAAATAAATTAATTAATATTTCGACATCTACGAGAAAGAAAGAGTAAAATCCAAAAGTAGTGGTTGCCATACTCTTTTCGAATGTGGACAATGCGGTATACCACACGTCCCTAATAGTATGTATTCTGTGGTCCTATTGAGATAGTTGTACATCTGGGTCTCGCAATCACGACACTCACGAATTACGACAGCACTATTGCCGTTATTTTAGGTTGATCTTCTGGTAGAGGGTAGACCAGACATTGTCAGAACAGTTCAGAGTTACACGATAGAAAGAGACGCAATTGTAGGTAAATATAATCGTAGTGATTCGGCGCTGTGCGATCTGAATTGAACTTAATCTTTTGACACCGAGGGTATCTATAACTTTAATTTACTTTTCGGAGTGAGTCTTCTGTGCTGGTACTATTATGTATTCTGTGGTAGTACGGCCTCGTTCGGCCTCTACTACCTTGAGACTGTTCATTAAAATCATGACTGCCTTGTTGGTCTAGTGGTTAACGTATGCGGCTACTGATCAAGAGGTCTCGGTTTCGGTTCCCGGGTCGGACCAAATGTTTGTGCGATCTGTAAATATTTGTTTCGGAGTTTGGATGTTTTCTATGTATACTATGTATGTGTTTACAAAAAAAAATGTTTGGATTTATATCAATTGTCTAGTACCCAGAATACAAGCTTCGCTTAGTTTAAGATTAGATTATGTTGTGTGTTTTTTTTAAGTACTTAAGTAGGTACATTGTTCTAAATATTTGGAACATTTCCGGAAAATGATTTGTCCTGGGTGGGAATTGACCACGATCTCTAGCTTAGCAGTCAGGATCACTAGCAGCTAGACTAAGAAACCAGTCAATTTTGTTACATGGTCATTGTTTTATGTCTCTAGTGGCTATACTCTGAACTTAACTGTACTCTTTTGTTGGCAGAATATTCAATCTGAAACCAAGTGCTTAAATCCATTAAATGCTTAATAATGTTATTGTCATTTTATGACGACCTGAATTGAGCGGCGACAGAACACTGGCAAGCAAGCGGTAGTAGATTCCATTCCCGTTTAACGTTAAAATTGTTCTTCGTATTCGCTTATGAGCTTTCGTATAGCAAAGGATAGATAGAAAATTAGATTCTCATAAAATTCCAGAGTATGTTTGTGATAACCAATAACTAGTTTTTTACTAAATGCATATCAAAGTATTTACGGTACTGACATCCAAAATATAATTTATTTATTTTTTATTGGTCTGTCTGTCTGTTTGTCCCGGGTTATCTCTGGAACGGCTGGACAGATTTTAACGGGACTTTCACTGGCAGATGACTGATGACATAAGGGGTAACTTAGGCTAATTTTTTTAGACTAACTTCACTCTACGGCGTTACTCGAGATTGACAACAAAAACCGCGAGTAACACGTTAACTCAGCTGGTATATTATAAAATGTAGTGCACAAATTACGGTCTTCTTGGCAATCATCAATCAACCTTTGAATGTTGAAGGAATTATTTGTTAATGATTAGAGCACGTAAAGCCGTCGGTCCCGGTTGACATGAACATCTATGGTCAGTGCCCTCAAATATACTGACAACTAGTTCAATCTTCAAATTTCAATTCTCTCTTAGGGTTGCGGAGGTCTGATGCCAGAATTTCAGTTTGCAAAAACTGAAATTCAGGTAAAACTGGTTGAATTAGTAGCCGACCCCAAATAACTTGGTAATAAAGGCTAGGAAGATGTAGATGATGATTAAAGATACTTAATAATATAATAATAAGGGTATATATCGAAACATCATACATTTTATAAACATTTCAAGAAACATTTTGACGACAATAATTTCAATGAACATAATGTAATAGGCAATATCTAGGTTTATTATAAGCAATACTTTTTTTCTAAGGAGAGTCCTATGTCCAACAGGGGACTTTTAAGGCTGTTGATGATGATGAATCTATATACATATAAATATACTTGTTTTGACTGACTGACTTGATTTTTTAACGCAGTGTCCAAAATCGCTGGGCTACATTTTGGAAATTTCAGCGTCTGATGTATTTAAGTTAGACAGTATTTTTAGAAATATATTTAAATATATTCCATAATTTTCATAGTGAGAAATCCTACTAATATTATATATGCGAAAGTTTCTGAGTATGTATGTATGTTTGTTGCCTTTTCACGTAAAAAGTACTGAATGGATTTTGATGAAACTTCACAATAATATAGCTTACATATTAGAATAACACCTAGGTTTCTATTTACCGCGATAACGTACACACCAGCGGAGCCGCAAGCAAAAGATATTAATTACGCGCAAACAATTTATGTAAGTTAGCTGCTTAAATAAATTTTTTACAGTTAACTTGAATTATGTAAAACGTACTTATTTAACAAAGGGACTGAAGATTTTCCCAAAGAGGTTATAATATGACAGTTTGCGACAATAATGGTGTATAAAAATATGGTAGTCCCCACAACCAACATAGCTGTAAATAAATGTACAAATCACAAATGCTTGAAAGTTGTAGTGTTCACACCGTACATATTTGCGTTCAATACTGAACAATGAGTACTTTACACAATATATGACGTTTTCACTTACCACAGAATAGACAATTCATTTAGTTCAAGACTTCGCTTCAGTGCTATGGCAGTTTCTGTCACTGCCACAATATTTTCATGGCAGTATTTTAAGGTTAATTTCATTTAAATGTATTTTTTGTCAGCAATGGCGTCAATAATTCAAATTAGTTCCGATGTAAAGATAAAATAACAGTAGTTGACGCATCAGTAGTTTCTCTTTAGGGTCAAAGATCACGGGTTCGATTAACATTCAGTTAAAATATTTGTTTGCACGAACTGTCCATTTTCTATAGTTTATGGCCACTATACCCTCTCAAATCTCTTAAATGCTTTCCACTAACAAAATCGTTGATCATGATGCATAAATTATTGAAATCTCACTCTAATTTTCAGAGATTATGACGTTTTAAATTCGAATTAAATTTATTCAAAATGTAAGTCCAAATAAGCGTATTATTATGTATTACACTGCTATGACACAGAATTTGTTTATATGAGAGTGAAAAATTAAATGTTTTTGTTTTAAATGGTATGTGCTAAATTGTTTTTGTATGTGAGTCTATAATGTGTATATGTGTGAAGATTTCCCCCCGCAGTAAATGACAGACTATTTTGTATCGGAACAAGAGATCAAGACCCTATGGGTACTCTTCCCATCTGAGAGCCTTTAGAAACACATTAAAATTCAATAGTAATAACCCATTCAATCAGTAAAAGTAACGCCTCAATTTCATAAAAGAAGGGTGGTTATACACTTGTAACGACACCGGTTACCCATCCACCTGTCACGCATCCTGATCACAAACCCCACTTCCTCAGAAACAACTGAAGTGTAACAAGTTGATTTGGGTTTGGTTTTTCTGTCAAACTCGGTGTTATTATCAAAAATACGATTTTAGATTGTATATGGTCAAGGTTGTTTATATTTTATGCGTCAAACTGGTACATTAAGTTGATTTTTTGTATAAAAGAATGACCTATGACGTAATCGAGTCATTTTACCAAATAAAAAAAGAACAAGTGAGTCTTACAATGAGTACCTATCATCCTTCTAGCGTCTGCCATTATTGCTTACTCAGCTCTCGCTTTCCCGGGATCTTGTTAGACAACTTTGCCCGGTAGATTATAATCATAATCAATAGCTCCACTACTGGACATAGACTCTTCCTAGAAAATAGGTTCGGTAGGTAGTAGAGACACGCTGATTACAGCACGAATAGGCCGGCTAGACCGGGACAGTACCACCCTCACACCACCACCACACACAAGACCATCCTAATAATGACAGCATTCTTGCTGTCGTATTTCGTTCGTGAGTGTGAGACCGGAGGCCCAAGGGAGGATGATGCAAAAACGTCTGACCTGGCCGCCATGGTATGGGTCACCATGCTGCATTGCCTACCCTCACAATGAGGATGGCAGGCAGGCAGAGAGAGAGAAAAAAAAAGTTTGCCCTATTACACCACGCTGGCCTGACAGGTCGGTATGGGGTTTTTTCTTTTTCTTGTAATGATCTTGTTCTGCGTAGTTTATTGTAGTAATCCTAATTCTTTACCGCACGGCGAATATGTATAGATTAAGAGAAAAAATCTATCGTTAATAATAGATAAATTTTGCCAGGAATGAGGCCTAGTTACGATACATTTCCTTAAACAAGTCTTAATTTGTTTATGTGTTGTGTCGTCGGTTCGACGCCTGCACGGTGCTACTATTTATTGCTTGCAAGTATTTGCAAGCAATAAATAGTAGCACCGTGTATTTGCTTAAATTCTGTTTTAGCGACTGTGATTTGTTTGATTTTGTTCAACTTTAAAGATCTTTGGGTGAATGAAAATAGGCTTTAAAAAGTTCGCTTATGTGATAATCCGAAGCTTTGTTGCTCTTTCACGCAAAAACTACTGAACGGATTTTAATGAAACTTTACAGTAATATAGCTTAGATATCAGAATAACACATAGGCTACTTTTTACTGCAATAATCGAGATACACGGGCGAAAGCTAGGTGGTTATAAAAATACATTAAATCGTAGATGTCAAAATGTATCACTGTTTATCTCCTGTCAAAACTTCACAGGATGCTATGCATAACACACTTGCATAGCAAGCATAATGGTAGTTTGTAAATGGCAAATTTAAAAATGAGTTCAGGATAATCACATATGTAGGCTACTTTGTATCCCGAAAATACGCGGGTAACACCGCGGGGCGCAACTAGTCTTATATATAAAATTCCTTTGTTATGTTAGTTACCATACTCCTCCGAAATGGCTGGACCGATTTGTATTAAATTTTGTATGCTTATCGGGAGAATTGGCCAACGTCTTCTTTTCATACCCCTAGGATGCAAGCGGAACCGTGAGCATCAGTTAGTACAATATAATATTAATATTTAATACTTGACACATCCCGGTTCGATCAGACATGTTCGGCTGGTCCTAAATTAGGTCAATAACCAGATGCAGAAATAAAGATAATGTTTATCTCAGAATTATTTGTCATTGTAATCATAATACAAAATCATCAAAAAACAACTTCGATACATATACAGAACATTTACGAACGTAATGTCTTTAAATAATAAGCCCAGTAAAATAAAAACATGTGAAAAACCAATATTTGTAAATAACTATCAGCCGGTGTGCTGTACACAAAAATAAAGCGGTTTTTGATATCGTGTCGTAAAAATATATTTTGTTTAACGGACGCCGACTAACTTAAAAACAAAATATCAGTTTAATTCTTCGGTTTTGTAGGATTTTGGACCGACATGTCTGTTATAGTGGTGTGCAATAGGAGGGACCTATGTTCAGCCGTGGATTGCCTAAGATTGTTGATGTGATGTGATGATGAATGCCGTGGTATTATTGTGGTCAAGCCAAGCAAGTGGAAAGTGTTTATGTACATATTTCAAATCAGAAATATCTAAATCGATTCACAAATATAAAGAATGTACAAAAAGTACCTTCAACCAAATCGAAAACCTGCTGCTGTCTTTGAAATTGGTTCAATACCTTTATAGGTAGGTCCTTTATATTTACTAATACATATCTGACAAGTCCATAAGAAGACTATGGGACAGTGTCAATAAATCAGTAGCATGGTGTAAAAACTAGCTAACAGCTCTGTACAAACGCGGTAACTACGGAGAGACTTATAAGGAAATATACGAGAATTCTAACGCATTAGTTTAATTATTAGGGTGTAAAACACATAATGTTAGTGAATAATTTATACAAATACATACTAATGAAGATTCACTAAATGGATGTGGAAATATAAACAGTACTTACATACATAAAAACAAAACAATTCTTTAAATTATTTTGTCTATCTGTCTGTTAATTTCTTGAATAGTTGGACTGATTTTGACGAAACTTTCACTATCAAATAGCTGATGACATAAGGACCCAGCAATGTTTTTCACGATTGTTGTTAAGGTACTACAATAAACGCGGGCAACACCGCGAGGTATAGTTATTAAATAGATATAACAAAGTAATTCGTTTCTTTACCTTATCTTTGCTAAATAACACAGCTTTTTTAACTATAAGAAAATATATTCTTTGTTAAAAGTTTAGAGTTTGCATACCTGCGAGAAAAACGAGTTTAAAAAAATAAACAAAACATTGTATCGATGAGAATATTTCATACAAATAAGTACTAATGACAACCTACAAAAAGTAAAGCCAAGTTATAAACAGGCCTTCTAACACGTGAGTAAAACCAAGATGTCATGTCTCACGATATGTGACAAGCCAAGACCATCATTATACATTTCTGAACCTCGCACACAAAGTGCAACTGTCAGCCTTCCAACACAATAATACAACCTCAATTCGGAGCCGGGTGTCTTGTCCACTATAATTTAAACAGGACCTAACCTGAGGGCTAACAATATCCCACTACTGATACATTCTTATCTCAAGCTGTTAAAGATCAAAATCGCTTGAAAAATTCTTGTAAACGAACAGCAGTGATGTTTTTATAAAAACGATCCTTTTGTGTTCAAAATTAAGGTTAATAATTGTCTGGTCGTGAGTTGTTTAGTCCCCCGTGGCCACCTGAGACTACTGCTTATTGTGGATCCAAGTTTTTTTTTCAGTAATTGATTTTTAATGGCTTTTCGAGATGTCGGATGAATCTCTAATTCTGATCGAGATATGGTTTGATGGGCACTTGGATTTGGTTTGTTTTGTAGTTGCTACTGAACTATTAAATGTAGGGCAGGTATCTTAGATAAATGTTTGATCTACAAATTTCATAAAGGTATACTCTGCTTTTTTAAAATATCTCTGGAAAAAAGTGCCCCGAAAGATTTGAATTATTTTTTATACATTTAAAAAGACAACTCGCTAATAAATCTTGTGTCGCGGGGGACAAATAAACATGGAGTTTCTTGTCTGTTCTTCTCCATAGCGTCTACGAATTGGAACAGACAATTAGCTTCACAACTGACTACTGACTGACTATATGACGTTTCAAAAGTGCCGTTGTATTTGTTAATTTGAAATAAAAATGGTTTGATTTGATTTGAAACATGAAACGAATACAAAGAGCACATATTACCTTTTTTTACCTGTTACCTTCAACAACAATTTGTGGATTATACAAAGTATAAAACTCCAATAAATGAATAAAATCACAGAAGAAGTCCAATATTTCCAGGGGCAGAAGAAAAAGAAAGAAAAGATACTACAGAGTCCTAAAATATATACAAGCCTACATAACCTCAATTTATTTATAGCACTAAGTGGTAGACAGCTATAGTAATTACCAGCAGACGAATGACAGACAAGTTGGCAATCCTGGTCGGCAATAATGACACGTGCAGATTGGTCTGAGCCGCAGTTTACACCTTAATAATAAGGTGATCATATAATCCAGGACGGTCAGATCTCTCTTTAGAGTATGTTGCTCGAAGCGAAACAACGTTAATTTAAAAGTTTTACAATTTTATCTCATCTCTGGTTCTTCTTAAAGCTACACGATAGGGAGTTGCTATAGAAAGGCGTTACCCTCTGCCAAAATATAAGCCAAAGAGGGTATAAGCATTACACTGTCAGACACAGAACGTGTATAATTGTGTTATTTTTTTTATTTTTTTTTGTTTTCGTTATTACTAGCGCGCCGGCTTTGTACGGGTATATATAGTTATTTAAGAATAATAATAATCATAAATCTTTTTATTCAGGTATCTCAGACTCATACAAATTGTTACATATATTGTGAATTAATAAAAATAACCAAAAAAAATTCAAACCTCATTAAATCTACAAAGTATTATTTCAGTTTTTCAACTCAAATTCAATTAAAAATAATAACATTAACAAACAATAAATATTTAAAAAATGGGATTCATTTTAAATTCAATTAAAAATATTTAAAAATCATTTTAAACTTGACAAATTATATACTAAAACCTTTCTCGAAGATCTATCTATCCATTGCTGGAAACTGCATGAATCGGTGCAGTAGTTAAGTTTATCGCGAACACAACAGACTCACGCGGCAGAGGACTGTGTTTTATTGTTAATGCGGGAATTGTCCTTTATAAAAAGAAAAAAAAATTGGCTATCGGGGCTGTTTACAATATGGTACATTGAGCCTTATGGCGTGTTATTAGGAATGTTTTACCATTTCTCAACAGTCTATCCAAAATTAAAAGAAAATTTCAAATCGACAGTTCTTGAGATGAGTACGTTTAACCAATTAAATAAACCAACTTTAGCTTTATAATATTAGTTTAGTTTTATGAAAAATGATAGAAAAGTGCTTATAAGTGAGTGTTTATGATTTTTGCTATTGAAATTGTATTTTGCATTATTCAAATACATGTTTGTATCAGTTATTTACGACACACGATGTATTACAGTTGATAATTATAACGGTTTATTATGTGAAGATAGGAATTTAGGCGAATCGAGAACTGGTTAATATCTATGCAGATATTCTAGGACCAGACTTTCTCTATCCGCCAAGGATATCTTTAGAAAGTTCTAACCTTAATTAATAACGGTCTCTGCTGCTCCCAGGCATTAAATTTGATTGAAGAATTACAACTTTACTTAAAGTTCTCAATTTTTTTTTTGAGATTTTATTCTTTATATTGTTAATAGTTTGTATTATTAATCGAAAAACCGGGGCCAAGCTAAAGTGCCAGTGAAAGTCCCGACAATATCGGTCCCAACGTTCCAGAGATTACCCGGAACAAACAGACAGACGGACAGACAGACAGATAACAATTTTAAAAAATTGCTTTTCTAATGTAAATTATATTATTTTGATGTTACATAGAGACACTACAGTTTTATTTATTAGTATAGTGATTTTATTTATTAGTATAGTGTTTTTTTTTTTAGGAAATTCCTAATAGCATCCCGGAGTTTGGAAGTTTGGCGGTGATTCACGCCCGTGCCTCGGAGAGCACGTAAAGCCACCGGTCCCGGTTGTCATGAACATCTATTCCAATCGTTATTGGGAAGTCAGTGCCTTCAAATATACTGACAACTAGTTCAATTTTCGAATTTCAGTTCTCCCTTAGGGTTGCGGAGGTCCGATGCCAGTCGCTCCGTGGAAAAACTGATAGTCAGGTAAAACCGGTGGAACTAGTAGCCGACCCCAAATAATATTGGGAATAAGCTTAGGAAGATGAGTATAGAGGAGCGTCGTGTTGGTTAATCTTGTAGCAAGCAAGCAATAAAATTATATTTGACATTGCTGTAACAGATTTACACATAAATAATACATATTATACCTAATTCCAAATATTTTTCTTAATCATTAGACACGCCCCATTTAAATATTTTCTAAAATAAAATAAATCGTCCAATTAATAACAAATAATTGGGAGGAACTAAAAACTTGTAAATACCCTTTACTAATGACTAACGATTAAACAAAACTTGAAAATGAATCATTATAATCATTAATGAAATAAAAATAATTAATATAATGGCTTGTATCTGGTGATCTACACGGATCTAATATTTAAAATATATGAACTTTGTGTAGACATTATTTTTTATCGACATCCTGACGCCACATCGATCAGATATCGATTAGTCAATCTTGATCATTTAATAGAATGGTCAACTACTTTTTGATTAATATTTACAATAGACTAATATTTAATATACAATAATATTTGTTATTAGCTGAGTCCCGCGGTGTTACCCGCAATTATTGTTGTAAATCGGTCTAGTCTAAAAAAATAGACCAAGCTACTTCTTGTGTCATCTGCTACCTATCACATACATATACCTACAGGGCCGGATTTCGAGGTGTAGAGGCCTCGGGGCAACAAAGGAGTTGAGGCGCCTTGGTCCCAAAGGGTAAGTATACCAAAAAAAACCTTATGTACGCATTCAGAGAGTTGAGATTGTTTTGTCCGCCGCGTGACTCACGTGTAAGCGCGTCATCGAAAATTGCAATTGCATAACAGGGCCGCCATTTGAGATTTTGAAATTTTACTGATTGCCTGATTGGAGTGAACAAATATAGATCGATGATTTCTGTTAATATTTAATGTAATCATGTTTGTACAAAGTACTGTAAAGGTACAACGCGAATTAAATATGAACGGAAAAGTAGTTTACTAGTGTTAACTAGTCTGAATTTGAAAAAAAAAAACCGAAGTCTGTATTGTGGGAAAATAAAGAGGGGCCCCTCTTTTGTGGAGGCCCCGGGGCTGTTGCCCTGGTTGCCCTCCCCTAAATCCGGCCTTGTATACCTATCATAGCTACCTGTAAGTGAGCGTCCGGTCGTAATAGTTTCAGTCGTTACAGAGATAAGACGGAACAAACAGACAAACAAAAATGTAAAAAAATGTTAATTTTTATGTAAGGTCCGTGTATAGTTTATTTTCGTTGATCCTCCAAACAGACACTAACATTTTCTTTATTTGTATAAACGTATAGATTGACTAACATATTATTGCCACTACACGCCTCCCAGGGTGTGGGAGTGGAGAGTTTTTTCTTGTATTTTTTTTAATAATGAGATTTGTATAATTATGATAAGGATCTTAAATTACAAACGGATGTAGTCATTACTACTGTGTTGTGCATAAAGTAACAGTACTAATTTTGTATTTAATTTTACACATACTTTTTTAGAAACGCTTTTTACTTTTGGTTTAAAATATTATATACTAAAAACAACCATCGTAAACAGAATGAACCACGGTATTCCCTCTTAGTGAAGATACAAGTGTTTGGCGTTGATTCTCTTTCTACAATCGCTAACGTACATGTGTTTGGCTAAAGTTTTACTTTGACCACGTGACTTAGAATTGAGAGACGTCATTCTCATACAATTGTTAGTTTTCCAATAATCTTTACGTTTGTAGAATGTAAACCTGGCGAGAGGGACTAGTCCCGATAGCCCCGCGAATCGTAAGTCCCAGATAGATGAATGGGACTTAGGGCTGTTTTCACCAATGTCCCTTAATTTTAAAGAGCCATTTAAATAGAAAACTATTTAACCCTTAGTAATGATATTAAATATATTATTTATTCGGAACAAGTTAAGATTTATATTCCTGCGTCATAAATTAATAACAGTAAAATACGGAAATTATACAGAGACATTTCTGATCAGCACATTTCAGATATGTGCCGATTATCGAGCACGTAGGATTCCGGCTGTCATTTCCTTATTAATATTAAGACGTGATTATTATTGTAGCCATAGGTTTAGACTATATAACGTAGCTGTAAGTCGGTATCCCCAGCCACATATTACAATGTATTATTGAGAGTAGTTCCTGCCCAATAAACGTTAGTCTCAAGATGTTCACGGTGGTTGTTATTTTCGTCACCAAATAAGTTCGCTATAATTTACAATAAATGAACCCACCAAACTGCAGAACAATTTCTCTGCGGGATAATTTCCTTTTTACGAACCTTTGGGAAACTCCCAAGTGCTTAGATTTATATTAAAATTTAGGGGCTACTTACGTTAGGGAGCCTAGGAGACGGTTTAAATACTGTTGTTTAAAACGGGCAAAAGTGACTGGGTCGCATTCCTGTGTATCTATCTCTTCTGTAATTAGAGATGCGACTGGAATAGGAACTACTAGTTTTCTGTTCCATACTACAAACCACTTAATTTTTATTTATTGTCTAAAGCAATCACATTAGAGATTTCACACAAGATTTCGGAAAATACCAGTACTAATACAGTGAAGGAGGTTAATCAAAGTTACAGCAAAATCACACGCAGGTGAAGCCGCGGATAAAAGCTAGAACAGTCTATAAAATA
The DNA here is from genome assembly GCA_932526445.1 of Phragmatobia fuliginosa. Taxonomy (NCBI): domain Eukaryota; kingdom Metazoa; phylum Arthropoda; class Insecta; order Lepidoptera; family Erebidae; genus Phragmatobia; species Phragmatobia fuliginosa. The sequence continues at coordinate 20,155,473 of OW052072.1, read as the reverse complement.
GTATCTTAACACCAAGACAGTAGCTAATTTAGGAATTATAATGATGGTTCTACTGTTCTTATAACTAGGTATCTTTAAATATATCCTTGTAAACCTGGAGCTTGGTCAGGATTATTTAGTGCTCAATTGTGCCGTTATAAATTTGCATGTATTTGTATAGGGTCCGTGTCCTTGTCGGGATCCTACTTTACTACCTCCTACTTGGAATCGCATACTTGTTGCGGCATTTAATGGCTATATATGAAGTTAAAATAACCAAGCTAAAAGGCTAATCACATACATATCTTGGGTCTTTGATAGCAAAGAGTCAGCTAATAATAGTTTACTGCTATGACTATGCTATAACTCTCCTCAGAAAGAGGTCTCTCTGCTCAAGATATTTTTTTATTTATTTGAGAAAAACACGATTCTATCGTTCTAGAATCCCTAGTAGAAGTTGCACTTCGTGTAGCAAGAATTGATTGTTATTCGTGTTAAAAATTCCTAATGACTATTCTGTTATGTAGCATTTTTGCACTCTCCGAACTAATTTTGGTTTGCAATTATAAAAAACTCTATCACGCCATTTACACTGTGAGAACTGGCCTAAGGCGCTCAACAACGTCCAAAAAAGGGCACTTTTACCTAATTAAAGGTCCAAAAATTCACCACAGTAGCGGCCAGAAACAGAGATCTGATATTAACATAATCATCGAGCCTCCACATCGAAAAATACATTTGTCCTTTTTATATTTGCTACTCTAATCGGTGTGCGAAAGGGATAAGTATGTTTTTACAATCTTCTTTTCATGTGTGTGGTTAATTTGCATGCGTGCGATGCGCAGGCGCAGGTTGTTCGTGTTCTGTGTTAATAAGGCGATGTATGAATACGATAACGGTGTAACAACTTGTTGGACGTCTATTGACATTCTGTTTTAATACTTTTGTTAATATGTCACTATAATACGGTCGAGTGAACGAAACTTGCCGTATGATTGTTATTTTTTTCGGTAGAGCTTTTAATATCATCTAAATTTTTTTTAAGGTTTGGTTCCATTTAAATTTGAAAATTTAATATTTGAAGAGCAATGTGGTGTAAGTGTATTAAGATCAAAATAAACTAGTTTACTAGTAAATTACTCTCATATGGCCATAAAAATATTTAATAGTATTCCATTTTCTTAAATATCTTTCTTTATATATATAATTCTTCTGTGAGTGTGTGTCACTGAACTTCTCTCAAACGACTGGACCGATTTTGATGAAATTTTTTGTGTGTGTTCAAGGGGATCTGGGAATGGTTTAGATTCGCAATTGGACCCGGTAGGTGGCGCTGCGATCAAGTTCTGGAATTTTAAAGTTGGGCGGTACGAAGTTCGCTGGGTCAACTAGTATATATATAATTCTTGTGTGAGTGTGTATGTCACTGAACTTCTCTCAAACGACTGGACCGATTTTGATGAAATTTTTTGTGTGTGTTCAAGGGGATCTGGGAATGGTTTAGATTCGCAATTGGACCCGGTAGGTGGCGCTGCGATCAAGTTCTGGAATTTTCAAGTTGGGCGGTACGAAGTTCGCTGGGTCAACTAGTATATATATAATTCTTGTGTGAGTGTGTATGTCACTGAACTTCTCTCAAACGACTGGACCGATTTTGATGAAATTTTTTGTGTGTGTTCAAGGGGATCTGGGAATGGTTTAGATTCGCAATTGGACCCGGTAGGTGGCGCTGCGATCAAGTTCTGGAATTTTAAAGTTGGGCGGTACGAAGTTCGCTGGGTCAACTAGTATATATATAATTCTTGTGTGAGTGTGTATGTCACTGAACTTCTCTCAAACGACTGGACCGATTTTGATGAAATTTTTTGTGTGTGTTCAAGGGGATCTGGGAATGGTTTAGATTCGCAATTGGACCCGGTAGGTGGCGCTGCGATCAAGTTCTGGAATTTTCAAGTTGGGCGGTACGAAGTTCGCTGGGTCGACTAGGTATACTGGGTATACATATTTTTACAAGATACTTTGTCAGGTCTATACTCTAGCATACAAAATGTCAATGTCAGTTTGAGAGCTGTCAATATCTTTTTCACACTAACCGGATTTCTGGCCAAAGGATTTCTGGATCTTTGCCCATCGCAGTCATCCTGCAGTATCACAAGCCAGACGCTGATAACTTGATCACAATTATATTACATATCCGATAGATAATCCTACCACACTGTTCATTATTCCTTCCTCTGTTACACGTATCGTGTAATTAATAATCTAACTTTCACTAGTTCTCATGGTAATCTTTGAATAACACTATTTTTTTTTCTCTCTCTCTCTCTCAAAGATTCGATCTTGGCATAGAAAAACTAACCACACAATAACCGAACAAATCTCTTGCAATAAACTAATATATGATTCTATTAAATTTTATTAAAGTAGTATTAAAACAATGCACTACAAATCAAGACCACAATAGTGGTGCGCAGCGTTGAGTCGATAACATCGATAATTGCGATAGGGAAGCGTGCCTCTATAATCAGAGATATGGTTCGTAAACATTTGCTATCGACGTACATTATAAATAATTGTACAGTATGTTAGAGGTTTTGTTATGGTAGTTTTATAATCACTGTTTACCTATAAAACTATCTAATAATACTAACTGATACGTGCGACTTCCTCTGCGTCTTTGGAATTGAACAAATTTTCTGCATTTTCGTAACATCTTTTGCCGTTATAAAGGTAAAATATAGTTTGATCTCAGTGACAGGTGGTTACGAAACTACGGTAACGGTGGTAAAATCGCTTTTTCAAAGTTACTTCGTAGTATCTTTGAATAAGCGATTTTTTTTTTGTATGATCCGTGGTGTAAATCAGATAATACAGGCATATTAACCGCTTATTAATAACAAAACAGTCAATTTGATGCGAGTGTGCCTCGTGGTAAGACATTTCACCTCATCGGTCTCGCGGCCAGAACTGTTACTATGGCTTTCACAAAACCAATGAGGATTTTCCAATACCCAGTTTTACTCAGTAATTATTAGGTCTGGCTAATATTTGCCCACATAATAACCACGCCCGAAGTAGAAAGTATGTTGATGGATATCTGGAGCGCAGTTATCTAATAAATCACTGACAGACAATGGCAATGTAACATATAGATCAAGTTAATGACACTCGAGAACAGAAATTATTGCTTTGATTACTCTTTGTTGTTTATCTACGTATGCTACGTTCGTGATTTGTATGTTTCACTATTAAGACTAGTAAGAAATGACTCTATTTCATACATACCTCACATTTATTTTACAGTAGCTAACCCACGCAGCATCTGCGACTTCTATTGCCCGTAGTGCAAACTTCTTTTGGAACTTTCAAAGGGGAACAATTCTGTCGTACGTGATTTTTGCGAAACTTTAACAGTTTACGCAGCGCAAGTGTTTCAAAGAGAAAAAGAACCTCGATTTTGAAACATTCATCATTGGTGCTCTGTTCTTATTGGTCTCAGCATGAAGATGTATAGCTTATAACCCTCCTCGATAAATGGGCTATCTAACACTGCAGGAATTTTTCAAATTGGACTAGTAGTTCCTGAGATTAGCGCGTTCAACCGATGCGTTATTGTTTATTATTGATTATAACTAAAGCTGTACAGATACCATGTAACGTTTAGCTGAGATGTTCACTCATTCTGGCCCACACTTTTTTATAAATACATCTTTCAGTATTAAGTGTAGTCTCACAGCCCATAACGGTATTTTACTATTGTTACTGTAATGCCTATGGTTTTTTTTTATTAAACACTAAGACTAGTGATCCTTGCTTTAAATCGGTGCAATGTACTACACATTTTTTTTAATGCACTCAGTTAATTTACGAATACTGATTGTAAATCCGTCTCATATTTAGAAAGATTTAAGCGTGCAAGAATAGGAAGCGAATTTAATCTATACTATTATTATACTATATAAAGATTGGACCTAACATGAATGTATCTTTAGCAGTGGATATAAGGTAAAATAATCACACTGAAGAAAAACATCATAATTATAAAAAAAGCTAAATCTTTCCAAAATAATGAAACTCTAGTCTTATTAAAGAATAACAAGTAAACGAAAACTTAAGAGGCAAGTACAGTACCTTAAACGAGTAAAGCGTACACGGCTTTTCTTAAAAGTACTGCAAAGCGACATCAGAAGTTGGCTTTCATAACTTAATAGGCACTTAAACATACATAGCTCAATAAACCTTTAGTTTTCTTTGGAAACTTACCGTTAGCTATGCCTTATAAACGGAATAACTATAAAGCAGTGAATAGATAAATGGAAAACAGCTATAATACCGCGATTGACTGCACGGTTGGCCTAGTGGTTTAAGCGGTCGCCACGCCGCTCTCTACTGCGCCAAGTGTCGTGGGTTCGAATCCCACGTGGGATAACACTTTGTGTGATTTACAAATTGTTGTTCTGAGTCTGGGTGTTCTTTGTGTCCGTTTCATGTATGTTTGTAAAGTCCCCCGCGACACAGGAATTCATATTCCTAATGCGGGAGTTGTCTTTTTAAAAAAACAAAAAAAAAACAAAAACAAAAAAAAATACCGTCACGGTTTCACATGGTAGATTCAAACTTAAACTTGGATATTTTTATAGGGTCAACTGACAACCAATTAAAAAAAAAACCACTAGAATAACAAGCATCAAATGATCCCGATGATGTTTTTGAAAATTTTCTGTGTATTTATCAGCAATCTAGTTACCATAGCCAAGGCTCTCAATAGTTAGGTAAAAATTTCCAAATGTCATTCCAATTAAGAAGACCACAGCATAAGTTCCATTAAACTGTAACTTAGGACAACTAAATTACTAAAATACAAGTAATTTTACAACAATAAACAATCTAGATCATTAAAGTTAGTGTGATAGTAAGCAGTTGGGTAATACACTTGTTGGTAAAACGGTTAACGATCACAAGAAAGTTTATATCTTTATAAACTTTCTTTGTTCCCTTATTTATTAGGGTTATCTTCTTAGATAACGCTAATAAATAAGGGAACAGTATTATATAATGGCAACAATCACCGTAACTTATCTCAGATGGTAGCGGTAACTTTGATAATAAAGACCTAACGATATATTATAAAATCATCTTTAAAGATAGTACTAACAAATTTCAAAGTGCCTTAATTGCAATGAATTAGACACTAAATCCTATGTCCAGCAGTGAACTGTTAAAGGCTGTTGATGATGATGATGATGAGACACTAAATTGTATTCTACATAAATTAATATGTTAATCTGAATGAAACAGCATAGCTTAATTTGAATTGGACAAACCTGGAATACTTACAACAAAAATCTTCTAAGTCTTTCTAAGGAAGTTAAATAAACATGAGCAAGTAAAAGAAGAAATATACAACCAAATCAAAATCATCTCTTGTTTCAAGTAGATAAAAATGCAATCATACGATAATAAATAATAATAATAAATAAATATTTTGGACAACTGACACACAACATCATCTAGTCCCAAGATAAGCAGAGCTTGTGTTATGGGTACTAGACAACTGATATAAATACATAAACATACTTTTTTTTTGTAAATACATACATATTATACATAGAAAACGATGTTGATCATTCCAGTCGGGCGTTGGTAAATTTTACTTTATTTATGCAGTCTATTTTTATCGACCGTAAATAAGCGTGATGATTAAATTTAAATTCGAAAGCCCTTTTTGGTCACATAATTTGATTGAATATGCGTTATTTCATCTTTTTTATAAAACGGCTAACTAATGGATTCTGCAAATAAAATTCAAAGCCAATTCATATATATATTGAAAAACGTAAAACAAATACGAAGAATTATATAATCTAAAAGACAATTAGGCTATAAATCAAAATATAAAATGGCAATATGGTAGACAATAGGAAGCTAGACAGCGATGCCGAGGTAACTACCATGGACGCGATTGAGTCGGCTGACGGTAATGACAGCTTGTGAATGATGGCGGACGCTCGCAGCTGTGTGTGGGTTTGGTTAGGTTTTGCGGTTAGCTTGATATTTGAAATTAATGTTAGAAGAGATTTGCAGTAAAGAGGAAATGTTTAAGGTATGGATTAGAATACCGAGGCGGATACAGATTTGATTCAATAAATTTGAAACGTAGCTGTGATAAGCTAAAATTTTTTTTCTTATAAATTTGCTACCAAAATGTCTCTCTATCTAATGAAAAGCATAAGTGCTCTTATACTATAAGAGTTGTAATCACCATTCAAGTTTTAGGAATGATGTTGTTACATTCGCTTTTTTCTTAAAAATATTCAGAAAGAACAGGTGGAGCAGATTTATTACTATTTATGGCTCGTCAAATTACTTGTCTAATAGTAGTAATAGTGTTAATGCGAAATCGGAAAGAGACGCAACGTCGTCTTTAGTATGAAGTTGTAAATAATTTATGAGTATACATAAAAATCGCGCACAAAAAATGATTTCGATAAACACACAGATCTATTATTTTAATCTAAAAGGATTTATTCATATTTTATTTAAATACAATCTAATGGTTTACATCAAAGCATTCACAATTATCCAACTTCCCTTCCAAACGCATTATTCAAATCAACAGGAACAAAAATGTCGGCGACTGCAACGCGGCATGTTAAAGCCTCAAACTCTGCCAACATATTGATGTGCAAACAATGGTGGAAAGTATGTTGGATGTATGGAGACCAGGAAAAATACTATCGACAGCTCTACGGTAAAAAGAAACTCAATTCTTTGAACACAAACTTTTTCAATTTCGACAATACAGACGTCAAAAGACCTGGAGCTCAAATAACTGAACTCACAGATGATTTTTTCGAAGATAATAGCTCTCAAATAGAACCAGCACCAGACGAAGAGGCACAAAAAGTAGAAAACAACTTAGGTGCTGACACTGAATCTACATACGGCTTTGATTACCAAAAGACATGGCAGAAAGACCAAAGAAGACAACCAATCAAACAGAGTTACGAGGAATACATTAACACGACTGATTTAGACAAGATTTTAAACTCGAGGCTCAATGCAGATAGTATTAAGAGTATGCTAGAAAACGGTCTACCTCAAACCAAATCTACAATAATAGATGCAAAGGAAGAAATAGTGAGAAATGGTAACACAGTTGGTAAAACTTGTAAGACTGTATGTAGAACGAAGAAAGGAGCTTTGGTTACCGAGGAAACAGCGATTTCTACGGACGGGAGGACGTTGGCAAATCTTAAGTTTCAAAGATCTACGGTGAAAATGGGACCTAATAAAGTGAAGGAAGTTCTACAGCCTCTGACGGAGGACAAAGTGCTCGATGAGTGTTCTAGGAAGAAGTGTATTGGTGATAAGCTAACGACGACGACCACAACCTTGGTGACAGTTACGCAGACTTTGAATACATCTTGCAATGAGTAAGTACTTAGCTTAAGTCATTATTTTAGTCTATAGTTCTGATTTTATCTTGTTCTTGGCACACCAGAAAGGAAAAAAAGACAAAAGGGAATCAGGGAATGGGTGACGAACTCAGCAATGGTTTTATGAAACGCGATTTTCTGCTACTACCCACACTTAATGATCGTTCTGATCTTAACAAGCTACTTATATGCATGCAGTAGCAACAGTTTAAATGTAATTAAGGTGCACCATTTGACGATCACCAAAATGCGAAAGAGTATTTTCCAATTTGCGTCGTTGTCGGAATGTCTACGTAAATATTGACCCTATTGCTTGAATAGTAAGGTCTTCAGTTACTTTGTGTATTGTTTTGCCACAAAGACCCGTAAAGCCCGCATCGGTTTTACCGTCGTCGCCTGCGCAGCGTCACCGCAGTTTCATTCGATAATGATGTTACCGGGAATTTAGTGTTGCGGTCTCACGTTTACTGTATAAGCCTGTATTTTTCTAGAAGAATTGAAAAAGAAAGATATAAGTGAAGTGGCGATTGCGGTTTTTACAATCCTGGCATTTTTATTAAAATAGAAACTTGTGTATATATTTTATTTACAAAAAAATATTTTAATTTCATTGCTCGGAATCAGGTAAATCGTTGGAATATTTATTTGAAATACGTTATAATAGGAAAATAGTATATTGAAACTTAGAAAAAACTTAAATTAACTTTAAAATAAAACTGTCATTCAATGAACTAATGAATACATTCTTGTTCAGATACTCTCCTAGGTTTCATTCAACCTTATGTTTACTCTGAACGCCAAGTAAAACGTTGCTGATGGTTGCTGATAATATGAAATCGACGTTTTTACACTGACAGTCATCTATAAGAATTGCCTTATAAAAAAAAACAATCCATAAAACAGTAGATTGATATCATAAGACTTATTGCAGGATGGGAACGGACTAGGACAGTGCTGACAACGCTATCGAAGGAACTTTATGTCCATTTCATCTTTGTAATGTATCTTCGCGGTCAAGTAATCATTATAAAAAGAGATTTAATGAAAGGAAGGAATTGTGTGTTCTACATTTCAATGAGTAATAATTTGATTTGAAACCATGACGTTTTCGTCATTACATTTTTAACTTTATAATTTTTAACGTACATTAATACATAATATCGCCTATTGTTTATATTAATGAATTTTTAATACACTGGTTAGGGTTTTATATGAAATGCCTGCCAATTGAAATACTTCTATAGTTTAACGATCTAGTCTGAAATATAAATTAATTTAAATCTGAAATAGAACTATTTTTAATACTTTTGACATAAAAAAATAATAAGATTTTAATTATAAAATTAAAACTATTTGAAATTTTACATTCACTACATAAAAGTTTGAAAAATTTAATTACTTTTATCTTATTACCTACTACACTAATAAAAATTTCAATAAACCTTTTGTAACTTGTTAATCTGGCAACATGCAGTACACGCGCGCCAAAAAAAGAACAACATGAAAATCAAAATGGCGTCGAACGCAGCTGATGTTATCTCAAAGCTACCGTTTACAACTTTTGTACTGTGCCGCCATTCAAGTGAATTGATCGATTAATTCCATAAAATGGTTTTCATTTAATACATTTACTGTTTACATTATTTATTTGCTTGTACGATGGGAACGGTATAAGTAAAGAAATTGAATGTTTGACTGACTGAATACAAAACGTCAAGATGACATTTGTTTGATGTCTGTTTCAATGTAGGTAATATGAATCGATTCGAATGATAAAGATTTATTCTTTATGTTAATTTAGAAGCACAGCCGCACTAGACTTTATAGGTTTTTCAGCTTTAGTGAGCTTTTTAGGACAGGTTTTTTAAGAGGTGCAAATTATATTGCCCTTGAACATTGGTTTAGTTCGTCGTTCTGGATAATGTTAACAAAGAAAGTATTTTTCTAAATGAATTTTCCCTAGAATACGAGTGTTTATTTAATTTTAGATTCGTATTTTTGAGTTCATCTGAAAACGAGATTTGTTTGAGTAAGTTATTCAGATTGATGAGCTGAAGTCATGTTTAGGCTAATTGTCTTCGCTGGAGACATACCTTGTATAGAACAATTAATTTCTGATCCATACTTAATATTATAGATTCGAAAGTATATTAACTCCGCCTGTCTTTCGATATTGAGAAATATGTACCTTTGAGAAAGACATATTCACTTAAGGAGTCCTGATCAAAAGCAAATAAAACATTTTAATATCAATTTTAGCAGTATATTTCAAGGGAAACGCGTATATATGGGATAGTACTTCCTATTTAAATTTCCATTTTCATTAAGAATGCCCCAAATGATTTATACCTACTTGTTAAATTATTATGATTTCATGGTGAATGATATGTTTGGATATAAAAAATCGGTTAAGTGCTCAAGAAGGGTTCCGTATCATTATATGTACATTGTAAGCGTTAACTTTAACGTCTACGTTAACGTTTAGGAACTTGTAGTGTAAACTATTTTTTTATATTTTATTTTATATTTTTTTTTTATTTTTTTTATATTTACTTATACGATGAGAAAATACCATATTCTATAATCGTTTCAGTATAAAAACTGACCATTGTTACTGGAAACTCGTAAACGGACACACATTGCACATTATTTCCCACATAAATCCTAAAACGGACCACACTCGCTAGATTATTTACTAGCGGAGTTTTATCTGCGGTTATTGTTGTAAAGCGCGAGAAACGCCGCGGAGCGAAGCTTATGTCATTAACTATATGGCAGTGAAAATCTAGTCATAATTGGTCCAGCCGTTTTAAATACTAGCCGGAATAAACGAACAGGCCTTTAAAAATCACCTTCTTGATGGAGATACCGTCTTCACTTTCATACGTATTTAGTAAAAAACTGTCAATTTGATATTACATAGGTACATACAGACACTTCGGTTTTATATATTTGTATAGATTTATCAAAACCATCTTTTATCGTCTACTCTTATTTAAAACAGGCATTTGTGTACAGTTACAATAAGGCTTCTCGCCGGCTTCCTTCCGCTGTGAACACAGGCTGTGAAACATGCACACCGGTATTTCATTTCTCATCTGGTTTTAAAACTGCTCCAATATTTGAATAATGGCTCATTGAGACAGAGGATGTAAAGTAATCCGCTCTTAAAGATACATTTTAATCTGTTTAATTAATCGATTGAGTTTCAATATAATTGATTTTTAAGTCGTTTAAAAAAATGGCCAATTGCGTGTCGAGCCACCCATAGAATAGGGTTCCGTAGCCACCCATAACGTTAAGTGGATTTATGGTGGTGTCCAATAGATAATTGTTATGTTTAGTTATTATTTTATTACTTTATATTTTACCATATAATTTATTATTTTATTGGACTTTAACGACGTGATTACAACACGTATTCATGCAAAATTTCATGTTTCTAGCATCAACTGTTTGGACGGACGGACGGACATGACGAATCTATAAGGGTTTCGAGTCATGAACCTAGGTTTTAACTTCGTTTCTATTTGTACTTTTGATAAGTTGATCACTTTGTCCGTGTGGTGACGGATTAAGAATACAAAGAGCCACCCCTACTCATTCCATGGGTGTCGTAAGAGGCGATTAAAGGAACAAAATAAGCAGCTAACATCACTGCCAAGAGAAGGAAAACTTGAAACAAACCCTTTACCAACCCGTCTGGCCAGCGTGGTTGTAGGCCAAAACCTCCTTTCAAAGGAGAGGCCTATGTCCAGCAGTGGACTGTTAAAGGCTGTTGATGATGATGATGATGATCACTTGTGATAATAGGGGTAGTAGAGCCACGCTAATTTCACCACAAATGGGCTGGCTCGGACAATACTACTCGAACACAAAGTCAACCTAAAATAATAGCATTCGTGGTGTCGTATTTCGTTGGTGAGTGTGAGACCGGAGGACCAATGATGCAGTTGCATTTCACTAAATCGCCATAGTGTGGGTCACCACGCTGCATTGTGACCATTACTCCTAGATTCAATCTCTATTTAGTCCCTTCCTTTACAGGACAACACGTGCTGGCATTGGAAGTCACCGCTTTAGAGTGGTAGAAATACGTACTAGAACGCTACCATCGCTACCATCCCACGTGTTTCCTTCCCATTATGATCCCGGGTCCTTTAAGAGGGGTGTGAAAAAGCATCTCACACAGCCGCCATATCTTGGGTCAGCATCGCCATACTTGCTGCATCGCAGTCAGTCTGGTGGCCCCCACTCTTGGATTCTATTCATGCTTACCATCAGGCAGAGTAGAGTCACATTGGTAGGCACCAAATGAAAAAAAAAGACTAGTTGCTTTGGTTGGCCAAAATATATAAAATAAATAAGTTTTTATTTAATGTTTCCCGCGTAATTTAAACATTCTTACTTTAAAGAGTAATAGGTATGTTTTTAATAATAATGTATTGGTATTTGTAAAATAAAGTGAGAATTGATAGAATAAATAAATATGATAGTGATGTGAGTGAGTCGCTCCGTGGAATAACTGATATTCAGGTAAAACCGGTTGAACTAGTAGCTGACCCCAAATAATATTGGGAATAAGGCTAGGAAGATGATGATTGTGCTGTGAGTGAATCTAATGTCGAAACAGTCCGTACGAATTTTTTTTTTGACAGCTATTCACACTCACAGGGAATTAATTACAAAATCTCACCTGTTTTCAATTAGAAAACGTCTCATTCGAAATGGTATAAAGGAAAATTGTGGCGAAAACTTGTACTAAAAGTTACTTTTTACACACTATGTGTTTCAATAGACATTTCTTAATGTTAAATTTATTTGCTCGGTAAGTTGTATCTTGTCTACAATTCGATTAGAATTGATTGATGGTAGAGATCAGAATTTCACAATCTCTGCATCTTCATCTCACATCTGGACTGCATCAATCAGTGAAACCCGCAATACGTTTCTACCGAAATCCAATTCGAAAGCTTCAAAATTACCATAAAAATAATTAGGAATGCACCTAAATTACATATGGACGGACCAGTTATACGACATTTTTAGGGTTCCGAACGCAACGGGTAAAAACGGTTCGTCTTTTGTCCGTCCGTTTGTTTGTCTGTATGTCCCCAGGCTTTATGTCTTGAAACCTGAAAGCTAGACAAATGAAATTTTTATAGATGGTGTATTTCGATTTGTACTATGATGACTAATACTAAAAACAGAATAAAATAGGTATTTAAGGGGATTCCCATATTTGGTTTGCCATGCTTGTTGGACTGGTGAATAGCGTATGCGGCTGCTGATCAAGAGGTTTCGAGTTCGATTCCCGGGTCGAACCAAATATTTGTTTCGGAGTTTGGGTGTTTTCTATATATAATGTGTATGTATTTACAAAAAAAAGATATGTTTATGTATTTATATCAGTTTTATAGTACCAATAGTACAAGCTCTGCTTAGTTTGGGACTAGATGGCGTTGTGTGTAAGATATCTGAAATATATATTATTTTTATTTATCAGGTATTATAATTTGCCAAAAAAAAACAAACGTGATTTTTTGCCGTATTTTGCTCGATATTATTACTTAATAACGGATTACGGCTTACGGTCACGCTTGAAATGTACAAATAATGATACGGAACCCTTCTTGAGAAAGCCCGACTCGCACTTATACGATTTTTATACCCATACATACCATTCACCATAAAATGATAATAATTTCACAAGTAGGTATAAATCATATGGAGCTTTCACGCCATAGCCTCGAGGCCTGGCGTCGCTTCTCTGGTCGCTTCGATATAATCGCCTGTGGGTAGATACATATCGATTTAATCGATAATAGAACTTCTTCAGCACACTATTGGTACTGTTAATATTTTATAGTTTTTAATCTATATATTAAACCATGAAATCATTTGATTATAATCGTTTTTAAGCACATATTATACAAGGAAGTATCTACTTACATCATTTTTGAAATTTACATGTTAATATCTTAATATATATAAATCTCGTGTCACAATGTTTGTCCTCAATGGACTTCTAAACCACTTAACCGATTATAATAAAATTCGCACACCATGTGCAGTTCGATCTAACTTGAGAGATAGGATAGTTTAAATCTCAAATTATAGTCGCAATTTTAATAATCGCGGGTAACACCGCGGGATTCAGCTAGTAATACTATAAATTTGAATGTAGCGACTCGGCAAACGTAGTGTAGGACGTCCACAGGCCAGGTTATGTATTTAAATCAGTTATCTAGTACCCATAGTACAAGCTCTGTTTAGCTGGGAGTAGATGATGTTGTGTGTCAGATGTCCGAAATATTTATATTTATATTGTTTGGTCTGTTATATTTTCGCGTCTAAACCGCGGCAACGATTTTAATAAAATTTGATTTGGAGGTTATTTAATTCTTCGTTAACCGACATATACGTGGACAAAGCCGCTACCAATAACTAGTAGCATTTACACATCAGTCATCATCATCAACAGCCTTCAACAGTCCACTGCTAGACATAGGCCTCTCCTTTGATATTTGGCCTTGAGGTTATGGCCTACTATACCACGCTGGCCAGACGGGTTGGTAAAAGGTTTGTTTGTTTTCCTTCTCTTAGCATTTACACATTTATACATTGTAACATTTACAAATCGTAGTACAATTTAATTTATTATATCACAATAAAGCAATGAATTATCACACCTACAGTTTATAAATGGTAACACTTATTTCTGATTCAGAGAACTCAAGTTATCTTCCTTCCACAATTTTGCCTTTGAAAAGTGGTGGTAGTGTTCGAACTAAATTGGCAGTCTCCAAGGTTTAAATTATATCCGTCTGAGGCGAATCGCGGTTAGTCCACTTGCATTATAGTCCCTGGAATAGTATTATCAATAGGTTTGTGGCTCTTGATTTTCGTCATGATTTTCTTGGACTTTAACGTTCTGTAAGGAGATATAATAAATAGCAAAATAGGTGCATGAATCACCGCCAAACTTCCAAACTCCAGGCTGTTTTTAAGAATTTCCTGTAAGAAAAATCCAGCAACAGTTTGAGCCCTACCCGGGATTTTAACCCGAGACCTCTTGATCAGCAGTTGCATACGCTATCTATTAGACCAACGAGGAAGTTGTAAAAGCCTTTTAATTACAATAACTGAACTTCTAAACGAAGGACAGCATCTATCTTGTCGCTTTAGCTATCTATCTTTTCTATTATATGACGCTATAATAAACTCAAAATCAATCAAATTCTGAGAATTAAACGAGCTGAATCGCCAGATAGCCATCTAAATTAATTTATGTGCGCATTATATTTCAATTAAGTTTTTTTTTTATTATTATGTTACAGTACTTCTAGAGCTGTTAATTTTTTTATCCATATTTGAGAATTCTTCATTATTACGATTAATATATTTTTCTACACCAGTTTCCGTCTTTCCATAATGTTCTTCCTAGCTCTTTTTTAGAATTAGCTTCCTAGCCTAGACTTAGCTGCGTCAGCTATCCTTCCCCCTTTTTAGCCTGAGGTACATAAGAACCTATAGCCACTCCAACTTTTATAAGTCAGAAAACTTTTGATAGTAACTGGGAGTGCAACGAATCAATCATCAAAATTAATAGATTGTGCGAGAAAATTAATTAAGAAATGCCCAGTACCAACATATTTGTGACTATTTCTAACAGTCAGGATACTCGGCGGTTGTACTTGTTGCCAAGTATTCGGTTGAATAGATCAATTTCAATGTTTATGATAGATTATGGAGGTGTCTGACAAATTAAGTATTCGAATGTACTTGTGTATAACTAGTTATCTATATATTTTTTATCATATAAAAAACGAATTCCTTATAGATTCGTCATGTCTGTCTGTCTGTCCGTCCGTATGTCACAGCCACTTTTTTCCGAAAGTATAAGAACTATAGTAGGCCAAAACCTCCTTTCAAAGGAGAGGCCTATGTCCAGCAGTGGACTGTTAAAGGCTGTTGATGATGATGATGATGATGATGAAGAACTATACTGTTGAAACGTGGTAAGTAGATGTATTCTGTGAACCGCATTAATATTTTTACACAAAAATAGAAAAAAGAAACATTAAATTTTGGGGGTCCCTATGCTTAGAACTGAAACTCAAATTTTTTTTTTTCATCAAACCCATACTTGTATTGGTATATATGGTATATATGGTTAGGTCTTCAAAAATGATATTGAGGTTTCCAACATAATTTTTTTTCTAAACTGAATAGTTTGCGGCAAAAACACTTCCAAACTGGTAAAATGTGTCCCCCCTCCCCTGTAACTTCTAAAATAAGCGAATGATAAAACTAAAAAAAAAATATGATGTACATTAACATGCAAACTTCCACCGAAAATTGGTTTGAACAAGTCTAGTAAGTAGTTTTAAAAACAACGAACTGCAAGAACTTTTATATGCCGTTACTTGCTGCTACGGAACCCTTAATGGGCGAGTCCGACTCCCACTTGTCCGCTATTTTTCATGTAGAATTTGTCTATCTGTTCTACCTGAATTCCTGGTTTCAAAAACTCTATGGAAAGGCTAATGGAAAATAATTAACCATGGAATGCACAGAAGCAATTAGCACCCGATAATAAAATGGCCAATAATTTTATTAGGCCTTTAAAATTGATTCGGAAAATTTCGTGGTCATTATTTTTATGCAATAATTTTATGGTTTTATGGTGAATTTGATTAAGTGCCATACCATCACGCCAAGAACATCTATGGACGAAAATTTTATGCAGCTATTTTTGTTCACCATGACCTAACAACATGAATAGGTAATGAAATTTATTCTGTAAAAGCCGTGAACTTTATACGTACCCATACTGTAAGTTACCATTACCAATAATCTGAGATTAGAAACTTACACTTCGATCTTTCGAGTGTGCCTCGATGGCACAGTGGAAGCGCATGCGACTGTTGTGCTTGAGGTCTCGGGTTCGATATCCGGCTTGGACCAAATGTTTGTGTGATCGCATACATTTGTTTCGGAGTTTGGATGTTTTCTATGTATAATATATATTTATTTACAAAAAAAGTATGTTTATATATTTCTATCAGTTGTCTAATACTCCTATTACAAGCTCTGCTTAGTTTGCGACTAGATGACATTGTAAGATGTCTGAAATATTTATTTATATTAAAAAATTTACTATGACATGTAATATATCGATAAGATTTTTTTAGCAACGAAAAGCTCTCAAATAGCAGACTACACACCCTTGAGCATCGTCGTCGAGTTGCCAGCTTATCGGTTTTTTATAGGATACACTTTGGAGAGTGCTCGAAAGCTCTTTTCGAACTGATCGAGCCATCTCCATTCCTTTATCGGACTACTAGGCGCAAGCAAAAGTTTCATACATACGTTGTTGGCATACCCAAAAGACGAACTAAACGGTTTGACAGCTCGTTTTTGGTGAGAGTCGCCAAAGTTTGGAACGACCTGCCTGGGTTTTTTTTCCTGATAAGTTGAACTCTGGAGCCTTTAAGAGTAGAGTGAACAGGTTTCTTTTGGATGGGCGTGTACCATCTTCGTCTTCATCTACACTTTCCATCAGGTGAGATGGAAGACAAACGCCTCTTCCATTATAACAATAAAAAAAAGAAGACTAAAATTCGAAGCACTTAATTCCAAACGGGTTTGTTTATATGTCAGTTATTTTGGTTTTAGCTTTGTATGTCGATTATCACGATAAAGAGTAGCATGTATCCTTTGTCAAGAACCAAAGTATTTTCATGCAAAATTTCATCGATGTTGATATAGAGTTATAGCCGTGAAAGTGTAACAGACATTTACTTTGAAGTTTATAATATTACTAAGGAATAATTGGGTTTATTGAAGTCGATAATACTAAATAAGTCATAAAAGATATAAAAAAGTGGTTTCTGAAATAGGCAAACCATTTTGTTCTACATTCCAGTTTTTTACCAAAAACCATTTGTATCGCGAGCCAAACTCACATTTATCCATTTTCTGTCTAATTCCTAAAATAGTAAAATTTTCCACCGGCCCAAACTCCAGCCATTAAATATTATAAATTGTAGTCCATCGTCTTCGTGCTGCAAGCCAATAAATTCGCCACAAGCAGGAAATATGCTTCTCGAGTCCAACTAAATTGGATATCTTCCACGGTCGGCCATCAATTGATACACATAATAAAAGCGTTCGACGAATTAACACATGGTATTGATCATTGTTTTAATTTATCCCTCGAATACATGCGATATACCGTTAGGAATTTACCTGTAGAGATCACTGGAGGGAACTGAACTTCGTGTGTATGCATAAAAGCGGCGTATTTTTAAGTAAGGGTTCGATATACGATGTGTCACAGGTCTGTGAGGCTGACCATTTCATGCTCGATTAAAGATGGCCGTCAAAATATTTGTCTATTATTTTCCCTTCATATAAATCTTCCACTATCAACTAACTTGGATTGTGACCTTATTCCCAGTGTTAGTGAATTGGATTAAACTATAGTTGGCCAAGTTGAATAACAAATATGCAAACCATACTGTTGTTTCGGCCAAGTGCGTGTCAGGCCACGCACAGGAAAGGGTTCCTCAGTCACCCATAATGGTACGTGGATTTAAAATCGTATCCAATAGATAATAATTTTTAAGTTTACGGATTAATGCGTTAATTTTGTATGACGTTTTCCAAGGAAGCGAATTTTTAAGCCTCTATAACTTCTAAACTAACAAAGTAATCTTATCCATTACAGTTTTCCTTTATAGTTCATTATATGGACCACTATCTCGAATTTACCCAGATGTTTTGAGCAAGCCGTTTAGCATTTAGAGGGGGGGGGGGGGCTGTTTTTACAAAAAGTGCCCTGCAAACGGATACTTAAATAAAAAAAATTGTCTTAGGAATCCTTTATTGTTTTTAAAAGGCCTATCTAATGATACCCCACGCGATGGGGAAGCCGCGAGAAAAAAAATCATCCCCACTTCAGGTGTAGGGGAGGTAAAATAAAAATATTTATTACAACACATATTCATGCAAAGTTTCATCTTTCTAGAACTTACTGTTTGGACGGTAAGTCGAAGACGGATCAACGGACATGACGAATCTATGGGTTTTTATAGTTTCTATAGCAATTGGAAGATCATATTAACACTATGTTTTTGCACAAATATGATAACATTTTGTTTGCAAGATAAAATCATAACAAATATTCCAATTGTGCTTCCAAACATAACACATTTTTCCTCTTAAAAGATTAAAGGGTTACTAATAATTCTTAATTTAATGTATTTCACAGATCTCAATGTAACCCTGCTACTGTCTTTACAAAAGCTCTATAATACAACTATCTGACGATGCACTGATTACACAATAAAGGTCGCGGCTCGTTGGACCAACTACCGATATTTGTTCCCACATTTTTCTCCTCATCTTCTTTCTCACTCACTGTCACAGCAGTTCCACAAATCAGAAAGGGAGAAGGATGTTAAATTTCTCAGTAGGCTGTTATGTTTACCGAGCTCTCGAGCTGAGGTTGGCTTTACTAATTATTTGAAGAGCAGATGGTATTCGGTCAGGAGTGGTCAGGAATGGTAAGTGGTGGATGGTTTTTTACCATTCGTGATGTAACGATATTATTGTGGGCGCGTGGCATTTCTTTTTCAAATGTTGTACAGGTGTGAAGTGGATATAAGATCTTAAAAGGTCTGGTTTCAAATCTTGTAACAATATTAGAATATTTTTATTTTCCATTTTTTTCCTTTACACTTTTTTCAATGCTATAGCATACAGTGTTAATAGACTTATAATTGGGGATAGATTATAGAATAATGAAAGTGAATAAAGAAAAAAAAAGTGGTCCCGGGTTCGATTCTAACTCAATGCAATTTTTTTGTATGCTATTTGTGTATTCGTATTTATGTTAGTCTACCGCACACTATTAAATATTTTGTCATTGTTCAGTCGTGTTGTGGAATGCCTAAACAATAATTGTGTAGATTTATCTAATATTGTTAATTTGTGTAATTATCGCGGTGGAATAAAATCCAAAACCACTAGCTCTGTTAGAGAGAATTAGTAACTATAGATCAAACAATTATCCCAAACATTCAAGCTCTATACTAGTACGAATTAATTTTCAAGTTTTTACAATCATTTCTTAGTAATCTCATAACCATTAAGCATGCCTACAACTTACATATAAAATGTATGTTAATTTGCAACTTAGTAACTCATGATCGCTAATCACTAATTAATACTGCAGTCGGACTATAGATGGGGCTCTATTTCTGATTCAAGCCATGCCACTATAAATAGTGAATGTAATTAGGGAGTGTGTAGTGCCGGGTACACGGTCTATGCTCATTGCAAGCGCTAATGAGTAGACTTGTGAGCGTAGGCATTTATTATTGTCCTGGGATATGGACAAATGGTTCTCAAAGTTTCTTCTTCATATTATTACAAAGAATTAGACCGAGATTCTTGTGTTCTATGCCTAATGTAATGATAATAAAATAATAAATAAATATTTCGGTCATCGACAACTACGCCATTCATTCCGAAACTAAGCAGAGTTTGTATATAATTATGGGTATTCGACAACTGATATAAATAAAGATATAAAATATATACTTTATTTTGTTAATAAATGTATATTAAATATAGAAAACACCCAAACTCCAAAACAATTATTTGCGGATCACACAAATATTTGGTTTGACCTGATAATCGAACCCGAGCCCTCTTAATAAGCAATCGTATACAATAACCACCAGACCCACGAGGCAGTCCAATGACATATTATAAGAATGGTTTATTTCACAAATGTATACAGGGATTGTTTTAATGGGTATTCATCCCATGAATGTTGTGAGGAGTGAGTAAAGAAGCAAGCCACGTAGGATAACATTACTGCAAAGAGAATGAAAATATAAACAAACCCTTATAATTTTTTCAACACGGCGACTGGTATCAGACCTCCACAACCTAAAATAAAAAAAGAAAACAGTATATTTGAAGGCACTGACTTCTTAATAACGATTGAAACCGGGATGGACGACTTAAGGCAGTGCTCTTCGATACTCTCCGAGACACGGGCGTGATACATTGCCAACTTCCATACTCCAGATTGTTAAAAGGATTTTATTGTTAGGTAAACACAAAAACATTTTTCGACCCGACTCAAACAGCAGTCTCATATGCTAGCCGCAACATCAATAAGGCTGCCCGTCTTTTTGATCTTCAATAACTAACATAGGTAATAAAAAAACACATTTGTGTCCACTGCATAACAAACCTCATATATTATTCATTATTGCTATAGCAATAAATTAACTGTACTTAAAATTGTTCCCGTCTTCCGCTACTGATTATAAACCAGTTTTAATTAGAATATCGTATTATGACCCCAAATCTATTGGGGTCAACGGTCAAACATTAATATCTAAACAAGTAGCCACATAAGTGGGGTCTACTAAAAGAGAAATTGATAAAAGAAATGCTTCCTCATCATGCCATGGCTATGTTATGCAGTTAGAACGGTATTTGATATAGTTTTCTTTCCTTTCTTTAGAGCGAAAAAGTTTGTAGGCGATAACACTAATACTAGTGAACCGATATCCATAATTCTTTCACTTTGATTTTTCGAACTTCTTTAAATACGTCATTAATAAAAAATACATATTAACTGTTTGCCAGTAGAATATATAATAACAAGTATAATACTAATAAAACATAGGTAAAATCTAGTGGTACGTCAGTCGATTTTAATGTAGACTAATAGAGTCTCACTCATCACAGAAGCATCTTGCTGTTACGCAGATATACACAACTAACATCTCCTGGTTTAGCACTCAGAATCGCTAACTACTAAACCAACATCCCAGACGCATCTGTATGCTAAAGTTTGACTTCTTTGTACACAGAATAACGTACTTCGTAGATGTTTTTTGTTGGCAAAGCTCAGTTTAATCCAACAAGGCTCTTGAAACAGCAGCTCGATAATTAGTAGAACGGCAGGTCTTATTTACAAGGTAGCTTGAAGATCACGGGCTGATAGTCGGGGCGTGCCGGCTGCGGTTGTCGTTTTGCAGTTATTTATTGCTATATTAAAGAATGTTCAAGCTTTTATATTCTACATAGCTATATTGTGATAGCGAACATAACCAATTAAAAGAAAATGATTGTTTGTATCTCTGAATATAATCACTTGGGATTTTAAATGATACAAGTGCCAAGATACTAGTGTTTAACGTTGAATTTCTTTCTACAATCGTTAATGTATCTATTTTCTTGTTTTGATCATATAATTTAACTTAGAGACGTCATTCTTATACATTTGATTAGTATTCTAATTATTTTTACATTTGTATAATATGACCCAGTCTTTAAGCACGGTAAGCGTACGTATGGCCTTAACCCTCTCCTGAGCAGAGAATGGAGTACAGCAGTGGGGCGTTATGGGCTGTTGATAAATATGATCTTGGCTAAGACCTCCTGCTCCATGTGCTTTAAATTTCCACCCGTTCAAAAACATAAACGAACAACATGTGCAAATAGATATGTCATGGATAATATAGTGTTTCATTCTTCATTAACGACCTTAAACGGTTTCTGCTGAACATAGGCCATATGGAAATGAGGTTTGAAGGTAATTTATAACTTATCTTAATTTTTTTTTTTTTTTTATTTAAAAAGACAACTCCCTATTAAATCCTAACTTTACTTTATATCACTAGTTCTCTAAATAAAGTTCTTAAGTTTTACCAACATACTATTCCCTACTAACTTGTGCTTACTATACACATTGCAAGCTATTTAGTATTATGATCAATTTAAAATAAATATTTTCTACAACATGAACTTAACTTTTATCGAAATTTCAATAATTGTGCTCCTAATTCTGCTAACAGTTTGTAATACTATACCGTATGTTTCCAAACATTTAGTAAATTTCCCTAAGGCACACATTAAACATTGTCGGCTATTACTTACCTATTCAGGTCATCACGTGCGTTTTCATGACGCATTTTGTATGTACATAAGATAATAATGGCTAGGTACTTTTTAATCTATACAAATATATAAAATTGGAGTGTCTGTTTGTAATAACATAAAACCAGTTACTAAATGCATATCAAAGTATTTACGGTACTGACATTCAAAATTTAATTTTTAAATTTTTTGTCTGTCTGTCTGTTTGTTCCGGGTAATCTCTGAAACGGCTGAACTGATTTTAACGGGACTTTCACTGGCAGATGGCTGATGACTTAAGGGGTAACTAAGGCTAATTTTTTAGGGTTCCGAAGTTTATGACTTCGAACCCTTATAGATTCGTCTAAACGGTAAGTGCTAGAAAGATGAAACTTTACATGAATATGTATTGTAGTTACGTCGACAAAGTGGTACAATAAAATTATGAAAAATATTTTTATTTGGGGTACCTCCCCTACACGTAAAGTGGCGATGTGTTTTTTTTCTCGCGGTTACCCCATCTTATGAGATATCATTAGATAGGTCTTTTAAAAATAATAAAGGGTTTCTAAGACGATTTTTTGATTTAGGTATCCGTTTGCGAGAAATTCTACTTTAAAGGTCACTTTTTTGTAAAAACAGGGCGTCCCCCCCTTCTAAAAGCTAAAAGCTAAATTTGAAAAAATCGTGATAGTGGTCCATATAATGAACTTTAAAGGAAAACTATAACGGATTACATGACTTTGTTAGTTCAGGAGTTATAGAGGCTTAACTTTTACAATGCGCTTCCTTGGAAAACGTCATACAAAATTATCGCATTAATACGTAAACATAACAATTATCCATTGGATACGATTTCTAATCCACGTACCATTATGAGTGACTGAGGAACCCTTTCCTGTGCGTGGCCTGACATGCACTTGGCCGATTTTTTTTAGACTAGCTTCACTCCACGGCGCTACTCGAGATTTATAACAATAACCGCGGGTAAAACTGCAGAATTCAGCTAGTACATAAATATGTTACGTGCAAACAATTAATATATTACAAATATATTATAGCGACCTCATGTTTTCATTCTTGTTCAGTTGTCGGGTCCTTCGTTGTTCTTTTGTCGGGCTTATACCTTGGCTCGTTATATGATAACCAAGGAAATCAAGCTCTGTTTCAAAAAACTCGCACTTATCGAGATTAATTGTGATTCCGTACTTATTCAGTCGCTCAAATATCGCCTCGAGGTGCTTAGCGTGCTCTGTTTCATTCTCCGAAACACATAAACAGTCGTCCACGAATACATATACAAAATCTAAATCTCTGAATATATCGTCCATGAACCTTTGGAAACTGGAGCCACTGCTACGCAATCCGAAACTCATCCGTACGAACTCAAAAGCCCCAAACGGTGTAATTACGCTGGTCTTCTTAATATCGTCTTTAGCCACAGGAATAGCATGATAAGCCTTTTTTATATCGATCTTGGACATAACCACATTCTTCTTTTTCTCAAAAATGTAAGTAAAATCTAACAATCTCGGTAGTGGGTAACGATCTGGCACTGTAATCTTATTTAACATCCTGTAATCCCCGCAGGGCCTCCATTCTCCGTTCTTCTTCTTAACCATATGCAATGGACTCGCCCACGGACTGTTCGACGGGCGACATATTCCCATTTTCACCATATCTTGAAACTCTCTTTTGGCGATATTGTACTTGTCTGGGGGTAAAGGTCGCGCTTTACTGAACACCGGAAGCCCCGTTGTCTCGATGTAGTGCTCCACGTTATGCTTGGCGGGTTCCTTAAAGGAGCAAGGATGTGTTATATCTGAATATTTTTCCAACAACTGCCGAACAACTCCTTGCATTTTATCACTAATTGTACGTATAGTGACTTGTTTTGCTCTTGCAATAATGGCAGGCGTTTTGATACCCGTCACTCCATCAACCAGGCGCTTACCGCGCACGTCGACAAGTAAATTGTAGTGCTCAAGTATATCTGCGCCTATTATCGGCATACTGACGTCAGCGACCACAAAATTCCATTGTATCGGTCTTCGGATATTTAAATCGAGCGTCAGCATTTTCTCTCCATATGTGTCAATGACCGTACCGTTTGCCGCATACAGCTTATAGTCTGACAACTGCGCTCTACGTTTGTTCTTACAAGGCAACAAACTAATATTGGCCCCCGTATCGACTAAAAACCTCATACCACTTTGTCGGTCGGTAATCATGAGGCGGTTAGAGGGATTGATAGCGCAGACTCCCGCCTTTTTCTGCACTATTCGAAGTTTTCCGACTGCCCCTGAGACCTTTTCCTTCCGTAGCCGGAATCTCCCGTGGTGCCTGAGCCCTCTTTCCAGGCACATGGAGTCTCGCATCTATATGCTTTATCCTTGTACTTTCTATGATAAATACACAATTTATAACGCGATGGTGAACGTGACCTTGATCTTGATTGTCTGCGACCGTAAAACCGCTTATGCGTAAATCTGGTACGCTGATTCTGCATATTTTCAGAACGTAGCGACGCAATCTCTAACTGCATGCTTGCTATTTGCGCGGTGAGATTCGTGATGACACTAATATCGGCCGATTTTAATGATTGGCTTGATGACGATGAATTTGCACTGTCAAATACCTTGTCTGCCAGCTTGCCTAACTTGTCCAAAGTTAAGTTGTCTGCCACCGTAAGCACAGTTGTGATCGATTTCGGCAGGCGACTGAGCCATAGCATCTGGACCGCGTTATCAGTTAATTTGTTTCTTCCTAGTTCCCGCATGCGCCTTAACAGCTGAGACGGTTTTTGATCTCCCAATTCTGTTTCTGATAACAATCTCTGGAACTTCCGCTGCTCTGATTCTTCGTAATAATCAATTAATTTCTCTTTGAGGCTTCCATATTTATCAGTTTCCGGGGGTTCTATTATGAGCTCACTTATGTGCTGAATTTCGTCCTTACCCAATTTGGATATAACTAGGTTGTACTTATACTCGTCACCCTGTTTCTGGGGGGCGACGATGGCTTCAAACTGCGTGAACCAAAGACGCGGCTGGTCAGTCCAAAAAGGTGAAATTCTCTCCACTATGGTGACTGAAGACACCTCTGCTACCATTGCGCTTGAAACTCCGGCTTTTGCAGCACTTCCAGCTCCAAGCAGCGGCATCCTGACGATGGTTCTTTATGTAATACTGAAGTACAAGTTCACTATAATATGTTCTCCTTCAAAAGGTGCGGATAGTTGCTTCTTCTTCCTTGTTCAACTGTCGGGGTCACCAACTATAGCGAACTTATATGTTGACGAAAATAACAACCACCGTGAACATCTTGAGACTAACGTTTATTGGGCAGGAACTACTCTCAATAATACATTGTGATATGTGGCTGGGGATACCGACTTACAGCTACGTTATATAGTCTAAACCTATCGCTACAAGGCGATAATAATCACGTCTTAATATTAATAAGGAAATGACAGCCGGAATCCTACGTGCTCGATAATCGGCACATATCTCAAATGTGCTGATCAGAAGTGTTTATTTATAATTTCCGTATTTTATTGTTATTAATTTATGACGCAGGAATAAACGACTTCAACATAATTTATCAATAAGAGTTCAGTTCCACATAACCACAGACTATGTGGAGCCTGGGCTTTAATAACAAGACTTTTAATAAACATTTATATTTACATTTATTCTATTAAATTCTAAAAAATCAAGAAGGTCGTAGACATGTCGTCTACATTAGCAGCGATCGTAGCCAAAGATAAAGATCAAACTGATAGTCATTTTGCCGGATGCAATATTTCCGGGTATCTTAAATCTGGATAGCCGGACATACGGCTATATATCACATAGTACTTGAGTTAAAGATGTCTAATGACAGTCGCTCCAAGTACAAAAAATCGGCCAAGTGCGAGTCGGACTCGCCCATGAAGGGTTCCGTATCAGCAAGCAACATCATATAAAAGTTCTTGTAGTTCGTTGTAACTTTTATCGATGTTTTTATACTAGTGTTTTGATTGGATGATTATATGACGTATTAAAAAAAAACTACTTACTAGATCTCGTTCAAACTAATTTTCGTTGGTAGTTTGCATGGTAATGTACAACATATATTTTTTTTAGTTTTATCGCTCACTTATTTAAGAAGTTAGAGGGGGGGGGGACACACATTTTTCCACTTTGGAAGTGTCTCTCGCGCAAACTATTCAGTTTAGAAAAAAATGATATTAGAAACCTCAATATCATTTTTGAACACCTATCCATAGATACCCCACACGGATAGGTTTGATGAAAAAAATTTTTTTGAGTTTCAGTTCCATGTATGGGGACCCCCAAAATGTATCTTTTTTTTTCTATTTTTATGTAAAAATCTTAATGCGGTTCACAGAATACATCGACTGACAAAATTTCAACAGTATAGCTCTTATAGTTTCGTAAATAATTGGCTGTGACATACGGACGGACAGACAGACAGACAGACAGACAGACTTGACGAATCTATAAGGGTTCCGTTTTTTGCCATTTGGCTACGGAACCCTAAAAAGACCTATCTAATGATACCCTACACGATGGGGTGGTCGCGAGAATAAAAAAATCATCCCCACATTACGTGTAGGGGAGGTACCCCAAATTAAAATATTTTTCATAATTTTATTGTAGCACTTTCTCAACGTAATTACAACACATATTCATGCAAAGTTTCATCTTTCTAGCACTTACCGTTTGGACGGTAAGTCGAGGACGGACGGATGGACATGACGAATCTATAAGGGTTCCGAGTCATAAACTTCGGAATCCAAAAAATCATATCCAAAGATTTCATACGACTTACACTACGAAAGACTTATCACTGGATCATCCAAAGACTTAGTTATACCCTCTCAAAACTTTTAAAACCTCTTAGACTTACAGATGATTACTTATTCGCTATCCAATGGGTACAAATAACTCGAAGAATGCTAATTACACATAAGTATGAATGAGACAATAAATCAAAGTGACCCTGTACTAATTGACATTGTGGTGACCAGTCGTCACAACGTTGATAGCATGCCGAGACATTAGTCGGACATGCCACGTCTCATAGAATTGCGCTAATAAGCCATTCAATAAAACATCCAAGAATCTGATTAAACTGTTCCTTTAGATAGTATTCCTATTTCTTATCTTATTCCTTTATACCTAGATAGTAGTTACTTCACCACGATGGGGGTTAATATATATTATAGTGAAATGGTACGTCGAAATTATATTTAACGCAATTAACAAAGCAATTAAGATGTCTTAACTGCCCGCGGATATATTTCCACTGAGCTGAACCACACACCAATCATAGACATCTATATTACTGCTGATAAGGTTTCTGTACACTTCTGGAGGAGGGAGAGGGGGGGGAGTAAAGAAGGCAACAAACGATTAATAGAACTGGTGTTGGTGAGAACACCGCTAGCCGGTAATAGCTTCCTATGAGTCTACGTCATTATCAATGAGTTAATTATCCCAAAAAGGATGGCAGAAAAATAAAAATATACTTGCTAACTTTTGTCTCCGGGTTCACACGTCATTATGTAGATTTCCTCATTAAATTTTGATAGGATTAATAAGTAGATAGGTTAGCTTATATTCGCGGCTCCGCTTGCGTACCAGCTCGCTTTTCTCGCTTGATTGAGTTGCAAACATCCATCTATACATATTAACTTTCACATTCGTAATATCAATACACTTTTTGATTATATAGTTTCATCACAACAATTTATTATCTTACTGAATAATTAATTTTCTACTTTAGTGGTATGAATCTTGAAGAAGGTTGTGTATAAAAATTAATATCCAATATTATTTTCATATACAAGTGCTATTTACAATTACAGACAAGTTTTAAATATTTATTACCCTAAAACTTTGAATTTCGTTTGTTCATATATTTAATGAATGTAATCACTGATATACAGCATACAAAGAAAGTCTGCCTGATGGAAAGCCTGAGTACAATACAGGAGGCCACCATCCTTATTGTGAGGTTAAGTAATGCAGCATGGTGACCTATACCATGGCGACCTGGTCGTATGTTTCTGCATTGTTCTTGTCGAGCCTGCGCATTCGTGCTGAAATCAGCGTGGCTCTCCTACCTATTAGTAGTTACAATATTATAATGTATATAAAAAACACTTTGTGTGAGCGAGGTCGTGTGTAAAAGTTATATTATAAACACAATTGTTACACTAATGGCCAACCATATTGTTTTTACTTCCGATTAAGTGCCGTGATATTAATGCTTGTCATTTACCCGTGAGACTGTCTGTGAGATTGTAATCAACGGCAAAATCAAGTCTATTAGATGTAATTTGTGTTGCTTTTTAATGTTTATTATTAGATGTGTCCAAATCAGAAGTCCGTATGACGATTGAAAATATCAAAACTCTTATCTATCCCTTGAATATCGCAAGTAGATACTAAAGAACATCACAACAAAAAACTTGATAGAAACTATACAGCGTGTAGTAGGCCAAGACCTTCTTTATAAGAAGAGGTCTATGTCCAGTAGTGGACTGTAAAGACTGTTAATGAGACATGTCTTCAATTTATTTATTTAGAATTAAAGACAAACACACTGCGCTTAATAACGTGTAAGGTCACTAAAACTCGTGTCTGTATAAGATCTGTGGGAGTGGTGTACGACATAAATGGGGTATTTTGAAGTGGGTGATACCACAGTTTCATAGAAAACTAATGCCAAGAAATTTCCTCGTTGGTCATCACTGCATGAGTGAGGTTACCCAAACCTTCTGTCCCATAGTTCTAAGAGAAGGGACTCAATGGGCAGCACCGTGTTCCAGGCTATTGCGTTGTAGATTTCCATCGATAGCGGTAGTTGCTTGAGTACTATCACGTCATCCTAATGTTATCAGAACCTAACCACTCAATGCCAGCTTAAAATGAAACCAATGCATCAAAAGGTTCACTGGAAAAAAAATCTATAAGCCAAAAGGCCGCACTTTGTATCTCGCATTAATTGTTGTCAGTCATTTGACTGTGTAATGTTTGTAAAACCAGCCTCCTAGATACGTTGCAAACATTTTTTTGTTTTCTATTCCAATCTAAATTATATTTCTCTATTCTCTTGTTCCATTGGCTAATGTCACTCGGTCACGTGATCAAAACAAAATATTAGCCAATGAAACAAGAGAATATCGAATAGAAAACGAAAAACGCTTGTAACTTGGTTAGGGGGGCTGATGTATAAATAAATAAAGGATTATCTATCTATCTATCTTTTCCAGTTTACCATTATTTTCTGGCTATATAAATAAACACATGTTCACTGTGATCCTGGCGAAATTAGGATCACTTATAGTCAACTTATAATGCTGTACTATAAAGCGCGTTATATCCTTGTATGCTACCCGTAAAAAGTAATATCCTTATTAGGTACAACGAGATCGTGAGAACATATTACCAACGTAAATATCTCAAGAGAGAGTTGAAAGTGTGGCCTGCCTTTCTATATTTATCTCACTACACGAAATATAACGCATCTTTCCTACTGACGAGTTCTACAGTTCACGGCGTAAATAAACAAGGACTTTTTTTAAACAAAACAAGAAATACAAATGCATTGTAAATAAACATGTAAAATGTGTTTTCATTTTTGTGTACAGCTTTTTATACCCTTCATTTCATGCATGCCTCGCTTTTTAAACCTTTCAAACCCTATCTGTTTTTAATATGTGTGTATTTACAAAAAAAATGTTTATGTGTTTATATCGGTTGTCTAGTACTCATAATACAAGCTCTGCTTAGTTACGGACTATATGGCGTTGTGTATAAGATGTAAGAAATATATTTATATATTCAGTACTATAATGAAGAAAAATTTGACAACACATGAATGGACCTTAAAATTCGTCATTTAGAATCTGATTTGAATTTTGATTCTTTAAGATCCAATTTTAGCTAGCAAACAAACGTGGGGTAACAGCACAGCAAAGAGAAGGCAAAATTAAAACTCTATATCAACACTAGCCAGCGAGGTATAGTAGACCAAAACATCCTTTAAACAAGCCTACATTGGCAACTACACTTTTCCATTAATTATGAACCAAATTGAAAAATTATATGTTATTTAAAATAAACAAGAAAACATACCTACCACTGCTAAGAGTGGAGCAACAGCAATAGAAATAAAAAGTACAGTTTATTACAAAGTATCGTATAACGACGCAGGCGCATTTAAAGGTTAATTGTTTTGTTAGCAACATGTGATATGTACTAGAATATTAAACAATCTATCGCATACATTTCTCATGCCTCCGTGACACTCATATTACCGCTACGGCGATGACCAGTGCCAGTGGTCTAAAACAAGTTTGGGCTGTTTTTTTTTAACTACGTAGTTACAATTATTACTTCGCTGCATGTATCTCTATTGTACCTGTTTTATGACTATTTTCGTTTTGAATGTTAATTTGAGCGTGTGTTTTCTTTTCTTTTAAAAAACACACGTATAATATACGTCCTGAGTCGCGGGGTACATTACAAACACACTTATAACGGACATAAAGAACACCCAGATTCACAAAAATACGGTGCATCATACAAAGTGTTGTCCCATGTCTGTTTTGAACCCACAAGACTTGACATAGTGGAAGCGGCATGGCGATCGTTAAAACCACTAGACCAACCATGCAGTCTATGCTATTACTAAATTACTTTATTATTGCCAAGAACGAAGGACGGTTATTAGGGCCCTCCGCAAATCACATCATAATGGGATTGCCCTGCTCAAGAAGTGATTTTATAAAACCAGCATCAGATTATCATGAGCGAGCCGAGTTTAGGAAGTGATACTATATTCCATGACCTTATAGAACCATATAAAGTCCTCTGTCGCATATATTCCTATGCAGCGGTGGACTTTATAACATACCTGAAACGGAACCAAAGAACGCCCAAACTCAGACCAAGAACTTATTTATCACTCAAAGTCACTCAACGCAGAAGAAATTCTCACAATTTTATTATCACAACAAATATTAACCATGCTAAAAAATAGCTAGCCATGTCATCTAAAAACTTAAAACACACTTAAATTAAGACATAAACAATTTTATCATAAAATACAAAGAGCGAATATCTCATAAACACCATTTATATTAGCTATTGCTGTCTAACTACTGTTACAAGTACAAATTTGACCGACCCACGTCCGAATAGAACCAGTTATGGACAATCGAACAACCAAATAAAGTCATAAATTGGGGTAATAAAATGTAAAATATTCTGGCCAACGGTAAAAGTTTGTCGCTAATGAACACATTCACGGTATGGTAATTATACGAGACATAATTGGTATGTACTTAGTATGTATTGGGTTCATAAAACATAATTCTGAGATTTGTAAATTAAAGACTGCTCCTATAAAATAATTTTCGTATCCTCGAAAGAAAATTCGCTATAAGTTCAACTTGAGAACCGTATTTACATAAAAATCGTCAGATTTATTTGATACTAGCTGAGCTCCGCGGCTGAGATGCATGTGTGGTGTGACCAGAATGGACAAGGTGAAGAATGAGTTTATTAGAGGAAGCCTGAAAGTAGCACCATTAGATGAAAAGTTGAGAAGCAAGAGATTATCCTGGTATGGACATGTGATGCGTAGAGAGGAGCAAAATGTAGTGAAGAAAGTGCTAAGCATAAAAGTTGAAGGATATAGGGCTAGAGGGCGACCAAAGAAGAAATAGAGTGACTGCGTAAAAGAGGATATGGCCAAAAAAGGAATAAACAGTGAACTAACGAGTAATAGAGAAGAATGGAACCGAGTAATTCCAGAAATGAGCCGAAACAAAGACAGACAGACAAAAAAAATAAAAAATGCTTTTATGGTGTCAGTAGTAATTTTTACTTTCATATTTTGGAAAGGCCTAAAAACTCATATCTTACGGACATCTTAAGCACAATGCCATTTAGTCCCAAACTAAGCAGAGCTTATATCATGGGTACTAGACAACTAATATAAATACATAAACACACTTTTTTTTGTAAATACATACATATATATTATATTTTCATACAAAATACCCAAACTCCGAAACAAATATTTGCGGATCACACAAACGTTTGGTCCAGCCCGGGATCTAACCCGAGGCCTCTCGATCAGCAACTGCATACACTAACCACTAGACGAACGAGGCAGTTATATAAAAATATACAGACAAAATATGTATCAATTGGTTCTGTTTTGACAACTGTAATAAGTTAACTTGCGGGAGGCTGTGCACTACTACCCCATGACCCGAACTCAAGGCCGTGGTGACGAACGACACGTATCTATGACACTTCTTGTGTCTTAATCTTACGATTTTTGTTTCACAAACTCGGATAGGGTTCGGATTAGGCGTTGTGCGTAAATACTCTTACACTATTAATTATGCACATCTCACACACAATTCTTCCTATTCTTATCATAAACAAGACGAAGCCTGTGGTATGGTAACTAGATTTCTTAAAAAACTTATTTATACATATGTATATTACAAAAACCAGATGCTCAAACAGTGCAAATGATCATTCTCATCACAAAAATTACTCCCTATAAAATTTATGAGTTATCAATGCGATTTAAAACCGACGTTTCCGAACGATAAATAAAAGATTGTTGCTCTAAATAAATTAACAACTTTTTTTTTTCTTTTCTTTTTTTTTTTTTTTTTTTCTTTTTTTAAAAGACAACTCCCGCATTAGGAATATAAATTCCTGTGTCGCGGGGGGCTTTACAAACATACATGAAACGGACACAAATAACACCCAGACTTAGAACAACAAATTGTGAATCACACAAAGTGTTATCCTACGTGGGATTTGAACCCACGACACTTGGCGCAGTAGGAAGCGGTGTGGCGACCGCTTAAGCCACTAGGCCAACCGTGCAGTCAAAAAACTGACTGTTTCGTTCACCACTTCCTGTAAAATACAAATCATATAATAAAATGTAGTGTTTTGTGACCTTGGTGTGGCTGCCGTGACCGACACGGCCGGTGACGAGCGGCGCCGACTGACAGGGACGCTCCACCGCCTACTGGCAGACATCTAGTGGCGACAGCTTAGATTTTATCACCTTTTGCTTTTGCTCATAACTGTGGTGTTTCGATGTGAACAACTTTGTAAGTTAAATAACTCCTTTGGTAGGTACAAAGGGAAAGAGATTTGTGAACAAAAGCTGCATATATTTGAAATATTAAAGAAAATACTGGCGAATATTATATCTCAGTGTGTAAAATGAACTCAAATATTTTTTGCTCGTTCGTAATATAAAAACCAAAAGTAATAAGTAATTTCGATATACGTGTGTACATAAGCTTCGAGACAGTCATGCTATCGGATATATCCTACTAAGATTATAAACGCGAAATTTTGTGAGCATGAATGTATGTTTGTTGCTCTTTCACGCAAAAACTACTAAATGGATTTGGATGAAACTTTATAGTAATATAGCTTATTTAACAGAATAACACATAGGCTACTTTTTACTGCAATTATCAGAATACACGGGTGAAAGCTAGGTGATTATAAAATACATAAATCGTAGATGTCAATGTATCACTGTTTATCTCCTGTCAAAACTTCACATTTTGCTATGCATAGCAATCATAATGCACACTTGCATAGCAATCATAATGATAGTTTGTAAATGGCTAATTTAAAAATGATTTATGGGTAATCAAATATGTAAGCTACTTTCTATCCAGAAAATACGCGGGTAACACCGCGGGGCGCAGCTAGTATGTACATAAATCAAACTGCGATCGCTAGTATTTTTGTCAGAGAGAATATAAATTGTAGGAGATTTAACACTTCAGTAACCATGACTGGTAATGTTAATAATAAAAGCCTACAAATAACAATAAAACTGCTCCACTCTTAGCCCGCATAATATGGCGTGATGGGTCAAAGATCACTATTGTCCACAGTTTGGAGACATAAACAAAAAAACTTATTGCGAGTCAGATTCAAGCAGGAATGGTTCCGTACTATTGTCTATACATTTCAAGCATCTACCGTCGTTATTAACATCGAGTAAAAACCAGCAAAAATTGTTTTGCTTTTTTGCTCATTTATTGTATTATGTTTTTAATGTTTGTTCTCAATGCGGCAACAGACATACATCATCTGTGAAATTTCAACTGTCTAGTTATCGCAGTTCATGAGATACTTGATGACAGACATATGGATAGACAGAAAGTAGTCTTAGTAATAGGAGCCCTATTACTAAGACTCCACTGTCCGTTTTATTCTTTGGGTACGAAGCCTAAAAACAAATGAAGATAGGTTTGAATAGGAATCTCAAAACCCGGTTTGGTGGTGAGCTTGGTTTAGAGATTTGAATAGTGATTAAATGAAATAGTAGAAAAAAACCCGCATTTCACTAAGTTTATTCTACCACAACTGGTGTCCATTATAATATGTAAGAATAGAGAGCTATAAAGTGATAATCGTTTGACCAGTGAGTCAGCTCTCGTAATAAAGTAGTAAAATATTACTAAAAAAAACCACTGAAATACCGCTGTAATCTTGGGATCACTTCTTATCTTAACTGCCTTGTTGTTCTAGTGGTTAGCGTATGCGGCTGCTGATCAGGAGGTCTCGGGTTCGATTCCCGGGTCAGACGAAATATTTGTCTGATCGACAAATATTTCGTCTGACCCTGATAAATATTTGTTTCGGAGTCTGGGTGTTTTCTATGTATAATATGTATGTATTTACAAAAAAATATATGTTTATGTATTTATATCAGTTTAGTTTGGGACTAGATGTCTTTGTGTGTAAGATGTCCAAAATATTTATTTATTTAAAAGTTACACTTGCACGGATGGCAGTGCGGTAACTAGTCGCCACGCAGTGTCTACTGCGCAAGTATTGTGGGTTCAAATTCAAACCCCATTCACAAATTATTGTTCTGTGTCTTATTGTCATCGTTACACGGAAGTTACATCTCAATAAACTCAGTATTTTATTATTACCATTACTGCTGTGCCCCTTTCTGTCCTTCCTTGATGCTTGATTGAAGTCCCAGCTTCGATTTCCGGGTGCAACAGAGCGTGAATGATTTTTAAGGTTGGGCTTGTAACGGGCCGTGGAGCAGATCATGATTTTAGAATACAGATCTAGAAATAAATTGTTTATGAATGCCTTCAACCTAGATTTCGACAATTTCACAATAGTATAAGGGGCCGCATTTTTTAACCCCACCCCCCCTTGGTGATACATGGTTAAGTTTAAGACTGCCTCCCTACCCCTATATTACAATCATGTATTTTAATACCTACAAAGAATCTTATTTGTTATAGAAAATTAAAGACTACAATAATTACGTTCAGAGGTAGAGTAAAAAGGTTGAAGGTTGACTGACATAAAAATAATGAAAGAAAAGCTAAAATTTGCAGAAAAATAAATACACGAGAATGTGAACTGTTGAAAGTGAATTTCGTAAATAAGATCAGATTTGAACTAACAGTTTACATATTTCACACAAATAAGTTTTATGATTAACATCTATTCCGTAAGAATAATGAAAAAGCGGCTCAGCGTTATAATCGAATTTGTTAAGCTTCCTCGATATAACAACCATAGGCATAAACATCCTGCGTAATGAAATCAAAAACATAATAAAACAATCTGATACATGTCTAATTTAATTAAGAATTCTTGAGAAGTTCCAGGGTGGTGAGTGCCATAAAGATTAGTTACTTTCAAGGAGCGCCGTTTTTGATGTCGTAAAAGCTATAATTACTCTATTCATATAATTATAATAGAATTTATAAAGTTTGATTTAAAATTTTATGATTCCTTCCAAGGTTTTCAGTTTTATTTCTGACTAGTTTTTGCCCGCGGCTGCGCCCGCGTCTATGTCGGTTATCGCACTAAAATTAAGCCTAAGTCCTTTCTCAGGCTTTAGAAAATCTGGTTAAAAATAATAATTAAATCGGTGCTGTGGTTTTTAAGTTTATTGCAAACAGACAGACAGACGCAGCGGAGGACTTTATTTTATTATATGGAGTCATAATCTCTGAAGTTGTTCCCTCATGTCTGAGGACCGTGGTCAGCTTCAGGGTTGCATATGGAGCGGATGATTTTCTTCCACCGGTTTCTATCCAGCGCGTCTCTCACAACCGAATAGAATTTAGAGGTCGACGAGTCCTTGATCGGTCCATCTTGTTGGTAAACGACCGCGCGATCTTTTGCCCACGACGATCAGTTTTTACAGATTTCCGTCGCCTCTGCGCATGCTGGAGTCGTAATAGAAAGTAGGTAATGCAAGTCGCCGTGAATTCATATCGCTAGATCGTTAATAAATTCTAGTATAACATCACACGCACTTGCTTCTTCATCCACAAAAGGGTAGACACAAGCAGATTAAACGTACAAAGATAATAGCGCCAATTAAAGTAGCTTGCAAGCTTATTGCCTACATCTCGGTATATATTTTGTAAAGAAACATACTTATATATTTCAAATATCTACTTAGATAAAGGTCGTGTTTATCACACAATATTAACCCTGAGTAGGGTTCGTACACGTTGTTTGGGTTAGCATTAAGAATCGCCAACCACTAACCTACAGATTCATCGATATCAGGCCTATGTCCAGCAGTGGACTACTATGATGATGAAGTATATTAAAAATCTCAGCTTTATCTACATCATTCATGGGGTCTACAATATTACACAACCCATTGACCACAGTTCTATAGAGTCATTATTTATGCCTACCGTGACAGTCATAATTTATGACTACAAGTTTAGACGGCCATATTTTTTAATTTATCGGACATAGTCTACAATTAAAACATTCTAAATAATATGCTACTCATGTATTTTGGGAAATATATGTTATTTTAAATTAAACAAGTAATATATGGAGTGTATAAATAATACTAGTATGTTAATATTTTAACAGTAGTAGTGTTATGTATCGGAATGTCAAGGCATTTGTGGGTCACGACCACGAAGCTCCAGATGATATACCGAGGTGATTATTTAATGTAGACTTTTTAGGAGAAATTAAGAAAACTGTCTTAAGAAATATGGGCATATTATTCAAATACAGCTTTGTTGGTGCTGTGAGCTCTCTAGTACACGCATTAGTATAATATGTATATACATATACGTTTTAATAGAAATGATAAAGTGAGTTTCTCAATTCAATGTGTTTTATTTGTATTATCTAATTTTTTTATATATACTCATATATGACCCTGCTAATGCAACTACTCTGCCTGATAAAATCCAAGAGTGGTGGTCACCATCCTCATGCATGGTGACCCACACTACAGCGGCCAAGTGAGATGCTTCTGCATGATTGGGCCTCCGGTCTCGCTCTCACTAACGAAATACAACAACACGAATGCTGTCAGTTTTAGTTTGGTCTTCTATACGAGGGTAGTACTGCCATGCTCGAGCAGTGACTGCACTACCTTCAACTTAGAATTACGTCGTTATAATTGAATTTAAAAAATATATGTAATTTATTAATTTTTGTAAGCTGAATTCCCTTTGGTTCCATTCAAATTTAATGAAAAAAATAGATTCCAAAGGGGAAAATTTGAAGAAAACAGTTTCCCACAGTCCATGTCCATTATGTGGTTGCATTTTTTTATAAATCGTTTAATAAGCATAGCACCATGTTGCACTCGACATATGGCTTTGCTATAGACGAGAATCGATTAATATCTTTATGTTACTTGAATATGTATAATTTTTGTAGTCTAAGATTCATAATTTTGTAAAATAATAAAAACACGGAATTTGATAAATGTGTAAAACTGGTTATAAACGTGTTCCTGATGCTTCATTTCGTTTATGCTAGCGGTTTCTAAGAGCTAGTCGGGTTCCAGTTTCTAGGTAGATCTGATAAAATGACCATATAATTTCGTTACCAGAAATATAAACTTAGACCTCGTGTAGAACTGGTCTTTATGTGAGAATTTCTTTATTTATTAGCAAGAAAAAAAATTGACAAAGAATCTTTAATATTTACATCAACAGAATTTCCCTGGAATATCAGCACCATCACACCAATAAACTTTTAAAATCCAGTGCTGAGCATAGGTGTCCTATCTCTTCTTAGAAACTAGGATTTGGCCTACTATACCAAGCTCGCCTAACGAGATGGTATAGGGCCTGTATCAAGTTTTCCTTTTCTTTGCAGTGATGTTGTACAAATCTATATACAAAAAAAAAATACATGCCTGGAATATTCTTCACGATAATGCAGTCCAATGTCCTCAATCCAACGTTTTTCTCTTAATCTTCTAAAGTGTCGGATTGGAAGCATATTCTTTCTTCTTCTTCATATTCTTTAAATAAACACGTTTTATTTTTTTACAAGAAAAGCTTGAACAACTAAAACACAACTACGTTAATATTTTTGATAAAATGTGTGTAGCCTATTTAACTCCGGTTATTATGACGAATCAATTGACACCTATCGGTTTAAGTGCTTTGGTGGTACATACAAACATATTA
This sequence comes from Phragmatobia fuliginosa, assembly GCA_932526445.1. NCBI lineage: Eukaryota > Metazoa > Arthropoda > Insecta > Lepidoptera > Erebidae > Phragmatobia > Phragmatobia fuliginosa. The sequence continues at coordinate 20,116,578 of OW052072.1, read as the reverse complement.
TTATATAGATTGCCAAAACTAAATAATATAACTAAATAATAATACTCTTAATTTTGCGTTGTAAAAGTTGCAAAAAATAGTTTGTTGTGACAAGTATACGCCCTAAGGCAGTTAAATGAAAAGTCAATTGAAATAAAATCTCAATTTCACTGCTAATATAACGGTAGTTTAACTTGACACGACTTGTGAAATATGCAAATTAACACGGTTTAAATATTTTACTGTAAATTGAAACACATATTCAGGGTTTTTATTACACGAGAACTTTCGAACCTAAAATTGTTATTATTCGCGTTCTTTTTTAAACAAAACCAAGTACTATAATTTATTGGTTGTAAATATAATATTGTAATGATAAAATAAACATTTTGTTGCAGTCTAATTGTAGTTAATACAATAAGGAGATAAAATACAAATGCAAACTTTTCAAATAAAACTTCGACACTTTTATGAATAAATATTTCTTTTATCTCACACACAATGCCAAACAGCTTCAAACTAAGCAAAGCTTATACTATGAAAGCTAAATTGACTGACAGAATACTTATATTAAAATATGTATGTAATGATATATAAGTAAATATAATGTTTTCATTTTCTTTTTTTTCAGGTGAGTACCAACATTAAACTACATTCATCATGAACACAATGTACTAAGAACTTCGTAAGTAATACTTTTCTTATAATATGTATGTTTTACAACAGAGCATGAGATAAATTTCTGTTTTACGAGGTTCACAGACACACATTAAACGTAAAAAACACCCTAACTTAGAATAACAAAACTTCGTTTCGTGTGGAATTTGAACCCTTAACACTCAGCGCAGTACAAATCAGCGTGGTGGCCCTTTAAACTACTGGATCGTCCGTGCAATTCGATTTATAATTTCAAGCCTTAGACGATTTACCTAGTCGAGTGAAACTAAACAGGCTTCAATTATGAGTCCGTTTCTAACGAATATACCAACATAATTCATAGGTCATTCATACTGTCGATCTCTTGTCAAGAGGAGATTTATAACACTTGTTAGACAGTTATCATAGCCTTCGAGTGGAACAGGATCTAGAACATTCTCGAGGTGTTCTACTAATCAATGTTGTTAACTTTACGCAGACACGCTTTACTTCATTACTGTTCGGAGCTCAGCACCAGACAGTTTAAATGAATCTAAACTTTTGTTTTTTTGATGGCAACAACTTTCTTGACTTGACAGACTGCACGGTTGGCCTAATGGTTTATACGGTCGCCACGTCGCTCTCTACTGCGCACTGTGTCGCGGATTCGAGTCCCACTTGGGACAATACTTTGTGAGATCTAGAAATTGTTGTCCTGAGTCTATCTTCATCTAAAAACAAACACATTGTTTTGCCTTTTTTAGACTTTGGGGACTTATTCGCGATAAATTTAAAAAGGTTCCGATACCTTCTACTTTCCGACGTTTTGAACGGGTTATACCGTTCGTGGTCACGGGTAGACTCACTCCGGCACCGGCAGTCTAATCTATCGCGAATATGTCCCGTTTACAGAAAAAAACATATGTATGTTGTTTTTTCGTCTATTAGCCAGAAGATATCTTCATTATTCATTTTAAGGTTTGTAAATTGTTGACGTGTAAAAGTGGCACCTTTGATCCCATTGATAAACTTTATAAACAGCTTCTTGTAATGATTAGAATTATTAGTATTAATTATTCGTCTTAGATTAATTATTAGTAGTATAAATACAACAGATGCCAGATAATACTTTGATGAAAATCTTGCAGTTAACTTGATACAAATTTGATAGGGTGTTAGGTTTGGCGTCCCACGGATTTCCTTTCTAGGGAAAACCTGGTTCACCCACTACTAGTACCTTGAGAAGGCATGGGCTTTTTAGTCGTAGTCGGTTCATGTCCGACATAACCACCAGCTGGTGGTATCCAAAAGGATTTCGAAAAAAAGAGGTTAGGTTTGTGTCCTTACATAAATTTCACATTGAACTCCAAATAATGTGGAATGAAAATACAAAAACGTATATTCAGAATAAATAAAAGTCGGATTAAGTTTAATCATGATAAATAATATAGAAATTAACCACATAAAGTTTAATCAAATCAAATAATTAATCAATTGGAATGAATTCATAATTTGAAAACAACAATGAATAATGACTGAAAGTTTATGTACATATAGAAATATCGACGATCAAAGCAATAAAAAGATATAAATAAATTAATGTAAGCAGTAGATGAACTTTGATCCTCACAAATCATGTTTTCTACTTTACAGTTTAGACGAAACACATAAAATCCGTCCGTGTGGTGTAGGATTAAGAATACAGAGTATCACCACCCCTATTCATCCCGCGGGTGTCGTAAAAGGCGACTAATGGATAATCTACGCAAGACAACATCAATGCAAAGAGAAGGAAAACTTGAAACCAACCCTTTACCAACCCGTTTGGCCAGCGTGATATAATAGGCCAAAACCTCCTTTCTAAGGAGAAGCCTATGTCCAGCAGTGAACTGATAAAGGGTGTTGATGATGATGACATAAAATAAATAAATATTTCGTACATACATATACATAACATCGTCTAGTCCCAAACTAAGCAGAGCTTGTATTATGGGTACTAAACAACTGTTATAAATACATAAACATACTTTTTTTGTAAATACATACATATTATAGACCAGCTTTGCCCCGTGTTTGTTGTTGTAAAGGTACAACAACAAACACATTACAGCATGCACATAGTACATAGCCTATTTTTGGATCAGACAGCCGGGTATGAGGTTATTATTGCCGCAAAACTTCTTTTGTTGCTTGCTGTCGTAAAAGTATTAAAGGTAGACGTATTATACTTGGGGTGCTTAATTAACTTTACCAATAAAAAGCCTTTTTTATGACGATATGAACCTACCAAAGTGACTTTACCCTGCCTGACGGAAAGCATGAGCAGAATCCAAAAATAGTGATCACCATCTTCAGTGTGAGTGCACATATTGCAGCATGGTAACGGCCTAGTGATTGGACGCCCAAACATGCTTCGATCATTGGGCCTACGGTCTCGTACTCACGAATATTTTGTAATTGACAACTACAACTACTACAACTTTGAAGTTGTTCTTCTGAGTGAGGAGAAATCAGCGATTCTTTATTATTATTATTATTTTTTTATTTGACTATCTTGTTGGTCTAAGTGGTTAGTATATGCGGCTGCTGATCATGAGGTCTCGGGTTCGATTCCCTTGTGAATTGTTTGTGTGATCCACAAATATTTGCTAAGGAGTTTGGGTGATATTTATGTATAATATATGTATTTACAAAAAAAAGTATGTTTATGTATTTATATCAGATAATACAAACTCTGCTTAGTTTGGGACTTGATGACATTGTGTGTAAGATGTCCGAAATATTTTTTATTTTATTTACATCATGATTAAATCAACTTATATACAATTCCATACTTATGTTTCTAAATACTCATAAACTTGTAATTTATGCAAGATATTCTTATCATAATTGTTTGCCATTAATCCGATCGACTGAGTTATAAAAGCGAAATGCAGTGCAGTAACTATTTGCATTAGCATTCATTAAACCTTTAAATAAATAAAATAAACATTTAGTTATCTGAATTTACGAGTAGTATTGACATTTATAGAGATCAGTCGACTACCTCGTTGGTCTATCGGTTAGCGAATGCGATTGCCGATCAAGAGATCCTGGATTCAATTCCTAGATTGAACCATAAGTGTTGTTAGGTTTTTCTAACAAGAAATTCTTAATCACACCTCAGAGTATAGAATTTTGGCATTGTTTTACCTTTGTGTATCGGAGTTTACGTTAAGTTATTGGTCCCAGTTGTCATGAACATCCATGGCAATTGTTGTTGGGAATTCAGTGCCGTAAACTATACCTAAAACGAGTTAAACTTCGAATTTAGTTCGCCCTCAGGGGTCCGATGACAGTCGCACTCGGAAAAACTGACATTCAGGTGAAAGCAGTTCAACTAGTAGCCGACCCCAAATAATATTGGACATATAAAAGACCAGGAACATGATAATAAAATATCAATTGATTCAGAATTCATCTTATTTTACCGTAAGTGTGGAACTGCCCTAAAGCCTTCGGAGAATTCCCCAACAGTGTCTTAAATCACTTGGTTTATGAACACCAAGTCTCGAAGACCTGTACGTACTATTCGATGCGATGTAATTAATATGCATGGGTACATAGATTACGGATGCATTAATATTGATTAGGTGGTAATTACAAATAAATAACTTCTTGTGTCATGGATGGCGGTTGTTGATTGATGGAGTTGGGTGTGCGTTTCCATTGACTTGTATTAGATTTTTTTACAATATTTTTTTCATGTGTTATTTCTTTAAAAAATACTTTTTCAATTCCATTAATATAGTATAGTATCTTTTAAAAGCGGTATGTAACTTTTTGAAGTAGTGTTTGTTTTTAAAGTACTTAAGACACGGATTCTGTGTGTTCTTTTACGATCAGATATTACTGAAATGTATGTTGTGTTATTACTTTTATATAAAAATATGTTTAAGCGATCATTTCTTTGTTTTTTTACTGACTGACTAACGTGATTCTGACTGACTACTAAATCTCCCTTGCCCTTAATTCTACGGGGCAATCTCAAAAAAACGACAAAGCACTTGTGACTCTGGAGTTGCTTTGGCAGTGATAGCCACTTGCCATCAGATGACGTCCCGTTTGTTCGTCTGCCCTCTAAAATAGACTGTAAACCATAAAAATCGTCCATTGATCTTCTTACTTTTATTAAATATCATAGACGTTATTATCGTATCGCACCTTCAAATGGAAAGGCACTCCATCATCTTGTGTGAGATGTGCACAAGTTCTATTAAAATTGATCATTTTTTGTACACACCAAAATCAATTTAGTGTAGATTATGAGAGGAGAGTGAAGTAATAAGTACATGTTTGTTGATAAATACCTCCGAGGTGATTTATTCGAAGATTTGTACAATTGTTTTTTTTTCATACTGTGTTATTATGATGATAGGGTTTTTTTATATGTATAAGGAAATTGTGGTTATAAATCACATTTGAAATGATGTATTATATAAAACTATTTTGTGTATATAAATATAATTTTTTTGATTTATTACGACACTAGCTTTGGTTTGCAGTTCTGCTCGCGTGATTGTCACAGTGAAGAAGCAAAGTATTTACATGTCAAATTATATTGAAATTAGTGCAGCGTAACTATGTAATGTGTAAGCGTAACAGACAGACATAGTTACTTCCGAATTAATATTAGTGCTTACTTCTTCCCAGCCTTACTCTCAATATTATTTGGGGTCGGCTACTAGTTCAACCGTTTTTATCTGAATATCAGTTTTTCCACGAAGCGACTGGCATCGGACCTCCGCAACCCTAAGGGAAAACTGAAATTCGATGATTGTCAGTAAATTTGAGGGCACTGACTTCCCAATGACGATTGCCATAGATGTTCATGACAACCGGGACCGACGGCTTTACGTGCTTTCCGAGGCACGGGGGTGAATCACCGCCAAACTTCCAAACTCCGGGTTGCTATTAGGAATTTCCGAAGAAAAATCCAAAAACACTTTTTGTCCCGACCCGGGATTTCAACCCGAGACCTTTTGATTAGCAGTCGCATACGCTATCTACTAGACGAACAAGGAAGTAAATAAATAAATTAATATTAGTGCATAGATATATACACTCATTTGCAAAAAAAAACGGGCAGTATCGATTTTCTTCCATGATGAAAAAAATAAAATACCAAATGTAACCAGTAACATGTTCAAATGACTAAAACCTTTTTAATCATTTGAACATGTTACTGGCCAGTTATAAAAGTGCCATAATGTTTATAAGAGTACCTTCCAATTTCAATTTTTTGACTGAGCCTGGTTTTCAAAGAAAACAACTTTTAACTACATTTTGTGGAGCGAATTCCTTATAATTAATATCGACTCTAATTAACTTTTTGTTAATTTTTATGAAATTATCTGACGTCCTTGACATTTATAAGTTTTGTTATTGCTGTTTAGCAATCTCGAAAATGGTAGATAAAGTGATAAAAGCGACCAAAATTATTGCGCTGCTTGAAGAAGGTTGCAGCCAATACTTCGTGGCTCAGAGGCTAAATGTGAGTCTGTCGACAGCGGCTCCGCCCGCGTGTATGTCGGTTATCCCGGTAAAAAGTAGCCTATGTCCTTTCTCAGGCTCCTGACTATTCATGTACCAAATTTCATTTAAACCGGGACTGTAGTTCTGATGTGAAAGCCGGACAGACAGACAGACAGAGCTACTTTCGCATTTATCGCATATTAACAAGAATAGCATAGACTACAAAAATAACAAAATCATGTGCCGCCATATTTAATAATAAATGAGTAATAAAGCCATTAATTTTCTACACGAAGCACATTCATTAAAGTAACATAATAAAATATAAAAGGAACTCAAAAGAGTTTGCGAACAGGAGCTGCGCACACGCAAGTATCACATCACGCGATTGTGCCCACTCTCCCCACCACATAAACTACCCACCCATCTTTTGTTGCTACAGACACTGACGCCGTTGGCGATTTTAACGCATTTTGGCGACTTATACTATGGCTATAACTACTGTTTTCTGGTGCAATACTTTTGAGTCTCACACGCAACTGAGTTTCTTAATTTACCTGTTTTTGCACTAAAAACTACAATATTATACTCAATTTATATCTTAGAAATCTGAATTGTTTTCTTGATACTTTACTTAAATAAATAAATAAAAACAAGTAAATAGAAGGTGATATTATATAAGAATAATTAATTTTCTTAGGAAATTCCTAATAGCAGCCCGGAATTTTGAAGTTTGGCGGTGATTCACGCCCGTGCCTCGGAGAGAGCACGTAAAGCCGTCAGTCCCGGTTGTCAAGAACATCTATGGCAATCGTTATTGGAAAGTCAGTGCTCTCAAATATACTGACAACTAAAGCCGGTTCCAAAAATAACGGGTCAGTCACATAAACCCGAATATCTCCCGAACTACGTATGCCATCCTAATGAAACGAAGACTGTTCAATTGAGAATTTAATTATACAGATAAAAAATAAAATAAAACTTAGTTACACCCACAATATTAATCTTAAATTAAAAAAAAACTAAAGTAGTCATATTTTTCTTAAGATTACATTTTTTTTATGATTGTTTTTTTGCTGTTTTTCATCACTTTCTTCATTTAATACTTTGTATTGCCTCCACGAGCTCTTCTGACAGCTTCCAGGCGATTAGGCATGCTGTACACCAAATTTCGGAGCCGGTGCTGAGGAATACCTTCCCATTCCTCCACCAGTGCTTGTATGAGCTCGGGAAGCGTGATTGGTGGGGGGTTTCGACCTTTCACGCATCTCTGAAGCTCGTCCCAGGCGTGCTCGATGGGGTTTAAGTCCGGGCTTCGCGCTGGCCACTGCATGAGTTCGATACCGACCTCTTCAAGGTAGTCATGTACAATTCTGGCGGTATGGGGACGCGCATTATCATGCATTAATATGCTATGCCGGTCCATCCTGGCCATGAAAGGACCTACATGTTCATTGAGGATCTCTTCCACGTACCTCTCTCCATTTTGAAGGAGCACCAGCTCGGTGCGGGCCTCAGCAGAAATCCCAGCCCAAACTTGTACGGAGCCTCCACCGTACGCCACTTTTTCCTCCACACACGCTTGATGGAAGCGCTCCCCTGGTCTTCTGTACACCAACTGCCTACCATCATGCTTATAAAACATGAATTTAGACTCGTCCGTGAACATTACCCTAGACCAATCGTCTAGTGTCCAGTTTAGGTGTTCGCGCACGTATCTCTGTCTTGCAATTCGATGTCCCCGTTCCAGTTTGGGGCCATTTGCGGGCCTCAATGGTTTCAAATTTGCTTCAGCAAGACGTCTTCTTACTGTTTGAGCGCTTAAATTGCCACCTCCAAAGCGAATAAAGTGAGTTTTTAGACCAACAGCAGTTTGAAAACGATTTCGGAGCATTGTAGCCACCAGTTGTCTGTCTTCCCTGGCCGTTGTGCATCTTGGTCTGCCATTTCCTGGTCTTCTAAGGTGTGATCCGGTCTCTTGGTACCGCTGGACTACCCGCTGAACAGTCGACAAAGATACACCAATGTTTCTGGCTGTTTCACGCTGGCTCCGCCCAAGTTCCAAAAAAGTTAGGATTCTGGTACATTCCTCTAGCGTGACTGCCATGCTTCACCTCACAGAATAATAATTATGCACGTGGAAGACGTTCACGATAATTTTTTTTGTGACAGAATAGAAATGGAAAGCATCCATAATGACATGAAACAAAAATTTTGTTTTTAAAAATAGTCATTTTTTTAAATTTTGTTTTTCTAATGAAGTTTTTTTCATCAACCAGTTTAAATAATATGCTATTAGAAGCGCAACTAAAAAGTCTTTATTCTGTTTTTTATTTCATTGATCTAGCTTTTACAGTTCTGGAGGTATTTCAATTTTTGTGACTGACCCGTAATTTTTGGAACCGAGTGTAGTTCAACCTTCGAATTTCAACTCTCCCTTAGGGTTGCGGAGGTTCGATGCCAGTCGCTCCGTGGAAAAACTGAAATTCAGGTAAAACCGGTTGAACTAGTAGCCGACCCAAATAAACTTGGGAATAATGGCTTGGAAGAAGATTGTATAAAAAATAAATTTTACTACTCAGTCCTTCTATAACAAGACCTCACACATAAAATGAGTATCACCATATTTGAAAAAAAAAACGTCTTTGCATATCAGATAAAAAATTATACTCAAAGTGCAAAGAATTTTATAAGCATTTTGTAATTAAACCGGTAAGTACAGGTATATAATTTGAAGCAATGTTATTTGCTTGACTTAATCAGATACAACTGCAGCTCGGGGGGATTTGAGTCGTAATTATGTAAACTACTCAGACATGTCCCTACAGTCTCCCAGATAATGAACAAGCCTAGTTATGTAGCGATTATTTTGAAAAATATACATATTAATTAGAAAATACCCGGGATCTGGTAAACAAATTATTTGATGATAGTTCAAATTATGGTGGTTTGTTTTTCTTTACTTTATCTACATATATATTTACTGCCTTGTTGGTCTAGTGGTTACCGTAAGCGACTGCTGATCAAGTGATCTCGGGTTCGATTCCCGGTAGGGACCAAATGTTTGTGTGATCTGCTAATATTTGATTCGGAGTCTGGATGTTTTCTATGTTTCTAATATGTATGTATTTACAAAAAAAATTTTTATATAATTATATCAGTTGTTTAGTACCCATAATACAAGCTCTGCTTAGTTTGGGACTAGATGACGTTGTGTATTTAAGATGTCCGAAATATTTATTATTATATATGTACATGCGTATTATAGATAAACTACGACAACACAAAAAGTTATAGTACTTGACAGATTTTAAAGCGATTTTAAAATTTTTACTATTAATTTATCTTTACGATTATTATTGTTGCTTACGGCTCCTGCCTACCTACTTTGAAGGTTATCGCAATAAAAATAATAATCTATATCCGTTGTCAGGACTCGGAAGAAGCCAGTTCAATTTCATAGAAATCGGTTTAGCCGTGATAGCGTAACAAACTGACAGAGTAACTTTCATGTTTATAATCATAACTGGATTTTGTCCTTTCGTTCGTCCACGTATAATTCAGAATCAAAGTATCTTCATGTCGAATTTTATTGCAATCATTGCAGCGGCTTAACCGTGAAAGCGTATCAGACAGACAAAAAAGGTTACTTTCTTAATATGAATATTATTAGAGATATTAAACAACGCTCACCTATAAGGGCTATTTCAGAGCATTTGAGGACAAATATCATTACTGTTTTACGATTTTCATTGAAATTAAAATAATATATGAGAGGGTTTCATAAATAAAACATGCACTTAATGACCACTGACCATAAAACCGCCGAAGGATCCATAAAGGCTGAGATAAAAGCAAGTTTATATCTCAAATTGATATTATAAGTGGTTTATCTAATAGCTGAATTTATTTTTAGGGTTCCGGTGCCAAATGGCAAAAAACGGAACCCTTATAGATTCGTCAAGTCTGTCTGTCTGTCTGTCTGTCTGTCCGTCCGTATGTCACAGCCACTTTTTTCCGAAACTACAAGAGCTATACTGTTGAAATTTGGTAAGTAGATGTAATCTGTGAACCGCATTAAGATTTTCATATAAACATGCACAAAAAACAATACATTTTGGGGGTCCCCATACTTGGAACTGAAACTCAAAACATTTTTTTTCATCAAAATCATACGTGTGGGGTATCTATGGATAGGTGTTCAAAAATGATGTTGAGGTTTCTAATATCATTGTTTTCTAAACTGAATAGTTTGCGCGAGAGACACTTCCAAAGTGGAAAAATGTGTGTCCCCCCCCCTCTAACTTCTAAAATAAGAGAGTGATAAAACTAAAAAAAATATATGTTGTACATTACCATGTAAACTACCAACGATAATTGGTTTGAACGAGATCTAGTAAGTAGTTTTTTTTTAATATGTCAAAAAGCGTTAACAGCAATTTACCTTTCATTTAATCAACGAATTACAAGAACTTTTATATAATGTTACTTGTTGATACGGAACCCTTCATGGGCGAGTCCGACTCGCACTTGGCCGATTTTTTTATTTAGAGGATCATTATAAACTAACAATCAACGTGTACAAAGTAAATCGAGGACAATTGTTAATGAAGTACCACTATTATATCAAATAAATAAAAAATTCGGATCTAACACAACGTCATCTAGTCCCAAACTAAGCAGAGCTTGTATTATGGGTACTAGACAACTGATATAAATACATAAACATGCTTTTCTGTTGAAAATACATACATTATACATAGAAAAACACCCAGACTCCGAAACTAATATCTGTGGATCTCACAAATATTTGGTCTGACCCGGTAATTGAACCCGAGACCTCTTGAACAGTAGCCGCATACGCTAACCACTAGACCAACAAGGCAGTTATTAAATTTATATTATTAATTAAAACAATGGGCTGAGTAAGTTTAAATACTTAATCATGCACTTATTAGCAATAAATTATTTACGAAGTGTAATTGAATAATAATTAATTACTGTAATAAATTAATTTGCACTCAAAGTAACATAAAGATACATTACTTGCCTATTGCAGCCCACTGATGGACATAGGCTAGGTTCAATCCTCGGCTTCTCGAATCCAGCTCCTGCCAACCGTCTTCAACTTTATAAATGTAAATAATTCCATGGACTTCAAATTACTTAACTGAATGTACAAATATAATTATACTAGCTTTTGTCCGCGGCTCCGCCCACGTGTGGGTCCGTCATGGCGGTAAATAGTAGCCTATGTGGTATTCCGATATGTAACATAAGCTATATAAATGTGAAGTTTCATCAAAATCCATTTAGTAGTTTTTACGTGAAAGAACAACAAACATATATACATAAATATAAACTTTCGCGTTTATAATATTAGTAATTTTACATCATTAAGTTATTTCTACGTATATGAAGTTCAAGTTCTTCGTACATGTAGTACGATCTTGAGATAATTTTGTTAATGTAAAAAGGCTTTGCATTAATATTTCTCGTCCAATAAAAACCCACCCATAGATGATATTCAATATTCACTTTATAACCATTAAACTTAATCCACCCCATTAAGCCGACCTAAAGCCGACGACAGAAGCAAGCCGATACGATCGGCTTTTAAAATCAAAGGACATGCGTTAAATTACTTTCGTAATTTGAGATTTTGCGCTCGACTTGGCCACGGTCTTACATTAAAGCCTCTCCGAAAGAGAACAAAGAAAATGACAGCAGGCGAGTGTCTTCTGTTAACGAAGGTACTGTCATCAACAAAAGTAATTAAATCATTTCAATTTTGGTTAGTAACAAGATTATGGCTTTAAGTTTGACATGTGAAGGTGAACATATTTAAACTATACATATGTTGTTATTTTACTGCCTCACTGGTCTGGTAGTTAGCGTAATCAAGAAGTCTCAGGTTCAAATCCCGAGTAGGCCAAAAGTGTTGTTGGGTTGTTATTTCTGACAGGACATTCTTTATAACAGTCTTTAAGCATGGCGGTGATTCACGCCCGCGCCTCTGAGAGCACATTAAGCCGTCGGTCCCAGTTGTCATGAACATCTATGGCAATCTTTATTGTGAAGTCAGTACCCTCAAATTTACTGACAACTAGTTCAACATTCGAATTTCAGGTCTCCCTCGGGGTTAGGTAGGTCCGATGCCTGTCGAAAAATTGAAATTAAGGTAAAACCGGTTGAACTAGTAGCCGACCCCAAATTACCTAGGGCTAGGAAAAAGAAGATTTAAGTGTGTTTATCAACAATTTAATTACCATTGTATTCTAGACTCCAGATTCTGACTAGTTTTTGTTTAATTTAACTCTTATTATAATACAATTCAATGTTTAATTTGTTACTCGATCACATTAGAATAGCGATTTTACCGAACGAATCTGACTTCAATTTAGAATGGACAACTTAATACCGAAAGCATTCATTGACAAAATCAGCATTAAAAAAATAACGAATATTCTCTACGTATAAGTTCACATAAAAACTATTCCAACCACGTCTTAATATAGTTTGATACTGCCGAATAAATGTCATAACTCCAGACCCTTTATCTGATTAACTCGATACATATTTCCATCGTCTCCTTCTACTTAATCGATTAAAAAAAATAAAGAATGATCTCATATTGCGTCAGATCAGAGCAACCGTGCGACATATCGATCGTCGCCGACAGATAATCGCGGCTGTGTAAGTAGCCTAAACGATTCGAAGTGGACAGATGCTATCGGTGCAAGGCTTCCGATGAGCTTAAATGGTTTTGTTTCCACATATAATGGGTTCATTCACGCGTTTTCTTCGACATACAGTATTCCATTTATTTTTATTACGAGAATATGTATTTTATTTATAAGAAGCATTTCTTGTATATCGCAAGTAACACCGAGGAGCAAAGCTAGTCTACAAAAATAGTTTATGTTACTTCTTAGGTCATCAGCTTTCTGCCTGTAAAAGTTTCGTTAAAATCGGATTAGCCGTTCTAGGGATTAGACGGAACAAACAGACAGACGGACAGACAGACAAAAAAAATTGTTTTTTAGTACCGTACATACTTTCACATGCATTTATTAAAAAACTGTTCATTTAATGTTACATACAGACACTTTAGTTTTGTTTATTTGTATACATTCTGTACGGTAGGTTTTTTAAATAAATAGGTAGGTAATTATAGTTTTATACGTTATCAGTTTTATGCTATACGGCCATTGAAATATACGGCAGGTCAGCTTAAAGAATAGTGCAGAAAGAAAATGATTCCTTATTTTTATTAATTTAGATTAGATATATTTTTTTGAATATTATTATTATCTGTAAATACAATCACAAATATATGAGCCGGGAATTGAGCCCTAGAACCTCAAGCATAGCAGTGTCATATACTACCACAGCACAATCAAGGCAGAGTCAAATAAAATAAATATACCTTACTTTCAACAATATTTATGTCGTTTTATGTCAAACGTCTGTTTAGTACAACAAAATTCTATATGGTATTGAAAAAATTAGGCAATCTTAAATTGTTTATACCTCCAAAAATATACTTGATTCGCTCCTTGATAAAGGGCTCCCGCTGCGACCAAAACTAATTGGCCACTCTCGAGATTCCCAAATAAGTCAAACAAATTCTTAATTAATATCTTACAATATTTTTATTATGTAATAAAAATGGTAGTGTCATAAATTTACCATTTAATGCTGTCCATTTCTCGTCAAACTCGCATTAATCCCAACCCACATGGTGCGGAGGCGTCTATGCACGGTGCGACTATCGTTCACACGGAATCGCGACACGACCGCGACTCGCTTGATGAATGCTCACGATCCGTCGCTGTCACTTTACGGGGGTGGCAAACTAAAATGCAGGGATAGAAATTCATTATATTTGTTTTGTACAGACACTTGCAGAAGACTTTTTACTTAATTAGTAATGCCATTACCTGAAAAAGATAGAAATGATAGATAGACTATTCATTGGAGACAGCGCGGTAGTGTTATGATGAAGAAATGGTTTTTACGGCGAAGGCGAAGCAAGTGTCAGGTCAACTTTTTTTCGTATAACGAATACAAATTCCGCGCCAAGTGCTTGGAAACAATCACTGGACCTAGATAGGTGAATGTTTGTGGCATGATATGTCATGAGGTCATGTTAAGCAATCAAAGCACTCTTTAAAGAGTCCTGAAGCTTAGTTGAAGGCCTTCGGACGGTTTAAAAACATCCAACGGCAAGATTTACGTAACCACAACGTAACGTGCCAGTTACCAACCCGGACTCAGTCAACGTGAGGACGTACGGCCTTAATCCTCTCCTGAAACTGAAACCCGTGCCCAGCAGTGTGATGTTATGGGTTGTTTATGATGACTAATTCCATATCGATAGGTAAACTGAATAATTTGTCCAAACCCTTTACAATTTTAAAAGTTAGAATGAAATGATACAATAGCACATAGATGATGATTTATTTATTTATTTAAAAACTCTTACAATATTTTAACAGGATCAGGATTCATTCCCAAAACAACATTGCAAGCTTAAAATGACTATACGACATCGATTATCAAAGTGTACCAACGTAATACGTAGTACTTCAACCAGATACATATTTTAACTAAAATTATTATTATGATGTATTGCTACACACATCAAAAGTGTCTAGGGATCAACATATATTTTTGCAATAACTTTTCTCCTGATTGATATTAATTAAAAATTTCTTTAAGGATTCATCAAATAAAGTGTTTTCGTTTGTCACAGTAACGATAAACCAAGTCACCTTTGCATTAGTAAAGAAATTTGCCATTTTCCTAATAAAGGGATTTTTGACATTTGAACCACTAACATTAAAGTTCGAAAAAAAGACTGAAATAACAGTTTTCTTTAAAATTTTATTAGGTAACTTAAACAATTAATAATCCGTGTTTCTACCGCGAACACTAACAACACAAGAACATCGGTTTGGCATACTCAAAATGAGTTCATCCAAATCACGCTGTGGAATGGCCGCCCATGTTCGTTGCAACAACAAAAAAAGGTCTTCTTGCGACTGGATACCCTCCATATTCGGCAGAGCTCTTCTCTGTAGCATATCCCATGCATGCTCAATCGGGTTCAAGTCTGGCGACTGAGCAGGCCAGGGCAGGACATTGATGTTAGCTGCGGCGAGAGTCTGTCTTACAACTCTTGCGGTGTGCGGTCGTGCATTATCATGCATTAACTGAAATAAGGGACCGATTTGCACTTGTAGAGGAACGATGACGTCTGATACAATCGTCTCAGCATAAATTTGAGCGTTGAGGTTGCCTCTGATCCAAATCAACTCAGTTCTTCCGCCGATCCAAATACCCGCCCATACCATGATGGTTTCACCACTATAAGGATGGACTTCCTGGCAGGATTTTAATCGCTGTTGGCGTCCAGGGGTTCTCCAGTGTCGTATACGTCTTGTTTCCGGTCTCATACCAAAACGAGACTCATCAGAAAAGCACACGAAACGCCATTGTTCTTCTGCCCAATTTCTGTGTTCAAGAGCCCATTGATATCGAATCCTACGATTGTGCATTGCTATAGGTGGTACCCGTAGCGGTCTTCGGGAATGAAGGTTCACTTCATGCAAGCGGTTTCTGACTGTTTGGTCGCTAATTAAGTTCCCTGAAGAGTGATGAAGCCTCACGGCTAACATCATGGCGGTTATTGTTGGAGCTCTTCGAGTTAAGATTTGAATGTATCGGTCTTGTCTCCGTGTGGTGCAGCGATACCGTCCTCCATGGCGCTCAGCCACGGTACCAGTGCTTCGGTAACGTGTCCAAAGTCGACTGATAACACTCTGACTTGTATTCAGAGCTAAAGCCACAGTACGTTGCCGGGAACCAGCTTCTATCATTCCCACGGCTCTGAGCATTTCTTCCCTGCTTAAATGACGTCGCCGCTCCATAATAACGTTGGTTTTAATCAGTAGTAGGGAAACAGTAGCACTAATAATTTCTTCAATGCGTTGTATGTTTTTATAGGGAAAATATTGGCAGCTGATTTTCATCTTTTACTCGAATTTGATTGACAGTTCCTGATTCAAATTATGAAATGCACCAAAAAGGATCCATATAAATTTATAAAATCATAAATTTATTACAAAGCCACATCTCAATCTCAAGAAATCCGCATAAAAATGCTTGATCCCTAGACACTTTTGATGTGTGTATGTATCATTTCATTGCCACGTAATGGGTTATGTACTTTGCAACCTGCTAAAAGACTTATCATAGTAGTGTAAGGTATAATCAATCAAATCCCTTTTAATAAATGAGTTTGCCCTTAATAACTATTCCCATGGGCGATCATTCATCATTCAATTTCTTATTTTCTATCAATTTATACTGATTGATATTAAGTATTTTCTTTTCCGTTTATTTTACCATTATAGAAAAAAAATTTTAGTTTAAAAGATAGGTTAGATGATAATATCAAAATGACTTCGAAAATAGGATGCCCATGAAATTCCACTAAAATACTACAGATTTTTAATCCACGTCTTAAGCATGCCGAACATTAATCTTCAAATATCTTGGACGTTCGGACGGACTTCAAATACGTTTATACTTAATTAATAATAGAATTAATAGAACAAACGTTTTTTACGAAAGTAGATAATATTCAAAGTAAACTAAAATACAAAAGACAAGTAATGCATATTTATCCTTACAATATCCGACAAAAGATGCACTTCCCACTAAGTAAACTAGCAATCGTCTAATAGCTTTCTATCGTTCTAATCGATACTAATGTAGGATGCGTTAGTCGAGTGGTATCGCGCGCAGCAACATCGCTTGAGCGCTCGTGGCAGGCTTTATGTCAAAGTGCATGTTCTCTGTATCGGAACTTTATTTGTCTGAGCCAATGGCTCTCAAAGTTTGACAATGTTTCTCACCTTCAAATTTTCACTGATGATGATGTCAAAATGTACCACTGTTTATCTCCTGTCAAAACTTTACAGGTTGCTATGCATATCACAATTGCATAGCAGCCATAATGATAGTTTGTAAATGGCTAATTTAAAAATGAGTTCTGGATAATCACAAATGTAGGCTACTTTTTATCCCGAAAATACGGGGGTAACACCGCGGGGCGCAGCTAGTTTATTATAAATAGCCCACACTTTTCAACATTACGAAATGTTAATTTCAGAAGGCAATTTTTACCTCATGGTTTTAGATAGAGGATCTAGATTTAGATCCAGCTTTGTGACATAAATTGTTTATAATAAGACTGATTTTTCATCGATAGAGTTTTCACTAAAATCGGGTTTACACTAAAACTTTGAGCATCGCCCACCATAGCCTGAACACACACCAGACGACTGTGCGATAACAGCGCGTCTAGTCCTAACAAATACGACAGTACTCGCGCGTAATGAATAGCCTGCTTTAGACTCTCGATATCTACGACAAATGGCAACTAAATATTATGTTCTTTATTTTGCTTAGTTTAGCCGAGACTTGCATAAGAATCGGCGACAAACAGCACGCTTATATCTTTAAAGCCGTATATAGATGGAAATTAAAATTGATACCTAATTGCCTATTGCCGTCAATCTGGTAACATTTAAAGAAAAACTGGGATTTTTTATACATATATGAGCCCTCCAAAATGACTTTACTCTACCTGATGGAACCTGAGAGAATTCGAATCATTACATACACTTAACATTTTAACCTTTTCTTAAACCCGTAAGCCGTATCCATCTGATAAAAATAATGAGCATTCTGCTTTCGCGACAATGACAATCATTTCATTTCATCATCAACAACCCATAACGTCCCACTGCTGGGCTCGGGTCTCCTCTCAAGAGAGGGTTAAGGCCATACAATGACAATATCTTGTCTTAAATATATCTTGGTGCCTAACTAAATATGTTCATGGAACCTTAACCGCAGTATGAGTCAAGGTTGATGAAGGAGATTAAATTGAACTTACATTTGAATTTACGTACTCTAAACGAAGGAGTTTAAAAAGCTATAACCCACACAAATACACAACACACACCCACGTAAAGGCTTTTGATAAAATTATATAGCTTATGTCACTCAGGAAATTATTAGGAATCTGATTATGATGATGATGTTCTTCTAGACGATTTAGCCAAGGCGGCTAGACTCAACTATAATAACTACCTATATAGTGGATAATCAGGAGGGCGCCAGATGTCGATCGTTGGGGTGTTTTTAGTTGGAACATCACATACTCCTGGCCCCTTTGTCCCCGGGAAGCCAGCGATCTGAAGGGAATTTTCCACCCCGTCAACAAAACAAAAGTGTCGTTTCTCTGGAACCTGATTTCTCATTTTCTTTCTGATCAGACTACGAAGACCTGAGTCAGGGTTTAAAGGGTTTTTAGCGGAGAAAAAAAAGGACTTTGAAATGATTTCTCACTGCGTTACCAATATTATTCCGCTTCTATTACTATGTTGTGATATTTTTTCATTTGTAAAAACATAACATCATCAATTTAAGCTTACACAGTTGTTTAACATTAAAAGAAAGTTGAAATCTCAATGATGAAGATATTAAGATTGATGTTGTTGATTGTAGCACGCCATATGTTTAATTAACACTTTCTTTCGATACAACATTTCATTTGATTAACAAATGAAACATTATATTTACATTTTATAAAAAGAAATACCCCGTTACCTTACTTTAATTATTAAACCAAAATACGTTATAAAATAAAATAAAACACGTTTCGGATATCTGACACACAACGGCTAACCTGAGTTTTTACTAAGATGGGTACTAAATTTTATTCTATTAATTTTATAGTAAATACGTAAATATTTTACATATAAAACACCCAAACTTCTAAACAAATATTTGCAGATGATTTAGTCCGACCCGGGAATCAAACCGAACCAAAGACCTCAAGCACTTCATCGCATACGCTACAACAAAATCTATTTGAAGTCGATGCCAAGGGTTGGTGGTGGCGTAGTGCCAATTGGTTTTTTTATAAGTCACGTATTATAATAACATAAATACATTTTTGACTAATTTTGTATTAATTTTAGGTACCTTGCACAGAGTAATTCTCACATAATTATTTACGCAAGTCAATTAAACACAGTTTATTAAATGCTTTTTACTTTTCCTTTATTGTTTGTTTAGATTCGGTTTAATTTTTTTTATTGATAAAAGATTTCAAAATAGAAAAGATTTAAAAAATAAAATGCAAAATTTTTGGTGCTATCTGTCTATGTTTTTGCATATCTATGATAAAAAAAGGTCAGCAAATTAAATATACGAAACAAATTACTTGTAAATTAATAAAATATTGTTGTTAGGTGACAAACTTTACATAATTTTATTCAAATGAAATACTTTTCATTAAAAATTTGAACTTTTTTTGCCATCTACGTGAAAAAATTATCCGAAAGTTTATAAGTATGTTTGTTTCCTAATCACGCTAGAAAACCTTAGAGGAGAATTTAGTAGGCACAGAGATACATTATAATCTGAATTTTTTGACAAAATCAAAGGAAGTGTTCGGGCATAACAAAGCTTAACATGTAAATTATTTGGCTATTTTCATACTTTTAAATAAACAAATTAAACTTATTACCAATTTTCGTAGAACATCTGCGCGAATTAATACTGAGAAAACTGAAAATCACACTGTGGCAATATAAATCTTGCAGATGTTGCTCTTTGGTTCGTTAAGAATTCACAATTAGTGTCCATCACGGGCTTGCGCTTACAAAATTATTAAAGTTCTGGCCAGGTCAGGCCACAGTTACTGGAAATATATGTACTTTTATTTTCACGGGGCAGGTTTTTAGGGTTCCGTTGCCAAATGGCAAAAAACGGAACCCTTATAGATTCGTCATGTCTGTCTGTCTGTCTGTCTGTCCGTCCGTATGTCACAGGCACTTTTTTCCGAAACTATAAGAGCTATACTATTGAAACTTGGTCAGTAGATGTATTCTGCGAACCGCTTTAATATTTTTACACAAAAATAGAAAAAAAGCAATAAATTTTGGGGGTCCCCATACTTAGAACTGAATCTCAAAAAAATTTTTTTCATCAAAACCATACGAGTGGGGTATCTATGGATAGGTCTTTAAAAATGATATTGAGGTTTCTAATATCATTTTTTTCTAAACTGAATAGTTTGCGCGAGAGACACTTCCAAAGTGGTAAAAAGTTGGTCCCCCCCCCCTGTAACTTCTAAAATAAGAGAGTGATAAAACTAAAAAAAATATATGATGTACATTACCATGCAAACTTCCAACGAAAATTGTTTTGAACGAGATCTAGTAAGTAGTTTTTTTTTAATACGTCA
The DNA here is from genome assembly GCA_932526445.1 of Phragmatobia fuliginosa. NCBI lineage: Eukaryota > Metazoa > Arthropoda > Insecta > Lepidoptera > Erebidae > Phragmatobia > Phragmatobia fuliginosa. The sequence continues at coordinate 20,096,117 of OW052072.1, read as the reverse complement.
TAAATCATAAACCGCAATTTACATTTCTTTCAATCAAAACACTATTATTAAAACATTGATGAAAGTTACAACGAACTACAAAAACTTTTATATGATGCTACGGAACCCTTCATGGGCGAGTCCGACTCGCACTTGGCCGCTTTTTTCATTATTACGTACGACGTAGTAAGTATTATCGTATGGCCTTAGCTTTCTCCTAAAAGAAGAGCCGAGCCCACCAGTAAGAATAGTATGAGTTGGTTGATGATTGATGATTTTTAATTATAACTGCTGAAAAACTATGGTTCGATAATTATATGTTTTAAATGTCTATCTTTTAAGGTTGCCTCACTGTAACCTTTTGTATGGGAAACAAATTTGCTTCCGCGGTAAAACATCACGTAACGGGCAATAGAAGATGCGGACGGGGCTGCTTGGATCACCTAGTTTATAATATTTGTATGGATTATTTCCACAATTAAAAAGAAAAAAAAGCCACCTCTCAAAATCTCTCCTCTCAAAATCAAAATCCATCAAACCGTTTAGTCTACAAAGCACAACATTAGCAATATATAAATTTATACAGAAGGCCATAGATATAATAAATAAAAAAAAATATGCGGTCGGAATCTTGTTGGACATGACGAAGGACTAATATGAAGTACAATATAAAATATTGTTAAAAAAATTGCAAGGCATAGGAATCCGCGGTATCGCCCTTCAATGGTTTACATCTTACCTAAAGGACCGGGAACACGTTGAGTTTCACAATCACACTACCAAAGAAATACAAAACATCAGATCTGAAACTAACTTAATTAACGCATCTATCCCTCAGGGCAGCGTAATTGGATGTCTTCTATTCTTAATTTACATAAATGACCTTCCCAAATATATAGATGAACATTGTGTACTATTTGCGGATGACATCTCACTCTTGACTTCTTGTCAAAATAATACAGACCTCGACATAACTTTAACTTCTACGCTCGATAAAACAATCGCCTGGCTCAAAGACCACAACTTAGAAATAAACTTCTCAAAAACTAAATTAATGTGCTTCCATCCCTTCCAAAAAGCCCCTTCAAGTATTGATCTAACATATAACAATCTTAAAATAGGAACTGTCCCTGAATTCACTCTACTTGGTATCTCAATAGACACAAACATTAACTGGAAATCTCACATCGCTAAAATAAAGTTAAAACTATTAAAATTTATATATGCCTTCCGTGAAATAAAAACAACGACAAATTCTGACTGAGACTGCCCTCGCCACGTATTATGCCTATGCTTATGCGTGGCTGAACTATGGCATTATCCTGTGGGGTAACAGTATAGATGCGCCTTTGCTGTTACTAATGCAAAAGAGATTAATAAGAATAATAATGAACATAAACGATACAGAAAGTTGCAAACCTCATTTTCAAAAATTAAAAATACTTACTGTCCCTGGAATGTACATTCTGGAAACATGCAAATTTGTAAGACTACACAAAGATTGTTACACAACCAGGGAGGATACTAATACAAGATATACATGTCGACATAGGGATAGAATAAATTTACCAATGTCTAAATTGAAAATGCATGCATCAAGCCCATATGTTATGTCTATTAAATTGTATAATAAATTACCTAATAACATTAAAAACTAAGAAAAATTACTAAATTTAAAAGTAAATTAAAAGACCTTTTATTACAGAGATGCTACTATCACATTGACGAATATTTAAGGGGCTGAAAACCAAAATAGAGGTAAATAAAGATCGTTTTGTATAAAAACCTATCGCTCATATCATTACCAAAATCAATGTCTTTATAATTGAACATATTCCTCACATAGTGGTTATTTCCAAAACACGATTTGAAAAACTTCACTCGATAAAAAAAATAATCAAAGTAGCCTCTGAAAATAGTTATATTTTGACTTTACACAGTTGTGCTTTAAGTAATGTAAATGAAATTAAGTAAAATTGTGTATCATATATATTTGAAGGAAATGGTTAGCTTTAATTTTTAAAAAAATTGCAACATTTACAAAAAATAACGAATTTTGTGGTTTGGCACTTACGCCCTTCTATTTCAAGCGGTTTTTCTCTGTCACTCCTATGGAGAACGACAGTGAGCGCTGAGGCGTCCTGCTAAACGGACCTATGTCGGTCGACTCGCGCGCTATATTTAGCTGATAAATCTAAAAAACTTTATTAAAAAACAAAACAAAATCATATTATGATGGAGGCTATAAGGTAAGAATAATTTATTTTATTAATAAACTTATAATTTGATTGACATGTAAGATTATTTAACTAGATATCCTTACAAAGACGTAATGTAGTTTCATAACCCTAAAAACTGTCAACTGTGTAGTGGAACAAGCTTAAGCTAGAGACACATTATCGGAAGCGGCTAATGGACGCGGCTGATAGCCGTGATCTAGAGTATGAACATACACTCAGCTGTGCAAACTATCGGACGTAAGACGTGGACAGACTGACCTTGAGCGTTCGGACGTCCGACAGAAATCTGGCACAAAACCGACTGACGAGACTGTGCACACTTATTTCCACTAAAATCAATTTATTATCATAAATATGTATTTTACTGAGTCAATATTTTAATACATTGAATGAAAATATATTACCAAGGCACTCTATCAGTGTTTTAATAAAATAATGTACAATTTACAGTCGCGGCTGTTAGCCGCATCCGTCAGCCGCGTCCGATAATGTGTTTCCAGCTTTAGTCTTGAAGAACGTAACATACATAGACTTACAAAGGTCGTAGACTCTGCCATTTTAGTTACACAATGTATCATTATGATGGCCTTATTTTATGCATAGTCATTTTTGATAGTGTATCTAACCGCATAATATTATCATCATAATAATTAAGCAATAAAGATATTAAATTAAATAAGTACTATTATTTAATCACAGGTTGCAAAATGTGGAATTCTCACAAAACGTTCAATGTTCTGAAGTTCCAAGGTAAGAACAGTGTAAAATACTGCACGTCCTGAAATGTCACTCAAATCTAACTAACAATTCATGGACTATTTATTTACAGTAAAAGAAGACTATTGGAAAATAGCTCTGAAGGAGATGGACCGCAGAATGTAGTTTTGCATCATACACAAATCACATACTCGCTAAGCTCTGACGGTATCGTCGCGTTCTGAATAGTTTCATATTATATACTATGACTGTATTGTTTGGCAATAATATTGTTAGAATGTATGTTGGTAAAAAGACAGTGTATATTGTTTTGTAAACTTGGATTAATATTAAATAAAAAAATACTATATAAATAAAAAATAAATAAATAATTAAATTGCAAAGTTGATAAAAAATGCTATGCAATAGCTTTACAGCGGCAGTCTCCGAGTGCCACATGACTTTTTTTTATCATACCATTACGATAGCATTTTTATTTTGCCCTATCTAAAATATTCTAAGGCCCTGTGTTAAAGCAGAGTGCAAATTCAAAGACGAATATTAGTTCTCGGAGACTGTGGTAGTACCGATAACGAACCGCGTCTCAAACGCGGCGCTGCTTTATCGAACAAAAAGGGGTGTATCCATTGCTCAAGGTCATTGGCTGCACTCAGCGTCTTATATGACAATTTCTAATAATTCAAAAGCTTTTTACTGTAAACATGACGTAACATAAAAATGACATACTGCAAAATTGACATACCTATTCTAAAAATGACATACCATAAACGATATACTTTAAAAATATTTGCATATGTTGCAATAATTATTCAAGACTAGCTTTCGCCCGCAGCTCCGCCCGCGTGTATGTCGGGTATCGCGGTAAAAACTAGCCTATGTCCTTTCCCAGGTTCAGTTCTATCTTCATACCAAATTTCACCAAAATCTGTTCAGTGGTTTAGGCGTGAAAGCGTAACAGACAGACAGAGTTATATTTATTATATATAATACTAGCTTTCCGCCCGCGGCATCGCCCGCGTGGAATTCGTTTATATCGCGCGACACGCTAAGGGTAGATTAAACAATCTTACATGATTTTATGTTTGATAATAAGGAACTTCGACACAAATTTCGTCCCCTATTTCATACCCTTCTACCTTTATTTTCGCGATAAAAAGTATCCTATGTCCTTTCCCAAGTTCAGTTTTATCTTCATACCAAATTTCATCAAAATCGGTTAAGTGGTTTAGGCGTGAAAGCGTAACAGACAGACAGACAGACAAACAGAGTTACTTTCGCATTTATAATATTAGTAGGGATTAGTAGGGATTTAAAAATGAACATACTAAGTAATGTACCCATTCAATTGTAAACCGGCCCAACTAGCATTGGAGCAATATCCATTGAAAGGAAACCAATATACCTTATAAGGATGCTTCAGCACTTTGGCTCAATAAATGATATCAACCGTTTGTCTGCTATTGATACTCAATTTGCGTATGTAAATGAAAATAATTTTACATTTACATGTTAAAAGGACAAATATGAGGATAGGGATGTTGGAATAAAAAATAATAAAGCGGAATGCTAATGGGATGGGGTTTCCTATGTATAATATGTATGTATTTACAAAAAAAAAGTATGTTTATGTATTTATATCAGTTTTCTAGTACTCATAATACTAGTACTTAGTTTGGGACTAGATGACGTTGCGTAAGCTGTCTGAAATAATTATTTATTTGTTCTATTAGTGTACTTTATTGTAGCAATTTGAGAACTATTCTAAAATGATATAGTTATTGTTGATTAATCATCAACAACCTTTAACAGTCTACTGCTGGACATAGGCCTCTCCTTCGAAAGGAGGTTTTGGCCTACTATACTCGTACCACGCTGGCCAGACGGGTTAGTAATGGGTTTGTTTCAAGTTTTCCTTCTTTTGGCAGTGGTGTTAGCTGCTTATTTTGTTCCTTTAGTCGCCTCTTATGACACCCATGGAATGAATAGGGGTGTGACACTTGTATTCTTAATCCGTCACCACACGGACTCTTGATAGTCCGTAGATGTTGATAGATGTCTTTTTATATTTTTTAAGTTCATTACAAAATTATTTTTGATTTTTTGTCCTCCACCTCTGCTATCGGTTACACCTGTAAATTTCTCATTTTGTCATTATTAAAACTTAATCAACATCGGTACAGTAGTACGCCTTAGAAAACTCTCATGTTTGTGTGAAAACACAATGACTGTCTCTGTGATAAAGTAGTAGTGCATGCGACTGCAGTGCTTGAGGTCTAATGTTCGATTCCCGGGTCGGACCAAATGTTTGTGTGTTCCGCAAATAATTGTTTCGATGTTTGGGCGCTTTCTATGTATAATATGTATGTTTTTACAAAAAAAAAGTATGTTGCAAGCTCTGCCTAGTTTCGGACTAAATTTCGTTGTGTTTCAGATGCTCGAAATATTTATTATTTTTTTACTCAAATTTGCATTTATAAAACCTTTATATTTAGTTTATCTAAATCTTAAGGTCACAATCAAAAGATCTTGTTGCAGCAGACGAACGAAATAAATGTATTCATAATTACGACGATATACGAGATTTTATGGAGATGGCGGTTGTTATATTAAACACTCGAGTACTCTGTCTGTCGGTTTATGGGCCCAAAAGTATTTAAACAGTTTATAGCACATTAATTATTGTTTGTATAATAAGTTCACGAACTGTTTCACCTTGATTGTTACAACATTTTTGTGTAAAACTTTTAACGTTTTGTTTAGATGGCTTATTAAAGACAGATTTTAGGTGAAATCTGACAAATTTAGAAACAATATATCTAGAAGAAAGTAGTATCATCTGTCTGCCTTCGAAAACCCGTCAAAATCGGTCCAACCGTTCCATATGAAAATACTTAATGAAAAGACAGTTAAAAATTCTCAATACTGATTTTTTGTTGTAGGTATGGTATTAACTTTTATATAAATGTAATAAAAAGCTGTAATTTGAAATCACAAACAAACACTTCAAATTAAATTTTTTATAGATAGTTTATTGGGTAGATTTTGATTTGCTATTGTATTTAATTTGGTAGATAATTACGGTTGAATGTTTGTGATTATGAAACCAAATGATGTCAAGTTGATCTTTAGAATTCCTTGAGTTTTTAAAAAATGGGACAACTTAATGCAAGCACTGCAAAAAAGTAAAGCTTTACACAAACCCTTTACCAATCCGTCTGGCCAGCTCAATAAGACATACACCTCCTTGCTTCTCCTTACTATAAGCTGTTGATATCATATGTATGATACAAACCACAAAACCCTGCAATACTCCCAATAAATATAATAATAATATCTCTTAATTGTTCCCTTGTTCCAATCAAATCCCTTTTAATAAATGAGTTTGCCCTTAATAACTATTCCCATGGGCGATCATTCATCATTCAATTTCTTATTTTCTATCAATTTATACTGATTGATATTAAGTATTTTCTTTTCCGTTTATTTTACCATTATAGAAAAAAAATTTTAGTTTAAAAGATAGGTTAGATGATAATATCAAAATGACTTCGAAAATAGGATGCCCATGAAATTCCACTAAAATACTACAGATTTTTAATCCACGTCTTAAGCATGCCGAACATTAATCTTCAAATATCTTGGACGTTCGGACGGACTTCAAATACGTTTATACTTAATTAATAATAGAATTAATAGAACAAACGTTTTTTACGAAAGTAGATAATATTCAAAGTAAACTAAAATACAAAAGACAAGTAATGCATATTTATCCTTACAATATCCGACAAAAGATGCACTTCCCACTAAGTAAACTAGCAATCGTCTAATAGCTTTCTATCGTTCTAATCGATACTAATGTAGGATGCGTTAGTCGAGTGGTATCGCGCGCAGCAACATCGCTTGAGCGCTCGTGGCAGGCTTTATGTCAAAGTGCATGTTCTCTGTATCGGAACTTTATTTGTCTGAGCCAATGGCTCTCAAAGTTTGACAATGTTTCTCACCTTCAAATTTTCACTGATGATGATGTCAAAATGTACCACTGTTTATCTCCTGTCAAAACTTTACAGGTTGCTATGCATATCACAATTGCATAGCAGCCATAATGATAGTTTGTAAATGGCTAATTTAAAAATGAGTTCTGGATAATCACAAATGTAGGCTACTTTTTATCCCGAAAATACGGGGGTAACACCGCGGGGCGCAGCTAGTTTATTATAAATAGCCCACACTTTTCAACATTACGAAATGTTAATTTCAGAAGGCAATTTTTACCTCATGGATTTAGATAGAGGATCTAGATTTAGATCCAGCTTTGTGACATAAATTGTTTATAATAAGACTGATTTTTCATCGATAGAGTTTTCACTAAAATCGGGTTTACACTAAAACTTTGAGCATCGCCCACCATAGCCTGAACACACACCAGACGACTGTGCGATAACAGCGCGTCTAGTCCTAACAAATACGACAGTACTCGCGCGTAATGAATAGCCTGCTTTAGACTCTCGATATCTACGACAAATGGCAACTAAATATTATGTTCTTTATTTTGCTTAGTTTAGCCGAGACTTGCATAAGAATCGGCGACAAACAGCACGCTTATATCTTTAAAGCCGTATATAGATGGAAATTAAAATTGATACCTAATTGCCTATTGCCGTCAATCTGGTAACATTTAAAGAAAAACTGGGATTTTTTATACATATATGAGCCCTCCAAAATGACTTTACTCTACCTGATGGAACCTGAGAGAATTCGAATCATTACATACACTTAACATTTTAACCTTTTCTTAAACCCGTAAGCCGTATCCATCTGATAAAAATAATGAGCATTCTGCTTTCGCGACAATGACAATATCTTGTCTTAAATATATCTTGGTGCCTAACTAAATATGTTCATGGAACCTTAACCGCAGTATGAGTCAAGGTTGATGAAGGAGATTAAATTGAACTTACATTTGAATTTACGTACTCTAAACGAAGGAGTTTAAAAAGCTATAACCCACACAAATACACAACACACACCCACGTAAAGGCTTTTGATAAAATTATATAGCTTATGTCACTCAGGAAATTATTAGGAATCTGATTATGATGATGATGTTCTTCTAGACGATTTAGCCAAGGCGGCTAGACTCAACTATAATAACTACCTATATAGTGGATAATCAGGAGGGCGCCAGATGTCGATCGTTGGGGTGTTTATAGTGGAAACACCACATACTCCTGGCCCCTATGTCCCCGGGAAGCCAGCGATCTGAAGGGAATTTTCCACCCCGTCAACAAAACAAAAGTGTCGTTTCTCTGGAACCTGATTTCTCATTTTCTTTCTGATCAGATTACGAAGACCCGAGACAGGTGGTTTAAAGGATTTTTAGAAGAGATAAAAAAGGACTTTGAAACGATTTTCACTGCGTTACCAATATTATTCCGCTTCTATTATTATGTTGTGATATTTTTTCATTTGTAAAAACATAACATCAGTTTAAGCTTACGTAACAAGTTGTTTAACATTAAAAGAAAGTTGAAATCTCAATGATGAAGATATCAAGATTGATGTTGTTGATTGTAGCACGCCATATGTTTAATTAACACTTTCTTTCGATACAACATTTCATTTGATTAACAAATGAAACATTATATTTACATTTTATAAAAAGAAATACCCCGTTACCTTACTTTAATTATTAAACCAAAATACGTTATAAAATAAAATAAAACACGTTTCGGATATCTGACACACAACGGCTAACCTGAGTTTTTATGGGTACTAAATTTTATGCTATTAATTTTATAGTAAATATGTAAATATTTTACATATAAAACACCCAAACAAATATTTGCAGATGATTTAGCCCGACCAGGGAATCGAACAAAAGACCTCAAGCACTTCATCGCATAAGCTACAACAAAATCTATTTGAAGTCGATGCCAAGGGTTGGTGGTGGCGTGGTGCCAATAGGTTTTTTAATAAGCAGAGTTCGGAATTGGGTGTGTGAAAATACCTAAAGTTTGCAGCGGGACATAATATGGAGCTGTTACAACCACTTAAGTTAAACCGGGTTTGAATTTTACCGGTTTAGTTTTGTTTTTTTTTTACATGTTCCTTACCTTTGAAACACCGAACTATAAACATTTACAAGCTGCTAATACAGTTCTAAATAAATTTTTGTTTTGTACTTTTCCGGTTAAAATTCGGTCTTTTAGTTCCAATTGTTCTTTGTCGGTCAAACACAGAATTTTATATATCTGCAAAATGCTAATGCGGTTTGAATTTCTTTTTTTGATCTGTATCTTAAGTTAAAAAGTTTTGCTACAGGATGATGCAAGGAAAACGAACATTTTCGCGTCTTTACATAGTTTTGAAGTCGGCTTTTTTTTTAAATTATTAAACCTGCACTGCATAAAAAAATAAATTAAAAACATTTATTTCAATTGCAAGAAAGTTGTGCGTAAACTATTTTCGACATTCGGAGTTCGGAACATGCAATAATATTAGTTTTTTTCCTAGAAATGATAAATATTGGTTTAACTTAATTTATCATATCAAAAAAAAAAAAAAACTTAATGGTTTAACTTAAGTGGTTGTAACAGCTCCATATTATTATTGCAAACTTCTGCAAACTTTAGGTATTTTCACACACCCAATTCCGATCTCTGTTAATAAGTCACGTAAATTATTATAACATAAATACATTTTCAGCACAGACTAATTTCCACATAGTTATTTACGCAAGTCAATGAAACACAGTTTATTAAATGCTTTTTTATTTTTCTTTAATGTTTGTTTAGATTCGGTTTATTTTTTTTTATTGATAGAAGATTTCAAAATATAAAAGATTTTAAAAATAAAATGCAAAATTTTTGGTGCAATTTGTCTATGTTTTTGCATATCTGTGATAAAGAAGGTCACCGAATTAAATATACGAAACAAATTACTTGTAAATTAATAAAATATTGTTGTGAGGTGACAAACTTTACATAAGTTTATTCAAATGAAATACTTTTCATTTATAATTCTAACTTTTGTGATTCGTGAAAACTACATTTTATTTTTTTAAATAGTTTTGTCATAAAATAAAGCAGCGCTACACCTAGCTGTGACAAACAATAACAAATAAATAATATATATAAAAATAACATTAAACTACTTATTTTTTACTATAAAATATATATATATAAATAAATTATTTAACTTTTTGAAAGTACACCTTTATTAAAGTCTTTTTCGTCCTAAATATTTGTTTAAAATTACCCAAGAACAGATAAAACTCCACCGTAAGGAGAGACAAAGAAAACAAAAAGAGAGAAATAGCTAAAAAACATATAATACCCTTAACATACAAAGCGCTTAATTTGTATCGTCAATGAAAGATAGATAATCTTAACAATACAGCTTCTAAAGTTTGCTAGTTTAAAAGCTTTTCGTACTAAGAAGAAGGTATTTATTTACTTAAAAACTCCTGACTTTTTTGGCTCCTCGAGAACTGAGGACACTGCTCTGAGAAGGACCCGGACCATGCAATTTCAGGTCCTTCTTAGGATCGGCGAAGCGCCTAACCAGGCTGGGTCAGCTCGGGATGCTGACCTGAATCAGTCAAGTTACTATGTAGTAACAGTCGTCACATCCTTACCATAAGCACTTCAATCTTCAAAAAATTAGGAATAAAATACGAAATTTACAACTGATCTTTTGCCATCTACGTGAAAAAAATTATCCGAAAGTTCATACGTATGTTTGTTTCTTAATAACGCTAGAAAACCTTTGAGGAGAATTTAGTAGGTACAGAAATACATTAAAATCTGCATTTTTTGACAAAATCAAAGGAAGTGATCGGGCATAACAAAGCCTAACATGTAAATTATTTGGCTATTTCCATACTTTTAAAAAACAATTTAAACTAATTACCAATTTTTGTAAACATCTGCGCGATTAATACTGAGGAAACTGAGAATCTTGCAGCTGTTGCTCTTTGGTTCGTTAAGAATTCACAATTAGTGTCCATCACGGGCTTGCGTTTACAAAATTATTAAAACCCTGACCAGGCCAGGCCACAGTTGTCTGAAATATATGTACTTTTATTGATGTGAAACATCTATAGCCGCACGTAAAACAGATTTCTGGCGTGGCGACGCATGCCGTGACGACGCGTCGCCACGCTATACGATGGTATATATATACAGTCTATATGCAGTAGTGTGTACGGTGTGGCGACGCGTCGCCATGCGCATCGTTATCTTGAAAAAAATCGTAATATTTTATTTTATCATTATGACATATTTAGTTCCTATTACAATATGTTCTTTTCTTCATATTACTTTTACAAAATAATGGCGATGTTTCACATCTGCCAGGCGTCCCGTGACGGCTCACATTTTTTTCATGGGGCAGGTTTTCCATTATAACTTATGACGTATTATTACATATCTCTCCTCACAAAATCAAAATCCAATCAAACCGTTTAGTCTACAAAGCATGCTAAAGAAATATACAAACATACCGTCGAAAACATAAGCCTCTTTCTAATACAGTCGGTTAAAGCAAAGCTACATATGTTGCAATAATTATTCAAGATTTTAAAATGAATATACTAAGTAATGTACCCATTCAATTGTAAACAGGCCCAACTAGTATTGGAGCAATATCCATTGAAAGGAAACCAATATACCTTAAAAGGATGCTTCAGCACTTTGGCTCAATAAACCGTTTGTCTGCTATTGATACTCAATTTGCGTATGTAAATGAAAATAATTTTACATTTACATGTTAAAAGGACAAATATGATGATAGGGATGCTGGAATAAAAAAATATAAACCTGAATGCTAATGAGACGTGATTTTCTATGTATAATATGTATGTATTTACAATAAAAAAGTATGTTTATGTATTTATATCAGTTGTCTAGTAGTCACAAGCTCTGCTTAGTTTGGGACTAGATGACGTGGCGTAAGCTGTCCGAAATAGTTATTTATTTGTTCTATTAATGTACTTTATTGTAAAAATTTGAGAACTATTCTAAAATGATATAGTTATTGTTGATAAATCATCAACAACCTTTAACAGTCTACTGCTGGACATAGGCCTCTCCTTTGAAAGGAGGTTTTGGCCTACTATACCACGCTGGCCAGACGGGTTGGTAAAGGGTTTGTTTCAAGTTTTCCTTCTTTTGGCAGTGGTGTTAGCTGCTTATTTTGTTCCTTTAGTCGCCTCTTATGACACCCATGGAATGAATAGGGGTGGTGACACTTGTATTCTTAATCCGTCACCACACGGTCTCTTGATAATCCGTATATGTTGATAGATGTCTTTTTATATTTTTTAAGTTCATTACAAAATTATTTTTGATTTTTTGTCCTCCACCTCGGCTATTGGTTACACCTGTGAATTCCTCATCTTATCATTATTAAAACTGAATCAAAATCGGTAAAGTAATTACGCCTTTGAAAACACTTATGTTTGTGTGAAAAAACAATGACTGTCTTTGTGATAAAGTAGTAGTGTATGCGACTGCAGTGCTTGAGGTCTCGGGTTCGATTCCCGGGTCGGACCAAATGTTTGTGTGTTCCGCAAATAATTGTTTCGAAGTTTGGGCGCTTTCTATGTATAATATGTATGTTTTTACAAAAAGTATGTTGCAAGCTCTGCCTAGTTCAGGACTAAATTTCGTTGTGTGTCAGATGCTCGAAATATTTATTATTTATTTACTCAAATTTGCATTTATAAAACCTTAATATTTAGTTTTATCCAAATCTTAAGGTCCTAATTAAAAGATCTTGTTGCAGCAAAACAGACGAACGAAATAAATGTATTCATAATTACGACGATATACGAGATTTTATGGAGATGGCGGTTGTTTTATTAAACACTCGAGTACTCAGTCTGTCGGTTTATGGGCCCAAAAGTATATAAACAGTTTATAGCACATTAATTATTGTTTGTATAATAAGTTCACGAACTGTTTCACCTTGATTATTACAACATTTCTGTGTAAAACATTTAACGTTTGGTTTAGATGGCTTATTAAAGACAGCTTTAAGGTGAAATCTGACAAATTTAGGAACAATTTCCCAAGAACTGCCTTTATAAAAAAAATTTGAAAAGTGATTGAATCTTTCTATGTATATTTAAATAGCTAAGTCCGAGGTGAGAATCTATCTAGAAGAAAGTAGTTAATTACTCCTTATAATATCAGATGTCTGCCATTGAAAACCCGTCAAAATCGGTCAGACCGTTCCATAGATTAGCCATAATAAAAAGACAGTTAAAAACTCTCAAAAATGTTTTTTTGTTTTAGGTAACGTATATACTTTTATATAAGTTGTTAAATAAGCTGTTAATTTGTAATTACAAACAAACGCTTCAAATTTAAATTTATATAGCTAGTTTATTGGGTAGATTTTGATTTGCTATTGTATTTAATTTGGTAGATAATTACTGTTGAATGCTTGTGATTATGAAACCAAATGATTTCAAGTTGATCTTTAGAATTTCTTGAGTTTTTAAAAATGGGACAACTTAATGCAAGCACTGCAAAAAAGTAAAGCTTTTACCAATCCGTCTGGCCAGCTCAATTATACATAAACCTCCTTGCTTCTCCTTACTTTAAGCTGTTGATATCATATGTATGATACAAACCACAAAACCCTGCAATACTCCCAATAAATATAATAATAATTTTTCTTTATTGTCTCATAAAAAAAATACATGGATTAAGGCTCTAGACCCCACACTAGGATTCCCTGTGTCGTGGGATCTAGTCTCCCCCGTTCGGTTCCTTTCTTTGATAAATATAATAAAATAATGTTAAGAGATAATGTTCTGATAAGCTGTGTTTTATTGTGATGTGATGAGGTGAGATGTGTTTATAGGGTGTAGTGTGATGATGAGGTGTAGTGTGGTGATGAGGTGTAGTGTGGTGATGAGGTGTGTTGTGGTATGAGGGTGTCAAGTATATGATGTTTTGGTGAGATGTGATGTGTTGTAGAGCAATGTGATGTGGAGTTTACATTACTTTTAATTTAATATAATTATTTATATATATACATTACATATATACATCAAGCCAGCCAGCATTAGTAGACCCAAAGAGACAACGATACAAAAATATCATCACGCCAGCTGTATACCATGTACTTACCTTACATAGTAGCTCTAAGTATAAATACAATGCCGTTAAATCCACTGTAAATAATGACTCTTTATAACAATAACTTTTCCACATAACTTTATTTTACGACTCAGATATAACGCGGCCCTGAGATAAACTTATTTAAATGGCGAGATTAGAGTTAAGTTTACCGCTATAGTCGTTTAAATGATAACTCATTAAGAACAGGTTCGATAGTGAATGGTAATGTGACCTGGTTAGAAAATTAATGAATTTAACGACATTTTTCTTTACGCCTCTAATGATTTCTTTTCTATCTTACACACTTTTGCACTTACGATTTCAAACTAGGTTAAGTCTTAAGATCGTTGATAAGCATACTTATATATTTCTAAAAGCAGCAGCAGTCCACTGCTGGACATAATCATAAATGGTATTTCGGACATCTGATACACAACATCATCTAGTCCCAAATTAAGCAGAGCTTGTATTGTAGGTACTTGACAACTGATATAAATACATGATATATTTTTTGTAAATAAACTAATATTTGTAGATCATACAAAGAAGTGATTCGAACTCGAGACCTCTCGATCAGCATCCGCATACGCTAACCACTAGACCAACAAAGCAATATCTCCTATTACACGCCAGTCTGTCAGTCAATTTTAGGCTTCGAAAGCAGCTAGCAAGTTGAACTGGCAGTTGCCTGGCCATATTAACCTAAATACCGACAATCATTCGGGTAAGCGCGTACTACAATTCAGAAACAATATAATAGGGGCTAAATGTGATGAATAAATAAAATAAAAACCTTTTTTTGTCGTCTATAGTTTTACTTGAAAAAAAATCAGTTCTGTGTGTTCATGTTCTAGATATAGTTTTTTTTTTATATTTAAGCATGAGTACAATCCAGGAGTCCTCCTGCGTTCACGATGAGGATGGTGACCCATACAATAATACTCTGCATCATTCCCCGGCCTCTGAAAGCCAGAAGTATAATTGGGCCTCCGGTCATATACTCACCAACGAAATACGACTAACGACGAATATTAGGATGGTCTTCTGTGTGAGGGTAGTACTGTCTCCGTCGAGTCGACCCATTCGTGCTGAAATCAGCGTGGCTCTACTACCTAAATGAAATCCAGATCAACAAATAAACATGCTTACTAAACAACTAATTGTTCTGGAAAAATTGAACCCACTTACTCAAGCTTATCAAACAGTCTCATTATAATAATAATGACAAAACGTTCCCGTCATTTTGAGAACATCTTTCCTTCGTCAGTTGTAATATTCAAATGTAATACAACAATATCTGACAGATTACATTGTCTGTCTGTATGTAAAGTTCATGCACGCTTTCAAGCGAACTAAGCAGGCGTCAAGCGTGAGCGGCGTAACAGTCACTTGAGATGACAGACGGACAGACGGCGCGTGAACCGTGAAAGCGGTATAAAGTTACGTGGTTACGATGTTGTACAATAAATATATGTGAGGTTAGATGTCGCTATGAATCAAATAACGTTGAAAAACACAGTTGAAATTAAATTATATGTGGTTTAAAACTGTTTGTCGTTAGAAAGTTTGAAACTTACAAAATTACACGTTTATAGAGATTGTATTAAAATATTAGATAGTTCATATATGTAAATGTACGGACGATAAACGAAAATCATGTTTCCATGTGTAGTTATTCCGGTGAATAAGTTTGCTTTTTATTTCTATACCTTTACTTAGAGGTACATTATGAGGCTAAAGTCAAATTTTACAGGAGAGGCAAAAATGCGCCTAGTAAAATTTTGAATGTGATTTTGAGAAAATTGCAATAAAGGCAGAGTAATTGACTTAGCTGTATTTTTTATAATAAACAGAGGGAAGTATCATGAATTACACATAATTACGATAAATCTATTTTCTAAATAATAAACCCTGTTAATATTTGTGCAATTAATATTATATACCATTGTATATCTCTTTTCATAGGCGACGTAGGACTAAATGCTTTATACCATTATGTAAAATTGGTTCTTGCGATTTTAATGGTATAATAAACGTAATTTCGACAAAATGTGGAGTTACTATTCTATACTATACTACCTCTTAGGTACAGATTTAACTAGAGTGGCATAGTCCAGCATTGCTGGCTTGTGATGATGACATTGACATTGTGGTTGACCAATGATCTGTATTTTTTATGCTATGGGATTAAAAAATATAATTAAAACTTGCTGAGTTCCGCGATGTTACACGCGATTTTTGTTGTAAATTGCAAGTAACGCCACGGAATAAAGCTAGTCTACAAAAAACTCCTCATCAGCTTTCTGTCAGAGAAAGTCCCGTTAAAATCGGACCAGCCGTTCCAGCGATTAGCCGCAACAAACAGACAGACATTTTTTTTTATGTTAGTACAGTACCTACCTATATACTTAAATTTTATAGAAATAGATTTAGACGCATTCAATTCGACGGTAATTTCGAAAAGTGACTCAATTATTAAGCTTTCCATTTATGAAATATATTTTTTAATACTTCCATTATTATATTAGTCTATGAACTGACAACATTACCTAGCCATTCTCCTGACAGGAATACCGGTTAGTTATTCAGAATAAAAATAATATTCTACAATGGTCTATTGTTTACCACAATTAAATGATACAAAGAGAAAAATTACCTGATACTTGATATGCAAAGTAGACGCAGTAATAAATCTTATGTGTTTAACCTTTTTGTAAAAAGTAAAAAAGTATTTATACGTTTTAAGAATAAATGTAATGTTGCCAACTTTGACTTCATATAAAATAGCTGTACAATTTAAACCTTACCTATAGAATTACTTTACTTTTTTTTCGTGTGGAAATCCCCACGGTTGCCACCAACCACCAGCTGGTGGATATGTCGGACTCGAACCGACCAAAAACCGCACGCTGTCCCGTGTACTAAAAGTCGAGGAACTAGGTGTACCCTCGAAAGGAAATCCCTGGAACCCTGACATAACTCGGGCCATCTACAGTAAGTAAATGACCCCCTTCGGTGTGGGAACCCTGTTATTCCCTACTGCCTAAAAGAAAGCGCGCTCTTTGCAGCGCTCACGCCTCTATCTCGGCCTGCTTCTGCTAGGGTAACAGATAACCTCATTGTACCGCCCAGGCCTGTACTAACTTCGAAAAAGGAGGAGGTTCTCAATTCGACTGTATTTTTTTATTTTTGACTCAGAATTTTTGATTGGGTAAACCGATTTTGATAATTCTTTTTTATTTGAAAGCTGATGTCTCCCATGTGGGCTCGTGATACGTGAAAAGCAGGCTCTGATGATAGTATCCTCGAGAATTCGAGGGAACTCCTCTTATATCATAGGCATACCTGTCGCGATTACGGTACGGTACGGTACGGTATTATCTTTTAAGTTGGGTTTTTTGTTAAAATTATGTTTATTTTTTATTATCTAAATGTTTCTTGTCTAACTTCCAAACAATCGTCTATCTGTTACTAGCCTAGCAGTGATCCAAGATATGAAAAACTACGAAAAATATCTTTTATAAAAAAAAAATAGGTTTTTTTCCTTTGAGCAACAGAGGCCCGGGGACCATAAAAAAGCCGTAGCGTCTTTTTCCGATACAAAACAGTCTGACATTATTTACAATGAGAAATATTTAAACATATTAATTTTATACTCACATAAAAATGATCAGATGGATCAGATGGCCTGGTCAGATGTTTCTGATTGGCCTCCGGTCTCATACTCACCAACGATATACGACATCAAAAATGCTGTTATTATGTCGGATGGTCTTCTGTGTGTGGGTAGTAGTGCCCCGGTCGAGCGTGCGTCATTCGTGCTGAAATCAGCGTGGCTATACTTTTTTCTTCATAAATGGAAAATAAATCACTTATTTGCTTATAAAAGTACGTGTCCTAAGATATATTAGGTATGTACTCAGTAAACAAATTAAATTTGTATTTGAATGTAAGTTTAAACATTACTTTCCCATTCAACAACTTAAATACACCACGATTATCTAAACAATGCGTTAAGTAGGGCGCAACTTGAGACGGACAGACGGACGCACAGCGAGGCGTGAAGCGTGTAACTTTGTGCGTCAAGTTACGCGTGTATATGTTACATGCTCCAGTCTTCAAAGAGCAAGGGTTGAATGACAATTGTGTTGTATAACTTTCTCTTACAGTAATACAATACAGTATCCGATTTCCGCGTTGTTACCCGCGTTTATTGTTGTGCAACTCGAGTAAAGTCGCTGAACAAAACTAGTCTTTCTTTCTTTAAAAAAGACAACTCCCGCATTAGGAATATAAATTCCTGTGTCGCGGGTGACTTTACAAACATACATGAAACGGACACAAAGAACACCCAGACTCAGAACAACAAATTGTTAATCACACAAAGTGTTGCCCTACGTGGGATTTGAACCCGCGACACTTGGCGTAGTAGGAAGCGGCGTGGCGACCGCTTAAGCCTCTAGGCCAACCGTGCAGTCTAAAAGGAAGTAGTCTTAGTTACTCCTTATATCATCAGTTATGTGTCAGTGAAAGTCCCGTTATAATCGATCCAGCTGTTCCGGAGTTTAGCCGGAACAAATAGATAGACAAAATGTTTAAAAATTACTATGTTGATGTAAGTAAAGTATCCTATTAATATTATAAACGCGAAAGTTTGTATGTGTATGTATGTTTGTTGCTCTTTCACGCAAAAACTACTGAGCGGATTTGGATAAAACTTCACAGTAATATAGCTTTTATATCAGAATAACACATATGCTACTTTTTACTGCAATAATCGAGCTACACGGGCAAATAGCTAATAGCTAGGTGATTATAAAAATACATAAATCGTAAATGTCAAAATGTATCACTGTTTATCTCCTGTCAAAACACAGGTTGCTATGCATAACACACTTGCATAGCAATCTTAATGATAGTTTTTATAATGGCAAATTTAAAAATAAATCCTGGATAAGCTAATCACGTAAGTAGGCTACTTTTTATCCCGAAAATACGCGGGTAACACGCGGGGCGCAGTTAACAATATATATACTTTCAAATGCGTTTAATAAAAGACTGTTTTTTAATTTAATATTACATACAGACACATAAATTTCATTTACCCGTATATATAGATAACTACAACACACATATATGTATGTATATAGATGGAGTTATTCACAGTTAAAACAACAAAACAAACTAATGATCGCTAATCCACTATTTCCTACTAACTGTAGCAGTATTTACAGTGATCTTCAACAATATTCCTGATTCTACCACATACACCTTATGTGGCTACACTTAGGGTTACATTTTCAGTGGTGGGATGTAGTTTTATGATGGTTCGTGATACGTCATTAGGCGTTATTAAAGATTTAATGTTACGTCTAATGGCTGCTACATACCGTAATCACTTTCCTTGCAAGTCTTGTACGAAGGAAAATTGCGTAAGATTACAGGAGCTGTAGATATTAGCTGACCCTGGCAACTTTGTATGAACCTCTCATGAGGAATACATTTTAATTAATTTTTTTGCTACTTTTATAAATGCTCGGCTCCTTTTAGACGAGATATTATATAGCCTATAAACTTTACTCAATTTTAAAATAACTACTGACAGACACACATGCGTACTTGAACCAAACACACCACCACACACTGTTTTTAAGGTATAGTTAGGTAGTAAAGCCACGCTGATTTCAGCACGAATGTGCCATCCTAATAATGACAGCATTCTTGCTGTTGTATTTCGTTGGTGAGTGTGAGACCGGAGGCCCTATCATCCGACCAGGACGCCATACTGCTTTCCTTACCCTCAAAATGCGGATTGTGACCCCTACTCCGGGTTCTACTCATGCTTTCCATCAGGCAGAGTAGAGTTACTTTGGTAGTCTTAAATATAAAAAAAAGATGCTTTGACACGCCTAAGTATGGTTGCTTCGTACAATAAAATATAAATAATAAATAAATATTTCGGACATCTTACACACAACGTCATCTAGTCCCAAACTAAGGAGAGCTTGTATTATGGATACTAACTGATATATATACATAAACATACTTTTTTTTAGTAAATACACACATATTATACATAGAAAACACCCAGACTCCGAAACAAATATTTGTGGATCACACAAATTACTGGTCTGACCCGGGACTCGAACCCGAGATCTCTTGATCAGCAGCCGCATACGCTAACCACTGTCGACGGCAGTCAACTTAGATACTGTTTGTTCTATGCCTAGAACAAATAATATTTTACCTAGATAGGAGTCGAAAACTCCTCTATATCAGCAGTTAGGTTTTTTAAACTAATATTTAGTCGATCTAAAAATATATTTGTATTAACTACATTCGTTATAGGTTGTATAACTAAACTGGTTTCCCAAGCAAATAAGAGGTGATCTCTCCTCAACATGTTTACGTTTTTTCTAGACGAGTCATCAATTTTGTTTGATTTGATGTGAAATCTTAATATCGCATGTTATGTTATTTGTTTAATTGGTTTTGAAGTGGCCTTAATAAGAAAGTCAAATATTTGGAGTTGTTTTATTAAATACGGCTATCGAGCATTGGGGAAGAAGCGTGAGGTCTGGTCATCATTGTAGTAGTGGTGGAAGTAACTTGAGGAATGATACATTATTGAAGCTTCGTCGTTTTCGAAGTTCAAAATGTATGACATAGCATGTTGCAGATAAATACATACACACACACACAAGAAATAATATATTAATGTGACTGGTTTAGTTTGGTCTTTGGTGTTCAAAATTCCCAAAACCTTACATTATTAAGGTATTTTGACGTCAGTCAGGCAGGTAGCCATTCAAGAAAAGGCCTTTACTCTTAAGCAAATAATGTGTATAAAGGAGTGTGTAAAAGTGGATGTAGAATGAAAAAGAAGAAAAGAACAAACAATGCACCGATGTCAAAATAATTTAAAGAATGGACTAGAAAACCTAATGAGTTTTTATTAATTAACAATTATATTTACCATTAAAAGCAGGAAGTCTAAACTAATATCAGAATTCCTTAGTTAATTTTACACAAGCTCAAAGTGATTGGATTACCGTAGAATTCAACAAGTATAACTTGACACCTATCAGCCTACATGCGCTAAGACCCTAGGTGTCATGACATACTAGAAGAATGTAAATAGGGCCATTTTAAATTGGCTTCGTTACCTGCCATCATTTCCAAGAGCAATATTAGACCAATTTACTGCATCGGCACCATAATAATAATACAATTAAATAATATCGATTTTATTAGGGTCGGTTTTTTACAACTTTTAGACCTGAAGGAATATAAAAGAAGCTTTTATAGGGGTTAAAAAAGAAAGCTTAAGCTACTCTTCATGTCATCAACTAACTGCCTAACTTTAATTCGTCGAAGATTATTAGTCGTGTTCGACTAAAACTTATTTTTGATGTGATAGTGATAATGTTCTATGTTTTGGGGGATGTACATTCATTCAAACGGACACAAATGTGAAGTTCAAATCCAAAACACTTTTGTCCGTTTTCCCCAACCATATTTAAACCGTTTCCTTACTAGAAGCAAGCAAATGTAGCTGGCCCCTAATTAATAATAGCTATTTAATCACTATACAGATTGATGAAAACGAAAATATCACTAAGGGTTGCCTAAGTCTTCCTAAGTGCTCCCTCAAAATTAGAGGAAACGGTCATTAGTAAATTAAGAGCATCTAGATTCTAAGAAGCATCGAGCTGATCACTTAAGCCACTATACCATACGTGCATTCGTGGACTAAAGTTAACTAAAAAAATTGTAAGCAAAACTGCGTCAAAACTAACCTATGGACAGTTATTAAAAGCAAAAGTAACTGTACTACAATTTTAAACAAAAAAAAACTTGCCACTGCCGCGCGTACTACAATTAATTGGTTCTATCAATAACTCTCCATACAACAGCTGTAAATTAAAAACACAAACTCATAAACAACTTCTGATGTATTGCTCCAGTAAAGAAATATCACTCGGCAGAAATATATATTAGAAGCTATAACATCTAATTAAACAGTACATATTTTGTCTAATAGCTGACTCCGAGGGTCGAGTCCGGGAAGTAATTGGTAGCTCACGGCAGCCGCATAGCACAGCACACGATCACGCCCTGGTTCTAAAGCATAGACGGGTAGCGGGGTAAAGTTTTCAGACATCTAACATACAACACAACGCCATATAGTCCCAAACTAAGCAGATTCTATACTATAGATACTAAATAAGAGAAATGGGGCAAATATAGCATTATAGATACCACACTTTTTGGAATAGCCGTAACTTACAGAATACTTTCTATAGTCTACGCTGGCGATCAAAGTACATTTTTAATATTTCTGAGTCACGATTTTCTTCACCTTCCAACGTGGCGTGTGCCGGGTATTTTTCCCATCAAAACTAAACGAAAAAGGCGGTTCTGTGGATGCCGAAAAACATGACCCAGGTATCCAATCTTACGCTTTTTATGGTCTGAATTAGCTTACGAGATCTTTGTACACGTCGGAGAACATCATTCGTCGTATTCGTCGGTAGAACCAGGGGGTGTCACTTCGCAGTTTAGGATAGTCGACCGCGTGTCTGCCCGGGCAGGAATGCCGGTTGGGCATGTCGCTCTCGCGCATTATTGAAATTTTTGTTATACTTTTCGATAGCCCGATTCGATAAAATGACTTCTAATCACACACCTTGATCTTCTAATCCATGTAAATGATATTGATCTGTTACGGATGTCTGAATAAAAGGTTTTAGGTTTTTAGGTAGGAACTAATCTGTTCGCGTCGTACGTATGTAGGTAGTAAAAGTACCTACAGTAATTATAGTAAGGCGACGTGATTCAATATCTTTGAGTAATATCAGGCCTGTCTCGTTTCCCATGGGGGTTTCGAAAACTTAAATAGGTATGCGCGAATACGTTTCTTTCTCTTTAGATAACTTTTCGGAGTGAGTCTTCTGTACTAGTACTATTATGTATTCTGTGGTAGAACCAAATTTCTAGAGCTTCAATTCTTTGGTTCGTGTACTTCATAAGGGTCAATGATTCGCATCCATAAAATGTGATTATAATGTGAGTTAAAAACTGTGACACATTCACAAAGAAACGTGAAAGTAGACTAACTGTACTTTAATTGTAACAAAGGTATTCCGCTTTTGTTTTAAAAATAGTTTTTGAGAAGTTATTATAAATCGTTCAACTGTGGAACGATTTGTGTTAAGTAATGCTCGCAAATATAATTCGCATTATTTGCTGTGCAGTCAGGCATGTATAATATATTCATGTCTTATTACTAAAGGATTAATTGTTTAATTTGAGAATAAATTGTTCCAAAATCGAACATAACTTAGTATATACCATAGCTTTTAAACAACTATTGAAATAACATATTTTCATTACGGGTTTTTAAAACTTTATCGTTAGTTGGTTTTGTGTTCTATCTGATATCATCATTTGAGCTTAAAAGTAGTTAAGATTGTTATAATAAAGGACAGACATGAACATATAATTTTTACATTTACCGTATGATAACTACTACGCGTTACTCATTTCTTTCGTTGTAACTCTTGCACTAGAGCAAAATATTAGAAAGACTAAAAAAACTGCTTATCAATTACCACGATAATGTAAGTCAATATATTAATAGATAGTTATTCAATAAAATAAATAGTTTTCCTTACCCATATCAACCGATGCCTATATCAAATAATTCCGAAAGTTATTAAGAATGAAAGCTATCTGTGGAAGTATGCTCACATTTATGATATTGATTACTCATAAATTAGTGTTATAATTTAAGGTCATACAACTCTAATAAATG
The DNA here is from genome assembly GCA_932526445.1 of Phragmatobia fuliginosa. Taxonomy (NCBI): domain Eukaryota; kingdom Metazoa; phylum Arthropoda; class Insecta; order Lepidoptera; family Erebidae; genus Phragmatobia; species Phragmatobia fuliginosa. Next base: position 20,072,232 of record OW052072.1, on the reverse strand, counting down.
CATAACTTTATTAGTATTATGGTATATTTAAATTTCTCCGTTCTCAACTTCCGCCGCTTCATCTCTCAACCCAGTCTGCGAGCATACCAGAGGAAATAGCAGTTTAATAACACTTAATAATTGTTTAATATGCTATATTAACAGTTACCGGTTATTTTATACAAACACGTGTGTACTTTTACTATGCCCTTTACTTAACCATGAGAATAAAAGGGAGAAAGTTTTTACGATGAAATCGGTCGTACATTTACGCCATAGGTAAATTTATTTTTATCTATCTATTTGGCGTTATCAGAGAATTCTGAGGTACTTTAGACTTGCTTATGTATAGCTTGAGAGTATCACCACTACTCAAAATAAATAAATAAGAAATAAATAAATAGTAGGCCAAAACCTCCTTTTAAGGAGAGGCCTATGTCCAGCAGTGGACTGTTGAAGGCTGTTGATGATTGATGAAAGAAATATTTCGGACATCTTACACACAACGTTATCTAGTCCCAAACTAAGCAGAGCTTGTATTATGGGTACTAAACAACTGATATAACTAACTAAGCACACTTTTTTTGTAAATACACACATATTATACATAGAAAACACCCAGGCTCCGAAACAAATATTTGTGGATCACACAAATATTTGGTCCAACCTGGGAATGAAAGCCGAGACCTTGATCAGTAGCCGCATACGCTAGTCCAACGAGGCAGTTGTGTAAAACTTGGTACAGAATATAAATTTTTTTACTGTGTCTTTTAAGTGATTTTCCAGTAGGAAGATACTAGACAGCAACAATTATAACAGACTAAAATATGTAGATTTAGTAGATCTTTAAGACATTCACACAATCTTTTGCCTTTAACTGCCTTGTTGGTCTAGTAATAATAATAATAATATAATAATAAATCTTTTTATTCAGGTATCTCAGACCCATACAAAATGTTACAATTATTGTGAATTAATAAAAAATAATATTAAAATTCAAACATTAAATCTATAAAGTGTTAATTCAATTTAAATCAACTCAAATTCGATTAAATTAATAACAATAACAAACACTAATAAATATTTAAAAAATTGGGTCAATTCAAATTCAATCAAAATTCAAAAGTAATAAAAGCAATAAAATTCAAACACAATAAATTAATAAATTCAGTTCCATAACAATTAAATAGAAATTATAAATTAAAAATACAATACAAAAATATACAAAAAAAGTATGTTTATGTATTTATATCAGTAGTTGCCTAGTTACCCATAATACAAGCTCTGCTTACTTCGGGGCTTTGTGTAAAAAAAAAAACTTAACCAGCACCTTTTGACAAAAATAAATTAATTGTAGTTTCAATATAAAATCTCTGATCCAATCTGTAATACTATTTCAATTACAGATTTCTATTTTTAGCAGTTTGACCATTTGGTCTTCAGCCAAGTTCATCACCATTATTCTTTCACGTTAATTTAACGGCCAGTATGTTCGTGACTTCACCAATTCAACGGTCACATTAATCAAAGCGTAAATAATCCTAATAGTTGTCATACAACGCCTTTTGTCTATAAATACCAAGTCAATTGATTCGTCACGGGCAATCTTTAGACCGAGTTGGCGATGAGTGCGTACACGTCTAAATACAGAATAAAACCATTATATTGGCAAAAAATTCAAAAAATCTATTTAAAATTGACCGACGAATGTTATTAGGTTATAGGGGTGCAAGCAGACGCATTAATTGCTGACAACTTTTGAATTATCAAAGAATCTTTATCTTCTAGAATCACACACCAGTCTAAAACGAAAAAAACCAAAACTACCCTATAACAAAAACACTGGAATTTTGTTCGAAACATATTCAATTAATAAATATTTCAGACATCTGACACACAACATCATCTAGTCCTAAGCTAAGCAGAGCTTGTATTATGGGTAATAGACAACTGATATAAATACATAAACATACTTTTTTTTTGTAAATACAGACATATTATACATAGAAAACACCCAGACTTCAAATTCATATTTGTGTACAAATAATATTTGGTCCGACCCGGGAATCGAACCCGAGACCTCTTGATCAGTAGCCGCATACGCTAACTACTAGACCAACAAGGCAGTCAATGAAGTAGTTATTCGAATTATTCTTAAGTTTCTTCTTTTAATGAACAAGGAAGGTTTCCGGTCTGATGCATCAGGTCATTGGCTCCTCAACTCTTCAATTAGTACAAGCATAACATGACAATTTGATTAGCGATGGTTCTGATGAGCAATGTTCTGCCGACATGCGTGAAGATTGAACTGAATAAAATAATGATTGAAGGTTTAAATTCTACGGTTCAACGCATCTATTGCAACATACAAATAAAGCTCTGTGTTATTTTTTCTCGTGGTAAGTGATCACCGTGTAAAATGTCACTTAAAATATTAAGAAAGTCTTAAGAAAAAGCGTTCTAAAATTGCGCTGCCTTTGCTTTCAAAATGGGTATCGTTAAAAAAGAAACATAACAGAACGTGACAATGCAAATTGAATAACCTTTTTTATATTAAAATTACTCTACTCTGCCTGATGGAAAGTATATATAATCAGTTCACATCAACAGCCTTAAACAGTCCACTGCTGGACATAGCCTCTCCTTTGAACGGATGTTGTAAGCATCCATTCAAATACGTCAAACTATCTAACGTACATGTTGACATGGTTATCATATATATAAACTACCTGATGCCCGCGGCTCCGCTCGCATCCTAGGGTTATGAAAAATAGATGTTGGCTGATTCTCAGACCTACTGAATATGCATATAAAGTTTCATAAAGATCGGTCAAGCCGTTTCGGAGGAGTATGGCAACGAAAACTGTGACACGAGAATTTTATATATTAGATAAATGAACATAGAATAAAATCGGCCAAGCGCGTGTCACGCCATGCACAGGAAAGGATTCCTTGGTCACCTATAATGGTACGTCGATTTAAAATCTTATCCAATAGATAATTGTTAAGTTTACGTATTAATGCGTTAATTATGTATGACGTTTTCCAAGAAAGCGCATTTTACAAGTTAAGCCTCTATAACTCCTGAACTAGCAAAGTCATCTAATCCGTTATAGTTTTCCTTTAAAGTTAATTATATGGACAACCGTCACGAATTTTTCCAGATTTTTTGAGCCAGCTATTTAGCTTTTAGAGGGGGGCGTCCAGTTTTTACAAAAAAGAGCCCTTTAAAGTGGAATTTCTCGCAAACAGATAACTAAATCAAAAAATCATCTTAAAAACCATTTATTCTTTTTAAAAAATCATCCCCACTTTTCGTGTAGGGGAGATTAAATAAAAATATTTTTCATAATTTTATTGTAGCACTTTGTCGACGTTATTAAAACACATATTCATGCAAAGTTTCATCTTTCTAGCACGTACCGTTTGGACATGACGAATCTTCGGAACCCTAAAAAGGTTTCAATATCATCAGCAACTGCATTGTAGATAGCCATCTACTATTAAAAATCTACTTAAGTTCAATCAACCGTGACGACTGCCGAATTATTTAAAAAAATCTTTATTATTGGCAAGTAAAGAATAAACCCAACACTTTTAGACCTTCAATATCATAAAATCGTCGTTGGATGACTGCAATGAATACATTAATTTCCAAATTATCATTTAAAACCACTTCAATATCGAATATTGTACTTAAAAACTTTTAGCGTCTTGCACTGCATTTCCCGCCTAAATTGATAAAACATGTCAAAACTGACGTCCAGTTACGTTTATTAACGTTTTAACCTAAATAACCGTTATTATCGTCGCGTGGATAACGGGACCGCTAATGTAATTGGCAACAATATAGTATTATAATTGAAAGTGATACTGGTTTGGGAATTGAAAATTGATATGAGATTGTCATGGGTAAGCTTTTGGTATACAAATATGAAATTACACTGAATTACCTTCTTTGATATGACTACATAGTATAAAACAAAGTCGCTTCCGATCTCTGTCTGTCCCTATAAATGCTTTGATCTTTAAAACTATGCAACGGATTTTAATGCCTAATTCTTTAATCATCAACAGCCTTTAACAGTCCACTGCTAGACATAGGCCTCTCCTTTGAAAAGAGGTTCTTTAATAGATATAGTGATTCAAGAGGAAGGTTTATATGTATAATGCATACATAATATAGAAGAGAAACATTGATAATTTCAGAGGTTTCTAATGTGATGTCGTAAATAAACCCGTTTTTTACGCTTACATTCCAAACGCTGGCTGCACCCTATGCGATAGATCAAAATAATGTACTACAGTATTGTAAACCTTAAAAAGTTCTACAAAAAAGTCCGCGATAGTATATTATTATGACTATCTCTTGGGGATAACCAACGATAACCATTTTATTTTTCACGAGAAATAATGACTCATTTACGAAGCGATTTTAATACTGTATTAATCCTTATCCACTTAAGTAACATAAATAAACTGTGCATTTAATATAGATTAGTATGGCCCTTTACAGTATGTAATTTAAATCAATATTTTTGTAGATTTTACCGATTTAAAATGCAGGAACCAAACGATTGTGGCGGTACCGGCCGGGGCCCGTTAGTTGACGCTGCTGTCGATTTGTCACTATCAGTTAATAACTAAACAGAATACTTTAATAAGAATTAATATTCTATGGCGGTACAAAGTTCGCCGGGTCAGCTTGTTCTAAATAAAATGATCTTGTTCTTTATGAGCCTGCCAAAGTTACTATATTCTGTTTGAAACTTAAGAGTAGTGGTCGCCGTACTCATTGCAAATGTAGACAATGCTACTGCAATTGACTTACACTTTAACGGCCTATTGAGATATGTGTGAGAGAGAGAGAGAGAGAGAGAGAGAGAGATGCTTCTGCATTGTTAGACACCCACTGACCCGCCCTTTATTACTGAAATCAGTGTGGCTCTGCCGTTGGGTCTCACACACACATTGGGTCAGTCTCAATTAGAGTAATACCACGGCTTTACAATGGTAAACATTTTTTCGTAGCTTACACTAAAGGGAGGTTATCGCAACCCCCTCCTTTTCTATGATTCTCGGTGGAGGAACTGGTGGTATATTTGAGTTGCAGCTCGCAGTCATTCATAATAACACATCAGATCATAGTTTCGTAGACGACAATTTTTTTACCATCACATAAAGACATTGACATACCATATCGGAATTAGGTGGGATTTTTTTTGTGTGGATCAAATTTATATAGATTTATATGGCTTAGAAAAAGGTTTAGCTTTATAGGCTTATGAAAAAGGTTTTAGCCTATAAAACGCTAACGTTTTATAGGCTAAAACCTTTTTTTTGTATATTTAAGCCTACCACCGTCTACCGCCTACCATACGTCTGCCTGATTGAAAGCACGAGTAGAATCCAGAAGTCGGGACCACCATCCTCATTGTGAGTACATATAATGGGTCCACACTAGGGTGGCTTACTGAGATGTTTCCGCTTTATTCTCCTGACCTCCAGAGAATGATACATAACGATTGGGCCTCCGGTTTCACACGGTTCACACCAACGAAAGACAGCACGAAAGCTACCATTTCAGGTTGGTGTTCTGTGGGAGGGTAGTACTACCCCGGTTAAAACGGCCTATTCGTGCTGAATTCAGCGTTACTCTACTACCTCTTATCTTAAAGAGAGGCAAAGTTAAAGGCTGTTGTGTGTGTGGCCCTGGACCATTCCATGACCCGGATAGACCATTAGTATAAATATCAACTTTGTAAATTATCCAAATATAAAAAAAACTGTTAATAAATTCATCACGTACAAGAGTTCGTATATAGTAACAACTATCGTTTGTATGCGCTGCGCACGCGCATCTAACATGCGTGAGAATGCTCAATTGTCCGAGGATAACGGCTACATGCGCATAACATTTATATTAGAGACGAGACATCCCTGTAGGTATATTGTTCATGTTTTACTCTTTCTACATCCTTGTGTTATATTGGACTCAGATTAAATTGGAAATGTTGCGGAGAAAGGAAATGTTGGAAAAGGCTCTTATAACCGTTTCTAGGGTCTTTGATCTTTCTCTGGCTCAGACTGACGGACTGTATATAATTTTATGGAACTTTGTTTTTCGTTTTACTTAATTTTGTATAACTCATTAGTTACCACTAAAACTCAGTTTTGTGTTTCCCCTCACTGTTTGGTCTTATCATTGGGAGTGATTCTGACACACCTTTAAAGGTCAAAGATGGAAAAAAATTAAATTAAATAATTTAATAAATATAAATATTTAGCATTTTTAACACACAAAATCATCTTGTCCCACACTAAGCAGAGCTTGTACTATAGGTACTAGACAACTGATATACTTTTTTTGTAAATACTTACATATTATACTTAGAAAACACCCAAACTCTGAAACAAATATTTGCATATCTGTTTCAAAAGTAGAAAAAAATTAGTATTTATAAAGAAAATATATTATTATGAGGTACTCTGGTAACTTTTCCACAAGGTTCTTCAGAGTCGTATTTAGGAATCAATCGAAATATACCAACTATTTATTATAGAACTTAGCTTATGTCTTTGAATGTACACAAATGAGCCCTTTTAACCCCGAAGTGATAACAAAAGTCAATTAAAGAATTGTATCAAACACGAATATTCAGTTAAAACATATAGTAAAAGCACCTGCTAACGAAAATTCGGCGCCGCCGGTCGTAAATACCCCGACGTTTCATTACCAGCCCAATTTGTTACTCTCCACATCATAAATACTTTTCTCCATACGATTATAACCATTATTTAATAAATGGGAAAGCTTAAAATCGTGTGGAATAAGACAGTTAATGTGACCAGTTTTCTGGGAATATGTTAAGTGTAAGAGGATTTTGGGAACGTTAGATTTGACCTTTATAATTTGGTTGTTAATTTTGAAATGGATGCAGCACTTATGGCGCTTTTAATTATTAATAATCACACTGGATAGTTTTAAAATTAACTTTTATTCCCAGACGTTCCAATGCAGGTGCGTTAATCAGACAACCAGAGAGAGTGCATTCCTGAGGAGTCGACAAATGTAACGTCTCAGGGCCTATGTAAAGAAAACTTAATCTGTTTTCTGTCTGTCTGTTAATATCGCTATCTTGTAGCCATTTCAAATTAAAAAACAGACATACGTGACAATGTAAATTAAATCTCTTTGAGCAACTGATATCTCAGTCACATATCATACCTGAGGTTTGTAATATCCCGTACCTTCTAGATCTTTAAAGCCAGATTTCTTCAAACTATTGTACTCATTCTTCTATTTCACTTCTTGTGCATCATGATCTTCTTCTGATCTTTATATTGTTATAATTTTGTCATGGTCTAGATTAGCTCAAATCGACTTACCTAGTGTTTTATTATAGTAGCTCAGTTAATAGTATAAAATATAGCAGAAGTACTTCTTTTGTGTCATAGTAAAAGCCGCAGTATGCTAATGAAATTTCACTTTAATGGCACCAAACGAACGAGTCTAATAAAGTCGAAGATTTACAAGACCTGTCTAATGCATTCGACTGTGTCGACCAATTCATATTGATTCAGTCATTAGACCAATGTCTTAAATATCTATCAGATAAAAACAATGTGTAACAATTATTCAAAAAAGGTTTGTAGAAAAAAGTTATAACTAACTACAAAATTTATAAATTAGGCGTACCTCAAGGTATTGTTTTAGTTCCATTGTTTTTTACCATTGCCCTTAATGTGTGCCCAAATAATATAGCAAACTAAAGGCACATTTTAGAATGCTTTTATTTATACAACAATGTATGCAAAATGTTAAAATGTACGTACGACAATTCACTAACGTTATTGATCTGCTGGAGTACTGTTACAAGTATTTAGTTTAGAGTTATAGTTTTGTTACTGTACATTTTATTATTATTTATGTGAGACTAAATAAAAGCAAATATAGCCGTAAATGAAGATAACTCTAACGTAAAAGTAACTAAAATGCATACTGTTTTAAATGGTATTTGTAATTGATATTTGCTGTGATTGTAAAAATGAACACTTTCATCATCATCATCAACCTATTGCAGTCCACAGCTGGACCTGCCTCTCCAAACACTTTTAGGAAACTTTTGTGTAGAAGAGTATTATTTAAAACAATCTCATAACTATTTTTTTCCATATTTTTATGATATCAATCATGGTGAAACTGAAGATAAGGGTTTCAATAAAGCATCATCAATATCCTTGGTCAATTGCTGGCCATAGGCCTCTCCAAACACTTTTAGGAAACTTTTGTGTAGAAGAGTATTATTTAAAACAATCTCATAACTATTTTTTCCATATTTTTATGATATCAATCATGGTGAAACTGAAGATAAGGGTTTCAATAAAGCATCATCAATATCCTTGGTCAACTGCTGGACATAGGCCTCTCCTAAGAAAGGTTTGGCACAATTTTACCTTCCCTTAGTCACCTAAGTACAGTAGCGAATTGAATAGGGGTGATGATCTGTAAACAAAATAATAGAATATAAGTTTCAAGTATTTAGTGTCAGTGTCAAGCATTCAGAATCCTTATTCAAAGTACTTGGCACAATTCTTTCCGCAACCCAATAAGTAAAAACTACAAATCACATTCCATATGACACAGCTTAATAAAATTATACGACCTACCATAAAGAATCTCGCTCTTATTTATATCATCGGCATCTACTGAGCAATTACTGGCAATTTGATGTATCGATTCGATTCTCGATATGCGATCGTATCGAGTATTCAACTCGTGGAGATGGTATCGATAGCGGTCGGCAGGACTGCGATGTCGGTAGGCAAGTCGGCATCAAAGGCTAGTTTGACGGATGACTGTGGCACTAGTTCAGTTGGATGGTTCCGTTTAGTGGCAGCTGTATCTTGGATTTATGACAGCCGTAATTATTTAGATGTTCAGTTTAAATCTTTTTCGAAAGAGGTGTATTTCATGAATGTTTGCAAAAAGTTATTCAGAGGAAATGACTTGGTATAACTCTTCTTTCTATCGCGGAATTCTTAACGCGTTGGATATAATCTAGTAGTTGCTAACTGTAGTTACTGCTAAGCTAGAGGTTTTAAGTTCACACCTTGGATAAATGTAGAATATGATTGGTCTGTACTATGTTTATTCTAAAGAACCGTTCCATCTTTAATAGTTTACTTCCAAATGTGAGCTTCTGCTTAGTAAGGAGGTTTTGTCCTACTATACCACGCTAACCAAACAGGTTGGTTTAAGGTTTATTTCAATTTTTCCTTCTGTTGCTCGACCGGGGAAGTACCCTCATACAGAAGATCAACTTAAAACGACAGTATTTGTGCTATCGTCTTTCGTACATGAGTTTTAGACCGGAGGCCCAATCATTCTGCATCATAGTTTTCCGGCCTCTGGAGAATGATGCAGTAACATCTCATTAAGCCACCATAGAGTATGTCACTATGAGAATGGATTCTACTCATGCTTTCCATCAGGCAGATTAAATACACTTTGGTAGACTCAAATATATAAAAAAATATGTTCTATATGGTTTATCCCTTAGTCGCCGTATGTATTTTATTTATAAACTAGTTTAGCCCGCGTGTATCTCGATTATTGCAGTAAAAAGTAGCCTATGTGTTATTCTGATATATAAGCTATATTACTATAAAGTTTCATCCGTATCCGTTCCGTGGTTTTTGCGTGAAAGAGCAACAAACATACATATACATACTCGGAAACTTTGGTGTTTATAATATGAGTAGGATTTACACGATAATATATCTAAACGTTGCAAGTTTTTCAGTATTCTAATTTTCTGCAATCTAATCAATTAAGATACTACTTAATAGATATACTGTATCTTGCAAACTTTCTTGCAAATTTGTTGCCAATTATATGGTGATGACAGTTTATGAGTTTATATCACCATATAACGGATCTGTTTATGACAATAGCTAGTTGTAAAACGATAGATGGACGTTACGGTGAATAGCGTGTTGATCTTTATATATTAAGTTGCTGACAATGTATTTGTCTCGCGTACTCGTGTATATGTCCGGTTATCGCAGTAAAAGTTAGCCTATATCCTTTTACTGGCTATAGACCAAATTTCATTTAAACCGGCTTAACAGTTCTGGCAGTGCAGACAGCATATTGAAATAGTTACTTTGGAATTTATAATATTAGTAAGGATATTGATTGTATTAAAACGCTAAAGCCATGTTTATTGAATATCATAATGTGAAATTCAGTCTTTCTCCTAAATACCTAAACAAGTTTTGAGAAATTTAGATATGTGTAAAGTAACACTTAATAATGAATGCATTATTAAACTTAGCTTAAATAACTACATTTAGTAAAGCCACGCTGATTTCAGCACGAGTAGGCCGGCTCGGGCAGTACTACCCCCACATAGAACATAGAACACCATCCTAATAATGACAGCATTCTTACTGTCGCCATTCGTTGGTGAGTGTGAGCCCGAAAACCTAATCATTCTGCATCATTCTCCCGGCCTCTGGAGGCCTAGAGAATAATGCAGAAATATTGCACTAAGCCGGCATAGTGTAGGTCACTGCACTCGCAATAAGAATACTGGCCCCTACTCCTGGATCCTAGACATCCTTTCCATCAGGCAGACAAGAGTCACTTTGATAGGTTTCAATAAAAAAAATAACCATTAACAGTCCACTGCTGGACATAGGCCCCTTATTAGAGAGGAGATTTTAGCCTACTTCGATACGCAGTTCAACAAACTATACTAAACCGTTTGTTTCAAGGTTTCCTTCTCTTTTGCTTTGTAGTTGTCCTGCGTAGTTGGCTCCTTTATATAATTGGGTCTTACGACACCCATGGGGTGAACGAGAGGAGCCTCCCCGAGCGACGTAAAAAAGAGAACAAGAGTCCCGACGTCCGGCGCACCCTTGACACCTAACACTCTGTATCGCAGAGTTTAGGTGACAAATCCTCTCACCACAATGGATCAACACAAGGAAAAACGCAATCCACGTCGCCGAGCACAAGGCCAAAACCATGTTAACATGTTGCCATTGATACGATAACAAGAAGACGACACCCATGGCATGAATAGCAGTGGTGGTATTCTAAATCCGTCACCACATGCATATTGAATAACATTTCAAACATATAACTCTGATCGCCGTCTTATCTCATACTAGGCCGACCCAATAAAAAACAAATTTTTTATACTAGTCTATGAATTATTTGAGTCTGATTCAGCAATCAAAATAAAATTCCTTCAAATAACAGTTCCATTAAGTAGGTGTAATTAATGATCCCAGATCTGTATCGGTAAAGATAAATGATTAGGCGTGTAATAGATCAATCGAGACAACAACTCACGGTACAATATTAATGGAATCGAACGTTGGACCTGATGCTATCGAGCAATGTAATTACTATGTATTGTACAGTTTACATATGCAACATTATTTATACATCATCATACATACATGTAGTACATTTTTTTGATCTATCTCGTAGGGTACAGCCAGCGTTTGCAATGTAAGCGTAAAAAATGGGTTTATTTACATCACATTAGAAACCTTTAAAATTATTATCTACTATACAATGCATGTATTATACATAAAAAACCTTCATCTTGGATCACCCTATCTATAAAAAAAATGGCATCAAAATCCGTTGCGTAGTCTTAAAGATTTAAGCATACATAGGGACAGAGAAACCGACTTTGTTTTATACTACATATGTAGTGATAAAAATATTTCGGACACTTACACACAACGTCATCTAGCCCCAAACTAAGCAGAGTTTGTATTATGGGTACTAGACAACTGATATAATAAATACATTAACATACTTTTTTGTAAATACATATTATACATAGAATACACCGAAACAAATATTTGTGGATCACACAAACATTTGATCCGAACCGGGAATCGAACCTGAGACTTCTTGATCAGCAGCCGTATACACTAACCACTAAACCAACAAGACAGTCAAAGTATTAATGTATTTCCATCATAATCACGGTTATGACACCTGTTCAGTTTCTTTACTTATTCCAACTTGACTGAGTGTTCATGTCGAATTTAAAATATACGTTTAGTCGCAGACGGCAGAATATAATAATGCTACTTATTCGTAAAACTAATAGCATTTCTCTTTGTTCCAGACCCGTCTGTCGAAACTGCGTGGTGTCTCCAACGGGATCATCACCGCCACCGATTCATGAGCAAACATCATCACCACCCCCACCAGCACCGGCATCACCGATCACATCACCGCGACTACTTCCATCCCTCCCCTCACCACAGCCATCTCACAGTGGGTCTTCAGCACCAAGCCAATCGAATTCCCCTCATCCATACTCTTATCCAAACTTCAGAAGAAGTCAACCAGTTCAAGGGCAGAATTTTCCAGAATTGGGTCTTCTCCATAGCCATTCTGTATCTCAGTTGAACAACCCTGGACATAGTTACCAGTCTCCTCAATCCCCACAGTCGGCTATGTCGCTTTCCCCTCATCCAGTATCTCAGGGAAAGCTTCGAGGCTTGCTTGAACATGCTGAGAGATTAATGAAGCCTGGGGATCCTCATAGACACTCACAGTCGGACGATGATTCGGGATGTGCGCTAGAAGAGTATACATGGGTGCCGCCAGGATTGAGACCAGAACAGGTAACTATTTCATCACCTTTTTAGAATTTTAAACAACTCAGTATTTTTAACCTGCGCCTAATAAAATAATCGTAGATATAAAAAATTAACTTTACATGCGTACATTTTGAATGATAAAGCTATTTATCTATGCTAGTATTATAAATTGGAATGTAACTTTGTCTATCTGCCTCCTATGCTTCAACTGCTAAACGACTACAATAAAATTAAGGAGGTATATTAAATCTTGAGGAAGCATATAGACTACTCTTTATCGCAATAACCACAATAGAAGCGGGCGGCGGTGTGGCCGAAAACTAGTTTGGCAATAAAACTGTAAATAGGACAACAGATTTCCAAAATTTTCATGAAAATTACAAACTGCACTAGTAGATGACAAATCAGTACCACTGTCACCTTCATTTATTATAAAAAACATTCACATATTATGTTATGAAAAAGAGCCATATTCTTGTAAAACAATAAAAACCATGCAAAATATTACCCTTGCCGTGTGGACACATACTCAACATTACCGCGAATTGGTATCGAACAAAATGGACACAAAAATTTTACCTTCAACCGCCGCGTGGGGACGGACAAAAGTGTTGACCATTGTGACGTCTGCTCACCACAATGGCGCATTGTGCATAAAGCTATTGTTTCTAAAAGCTTGTTCTTTTTTGGCCGCTTAAGAATTGGAATGGAAGTGTTTTTTTTTTGGAAAGCGGGGCTTGTTTTAGTAGCCTTTGTATGACAATATAAATGAATGTTTGTAGTCTGTGATAGAGAAACTGAGAGAAAATAATTACCTACCTATATGCTATTGACAAACGAAACGAATGAAATATGCACATAATATAGGTGGGAGATACTTTATAGTAAGTTACATATGAGACACAAGTGCTCCTCAACACTCCAATACTAGCATGTATTTTTTTGTATTTTGGCCTTCCAAAATGAATCTATTGCCTGTTGCATGACTGAAAAGCATTGAAAATACAATGCAAAAAATGTGAGCCGTCACGGGACGCCTGGCAGATGTGAAACATCGCCATTATTTTGTAAAAGTAATATGCAGAAAAGAACATATTGTAATAGGAACTAAATATGTCATAATGATAAAATAAAATATTACTAATTATTAAAATAGTAGTCTATATGCAGTAGTGTGTACGGTGTGTGTACCGTACACACTACTGCATATAGACTATATATATATACCATCGTATAGCGTGCCGTGGCGACGCGTCGCCAGGCGTCGCCAGGCCAGAAATCTGTTTTACGTGCGGTTATAGATGTTTCACATCAAAAGACGATGCAGGATGGTTGCTCACTCTATTACGGCCTAGTGAGACACATTTGCATCATTGGGCCTTAGGTACCGCACATACTCACACTCTCTCGCAACGAAATACGGCAGCACGAGTTTCAGGTTGGTCTTCTGTGTGACGGTACACAACGTGGAGCTACTGCTTTCCAAACACTCTCGCAACGAAACAGGACAGCACCAATTTAGGTTGCTCTTCTGTGTGACGGTACACAACGTGGATCTACTGCGTTCCAAATGTTGGAATTATTGGCTTAGTTAGAGGATAATGAAACACGTCTTCTTCTATGCTGTTCACCAGTTCCATTTATTGGGAGGCACGACTCTATTAATCGTCAAGTGGTTTTTTTCTAGTCTTTGTCTCTAAAATAGTCTAAATATTAGAAACTCAACAGTCAAGTAAAATTAAGTTATTTAGGAAGGGTTTCTTGTAAAAGTCGACTAAAAAATACTCGAGACGTACTCTTCAAATTACTTCAATATTAATCAATTCGAGTCAAGATAATATATCATTTTACCAACATTTCAGAAGTATGTTAAGATACGCTCCGAAACTTTTTATTCCTTTAGTATCTGCTTATAAATTGAAAGTGAAAAAATGTTGAGAATTACAACAGTTGACACTGAAGTAATAGCGCGCTATTTCGTAATAAATCAACAGCAAGTGTTGCCATATTTCAAGCATAAAACAACCAAAACATCCTTAATGACATGATGGATGTTGGTGAAATGAGATAATATACAAATAATGAGTTATAAATGGCTCCCTGACATAAGTTAAATATCGTGTAATTGAGCTTGTGCGTTTTATTTGTCATTTTGTAATTCATGCAAGTGCATGAATTACATATCATGAATGTTTTAAGTAAAACATTCTTTGTGCACAGTGAGCTGAGCATTTTTAACTTATCGTAAAGTTCTCAAAATATATTTTTTAATTTTTTTTGACGTCCTCCAAATTTTAATTCCCAATTTCGGAGCGTATCTTAACATACTTCTGAAATGTTGGTAAAATGATATATTATCTTGACTCGAATTGATTAATATTGAAGTAATTTGAAGAGTACGTCTCGAGTATTTTTTGATAAAAATTTTGATAAAATAAAAACCAACTGAAATACAATTTGAATGAAAAGCACACTATTCCATTATATAGCTAAAATTGAAAGTACATAGTTTGTTTTCTATAAGTTAGCGTTATTGGATTTTTCATACAAGAAATTCTTAACAACAGCCAAGAGTATGGAAGTGTGTTTGGTATAATATTTCAGACATATCACATAACGTCATCTAGTCCCAAACTAAGCAGAGCTTGTACTATGAGTACTAAAAAACTGATATAAATACATAAACATACTTTTTTTTAATAAATACTTACATGTCGGCGTATCGATTATTTTAGCTGGCAACACTGTTAAGTGTCTGAAGGTAAGACACTGACGCAACACCGGGCACTCGCGTGCGACCGGTGACCGCAGGGATGGGAATCATTGACACTTTTAAATAATAATAACGCGATTGAATGATTGATTTTAGTCGATTACTTTCATGTCATAAGTCATAGACAAGGATCACAGGTGACAATGATTTTATCCCATCCCTAGATGATTATTTTTCGTTCATTCGTTGGTGAGTTCTTTGAAAATGGAACGTGGTCGTTGACGAGCATAGTTATCGCGGATCATCTCGTGTGAGCACCGCGTGTTCGGTGGAGTGTCTTATTTAAAATTATTAATCATGGGCTGCTATTCAATGTCCTAACTGTATTTCGTGATCGAGTGCTTCAATAAAGTGAATGTACGAGAACATTCTCCTCACCCGCTAAACTCACGTCTACCCTCAATTAGAAATATGAGGCCTACTAACGTTCCCAGTGGATTCAAGATTTAACATACATAATATACATAGAAAACACCCAGACTCCGAAACAAATATTTGTGGATCACACAAATATTTAGTCCGACCCGGGAATCGAACCCTTTGGATCTGCAGCCACATGCGCTAACCACTAGACCAACAAGGCAGTCTATTAAAAAGTGATTTATAATTAACAGAAGAATCATTAGATAAAACCATTTAAAAAAGGCAACTAACATATTTTATTTCTCCTTTCTTTTATTCTTCTTTTATTTAATCAAAGTGTTTTTTTTTTCCACATGTAACAATAACATAACTCAAGTACATGAAGTTAAAATTATTCTGTTTCTTATACTTTAGCTGTCTGCAGCTCTTTCCACCCATAATCGTTTCCTTTCAAATTAACTTCGCATACATTATTACCAGTCGGCGTATAATATCAATCGTATTGAAAATTACTTACAACAACTTAAAAATATTATAATCATAGGGCCAACAGACCCCGGGGAGTCTTATATTAATACAATGACCACAAAATTTCCATAATCTTATGAGACTGTCTTTTAAGTAATTTTGTTATTTTTCTAGTCATGAGCTTTGAATTCATTACATCACGGTTTTAAAGTAGTTGGTTTGTCTGCTTTCAAATCCTCTGTTACTCAGATAGGTTTTTTTTTGACATAAGAAAACCTCTACCGGTGATGTGGCGTGTTGATGTGTTAAAATCGGACAAACTAAAACCACATGGTGTGTCTCTAAGAATAAGAGGTATGCGGGAACTGATGTTAATAAGTTGAAGATAGTTTGGGTCTGTCTTGTTGGTCTAGTGGTAAGCGTATGCGTCTGCTGATCAAGAGATGTCAGGTTCGATTCCCGGGTCGGACCAAATGTTTCTACGATCGGCAAATATTTGTTTCGGAGTTTGGGTGTTTTCTATATATAATATGTATTTACAAAAACAAGGATATTTATGTATTTACATCAGTTGTCTAGTATTCATAGCATAAGCTCTGCTTAGTTTGGGACTAGATGATCTTGTTGTTGTATATAGTTGGGTCTAGGTTAAGTCATTGAAAATTTAACAGTTATCAGTGTACACATCACGGCTCGACCAGAGCGTTAAAACGAACTAATATTCACTCACTGAAAGACTGAACTTAAGAACAGATTCTTCCCTTGAGTCTATTGATCAAATATGTTGCCTCCCTTCTTTGGGGTGACAACACTCTTAAGTCTCTTTAATTGCATATTTCGATGAGCGTCGTTAGTCACTTCGCACAAGTGATTCGCCTATTCATTTACTCTACACTCTAATGTGCGAATATTTACGAAAATATTAACCATACATTTGCACACCAAAGACAACTAGAACGGAGTAGAATTGGTCGCCGTGTCCGAAATCGGTTGAAGTTTCATTTTACGTTACATTACATTTAAAAACATTTAGCTAACGTAATATTCAAAACGACATTATAACTTAAACAAAACGGTTCAATAACTTACGTAAGGTATATCTCTTAACTTCAAACGTGGTCACCCCACAGCCAGTAATGACGCCGCACTTTGAATACCAAAATACAAGAGTATTCGGTATTTATAATTACACTAAAAGTTAAGAATTACCTCGAAGGCAACGGACCAAAAAATTAAAATGACTCTCCAGTGTTGTCCCCCTGCGCTTGCCTACCTTCGCCGGCAATAAACTAGCTAAGATACAACAGAATGAATTTTAAGTAATACAAAGACTTTGGTTGATATTTTATGCCCCATTAGTCCAGTGGTTATTAATACTAATTGCGTAACTGGAGGTTGTAGTATCGAAACTCACCGAGGAAAAAATATAATGTGATAGAATGATCCTTTGCCAATATCATATTGATGAGCAAGGTGCATTAATAGCCGCGAGTAACACTGCGCGGCGTAGCTAGTTATTTAAATCGAAATCTCTAAAAGGAAAAAGGAAATCTCTGAAGCCCTGAAGACTCCTTCCTGTGTAAATCCCAGGTTCCTAAAAAACACTCTTTTTTTAAGAGACAACCCCCACATTAGCATTATAAATTCTGTGTCGCGTTGAACTTTACAGACATACATAAAATTGATGCAAAGAACACCCAGACTTAGAACAATAATTTGTGAATCACACAAAGTGATGTCCCATGTGGGATTTAAACCCACTACACTACACTTGGTGAAGTAATATCATAAATCACATCACTGCTAAGCCATAATTATTTATACTATCACATAAGCAGTGTACTAAATCTATGGGGTCCAGTTAACACGACAATATTTCTGTTCAGTTAATCTCATAAACCCACTATCAGTACCCTACAGAACCCTGTCTAATATTTCTTATTTCTACCACGTACTAATTTAATATCAGAATATTAGTACAGACGCTATTAGTTGGGGTGGAAAAATAGATTATTTTTGTCTGCGCTACCATATCTTCTTAAATGTTACTCTAGTTAAGGCCCTGGTTCGTGGATAAAATAAAATAATTTAGATATTTTTATGATGTAGTGTGTTGAGGTTGAGAAACTTATTAAAATCCTAAATTCTTTAGGCGCCCCTGTAAGATGAATGATCTGAACAACTATTGTGTGCACACACACTTAACACACAGTCCATATATCTATGTTATGTTAGTGTAGTTGTGCCTGTTACATCTGTATACTTATGTTATAAAGCTGTGTTTGTGTTTTATGTTGGACGCACTAATTTTAGGAAGTACTGATCTGATTTCACGTTATCACTCTTGCAAGCAGATCGGCGACAATAAACTCAAATATGTTTGGCGGTGGTTCACGCCCGTGCCTCGGAGAGCACGTCAAGCCGTTTGTCCTGGTTGTCATGAACGTCTATGGCAATCGTTATTGGGAAGTCGGTGCGCTCATATATACTGACAACTAGTTCAATCTTTGAATTTCAGTTTTCCCTTACGGAGGTACGATGCCAGTCGCTCCTTGGAAAAACTGGTATTCAGGTAAAACTGGTTGAACTAGTAGCCGACCCCAAATAAACTTGGGAAAAAAAAAGAAGAAAAGTAGAAAGTTCTATTCAATATAATTACATATGTACTCAAAGTTCATATTAATTAATTTGATAATATTAATTTGATTTTATCTTTACATGGACTTTTCCTTAATCTACTTCTCTTAATGTTCCAGGTCCACCTATACTTCTCAGCGCTACCAGAAGACAAAGTCCCCTACGTGAATAGCGTCGGAGAGAGATACAGGCTAAAGCAATTGCTTCAGCAGCTTCCACCTCAGGATAACGAGGTAATTGTATGTGTATTTCTTAAGTATGAATCTGGCAAAGCGACTCTAATCTACCTGATGGAAAACATGAGTAGAATCCAAGGGCAATGGTCACCATACTCGATACAGACAATGCAGTATGGCGTATTGAGATGGTTCTGCATTATTGGGCCTTAGGAGGCCTGATTGTTATGTTTCGAAAATAAGTGGGAGGTAGGCCTCTCACTTATTTTCGAAACATAGTGATTATGAGCCCTCATAGCTGAGTAGCCTTAGGTGATTGGAAGCCATCACCGTGTGGTGACGGATTAAGAATACAAGTGTCACCACCCCTATTCCTTCCATGGGTGTCGTAAGAGGCGACTAAAGGAACAAAATAAGCAGCTAACATCACTGCCAAGAGAAGAAAAACTTGAAACAAACCCTTTACCAACCCGTCTGGCCAGCGTGGTATAGTAGGCCAAAACCTCCTTGCAAAGGAGAGGCCTACGTCCAGCAGTAGACTGTTGATGATGATTGATGACCGAAGGTAAGCAACGGCGTGGTCTGATCTAAATGGGTGACCGTTTGTAGCATGATATGTTATGAGCGTTTCCGTGATTCGAAGGTCACGTTAAGCAGTACGTCCCGGTTGTTATATTAACATAGCAGTCGTGAAGCTTAGTTGGAGGCTTTCGGGCGGCTTAAAAACATCCGACTGCAAGATCACGTAGCCACAATGTGCCGAACCCGCACTCGGCCAGCGTGGGGACTTATGGATTCAACCATGAGAGGAGACCCGAGCCCAGCAGTGGGACATTATCGTTGATGATGATTATATGTGAGAGGATAGTATCACCCAGGTCGGGCCGGCCCGTTCGTGCTGAAATCAGCGTGACTACATTTTAAACTATTCTAGTCTTCATCCATCCTCAGCCACAGCTTGGATATAACTGCTCAAGATCAGTATAGTTGGTGAGGCTCTCGTTCGGTAGTGGACGAAGGATGAAGGAACCCCTGGATGTCAGTATGCAAAATCATTTGAGAGAGCATCATGGATGCTCTTTCCTATTTCAGTTCATTCTTCATCCAACTTTTTTTATGTAGCCTACCAAAATGACTCTACCCTGCCTGATGGAAAGCATGAGCAGAACCCAAAACCCACTCTTTGATTCTGCGCTTGCTTTCTTGGTAGAAAGCATGCACCTAGTGTGGTATGGTGGTCCATACCACACTAGGTGCGAATGCAGACAATCATGTATGGCGGCCACCCTATGGCGGCTTAGTGAGATGCTTTTTCACGCACCGTTTATCTTAATATGTCTGGTGAACTGTTCCAGGTTCGTTACTGTCACGCGTTGTCTGATGAGGAACGCAAGGAGCTGCGGCTGTTCAGCGCCCAGAGGAAACGCGACGCGCTTGGCAGAGGGCAGGCCCGTCAGCTGCATGCTCCAGCTCCGTGCGATCGGGTATGTACTTTAATATCTTAACCAGCCAGCTATAAGAAAGGACTATCAACACCTTTTTTGTGATAGCCTCTTTCAGGGAGTTTTATCAAAATAAGACCTTTTTCGTGATCGCTACAGGAGAGTCTTTACATAGGTTTTATGTATGTATTAGGCACAGAATGTAAGCAACGTTTAGATGCCTTTTTAAATTATGATAATTCAACGGACTTTGGGTCAGTTTAAACTTAGAAATAAAAGAATTTTGAAAATCAAAATCGGCCAGAACTTTTTAGGGTTCCGTAGCCAAATGGCAAAAAACGGAACCCTTATAGATTCGTCTTGTCTGTCTGTCTGTCTATTCGGCAGTATGTCACAGCCAGTTTTTCCGAAACAATAAAAGCTATACTGTTGAAACTTGGTAAGTAGATGTATTCTGTGAACCGCATTAAGATTTTCACATAAAAATAGAAAAATAACAATAAAATTTGGGGGTTTCCCATACTTAGAACTGAAAGTCAAAAAAATTTTTCATGTATGGGTTATACGTGTGGGGTGGGGTATCTATGGATAGGTCTTCAAAAATGATATTGAGTTTTCTAAAATCCTTTTTTTCTAAACTGAATAGTTTGCGCGAGAGACACTTCCAAAATGGTAAAATGCGTGTGAGTCCCTCCCCCCCCCATAACTTCTAAAATAAGAGAATGATAAAACTGAAAAAAATATATGATGTACATTGCCATGAAAAGTTCCCGTGAATATTGGTTTGAACAAGTTCTAGTAAGTAGTTTTTTTTAATACGTCTTATATCGTAAACCGCAATTTACCTTTCATTCAATCAATACACTATTATTAAAATATCGATCAAAGTTACAGCGAACTACAAGAACTTTTAAATGACGTTACTTGCTGCTACGGAACCCTTCATGGGTTCATTTTCACGGAGTGTACTTTTTATTTATCAGTGATTAGTTTATTGATAAAGCAAAAACCTACACAATCATATTTATCAACAGCCTTACAAAACCTAAAAAAGCCTAATAGCCTGAACAAATTCCAAATAATTATTATAATATGAAAGTAAATATAAATAATAAAAATTTACACTTAGTTTCAAATGATATTTTGAAACCGAGCATCTAAAGTCGTTAATATAACGTTTCGAAAATGTCTGAAAAGGTCTTTTTGAAATTAAAACTGTTCAATTTTGATGAAAAAGCTGTTATGGTAATGCCACTTTGAGACATTTCATTTTCCATTGCCTTCATTAAATACTAGCTGCACCCCGCGGTGTTACCCGCGTATATCATTATGGTTGCTATGCAAGTATGTTATGCATAGCAACCTGTGAAGTTTTGACATCTACGATTTATGTATTTTTATAATCACCTAGCTTTCGCACGTGTATCCCGATTATTGCAGTAAAAAGTAGCGTATGTGTTATTCTGATATATAAGCTATATTACTGTAAAGTTTCATCGAAATCCGTTCAGTTGTTGCGTGAAAGAGGAACAAACATACATACATACTCACAAACTTTCGCGTTTATAATATTAGTAGGATATATCGGGTAATATATACCGTCTGTAATGTGCTCCCGTGAAGTTCGGCCATCTTGTGTAACAAGTTCAGTTTAATATAACATAATGGCAGTATTCAATTAGGTGTACGTGTTCATTACGGTCCTGCTCAGTACGCTAGACACGTAGCAAGCTAAGATGTTCATCCTTTGGGAAGGGATCTAATCAATATGGTGCAGACGCTATGTTTTCATTTCCTTGTATTTGTTAAGAAAATAAAGTTATAATGTTTGTTATATTTGACTAACTTTCGTCCGCCCTCCGCCCATCGTATGTCGGGTATATATAAAAAGTATCCTATGTCTTTTCTCAGGCTCTAGATTATGTATCAAATCACATTTAAATCTGTTCAGTAGTTTTATCGTGAAAGTGCAACAGACGGACAGGCAGAGTTTCCCATTTATAATAATAGTAAGGACTAGTAAGGATTACAGACCTACAATATTTTTAAACAGTGTGCACAGGTAGACTGTATTATTAATTGAGTTAGGTATATAATTTCATACCTCGTTAAAACACATTTCGAACAAATTAATACGTGGTTTAATTATATATACTGTGCTAAGTGTTGTAGGTTTAAACCCCACATGGTGCAACATTTTATATGATCCGCAAATTGTTGTTCTTGGTTTTTGTTACATGTGTGTTTTTAAAATGCCCCTCGACAGAAATTAGATTTCTAACGCGGGAATTATCCTTTTTTAAACGAAAAAAACTGTTTAAAAATACCACGCGTCTTGTCGCTGCGTCTAGTCGCCGCGACAAGACGCGGCGTTGTCGTTTCATCAGGCGTCTCTGACGCCTAGTGTGCGCAGCTTAGAGCAAATTATATGAAGTTTGTCGGCCGCAGCCTGTCGTCGCGTCAAGTCGTCGAGCTGTCGCTGTCGCATGTCGCCTAGTGTGCGCCTAGTGTTACAGTAATATCAAACTATCGAACATACACTTGTCAAAGTAGTGTACAGATTTCATAAATTATGTTTTACGAAAAAAACTGACCTTAGAACTGTGACAAATTGTATGCATGACATTGTATGTTATTTATGTTAAGTAACTGTGCCCAGCCTCTAGCCAATTTATTCATACACAGCTGGAAATTAACTGACACACGACCCTAACCGTTTGGGTGCGAACTGTGTGGAATATCAGGCGATTGTTTTATAATATGACATAGGAATTTCTTGATAGATACTTCTAGAGAACCTTATAGCCTCAAAACTGCTGGGGCTTGGGTTTTCTATCAGGAGAGGGTTCCAGGGACTTCCTTTCGAGGGTATACCTGGTTCCTCGACTCATAGTACCCGAGACGGCTTGCGGTTTTAGTCGGTTCGAGTCCGACATAGTCACCAACTAGTGGCATCCGTGGGGATTACGTACCCACACTAACCGAGTACATGGTACCATGCCATCAACGGACACCCATTCAGGTACTGGCCACGCCGACGTTGCTTACTCCTGTTGATTGTTTCTAATGACTTATTACAACTGGACTATGGGCGGCTCACTCTAGTAATTCTCTTAACGAAATTCTCCAAATAAAAGATTAATCGCTCTTTCCCCCGCTTTTCACCACACGCTGTCCCTGACGGCTACAATTTAATTCAGCCCCAATAAATCATGCGCCCTTGTTGCAATTGATACATGTTTTTTTGTTAGGGGTGAGCTGTTTGTTCGGTCAGTTATATCTCTATATATTATTTCAACCCTGTAGCAACAATATGTTGCTGACTTTGAGGGATTGCGATCATTTTTTGCTGGTCAAGTACCTAATATATATTACTAGCTGACCCTCAGAATTTTGTCAAGGAATAAATAGCCACGTCCTTTAAACATTTTTTTTTAAAGCTCGACCTTAATTGGTTATTGCGTGTAATATAGTCTTCCTCAATAAATGGCTATTCAACACTAAAATTATCCCATTTTGCTGCAGAGATTCGCACGTTCAACTAAACGAATCTATATAAATAAATTTTGTAGTGTCTGTATGTGATATAAAATGACCAGTTTTTTAGTAAATGCATATTATTATGAAAGTACATATTATATACGGCACTTGCAGCAAATATACATTTTTTTAAATTTTTGTCTTTCTGTTTGTTGTTGTTTCTAGTAATTTCTGGAATGACTAGACCGATTTTGACGGCACTTTCACTAGTAGCAAGCTAATGACACGAGGAGTAACTTAGGCTATTTGTTTATAAAACTAGCTACGCTCCACGGCGTTACTCGTCATTTACAACCATAATAGCACCGTACTAACTAAACTAAATAATATTATTAAAATATATTATTACAATCTCATAAAGGTGGCGCTCCAAAATTCGATACCTAGCGACATCTACAAAAAAACTTGAGCAACTAACAATTATGTGTTACAAGGTTCAAATCTAATACGTTATAGTTTGGTCCCCTATAATATTGGAGAAACCACACCCGCCCTCGGTTTGGTATCCTTCTTCTTCTAGTGCCTCTTCAATCTTGAAGGTTGGCCGTCAGCTTCTTGTATCCAGTGTTGTGTTTGGTATCCAGTGACCTTAAATATTCGGTGATAAGCATTGAAAGAATTGCTAACTCTGGTGATGCTGTGATATTACCACGGGTGAGGTGTTCTATTTGTGACGTAATTTGTCTTTCAAAAGCACATGGGGTAAACCTAGCTACCCTGAGCACCTCACTTATCGTTGGTTACACAGTTACAGTGACGTTATGCCCTAAAATAATAAAAACCCCGAACTATAAAAATGTCTCGAAAATAGTATAAAAATAAATACGTTTATCTTGTTTCCGATAGCAATGTTTGAACTGTTATTAATAATAATAATGATAATATAGCCTTTGTGTGAAAGAGTAACAAACATTCAAACATATATTCACGCAAATATTCGCATTTATAATTAGTAAGATATTCCAAATTCCCCATTTCTAGTTTCATTAATCTCTAAAGACCGTAAAATGAGTTTAGCCCCGAAATATTTTGAATTTGTCTACTTACAATTTGCTAAGACACAGAAAAGTTTTAATTTCTCCCCCTAAATGAGGGGTCGTAATTAAAGAGTGCAGTAACAATTACCGGTGGGTCCACTGTTCGACTCCCAGACGTCTCAATTTCTTTAATCACTCAACTTTTAAATTGGATTTCCTCATGACTCAGGTTTTTCTTGTTTTAATTTGAAAAACTCGTTAAATATAATTGTGAACTTTTAACTTTGCTTTTATTATTTGAGTTTTAATAATTTGTGCCAGCGGGATTTTTTGCAAGCAACAAAGTTTTGAAATAATATCAGTTCGAAAGACCCGAAATCATGTCACAAAAATTTATGGTCTTTCGTGCTATTATAATATCAATTTAGTATATAAAAATAAATCATTCAAGTATTTAAAAGTCGTCAATGCTTAGAAAACATAATTGTTATCTGAAATCCACTTATTGGAATATTGATTTGACTTCCAAATTGATATTTTTTGTTACAGTTAATTAATTTACCCATTAATCTAATATTGCGCCACCCATATATTCAATATTTATGATAGCTATTAGGTGTATTAATATAATCTATCTAAGCCTAATTCAACTTTTTTTATTAGTTCAGTGATATGATTATTTATGAAGATAGATGCCATAATAATTATATTCAATCATGGTAGTCGTAATTATAATAAAAAATGATCTAATTGAAAAACAGATATTTTGACACTAGTTTGATATTGTGGCAATATTAGTGATTAAAAGAAGATAAATGTCATGTATAACAATAATTTTATTAATATTAATAATAAGAGTAGACATTGGGAAATAAACTACAGACCAAGACATGTCTGATTCGTTTAAATGCCACCCTCTCAACTCGCCGACTAGTGATGGGATTATAGTCGATATTTTTTAATTTTCTCATTTTGCTTTTCAACTTCTGAACCATGAGAATGTTAAAAAAAAAACATTTATATATGCCTTCGAGAATAAAGACATGAGTATTTATGTATGTATAATAATCAGAACATTATTTTTTTTTATCTTTAAACCTACCGAAGTGACTCTTCTCCTCAGACACATACTCTCCAGGATTAGGAGTCACCATCCTCATTGTGAGGGTAGGCAGTATGGTGACCCATACCATAGTGGCCTGGTTAGATAATTCTGCATCATTCTTCCGGCCTCCGGAGACCGACAGAGGTCAGAGAATGATGCAGAATTATTGAACCTCCGGTTTAACACTCACAAACGCTATACGGGAGAAAGAATGCTGTCATTATTAGGATGGTCTTCGTAATGATTAAATACATTTCTTTTTTAAAATATATAAGGTGCTTAAAGAACCTATAAATCTACTCTGCCTACTATATATACCAGACTTCTGAAATGTTTAAACAGTTATGACATTTATGAAATTTACAAACTATGTTCAGTCAGTTACTCTGCCGTGTTTTTCGAATTTTTAATTTCCTTAATAGGTATATTATATTTAATGTGCTGCCCTAAAAACCTTTTAAAAGCTAATACCTACATCAAAAATGAAAGATCGATAATTTTAAAGCATGTCGCATCACTATTTACTAAATCTTCTTGGCGGACGGTCTGAGCTAGGGTGAAGAAAGCAAATAAAATCAAAAACCACAGCCGCAACTGCCCCCGCGGCCGACAGAGGGCGCTTAACCCCAAGTGCCCTAAGAAAGGGGAAAACAACTTCTGTTTTATTTTTATTAGTTTTCTTCATGAGCGGTCCAACAGAATATTCTGTTAAGTATCTTTTGGCAATTTAGGGAATTAATATTATTTTTTTAATTCCCAAGATTTTATGCATTTTTTTAATGGCAACATTATTTTAAATGTGACTAGCATATTTAGAAACTTGGTTTTAGATGAATACAAGTAAAATCGTATTCATTAAAACTTAAGCATAAACATTTAAAGATCCTACATACTTCTGTCTGATCCTAGCTGTGTAGACCTAGACCTATTTTTAGGGTTCCGTAGTTCATGGCTCGAAACCCTCATAGTTTCGTCATGTCCGTCCGTTCGTCCTCGACTTACCGTCCAAACGGTTAGTGCTAGAAAAATGAAACTTTGTATGCATATATATGTTTCAACACGTCGACAAAGTGCTAAAATAAATCATAAAAATATTTTAATTGGGATACCTCCCCTACACGTACAGTGGGTATGATTTTTTTTTCTGGCGTCTACTCCGTCATGTGGGGTATCATAAAATAGGTATTTTAAAAGTTTTCCATTTGCGAGTATTTTAACTTTAAAGGGAAAATTTTGTAAAAACTGGGCGTCGCTCCCCCAATTTCAAAGAGCTAAAACGGCTCGAAATATCTGAAAACAATAATAGCGGTTGTCTAGATGATGAATTATAAAGGAAACTATAACGGTTCATAAACAAGTATAATCATCAACTTATAAAATGCACTCAGTTGAAACTTGGAAAACTTCGCACAAGATAAAACCACGTGCCTTTGTAGTCAACACTACGGAACCCTATTCTATGTGTGGTCTAGCACGCACTTGGTCGATTTCTTAAACTACTCTGACATACCATGCATGCCAAAAAGCCTATTCTGCATAAGGTGAATCTAAGAATGGTGGGCGCTTACAATATAGCATAGAGCCTTCCTTAATAAATGACCCATCTAACGATAAAATAATTTACATAAAAAGAATATACATTATAACATATTAAGGTACCTACTTCTATCCTTACACACAACATAATAACAAAAGTTTAATCAAAACAAATCAAATTTTACAGCACACAAACCTCGGATATTCACAAAATCACAGCAATTTATCTAAAACTTTTGACATTTCCATTTAACGTTCGACGACGCATAAAATAATCGCAATTACCACCGAATACCTATCATAATAATATCTGTGCAACTAGCGGGTTCACGGCCCCGTGAAATCATCCCCCTCTCACCCCTAAAACTTCACCCCCGTAGAACAATTAACGATTAATGTAGTGGAAACAGTCAAGGTTGTGTAAAGCACTCTTTGCTTTTCTTACGAGTAATGCGTCTGTTTTCATTGTTAAACGACATGCTGCGGGTTTTAAAAGTCGTATCGTATATTTATTTGTATAGATTATAAAAATAAATTGAAGTGTCTGTTTGTAATGTTAACAGTTTTTTTTACTAAATGCATTTGAAAATATATACGGTCCTTAGCCTTACATAATTAGAAATTATTAAAAATTATGTTTGTCTGTTTGCTCTAGCTATTCTCTGGAATGGATAGACCGATTAATACTAAATGATGTTAAACGATAAATGATGTTTTCATGTAACAAAATAATGCGTACTTTCATATGCATTTCAGGAAAAACTGTACATTTAAAATTACAAACCGACACTTCATTATTTATTTCATATAAAAATATTCCTAAAAACATATTGTAGGAATAACTAATAAACTAAAAATAATAAATAATAATGAATTAACCCATAAATAAGTCAAATACCGTTCAACAATGGAAACGGACCTCGATCTCTCGTAGAGTGCGTCAAGATTTTATGACGACACACGCAAGCATCGCCGCAAGACGATTTTATATCTTACTTGCCATTGCCAGCGGCTTCCCATTATTTCTTGTTTCGTTCTTGATTCTAATATAATTTTGTCAATGCCGAACTCCTATACAACCCTTATTCTACTTCTTAAAGAGTGATATTAAAAAAAAAATGTTAAAAGAAAATGCATGTCGTATACAATATATCCGTGTGGTGACGGATTAAGAATACAAAGTGTCACCACCCCTATTCATTCCATGGTGGTCGTAAGAGGCGACTAAAGGAACAAAATAAGCAGCTAACATCACTGCCTAAAGAAGGAAAACTTGAAACAAATATTTTACCATCCCGTCTGGCCAGCGTGGTATAGTAGACCAAAACCAGGTAGGTAGTAGAGCCACGCTGATTTCAGCATGAATGGGCCGGCTCGACCGGGGCGGTACTACCCTCGCACAAAACACCAGCCTAAAATGACAGCACTCGTGCTGCTCGTGTTTCGATGGTGGGTGCGAGACCGGAGGCCCAAAGATGCAGGGGTGACAGTTATCGGGGTATATGTGTGAGCAGTGGAATTCTGTGGAGTCATTGTGGGGGAGACGTGGGTCGAACCGTCGGCCAGGGAGACCTGTAGAAACGGTGGTGCCGCTGGCCGCCCGCGGCATAGAGAGGGGCCCAACCGCGGCTAACCACCTCGGGAGGCTGCCCCGTCAGGTCGCGCATAATCTCGGAGTGGCTCGTCGTGCCGGTTGGTGACCGGACGGTGGGACCCGGCGACCACTTTCGGGAGGGTACGGGGGCCCTTCCGTCCGACGGTTCGGTCACCGTCTTGCCTCACCGTTACATGACGACACAGTCTTCCGAGTCTCGGTCAAACACTGCCGCGATGACTGTCATGCCTTTCACGTCCCCTTATCCCTACACTAACCAAACCATGGCAGCAATAAAGAGAAGGCATATAAGTACCACAGCGGCATCCACTTTTCCCACCAACCCGCTTTTTGAGGTGGAGTTCACAAATATTCGTGGACTCCATGCAAACCTCAATGCCGTCCACCAGCACCTTGAGACGGTACGGCCGGCTATGCTCTTTCTAACGGAGACACAGATACGCCGCCCTGCCGACACGACATATCTCCTCTATCCTGGATACCAGCTTGAGGAGAGCTTCCTCGCGAAGGCTGGGGTGTGTCTTTTCGTCAGGGCGGATGTTTGTTGTCGCCGTCTGCGCTGCCTTGAGGATCCATCCTTCTCCATCCTCGGGGTGCACGTGGATTTCGGCTCTACGAGTCGAATTTACGTGTGCCTCTACCGTTCCCACACAGGAGACTCGGAGACAACTCGTCTATTCGACCATATAAGTCTGGCAGTGGATAGAGCGCAAGAGCAGTTCCCAACTGCCGAACTGGTGCTTCTGGGAGACTTTAACGCACACCATGAGTCCTGGTTGGGATCTCCCAGAACTGACCATGCTGGTCGAACCGCCCACGCATTCGCTCTCACGCATGACCTTACCCAACTGGTACTCCAGCCCACCAGGATACCAGACATACCGAGCCAGGCGCCCTCCTTGCTTGACCTTCTGCTGACGAGTCACCCAGCGCAGTACAGTACAACGGTTCTTGCCCCCCTGGGATCCTCCGATCACTGCCTGGTGTCTACCGCGGTGCCCCTTGATGCTCCGCCACGACCTGTGCCTGCATCACGACGACTATGGCACTACTCGTCAGCAGATTGGGATGGAATGCGGGAGTACTTTGCATCCATCCCATGGGCTCAACGCTGCTTCAAAGACAGAGATCTGTCGCAGAGTGTGTCTGCCATTGTTGATGAGATCACTGTCGGTATGGAATATTATATTCCCCACAGTGATGTCGTCAGCACGAAGACCCGTCCCTGGTTCAATAGCGAGTGCTCCCATGCGGTTGCACTTAAGCAATCAGCCTATCGTGCATGGGCCAGGGCCCGCGCTCAAGGCGACCCTGACATCGATCACTTAAAAGCAGCGTTTAACAAAGCCACAAGGAATTGCAAGAGGGCTTACAAAAGAGCGGATGCCCAGCGCATTGCACAGATTGGCCAGGAACTCATTTCACACCCTACGGGTAGCCGTAAGTTCTGGCGACTGGCTAAAGCTGTGCAAGCTAACCACTGCCAGCCCTCGTTACCACCGCTGAAATATCCCGACGGAACACTTGCTCATGAGCCGCAAGAGAAAGCGCAGTTGCTTGTCGATCTCTTTGCGGCTAACTCCCGAATCGATGACCGTGGCGTGCATCCGCCCACGATTCCGGTCTGCGACTCCACTATGCGGGACATTCGTATTCGGCAAAGGGATGTCTTTGTCGAGCTGCGGTCACTCGACGTTCGGAAAGCCAGTGGACCCGACGGTATCCCAGCGGTGGTTCTCAAGAACTGCGCCCCAGAGTTGTCTCCTGTATTGACGCGCTTGTACCGGCTGTCTTATTCTTCAGGAATTGTCCCGGAGGCCTGGAGAGAGGCGAATGTTCAGCCTGTCCCTAAAAAAGGCGAGCGGTCCGATCCGGCCAATTACCGACCAATAGCCATCACTTCCATTCTCTGCAAGGTGCTCGAACGGATCATCAACAGACAATTGGTCAAGTACCTAGAAGATCACTCCCTACTAAATGATCGGCAATATGGATTTAGGCCGAACCGATCTACGGGTGATCTTTTAGCGTTTGTAACACACCTTTGGGGTGAGGCTATTGATAGGCATGGCGAGTCATTGGCAATCAGTCTTGACATGGCCAAGGCCTTTGATAGGGTCTGGCACCGGTCGCTTCTCTCCAAACTTCCCACATTCGGCCTGCCCCGCAAACTCTGCGACTGGGTCGCCGCCTTCCTGCACCAACGCCGCATTAGGGTCCTTTGCGACGGCGCGGCCTCTGATTATAGACAGGTAAACGCTGGTGTACCTCAGGGCTCCGTCCTGTCGCCCACACTGTTTCTTCTGCATATCAATGATATGTTAGCCCTTGGCAACATACATTGCTATGCAGACGATAGCACAGTTCATGGGCGATATTTTGGACACCCTACAGCCAAGCTAGCAGATATTGAGGAAAAACGGCAGGAGCTTGTCGCTGAGCTTGACCGGGTTCTCGGCCGCATCTCTCAATGGGGAAATGAGAATCTGGTCGAGTTCAACGCCAAGAAAACACAGGTGTGCGCGATCTCTACCAAGAAGTCTCCCTTCCTTCCCCTCCCTACTTTTCAGAGCACTCAACTGCCACTGCAGGATAGGCTCAGTATCCTGGGGGTGGATATCTGTCATGATCTCAACCTGCGTGAATACATTGAGAGCGTCATTAAGGCGGCATCGCGGAAGTTGGGCGTACTGAACAGGGTGAGACGTTTCTTCGCGCCCGAGCATCTGTGTCTTCTTTACAAGACCCAGGTTCGTTCGTGCGTGGAGTACTGCTCTCATCTCTGCGATGGATCCGCTCAGTATTTGTTTGACGCTCTCGATCGGTTGCAGCGACGAGCAATCCGCATTATCGACAGTAACGAAGTCACCGAGTCCCTTGAGCCCCTGCAGCTGCGAAGAAATGTCGCCTCCATGGCAGTCCTCTATCGCTTACATCATGGAGAGTGTTCTGAAGAGTTGTTCCAACTGGTCCCCCCTTCCCCTTTCCTATACAGGACAACACGTGCTGGCCTCGGAAGCCACCGCTTCAGAGTGGTTGACATACGCTCTCGAACTAAACGGTTCGGCTCTTCCTTTCTGTGCCGAGCAGTTAAAACCTGGAACTCTCTACCAGCGCATGTGTTTCCTCCCTTCTATGACCCCGGGTCCTTCAAGCGGGGCGTGAAAAAGCATCTTACTAGGCCGCCATAGTGTGGGCCACCGTGCTGCACTGTCCGTTGTGGCAGTAAGGATGGTGGCCTTCACTTCTGGATTCTGTTCATGCTTTCCATCAGGCAGGGCAGAGTCATTTTGGCAGCTAATATAAAAAAAAAAATAAAAAAAAAAAAAAAAAAAAAAAAAAAAAAACCTCCTTTCAAAGGAGAGACCTATGTCCAGCAGTGGACTGTTAGAGGCTGTTGATGATGATGATGATACAATATATATAGGGTTTTTCAACAAGAACTTTGTTTTTTAAAACAAAACCAAGAATTTATATGAAGATGATTGTTTTGTATTCAATAAAAATTAGAATCATAATTGCCGAACTTTTCTCTTAATAAAGAGAAAAGTTTGGCAATTATTAATGAAAAATGATTTCTGTCAAATTTCCACCACGAGCACGCAGATGTCGATTCTTTCTCGTGATCCATTGACCATTACCGCATTTCCAGCGTCATCCTAAAAAAAAAACGGCCTAATCACGCTTCCAGACCACATAGCGCACCATACAGTGACACGTTGAGCTTGCAAAGGATTCTCAAGAATTGCTCTTGGATTTGATGTTGAAATTCTTTGTTTTAGAAAACAAAGTTCTTGTTGAATAACCCTTTACAATCCTTCGTTCTTCAGTTAATAGAATACATTTAGACTTTAATTACCGACCTGTAAAAATATAAGTAAAAGGTTTACATGGAAAAATACCTAAGTTACATTTAAGTTACCATTCACACCAACATTTTCCATCTGGTAGAAAATAGCAATTCCATTATAAGTAGAAGGCAGGTGGTACAATGTGATATATTAGCATCTGTTTATTGTTTAAACAAGCTACGTGTGTGAGGAGAATTACTTTGCGGATTATATTTAAACACGAATTCCTCTAGGGTATAAATAAATATTTCGGACATCTTACACACGATGCTTTTTAGTCCCAAACTAAGCAGAGCTTAAATAAGGGGTACTAGACAACTGATATAAATACATGAACATATTTTTTTCTAAATATATACATAGAAAACACCCAAACTCCGAAACAAATATTTGCGGATCACACAAACATTTGGTCCGACCCGGGGTCGAACCCAAGAAATCGAAATGTACCCAAACGTTCTCCGTTTTCCATTCTATTTCTCTATTCTCATAAGACATTGGCTAATATTTTGTTTTGATCACGTGACTGACGATTAGCCAATGAAACAAGATAATTGAGAAATAGAATAGAGAATGGAATAGAAAACAAAATACGTTTGCAACTTGGCTAGATGAAGAACTTGGCAGGATGATGATGTTTTCCTAGCTTATTTCGGTCACGACGGCCAGTCTGAACGGGACCAGCCAACAATGCAGGAGATTTTATAGTGCACAAGTGTGTAAGCAAACATACGTGCACTCTCTGGTCTCTTACTCTCAGAGGGGAGAGATCAGAGGCTGTAGACAGGACCGACGGCTTTATGAACGCTCCGAGGCACGCTATGGCATATTATGTTTTAAAGTTTAGTAGGTACTTACAAGAAATTACCAACATCAACGTTCTGCACTAAACTTTTGGAGTTTCCAGAACGTACACAAACCAACTTTTAATTGATGTAGATGGCTAAGGTTTTTACTAATCAAAGCCTTGTTTTTATACAAATGAACACAAATAAGTACTAAGTTTCATAAGCCTGGCGTCATACCCATTACGAACACCATCTGCCACACGTTACTGAAAAATAAAACTCGAAATCCTATTAAAGCCTTTGAATCTTGAGGTACGACCTTTTACTAACCTATTATTAAATTAAACCCCTTCTCTAAATACCTGGTTGCAATATGCAAGAGCTGTACCAAAACACTCGAAAGACACAATAAATCTCATACGTAACCGCTATCTCGCCACAGCGCACATACATTACCCGCTACAAAGGTCCATGCCACGTGTGGCATTGGCCATTAAGTGACGCCACTCCGCCGATAATAATATAACAGCGGGAGACTAGCGGATTAGGTTAAAGTTAAATTGTGTATTGTGTCGTGGTAAGTGGTGTCTGGGAAAATGTTAACTGTAGTTTATTAATTGTATTAAGCGGACTGTTATAATGAGAATTAAAATGAGAAAGGTAGTCAGTAGATTTCAATTCGGGGCGGTTCTACCCTGTCACAGAAGAACAAACTAAAATAGCACTACGATACAGAATCATGTCACTAGGCCTGCATAGTGTGGGTCACCATGCTTCATTGTCTGGACTCCTGTGACCTCTACTCATGCTTTTTATGAGGTAGACTTAAATATAAAAAACAAAGCACTGAACTGAGCCACGTGTTTCCTTCCCACCATGATCCCGGGTCCTTTAAACGGGGCGTGAAAAAGCATCTCACTAAGCCGCCATAGTGTGGGTCGCCATACTTTATTGTCTGCATTCACAGAAAGTGTGGTGGCCCCCACTCATGGATTCTGCTTTCCATCAGGCAGGGTAGAGTCATTTTGGATGGCTAAATATTAAAAAAAAAACATATTTAACTAGCTTTTACGTTTAGCATCGTAAGCCTATCTGTCCTTTCAGACTGTAATCCATCGCCGTGTCAAAATTAAATTCTGTTCGACTGTTTCCCCGTTAAATAATAATTTTCCAGATATTTCCAAAAAATTCTTCTGTCTGATATTTTAATAGGATTGTGCTTGTCACTCAGTCCTTTTTATTTCTCGTAAAAGCGTGAACTTTGTGAAAAATAAGTATGTATTATGTACACCTATTTTTTGTCAGTGCGGAAATTCCATCGGATACATCAGTTGGTGGCTATATCGAACCAACGAAAACCGCACGCCGTCTCGGCTATTATAAGCAAAAGAACCGTCGAAAGAAAGGCCCTGGAAACCCGACAACCCAACAGGCATGAGTATTACTGACAAATGGATTTCACATAGTGAAAACTATTCTCTTTGAAAATTAAAATATCCTGTATAACGGCCAGCGATCGTAATAGTGTTGAATTGTTCAATTTTGATTTTGTACACTCGCATTTTCAAGCCTTTGCTGCAGAATAAATATCAACCACCCAGTTCCCCTCCCATTATCAATTTGTAATGCTATAAAATAACGGGAAAACTTCCAACACTTCTCAGACACACCTGGCCCAAAGCATTGCGCTCATAAACACAATCTTTTCCAGCTTCACAACTTTGCCAAAAGATATATTACACAACTTGCAGCGCCCTCTGTTATGATAGCCTTGATTTATAGCCCGAAGTAATGAGCACGTGTCGCGGACAGATGGCGCCACTGAGTTGTTTATTAGACACCCCGATTTATTGCGGAGGGGTTACTTGTTCAACATATAACTGGTTATTGAACAAGGTCTTATCGTTTTGTTTGAGTGCAAATGTGTGTAATATTACTTGGGAGGTTCCCTCTTGATTGCCAAAATAATGGTTGTTTAAATGAGCAATACACACGGAGTTCCTTTGCACCCTTAATTATTTTTCTGTTTTTACTCAACTGCGTCAGAAAAAGGGTAACGTTTCGAGCGTATTTGTGTATGGTCGGGTGGGGACAATTGGCACATGCTAAGAGAAAGTAAAAAAAGGAAGAAGGTAATAACGAATGGTACCCAAGAGATGGCAATAGGAATATAGGTAGACAAATGAAAAGATGGGAAAATGACTTCAAGAAAATAGCTGGTCCAGTATGCCTGGTCCATCAACAGCCTTTAACAGTCCACTGCTGGACATAGGCCTCTCCCTAGAAAGGAGGTTTTGGCCTACTATACCACGCTGGCCAGACGGGTTGGTAAAAGGTTTGTTTCAAGTTTTCCTTCTCTTGGCAGTGATGTTAGCTGTTTATTTTGTTCCTTTAGTCGCCTCTTACGACACCCATGGAATGAATAGGGGTGGTGACTAGAGATGGGTTTCTGCCCGGGCGGATTGGGCACATTGAATAAGCGCCCGATAAATGCCCGTAAATGCCGAATAAATGCCCTTTACCTGGGCAAAAACTTCAATTTACATTTTATTAATTTAAATTGTGTGTAAATATATGTGTATGCAGCAAAGAGTAATTAACAAAAAAATATGATATATTCCTGGATATAAATATGTAACTATTTTAGTTTTTTCTTCAAATCTATGGTCATGGGCGTATAAAAAAAACCAAATTGAGTATTATAATGATAGCAGTTCTTTAAATGTTATAGTTAGTTATCTGTGACATAAACACAGTATTTTTGTTTCGATAACAATAGTCGATAGTATAAGTATATACCATACATGTAAAACTGACATAATAGACCAGGGTAGAAGCGTCTTAAAATAATAAAAAGTGAACATAAATTGTAGTAGGATGAAAGTGATGAAACCCATTGGAAAAGGAGGTGAATATTATAAAAAATGGAAGGAAAAATAATTTACGGGCGATCTGAGGTCGGGAAGGAAAAACGGTTTATGTCGATTTCCGGCAAAACTACAAATCCTATGAAAAAAAAATGAAAGGCAAAGTTGTAGGTAATAAAAAGATCTACAACTTTTGTATTTGCACTTTTTTCACATAACCTCAAATTTTATGTGAAATATTCAAAAAACTTAGTTTTTGGTTTTTTCTTTTTATCTTTTACAAATAAAATTATTTTTTCAAGAAATTTTGTGAAAACTTACCTTTCTATGTCCTGAATACACCGTAATTTATTTGATTTGAAATATCTATTTTTTCACCTCATTTTGACTTAATACCGAGAAAAACTTGGTTTAGGAAAGACCTATGCCGAGCGGTTAAAAACTGGAACTCGCTACCATCCCACGTCTTTCCTTCCCATTATGAACCCGGGTCCTTTAAGAGGGGTGTGAAAAAGCATCTCACAAAGTTTAGGTCAGCGTCGCCATACTTCCTCCATCGCAGGCAGTGTGGTGGCCCCCTCTCATGCTTACCATCACGCAGAGTGGAGTCACATTGGTAGGCATCAAATAAAAAATGTTGTAAATTAAGACTTGATCTTGCTCAACCTACCATTATTCAAGTTGAACGAGTCGGATTCAGAATTTGATGATTTTTTCAAATTAATACGTCTCATGATGCTCAACCATCAAAATCAACCAGTCGAACCGAATTTTTTGATGTAACGTCTAACATCGACTTAAATGACGATGATAATGAAATTAAAGATTTATTACTATTCTCTTTATTGACACTTGACATACAGGGTGAATTTTTGAGACGGGACAGTAAGGGTAGGTACCTTAACCGTTACAGTTACAGGAAAACGCTTTTAGGAGACTATCCATAATTTTTTAAGATATTCTGAACTGCATTCACAGGTTTTGGAAAAAATGTACAGCCAGCAAGAAAATGGTCATTATAAACAAAAACTTTTTTTGCTGCCAATCGATCCTGTTTTTTATTAGGATCAAAAGTCTCTGGACTGGACCGACTGAGGTTTGAGTACTAGAAATGTCAGAAATCGCAAAAAACTTTTACCATATATTTGTACGGAAATAAATCATTTTAATATGTATTTTAGACACTGTCTAAAACCATTAAGGAATTTCAGGACTTAAAATAAAAGGCAGGCGAGTGAACTGTTTGCTGTGAGCTTCTATAATATAATGACGTAAAAATTGACAATCAATCAATGACACTACACAGTAATAAGATGAGCCTTAAATATAATAATCGTCAATACGTTGCTGCCGCATTTAACGTAGGCGCTCCAACATGCCCCCGGGCGTTGAAAGTACCACTTTCAACAAGACTCCGAAGATACCGGTAATGGACATATCCTGTTGAACGCCCTTCGTATTGTGCCCATCGAGGTCTTGATGTCGGCGACACGAACGATTCCGTCAGATCCCGGGTGAACAGCCGTAACTCGTCCTAATCTCCACTGCAGAGGCGGAAGATTGTCCTCCTTTATGACGACTATAGTATCGACCTTCAAGCCATCCTTACAAGAGCGCCACTTGACGCGTTGCTGCAACTCAGCAATGAATTCCTTGCTCCATCTTGATCAAAAATGTTGGCGAAGCTGTTCGATGCGCCGATACCGACTGTGAGGGTTAGTGGAATGCTCTTCAAAAATTGGCTGCGGCAAGGACGTGAGTGGACGACCGACGAGAAAATGACCTGGTGTCAGCGGAGTGCAATCGGCAGGGTCTGAAGATAGTGGTGTTAATGGGCGTGAATTTAAAATTGCTTCGATTTGTACTAATGTGGTGCTAAGTTGTTCGAAGGTTAAATTACAATTTCCCAACACTCGGTATAAATGATACTTAACAGATTTAACACCCGCTTCCCAAAGACCGCCGAAATGAGGGGTATAAGCAGGAATGAAATGAAAGTTGATTCCCTCACTGGCCATACTCGCACCCAAAGAATCTCTGCTAGCCTTTAAAAATTTGGAAAGTTCGTTGTACGCACCAACAAATGAGGTACCGTTATCCGAATAAATATGTACGGGCTTTCCTCTCCGTGCTATAAACCTATGTAAACATAATAAGTAACTGCTGCTAGTCAAGTCACCTACAAGCTCTAGATGAATAGCTTTGGTTGTAAAACAAATGAAGATTGCTATGTATACCTTTACGAGCCTACAACCGCGACCTGAACGACTAGCACTCATAATAGGGCCAGCATAATCGACGCCTGTGGTTTCAAAGGGAAAACCACCTGGAAGAAGGCGCTGCCGTGGCAAATTACCCATCAATGGAGTAACCACCTTACCTTTCATTCGATGACAGAGTACGCACTTATGATAACAGGCCTTAGCTAGATTTCGACCTCCTATGGGCCAATAGGACTCTCTTATTGAAGCCAACAATAGTTGTGGCCCTGCGTGCATCAACCTCTTATGCTCATAATTAAATAATAATTTAGTAAAATCGTGAGTGGACTGTAATAGTATAGGGTGTCGTTTATTATAGTTAAAATCGGAATTGTCGAGACGTCCTCCGACACGCATTATGTTATCGTTATCTAAATAAACATTAAACTTTAAAAGGACGCTCCTTTTAGGTAACTTTTGTTGTGATAAAAGTAAGTTGTACTCGAAGAATGATTGACGCTGACTTTGTATAATCAAAATGTTTAATGCCTTTTTTAATTCATCGTTTGATAGAAAATTAGAACTTATCGATTGCTTTTGACATGATTTAATGAATCGCAACACATAAGCCGTAGAACGTACTAAGCGAGAGTAATTAGAAAAGCGACTAAAATCGATTAACTGCTCATGATCATATTGCTTAACACTGACAGTTAGTGACACATCGGGTCGAGTTTCAGGGAGAGTATCCGAGTCTGAACCTTTGACTAAAGAGGGCCAGTCACATGGGTCTTGTAATAGAAAGCTAGGACCAGACCACCACAAGTCCAAACTGTGCAGATTCTGAACATCAACGCCGCGTGATATCAGGTCTGCTGGGTTTTTATCCGTCGGGACATGTCGCCAGGTACAGTGACCTGCCAGTTCTAAAATTTCAGCAACGCGATTGCGTACAAATGGCTGAAGTTTAGATGGCAACATCTGTAACCACCCCAAGACTATAGTGGAGTCAGTCCAACAACACACGCGACTAAACTTCACTCTAAGTGAGCTAGATACCTTCTCGCAAAGACGAGCTCCCACCACAGCGCCACACAACTCCAATCTAGGAATTGTTGTTGGTTTGATTGGCGCTACTCTACTCTTTGCCATCAGTAATCGGACCATACAGTCACCCTCACTATTGACACTACGTATAAAGGCACAAGCTCCGTATGCACGTTCAGATGCATCTGTAAAGATGTGGAGTTCTAAGTCTGTATACGATTCACAAACGACAATACGTGGAATTCGAAAAGAATTCACACAAGGCAAGTTTGTCACAATGGCTAGCCATTCTGCATTAATTTCAGGAGATAATGGATCATCCCACGATAATTTATCAAGCCACATTCTTTGTAATAACATTTTCATGCTTATTACAAAGGGGGATAACAATCCTAAAGGGTCAAAGATTCTAGCAATGACAGACAACAAGTCACGTTTAGTATGATTGGTGGAAGACACGGTGGAAGTGACTGAAAATACGAGCTCATCTGAACCTGCATACCAGCCTAAGCCCAGCAGTTTGTCAGGCTCAGTAGACCCAAAATTTAAGTCAAGTGATGACTGGTCAATCGCAGACAGCAATTGAGGCTCGTTTGACTTCCACTTAAGTGGCATACAAGCCGCCGCAAGTGTCTTCGTAACCTCCTGACGAATAAATTTGACGTCATCTAATCGATCCCCCCCTGTCAGGAGATCAT
Organism: Phragmatobia fuliginosa; assembly: GCA_932526445.1. NCBI lineage: Eukaryota > Metazoa > Arthropoda > Insecta > Lepidoptera > Erebidae > Phragmatobia > Phragmatobia fuliginosa. Next base: position 20,031,527 of record OW052072.1, on the reverse strand, counting down.
CGACGTAAAAGTCGTGCTTGATGACGTCAGCAACCTTCTCATTCTTACAGTCAAGACCTAACTGATAAAGGCATCGGGTAGCTAAAAATGGTGCACTAGCTGTACCGTAAGTGACAGTATTTAATTTATAAACCTTGACATGATCTGATTCCTTATCGCGCCAGAGAACCTGCTGCAGGTGTCTATCAGATGGGTGGACGTCCACGCATCTGTACATCTTCTGGATATCTCCGGCTAAGACATACTTGTACTGTCTAAACCGAAGAAGTATAGACAGAAGGTCGTCTTGAATGGTTGGGCCAACCATCTGTATTTCGTTCGAAGAAACACCAGAAGTTGTGGGACAGCTCGCATTGAAGACCACACGAAGTTTCGTGGTACTGCTCTGCTCACGTAATATCCCGTGATGTGGTATGAAGTAACCAGAAGGGTTTAAGGCTGATTGTTTACATTCAGTCATATGCCCTAGTAATTCATACTCGGACATAAACGCGTGATACATTTTACTAAATTCAGCTTTGTATTTTAATCTACGCTCCAATGAATAAAGACACTGAGTAGCTTTATGAACTGAGTCTCCCAGAACAGAAGGGCTTTGTTTGAGTGGAATACGAACACAGAAGCGACCGCTCGCCAATCGTGTCGTATTTTTAATTAAGTGTTCCTCACACCTCTTCTCTTCTGGAGAGTACTGAGAAGTCTTATTATTAATCTCTTCTAACTGCCAAAAATTAGTCAAGTCAGTTCGAATTTTGTCTAAATCCGTAGAATCAGTAGAACTCAATTTATCAAAATGACACCTTATATTATTAGAAAGCAAGGTGACGCAATTACGACTGATGGGACCGGACACGATCCAGCCTAGTCTGGTTTCGAATAGGATAGGTTTTCCAATACCTAACTTTATCCGCTGGGTACCCAATAAGTCCCAGAAAACATCAGCACCAAGTAATAAATCTACATCAGCAGGCTTGTAAAAAGTGGGGTCAGCTAGACAGACTTGAGACGGAATACCTAAGTCAGAAATGTTTATTACGACATGGCACCTCAGTAGTAATTGATGGTAAAACAAAACACATTAATTTAATATTAAAACAATTATTAATTGATGTCATATGGATACGACATGTTTTACCTACGTGTGACGTCACGTTACTAATGCCAAATATCGACCTATCTATCTCATTAGTACTTAAATCTAACTGTTTACATAATCGTTGCGTTACAAAACTCGATGTACTACCGCTGTCAAGCACTGCGCGAACCATATGTTCACGACCACTACGATCACGTAACTTGACTAACGCGGTGGATAACAACACATCATGTTGATTATTATCACAAAGTGATGTGATGTTAGCCGATAACGCAACATTACTTGTCTCAGTGCTCGCAGACGGCACCGACAATACAGGAAACAAGTCATTAGACGAGTTTTGAAGATTATCTTGATTAGTATTCGCTGTACTTTTAAAATCAACTACATGAATAAGTGTATTATGCCGGCGTTTACAATGTTTACAACCCGGCTTCTTACAGTGATTAGCAAAATGACCCGGGCGAAAGCAATTATAACAAACTTTGTAGGTAGGTAACAACTTAATACGAGCTTCAATGCTTAGTGCTAGAAACTGTGTACAATTATTTAAATAATGGTCACCTTTACATTTAGGACAAACCTTCATAACCGTATTGGTACTAGAACTATTGTTTCCTTGCACAGTCACCATAGATTTAACCTTATGGCATACCTTTGTATTCAGCTGGGACGAATTATTTCGCGACAATTCTAACGTTTCAATTAAATCAGCGCGCGCGCGTATGAATTGAAGGAATGTATCAAAGGTAATCTTACTATCTTTATCTATACGACCCTTATACTCCTCCCACTCACGGAACGTTTTGCTGTCTAGCTTGCGAGTAATTATATAAATCAGAAGAGTGTCCCAGTGCTTAACCGGTTCGCCTAAATATTCTAACGAACGTAGGTTTTTATTTAATTGATCAATTAATCCCTTTAAAACGACTGATGATTCTTTAGTTATTGGATCAATGTTAAATATAGCCGCAATATGATTATGTATTAACAACCTTTTGTTGTCAAAGCGCTCGCATAGTACATTCCATGCCACAGTATAATTACTTGCAGAAAATTCAATCGACTGTATAACGACAGCAGCGGAATCCTCCAGTGACGTACGTAAATAGTGGAATTTATTTATTGGGTCGATATCATCATTAGAGTGGATCAGACTTGTGAAGGTATCACGAAACTCCAACCAGTTGTTGTAAGACCCATTGAATTTAGGCAACTGAATTGTAGGTAACTTGACTGGCTTATGACAACTAGCGCGGGTACTATTACCACTATGAAAAGAATCACTACTTTTATTTAAATCGCTTAACAGATTTTGAGCCCTAGAAAGTGATCTTTAATACAGTGATTCAAACTGTGAACGCTCAGATAATTGTAATTTAATATCATCGACGATAGAATCTAATTTTAATTGTACCTCATCATATTGTTCGTACAACGACTCAATCTTGCCAACACGCAGCTGAAGTTCTGTTACGTCGCATCTACTCATCGACTTAGGATCGGTTAGGGCATCTAGATAATTGATAAATGCGGTTAAACGGCCTTTAAAGCTGCCTCGCTTCTTTACAAGCTCCCTTTCCTCGGCCATACTGGGAAACGGGTGAATTAAACCTGTAATTTACAATAATAAAGCGTGAACAAAGTATACGTATAGCTTTTTTAATACCTACAATATTTAACACTATATGCCAACTATGATATTCAAATTAAATAATAACAACAAATAACAGTAATAAGCGAATACTAAGTACAAACTCGTTTTATAAAATGACTCAATAAATGTTAACAAACAGATAAGAAAGAGTAACGTATAAGTATATATATGCGGTTATAAATGTTAACAATCGCTAATAATTGCATACCAAATAAATCTAACACTCAATAAATTGTATCTAACATTTACACCAAAGTACCTACCTAAATGCTTATATGTGGATAATATTTTTTACACTAAATTAATCTTAACAATTTAACATAATGTACACTTAAATTGAAATAATGTAATATTAATAATTACTATACCTATAACAAATAAGTATGATTTTCAATTTAACTGCTACTCATTAAGATTACAAGTACTATTCACATTTACTATAAACTGTACGGTAGATACATATGCGATGAAACTACACTAATTGATACAATAAAATTGGTAATAATACACTAACCTGATAATATCTACGACACAGTTTGCTTATATATTACCTGAATTGAGTGTTGGGTTACGATATACCTGATGCATAAAAGTTAACACCACAAAGTACTCTTTTCATATACCACTTCGCCGGTAGATAACGCCCGTGAAGATAAATTTATTTATTGTAATCTTCAGCTGATATTACTTAAATAATGGATTTTCTTCAACAATGTAGCTGATTGACGATTATCCGGTACGAATGGACCATGTCTAAAACCATTAAGGAATTTCAGGACTTAAAATAAAAGGCAGGCGAGTGAACTGTTTGCTGTGAGCTTCTATAATATAATGACGTAAAAATTGACAATCAATCAATGACACTACACAGTAATAAGATGAGCCTTAAATATAATAATCGTCAATACGTTGCTGCCGCATTTAACGTAGGCGCTCCAACAGACACAGACAACAGATAACTTTCATATAAATGATCTACGAAATAAATTGGTCAAAATGACCGCCGTTTTAACGAATACATAAGGACACTGGTTTTTGTACTGTGCTAGTGGCAGCCGATAATTTTCTTAGATAGTGGAGTGTAGTTTCTTAGTAATGGTTGAGTTTTATGAAGGTACTCTTAATTCTGCCGTGTATAACGACTTCATTTTAGAGAATCTCCAAAAGCATTTGGTTGAATGTCTCTTGTCAGAATTGCGAAAAGTTTATTTTCAGCAAGATGGCGTTCCGCCATTATTTCAGTTTGAATATGCAGTTCGGGTCACAGTGGATAGGTACACATGGTCCAACCAAGTGGCCACCTCGTAGCCCCGATCTAACGCCTCTCGATAATTTTCCGTGGCACTATCTAAAAACGAAGACTACAAAAAAAATACAACAGTATTCAGGAGCTGAGAGATGCATTAACAAGGATTTTAAATGATATCTATTCAAGTAAATTATCAGCTGCTACTAGCTCAGTACAAAAATGAATAAACTTATGTATTCGTGAAAACAGCGGTCGTTTTGAGCAATTTATTTCGTAGATTAATTAAATGTAAGTTATCTAAATGGCAGTTATCTGTTTTCTGTGTCTAAAATACATGTTTAAATGATTTATTTCCGTACAAATGTATGAGAAAAGTTTTTTGCGATTTCTGACATTTCTAGTACTCAAATCTCAATCGGTCCAATAGAGACTTTTTATCCTTATAGGAACCAGGATCGATTGGCATTAAAAAAAGTTTTTGCTTAAAATGACCATGTTCTTGCTGGCTGTACATTTTTTACAAAATCTGAAAATGCAGTTCAGAGTATCTTAAAAAAATATGGATAGTCTTCTTAAAGCGTTTTACTGTAACTAGAACGGTTAAGGTACCTGCCCTTACTGTCCCGTCTCAAAAATTCACTCTGTATACTGTTGACGACTGATGGTAGTCTCCAAAAATGCCTGTTTCATAAAGCACATGACTCTCGGTCGCGTATTACCAGATTCATAGGCAATTAATTGGCGATGAGTGTCCTGGACTCAGCAATACGTTTTATTCTACACTGCCAAGCTGCCACTTATTATTATTATTATTGTTCTCTTTATTAAAATCAAAATACTTATTCATTACATTTTTAAATATATAAATCTAAAAAATACATTTAAAAATAACATCGAATGAAAAAATAAAAAATGTTATTATTATTAAACATATTTACAAGAGTTATATTTGTTAATTTTTTACGAATTTTCGACAAAAATAATGAAACGAACTGTGATTATTTGTGATTTTAATTACAAAAATTTATAATTAATAATTAATTATAAGTTTTAATTTACAACATACTGACTTTCATTTAAATTAAGAAAAAATAGATTAGGAAAACATTTGTTTTTCACAAAACAAAGGTATTCGTTTTTTCTGCCCAGTGCTCGGGCATTTATTCGGGCGTAAACTTATTTATGCCCAATCTGCCCAGTTTATGCCTTTCCGCCCGTATCTGTTTTCGCCCTCGACCCATCACTAGTGGTGACACTTTGTATTCTTAATCTAATCTTAATCCATCACCACACGGACAAAAAAAATTGGACGAAGGTAATAACAGAATGGTACCCAAGAGATGGCAAAAGAAATATAGGTGGACAAATGAAAAGATGGGAACATGACTTCAAGAAAATAGCTGGTCCAGTATGGATAGGAAAATGTTGGCATCTTTAGATGAGGCATTCGTCGATATACAAGCTGTTGCAGACGAACATACAGTTGCCGATAATTGAAAGAAGAAAATAAAAAAAATAGTTTTAAAGTAGGCATGTTACAATATTGGAAAAAAAATGGAACAGCAATAAAGGCTAGGTATTTTATTTAACTACTTTAAGTATTATTAGTTAAAATATTCAATACTAGTTGAGTCCCGTGGTGTTACCCGCGGAGCTAAGCTAGTCTTAAAATAATTAGCCTAAGTTACTCCTTGTATCATCAGCTTTTTGCCAGTGGAAGTCCCATCAAAATCGGAACAGCCATTACAGAGATTAACCTGAACAAACAGACAGACAAAAAAAAATGATTTTTTCGTGTAACATTATATTCTTTCTTAAATTTCGTAAAAATCTGTTATTTTGATATGACAAACAAACACTTCAATTTTATTTATTTCTCTATAGAAATTAAGTTAATCTATATTAACTTCGGAACAGACTAGACCACATTCATCATTCACAGTAGGTAGGTATAGATGTTTATCGATATAAATCACTTCAAATTCAAAGCGATAGATATACGCCTATATCGCTCATGGGATAGGCACATTATATTATCAAAGAGTGTATATAACGATGAGAAATCTAGATTTGTGTATTTTTAATTAAATTTAAACAAGAAAGGCGATTACACACTGCACCGCGCTACTTCGCGTAGCGTGGAGTGGCAGATTTTAATATTGTAGGTATGCAAGTACATCGATTAGTATAGAAAACACGCCAGGTCCAACGCACCGAACACGCGTCACGGCGCGTGAGTGAGCGCGTGCCGCTAGCAGATTCTGCCGCCGCGCGTTTAGGCGGGGCGGGCCGCAGCAGTAAACACATTTATATACAAAATTGAACAATGCCCAGCAATTTGGGGTATGAAATGCAAAGAATACAGACGACCACGACCGAATGGAAAGTAACCATTTGTTTGGTGCGGGCCATGTACAAAGCCGTCAAGCGCGGAGGCGCGGTAAAATCTGCTCGAAGAGGCAGATCTGCTCCTCCGTCGCCGCTCGCGGGATCTGCTGCCACACTCCTACGCCTAGGCGCGTGGCCAATGTGTGAATTGCCAAAGAGGGCCTATGTCCAGCTGTGGACTCCAACGGGTTGATGATGGTGATGAGGCACTGAAACCATAATGATATAACCACATAACCACCGCGGTCCGCGGATGTTAGGAATTTGATTGTTTTTTCAAATGCTAACTAGATCTTATATTCTAACGGGAAACGAAATTTCCCAGATACATCTTGAGACTGTTCATTTTTTAACAAAATATGTATAGAGCCCTCTAGGTATTTCTTATTGAAACTGTCGCCCCAACACCTTTTCGGCTGCACTAAAAGTTCTGTCTGTTCTGTATAGATGGCGCTGTAAAGATATTGTACTTGCAAGATGAAGTTAAATAAATATGAAGTTATTAACAGCTACATAGTTCGTGCAAATACAGTATTATTATACTTGAAAGTAAAATTGTAGTAGTAAGTAACAATGCATTTACACTTTCCCTTACTTTACAATATTTGCTTTAGCTAACCGCTACCGACAACAAGATTATACCTTTCGTAAATTGAAAATGTTTTCCCGCTTTATAGCGGGAAAACATTTATTCTGTGGTTATCCACACAATAATTAGTTATCATTTTGTTTTATTACAACTGTGGCTTTAATTTTCACGTCTAGTCATTGTATTTAGCGGGCTGGTTTAGAAGAGGCCTATCACAGGTTATAACTAGTATTTTTATGTAATATAAAAATATCGAAATGAATTACAGTAGTGTTTTGATTCACGAGTTCATACAGGTATGTATTTATAAACGAATGTCAAAAAACCAATCTTTTTATAAAATTTGTAACACTGCCCTCTTTCTATTTACTTTTTAGTTCAGTTTTCAGCTTGGTGGCGCGATTTCTATCTGATTTCAAAAAAATAACTCATATCAGGCTCTCTATTCTTATACTCTTTTATTAAACTTTTTTTAAACGATAGTGTAATTTCATGAAATTGTAAAAGTATTATTTCCGTTTTGTTTTATTTGTAATAGTTCAAATATTATCCTCATAGATGGCGCTAAATTTAAAAGTTCCTAACAGACATACTAGATGTCGCTACTACTTGCGTTCTCAAAAGTTTACTAATTCAAAGTTAAACCAAAGAAAGTTATGCAGCCATTATTATTTTACATTCGTAATAAAACCGTCTTAAAACCTTTCCGCGAAGGTGTGAAAATCATTTTTGTTCTTCTTCTTATATTTTTTTGGTTTGTATGGCCGTGGGAACGGTGGGGCCAGGTAGTGTGTATATTCATAGATTATAAAGCGTTGTAAAAGCGGCATAGCACGGCGTTATTGTTGTTTATTGTGCTTACAAAGATGTTGCATCACGTCTTCGCCGAGGGACGACGTGGCATTTCGAATTGTCTCACTAGTTTCTTATTAGATATATTTTATCTTTGATTAAGACGAATACAAAGTTATTACCGGACAATTTCCACTACGAGGGGACGCCGTTTGAGTAGGTATCTGCTTATATCTTGCTTTTCAAAACTGACATTTGAATGAAGTAATAAAATAGTATTCATTTCTAAATAACGATATTGTGTAAGTTTAGTTTTTTAAACATGTTACACATTATAATTATCAGATTTTAAACTATGTAGATATTATTGTATGTATTGTTATGATTAAACATTTAATAATTAGTTTAGTAATGCTACGTCTATAATCACGTAGGATTAATTTACCAACATTCCGTAAATAAACTTTTCCGTAACTTCCATTTTTCCGTATAACAAATCTAAAGAAAAAATATACACAAACTTGTAAAACAAACGCAATCGTCCTCTTTTCCAAAAATATAACATCAAAATGATTATATAACCCAAATACGTAACATCCAATAGTGATACATTTCTTTAAATACCTACTTCATTCATAGACAACTACAATTTTTTTCACCGAAAACCAACCTTATTGCTGAGAAAGACGACCCATAACCATAAAAAAAGCTTTTTTACTGTTCGTTATTTGTATAAAAGCAGGTTTACTTGTGATGTGTAGTAACTCTTTGTGTCGGAGTCTGTCTATGGTCATTAATGGTGCCCGGGAACAATGAAGGGGTGTAATAGTGTACACTCATTCATTGATCAGTTAAAATTAACTGTAGTTAACTGTATAGCATAACTTTAAACTTTGTTGTCTTTGAGAACACGTTAAAACAGATTTTGTTACAGTCGCTATAAAAGCTTCGGTTTATTTTGGGAGACTATTTTAATTTTTGACCTATGAATCAATTCTCTAACTACTTAATAACTGTGTGCTAATCGAACCCATGATACCTATATGGATAAATCTAAAGTTCCAATGAAAAGGTTTTATAATCAACTAGCTGTCCCGTGCCCACTTCGTTGGGCATAACTTAAATATAAAAGTTAGACATATGCTGTCGTTGACTTTTTTGTAGGCATTTTCAAGCTCCACATCTTTTCTCTAGAACCCAAAAATATATCTTTCATAGTTAAGGAAGCATTCGTAAGAAACGCTTTCATTCGAACGATTTTTCTCCGATTCACGTAAAAGCCTTTTTATTTTTCGGTTTTTTATATAACCTATGACACTCCGCAATAATGTGGCTTTCTGTTGGTGAAAGAATTTTTAAAATCGGTTCAGTAGATCCCGAGATTACCCCTTACAATTTAACAAACACACAAACTTTACTTCTTTATAATATTAGTATAGAAGATATGTACAAGTGCGTTGTCTGTCAGTCAGTCAGACAACTGGGCGCAGGAAGCTGATTGTCTTCCTTGAGGAGCGTAGGCGAGTACTAAGAGAGGATCTTGGAAAATTTCACCCCGAAGAATGTGAATATTTCATGGGAATTAGTTTTTTATACATCTAAGCCCATCAAATAATCTAGGAGTAGGGGTCACAAGGAGCAGACAATGCAGCGTGGTGACCCACACCATGGCCGCTTAGTGGGATGTTTCTGCATCATTATCATGATGGCCTCCGGAGGCTGGGAAAATGATGCAGAATAATTGGGTCTCACACTAACACTAACCAACGAAATACAACAACACGAATGATGTGGAATTTAGGTTGGACTTCTGTGTAAGCCGGCCCATTCGTGCTAAAATCAGCATGGCTATACACAATGTCGAAGTATTAAACGCAATATTAAAATACTCATAAATCATAAATAAATGACGGACAAGATCACTGACGCTACTATTGAAGACTTGAATACTAAATATGAACGCATCATACAGCCATTGAAGTCGCCCAGCGCACAACCGAGTTATGAATGAACTACAACGAGGCTATCTTTAGCCGGCGTTCACTCCGCTATAAAATTAGGAATTCGCTGACGATTCATCCTAATGTGTATACTATATTTGGATGGGTAACCCATTATTCATTGTGCATAATGAGAATCAATTGAACTAAAACTGACAAACGATTAGACTGCCTCGTTGGTCTAGTGGTTAGCGTATGCGACTGCTAATCAAGAGGTCTCGGGTTCAAATCCCGGGTCGGGCCAAAAAGTGTTTTTGGGATTTGCTTAGGAAATTCCTAATAGCAGCCCGGAGTTTGGAAGTTTGGCGGTGATTCACGCCCGTGCCTCGGAGAGCACGTAAAGCCGTCGGTCCCGGTTGTCATGAACATCTATGGCAATCGTTATTGGGAAGTCAGTGCCCTCAAATATACTGACAACTAGTTCAATCTTCGAATTTCAGTTCTCCCTTAGGGTTGCGGAGGTCCGATGCCAGTCGCTCCGTGGAAAAACTGAAATTCAGGTAAAACCGGTTATACTAGTAGCCGACCCCAAATAAACTTGGGAATAAAGGCTCGGAAGATGATGACAAACGATTAGACAGGTTTAGTGAAGGTAGTTGCAAAGTAGTAGAGCCTCGCTGATTTCAGCACGAATGGGTCGGCTCGACCGTGCAGTACTACACTCACACAGAAGACCATCCTAATAATGAAAACATTCGTGGCGTCGTATTTCGTTAGTGAGTGTGAAATCGGTCGACATAACATCTGACCAGGCCGCCATGTTATGGGTCACCATCACCATGCTACATTGCTCACAGTGAGCATGGTGACCCCTACCTATGGATTCTACTCATGATTTCCATAAGGCAGAGTGGAATCACTTTGGTAGGCTAAAATAAAAAAATAAATAAAAAAGACCAGAGCCCAATCATTCTGCGTCATGCTCCCGGTCTCCGCCGGCCGCGAGAATGATGCAGAAACATCTGAAGGACGCCATTATATGGGTCACCATTCTGCATTACCCCTACTCCTGGATTCTACTCATGCTTTCCATCAGGCGGAGTCACTTTGGTAGGTTTATTAAAAAATAAAACCAAATAAAGGTGGTTCAGACACGAGTGATTAGCCATCTTTTAAAATCAAGAATCAGGGAAATTGATTTAAGCACCGGTAACTCATTTCGAAGAAGGTAAACTTGAAACAAATTCTACACAAATATTTTGGCTACCGAGGTACGTATAGAAGGCCAAACCTCCTGGCTATGGAGAGACCTATGTCTAGAAATGGACTGTTAAACTTTGTAAAAAGCAAAGACAGAACTGCCTAACGTAAATCGTCTAAAGCTTGAGTTTCTCACTGTCTCACTCCAAGTACCTACCTACATAATTCGGTTGCTAGGAGCGATGTCTTTCAGACAACCTTTCAGCGACAGACAATAACAAACTGCATAGTTAGTCGCGTAGTCAAAACAATTTACAAAACACAAGTATTTGTGTATTTCTATAATTTTGAGAATGATTTAGAAACTATGCGGCTGCTGTGATTGAGGTCTCTGGTTCGCTTTTCGATTGGTACCAAGTGTTTGTTTTATCTGCAAGTGTTATTTGTTTATATAATCATGTTTATAGGAATTTAAGTGAGACAATTTAAAGGTGGGTGCGTTATTGCCGTAAACTGAATCGTAATTCAGGAATTGTGACTTTATTTTCTTTTTGTAACGTTAAAGAGCAGAAACTTGGTTAGACAATACTGTATATAGCCATTCAAAATAGCACAAAGATGTCACCAGTACTGGAAAACTCATAAAAAACATTTTTTTACGAAAAGACACCTAAATAGACCAACAGAATGTATAACACGTTAAAGCAATGATCAAAAGTTATAACGCTTTTTAATTCATTTGAAATGAATTGGACCTCTTAATAGCACCTAATATATAAAAGTCAATTAATATTATATCTATCTAATAGCCAAGTGTAACCTAACACAATATAAAATGCTAAACAGCAAAAAATACTGGCTGTTAATAAAATATCAATAAAAGAACACACACGTTTTTATAAAAAAAACGTTACTAGTCTATGGCGCTTTCTTTTTTTTTCTCTAAAAATCGTAAGTAATATTCAAATTGTGAGGGAGGCTTTTTGCCCTGAAACACACCTGCCATCTAGCGGCTGACGGCCGCAACTGGGCACATAAAGAGTTTTTATGTAATTTAATAATAACCGTTTAGGCTTGATGTGTATGCACAATAAATTTGACATAATAGGTTCCCTTTGATGTAATAATAGGATACGCAAGTTGTAGAACAACTGAACTAATTACGAAAACTTAAACGATAATGTTCTTTTTAGAAAGTTAGGTAGTTTAAAAGTGTGAGATATATTTATATTCAGTTTTATATAGACACATCTATAATATATTGATGTCATATGTTTTAAACTAAGGAAAGAAGGGACTTAGAAAAACAAATAATTCTTCCTTCATGACCAAAACTCAACTATTAAGATTGATTGATAGTAGACTGTCATATTCTCTGATGTAATAATGCAAATACTGTAATCTACTTTTAGATTCTAGTCATGCTTTCCATCATGCAGAGTAGAATCCTGGAAAATTTAAATAACAAAAATATGAAAACGTCTGGCGGGTTTCATAGATTATAACATTTAATAACAAAAAAATATCCAACAGAAAATTAAGAAACTATTAATATTCCAAAAATATTTTTTTATTAAACGGAGATGAACCTACTTACAGTAACTCCTTTATCCAAAAAGTATTGTTACACTTTTGAAATGCACTAACAATTTAACCAAAAAACTCTAATTATCGTAACTGAAACAACAATATCTTCCAAACGTACAAGGTAATTTACGTAAAGAGCCTTCAGATCAAAGGCTGCGTGGCCGCGGGCGGGGGTATTAGGGTATTAGCTACCATTATTTATGTAAGTAGATCAAACGGGGATCGGTTTCGGCAGGCTTCTTGCTTCTATATAATATAATATTCACTTTAAAAATTAATCGTACAACGATTTTAAAAAGGTGCACTTTTTGCGATTGGATATATAACTAGACTATGTACGTAAAAAGTCACTCAGGTCCTTATATCGCATTTATTGACACCTCTTTCATAAACATTGATGCCGTAGTTAAGCGCTATGGAGAAGGGGGACCATTCAAACATACATATACATAGACTGCCAAACTATTACCTTTCCTTTTGACTTCATCGTAGTCGGGTAAGAAAAACTTTTAAAGAACATTATGGTTCTCATAATTGCTAAATATTCTTCTAAAGTAGATCATAGACATGCTTCTAAACTCCTTTAACTAAACAAAATAATCTATGCCCTAGATATGTTTTACATACAACCTAAATGATCACCTCTTCTCTCATCCAGTTCCTGCCAGCAGTCGTGCGCAAATCTTAACTCCACCTGGCCTGTGGGCGTTCACACTGCGTTGGCCAAGACGCAGTCTCTAAATACTAATTACTCCTGTTAAAATTTAATAGTTCTGTTATTCTTTTATAGTAGTAGTAGTCTTATAACATAACAAAAAATATTCAATTTTGTAAAGACTTGTGCAATACGAATAGTACCTACAAATACAGTAGTCAAATCAAAAAAGTTGTACACCAAAGTAATGTTTCGGCAAAATTCAATCGGCGCCGGCGCAAGTGACGTACTAATGCGGTGACAGATGTGACGTGTGCGCACCCTGTGCCAGGGTTGCCACACACGCCTCTATTTATAGCATTCGTAGCAAAAAATGTGACATGTTTATATATTAGTTCGCATACTGTATCTGGTAAACACTTGACATGGTTGCCTGACAAAATTAGCAGTAAAATATATTTGGATACAATTTGCTAGATGTGATATATAATTATGCATTGGTAAGGAATTACTTGTAACGCGACACGTAGTAGGTATAATGCCTACATAGATAACTCCTAACATTACCTAATTACCACCCAAAATTAGCATATGAATTCAGGGTTAAGTAGACCATTAAGAACATGAAATCGTGATGATGATCTGTCTTTATTATTTTATTATTTACTTTAATTTGTACGAATTTTCAGACTTACATTATAAAATCTTTCTATGGTTTATACAAGCAGCCCTACTGTATACCGCTTCCTGACATCCTTTATTTGACCTCAGACTAGTACCTCAACTTTTTCCCCCGCTTTTTCTGTGTCTAACATTATGCTTATGTAACCATTTTTTCTATTACTTATCTGTGTTTGATGAATAAAAAAAATTTTTTTTTCTCTATTCCTGACATATGGCGGCACGGCGCGTGCGCCACCACATTGCGCCTGTTTTTTTCGCATCCGATTCGAAATTCAAAATTCAAATATGGCGCATGTGCGCGGACGCTGATATTGTTGGTTTTTGTTTTTTTTTTTTTTCTTTATTACATACGAACGTCTGGGCTTTTGGATGAAGTAGACTTAATAAACAAATAAAGTATTTGGTGCCAGGTGGACACCCGACCTGGATGTAGGGGAACGTGTAAAAAGGTTTATAAGTACCGATGATCGTTTTTTTAGATAACAATTGTACCTGTTATTGCAAACTAATATAGTACTCAGACGTCCTGAATTATGACAGTAAAAGTACATTTCATCATCATCATCAACAGCCTTTAACAGTCCACTGCTGGACATAGGCCTCTCCTTAAAAAGGAGGTAAAGATAAAGTACATTTAATAATAACTAACTAATTTTACACACAGTAATCTTGGCAAACTTGGTAGAACTTGCATAATTCTTAATACATACATATTATAGATAAATTACAACTAAACACAGAACAAGTGATCGTGATTATTTTACCTGAGTGGAAATTGAACCCACGACGTCTAGCGTAGCAGTCAGTCTCTAACCACTAGACCAACAGGCACACCATTAAAAGTAAAAAACCGTCAATGCAGCTAGCTTTTCGTGTTACCCCTACGTTGAGCACGGCCCAGGATTTTTTTATCTGAACCTTTTTGCCATCTGTCTCTAGTACTTTTTCATATCATTACGACGGCTGTTTAAGCATATTTTATGGCGACCGCAGTCAGGGGTAACTATTATATTTTTAAAGAGTTTTTTTTAAGACACAGCTCCTTGAAAGTGCTATTTTAATTAATGTCTTTGTGGGATTAGCGCCTTTTAATTTAATTTTTATGTTTTTGAATGATAAATCATTGAAGTGTGAAAAGGGGAATTAAAATATTGAGTGTTGAGTTGACGACGTGTCGGAATATTGATAGGGTTAGGGTTGTTTCTAATATTTGAGATTTTTACATGACGGAGGCAAATTACTACTAATACTATTGTATTAATAAACTTTTATGATAAATTAGCTGCGCCTCGCGGTGTTACCCACGTTATTTCGGGATAAAAAGTAGCCTACATATGTGATTACCTCTGGGTAATCACATATGTAGGCTACTTTTTTATTGGAAATTTCCTCCTCTTTAACGAGCTTTTTTCAAAATTGCTTCAATGTTAATATTTTTCGAGTTATTAACAAAAAACGAAATATCATTTTTTTTTTCATCTTATTTTGTTAATAACAATTGCAATTTTTAACCTGCACCAAAATCCTTCAAAAACATTTTTCTAGAGGTGATTCCGAATCGAATGAGCCATCGCTCATATTTTTAGGACCTTTATCTCTATTTTTCACGTTTTTGAACTTGTTGACTAGACTAAGTAATCTTTTACACTCTTTCCATCATAAATAAAATCTGTTTTCTGTCTCTTATGAGCGGATTACTTAAATACTTTTTGCTTATTTCTTGTTAGATATATTATTATGACAGTAAAAGACACCGTAACAAAATGGCGTCAGATCTTACATACGTATTACGTCACGTATTCTTCAATCTGTCGAATGGATTCTAGCTCGGCACAGGCTACCCTCGTTTGTGCAAAAAGAAAACTTGGGTTCCCTACAAGATTTATTACGACCTAAAGTTTGAAATACAAAGAAATGGTCTTTCGTTCATCTTTTTTTTTATTGTTGTAATGGAATAGGCGTTTGTCTTCCATCTCACCTGATGGAAACTGTAGATGAAGACGAAGATGGTACACGCCCATCCAAAAGAAACCTATTCACTCTACTCATAAAGGCTCCAGAGTTCAACTTATCAGGAAAAATAGACCCAGGCAGGTCGTTCCAAATTTTGGCGACCCTCACCAAAATCGAGCTGTCAAACCGGGGTTTGACGGGATCTTCGGTTAACTGAGTCCAAAGCTTCCAGATGATATTTGGCTGCACCGTCCAAGATCATCATTGGTTTGAATCTTAAATTCCCTATCAATTCTTACTTCCAAGGAAGAAGATCTTAAATCGCGACAACATACCTTATTCTTCAGTAAGAGGTTTCCATTGGCGACAGTGGTTCCTTATCGTCATATTTTGCGGCCAGTTTTGATAACCATACTCATTGCTCTTTTCTAAATTCTCCCTCATTTTACAACTGATGTATGTATTAGGCGTCATTGAGCATTTTCTTGAAATATTTTTATTAGTAGTATACGTCAGTTCAATAAATCTGGGGTCAATGCCCCTTATCTCGATATCATTGTGAATAATAACGTATGGATTTTGGCAACCAGCCGCCGCCCGCCTAGCTACAAGACTATTGTAACAATTGCTCTCGCCCAAGTAAATTATGCGTGTCTTACTACACAATGCGATTTAGTGTTGGGACATAAAATATCGATGAAGACTTTTTTGTTTTGAGAGTCAGCGTATCTCTGTAGTTGTGATATGTACGAAAAGTTACTTTTTAGGGTTCCGTAGTTCGACTCAGAACCTTTAAAGTTTCGCCATGCCCGTCCGTCCGTCCTCGACATACAGCCTAAACGGTAGGTGCTAGATAGATGAAACTTTACATGAATATGTTTTGTAATTACGTGTACAAAGTGCTACAATAAAATTACGAAAAAAAAATGGTACATATAAGTGAGGATACATTTTTTTCTCGCGTCTACCCCATCGTGTGGGGTATCATTAGATAGGTCTTTTAAAAACAATGTGCGGTATTTCCATTCTCATTATGTGTTCAGACACTGTAGAATAGTGGTCAACACTATGAAGGCGTATTGAAATGATTCTTGGCTTTGGGTCTTTAAGGTATGCTTACTGTGGTTTCATTTGTCTGGTCTCATGGTCTAGTGGTGATTGATCCCGACGCTGTCTAGTCGTGAATTCTAACCCAGAACGGGTAACGGTGTAATAAGCTCGTTTATTTGTTCTGTATGTATGTTTTCTGATTACCTCTGTTCTCTCCTCAGTGATGTCGGATAGCTGTCTCATCGGATTGTGAGAGGGAACAGACAGTGCCCCTGTATTTTCACACACACACACACACACATACATGCATTATAGTGTCTAGCGTAGTTGGTTGGTTTCCTTTGAGACTGGCCACTATATCGAAATCAGTTATGAATAGTAAGTTTTACTAAAGAAAAATAGCTGTAGCGTAATTTATTTATCATTTTAGAGGGGTAAAATTTTTGAGCATGTAGGGGTAATATCTAGATCTACTGAACCTATTTTGGAAACCACTACCAATGGAAAGCTACATTATTTATGAATGTATCAACACGAAAAATTATTACCGCGATATCCGACAAACCCGCATGCGAATCGCGGACAACTTGGGCGAAGATAAATACGACATCTCTCTCTGTCGATACAAAATTCATCGCCAAAGATACTTCACTTTTTTTATAGCCTTACTGACACGAAGATATACTGCCAGACAGACAGTACGTCTGTTACTTGGACAGTAAAAACAATCCATTTTAGCACAACTGTGTGCAACTCAGAAAGAATGCTAACCATTCCCACTTAAATCTTCATTGCACAAATCGGACACTTAAATTAATCTTTCTATTTATAGCGAGGTTTAAGGTATTCCTGTTCGGCCATGTTCTGAAGTGTCGGACACCGGGACACTCCCGCGAGTCTATATATAAACGTCTAGACAGTTCTCTCGCAATAAATATGTGACGAATGCAATAGTGTCAATTGTGCTACCATACGACGTTTTAATCTTGGATCGTGCGTCATACAAGCGGAAGAAATGTATGAATATAATTAAAACAGAGCGTAGGATATTAAAAGCGGAAGAACGTATGTGCAAAAGTGTGTTGGTTGACCTTGAAAGTCGAATTTAAATCCTTATTGATAAGTATCTGCACTCTACGGCGTAATCCACGTTTGTTTTTGTAAACCGTTAGTAACGACGAGGTGCGACTCTATTACCCGGAACAGACAAATAAAAAAATATAGATTTTTTCATGTAATACCGTGTGATACTTTCCTATGCATTTAGTGTAAAACAAATGCCTCAATTGCATTTATTTGTGTTGATGAATAGATTGTACTTAACTAGGAACAAAATCGATATCGTACGAAATTGGGCAAAACCTGTACTTTGATAACCATACTGAAGAAACAGTGATCGTGCTAAGATGAGCACAAACATGATTGCCCTAAATAAAAATCAAAACCAAGCTTGTCTAAATGAAATATGTGGAGTTGAAAAAATAAATTGTCATTTAATTTTAAATTCTTTAAAATTTCAAATTTTAAAAAAGTTGCAAATTTCCATGATTTAAAAAAGGAATCATTACAAAATCTCAATGACAGTTCATGCCTCAACATTGTTACAAAAGAAAAAAAAAACAATTGCAAATGGCGACATTTTCATTACAAACTTATTTTACGACGACGATTGCGATCAGTTCACACTGTTAACATAAAATAATGGGCTTTTAAATGGCCATTTCAATAAAACGACATGAAAATTATCATTGCGTAGGTACTTTCTCTTTTATTTATTCTTATATTAATTTGCAATGATTGAAAATAAATGAGGTTTCTTTGAGCGAATGACAATTTGAAGTGTCTGGAATTGTTGGGTTTGCAAAATCGATTTTGGAGTCACTTAGGAAGACGAGCTTTTCGTCTTTTATACCCCACTTACGGCTAAGTAATAAAATTAACAACGGGTAACATTATTGCCACTTTATGTGTATTTATTAGATTCTACAATATTACATAAGCTATTTTAATGAATGAGGTGTCAATGGATTCGTAATACTCATTCGGGTGACAGGCCAAAAAAAATTTTTGTTGGGTTATAGTTTTTTCAACTTTTTCTTGTTTATTAATTTAGAATGATGCTGTGATGAGTGACCTAGAGTGCCAATGTGGAGGTCGTAGATTCCATTAGGACCACCCAGGGAAAATAATTGTATTATGAAGTAGTATTACGAAAGTACTATAGAAGTGGTTTATGTTTATCTAGCTTTCGCCAACGGCTGCGCCTGCGTCTATCTCGGTTATCGCGGTATAAAGTAGCCTATCGGTGCAGTGGTTTTTGAATTTATCGCAAACAGACAGAGGCGATGGTGGACTTTATTTTTATAATTAGTTCTGATAACTACGAGCACGAGAAAATATACTATAAATAATAACTTAATTATTATCTGACGTCTGCAAATAAAATAATAACGTCTTTTCAGAACTAAAGTTCCTTATCCAAACGACAATGGCTAAAACAATAGCATACAAAATGATATGTCGTAAATAATCTGGAAATAAACCCAGTACCTCCGTGTCGGAGTGTTGTGATAGCATTTAGCTGAACGTAGCTTTTAGCCGGCGCTCCGCAAATAAACAGCGCGCGGGCCCCCTACAGACTTCTCGCGCACAGACTATAGAAAATACAATATCTGGACACTTTATTTAAAACAAGCAACTATCGCGAGAAACACCACGGTGTGAAGCTAGTCTACAGAAAAAGTAGTATGAGTTACTCCTTATGTCATCAGCTGTTTTCCAGTGAGAGTCCCGTCAAAATCGATCCAGTTGTTTCACGCTTTCAAGGGTAAGCCGCTGAACCGAGTTCAAGTAGTTTTTGCATGGTGATACTTGGATTCTTGAGGCAGGATAAAAGGAACTCCATACTGCCATAAATAATAACCGCGAGTAACGCCAGTTATTCTAAAAAGATTCACCTAAGTTACTCCTTAAGTTAAGTAAAGCTTTTTGCGAGTGAAAGTTCCGTCAAATTCGATGTAGTCTATACTGAGATTACCCGCAACAGACAGACAAACAGACAGACAAAAAATTCTTTTCTGATGTTTGTGCCTATTTACTTTTATAGCGCTCAGAGCCGAGTAGCCTTAGGTGATTCGAAACAATCACCGAGGGTAAGCAACGATGGCGCGGTCAGACCTAGATGGGTGACCGTATGTGGCATAATATGTTATGAGCGTTTCCGTGATTCGGAGGTCACGTTAAGCAGTTGGTCCCGGTTGTTGTCATAAGATAGCAGTCGTGAAGCTCAGTTGGAGGCTTTCGGGCGGTTTAAAAAACATCCAACAGCAAGATTACGTAGCCACAACGTGTCTTCATCATCATCATCATCATCATCATCATCAACAGCCTTGAACAGTCCACTGCTGGACATAGGCCTCTCCTTAGAAAGGAGGTTTTGGCCTACTATACCACGCTGGCCAGACGGGTTGGTATAGGGTTGGTTTCAAGTTTTCCTTCTTTTTGCATTGATGTAGCTGGTCTACTGTACGTCTCCATATGTCGTGATCAGCCGCTTGGTGTAGTGCAGCACTGATGGATTCAGTGTCCTGCACTTTGGACTTCGTTCTCTGGATCTTCCCTTTCATCTTCTCTATTGCCATCAGTCGTTCTAGGTTATCAGCCTTAAAAACGTGTCTTGCCAGTCCCCAACCCGCACTCGGCCAGCGTAGGGACGTATGGCCTTAACCCTCTCCTGGGAGGAGACCCGACCCCAGCAGTGGGACGTTATGGGTTGTTAATGATCATTATTAAAAAACTTTTCATTTGAAATTACAAAAAGATTTTACGTAATTGTATTATTTTGATTTACTTACTGTCCCGAACGTTTTCTCTATACTGGTGCTGAACTCTTGCGCAGATCAAAGCGACTACAGAACGGGATGCGCAGACGTCGTCTCGACGCCCCCCTTCGCCCCAAACGTCCTCCACCCCCTCGGTCGTCCCGCGTGGCGCTAGCACAGGATATTTGCATGCGAGACGCATTCGATCGAATACCATTAACAATGTCAATGATTGACTTCGTAATGTGGGACTAACGATGACTTATTTATGGGTTAATGATGGGGGTTTATGGGATCAATATTCTCTTGATTCATTAACGTTTGATTTAGCAATAGTTTCGTAATGTCTCTTTTTAAGAGGCATCCTGATGAGTGGTTGAATCAAGGATCATATTTATAGTATCTAGATATTGGGCGCGACAATTTCCTCTTTATCTTGATAAATTTAAAAAATGTATTTCAGGATTGTACACACGGCAAACACACATATATAAGCCTTGTAAGATATTTATCTTACAAGGCTTATATATGTGTGTTTACCAAAAATGATACCTTCAATGTTGTCGTAGGGAATTTCTCATTTCTCCTGACACCGTCCGTGTTACAATGAGGAATTGTATAATTTTTCTTCTTCCTAGTCGTTAGCTTATTGCTGAGGATCGTGACTACGATGTAGCTGGTCTACTGTACGTCTCCATATGTCGTGATCAGCCGCTTGGTGTAGTGCAGCACTGATGGATTCAGTGTCCTGCACTTTGGACTTCGTTCTCTGGATCTTCCCTTTCATCTTCTCTATTGCCATCAGTCGTTCTAGGTTATCAGCCTTAAAAAGGTTGAGCACAGGCGTTGAGCTTTATGGAGTAATCATATTATTGCTTATGATATCCCATAGGAGTATCAAGGCTTATTAAAATATTCTTTGACACCGTTAATCAAATTCATTAACGTGTGTGTGAATTGTAACCTTTTTCTCTCTTTTATCGCAACTTCTTATAGCTTCAAATCATTCTGCAGTATTACTTTCATAATTGTTGCGAATTAAAATCACATGCATTTAATTCTACCGATCAGATATATCTTTCGCCTTGTGTATACTATAATATACAACCATTGACATTGCTCTTTAATATTCTTTCGCCTGTCTAATTGCTGTCCCTTAAAGGGCAGACGATTACCGCCGACTTGCTTAGGAAACATTTATATTACGGCTAGTTAATCATTCAATGTTTATATAGATATCTTTTCTAGGGTTGATATTTTATCGTGGGACGCATGCTTCGACCGACCGACCTGACCGGTGCTATATAAACCAAACCTCACATAACCCAGTATTAAGAGTTCTAATGTCAATTTTCTCAAATATAGTGTGTTTTATATATTTAAGTCTGCCAACAACTATATCGCGATGCAGGCGATTAGTAGTTCGATGTATTTTGGATAGATGGCGCTTTTGTATGCACTTGTTGCAATGTATGTGGGTCGCCACATCTCCCAAAAAAATGATATCAGTTCATTAATTACAGAGTACTGAGGTAACAAAAAAATCACAACCGATTAAAAAAGCCCCTCTATTTCGGAATCTGGTAGAAATGATTGTACATATTAATGATAAATGAGTGTATTGACTTCCGAATCGCAAGAATAATGAATACGCCTGCTGACAAGAGCAAGACATTACGCAACAAGGAATTACAGATATGTCTACTTTGTTTGTTTCGTAAAAAGCGTTGGCAACACAGAGCCCATAGATTTGCCCATAACTTCTGACATAAGAGCATTGTTATTCAAATGTACTCCAAATATTAAAGATTTTTGTAGTAAATTTTACTCGCGATTTCGTCAGCGTCGAGTAGCGTATATTAGCGAAACAACGCAGATTCTTCTGCTTTTCTCAAAAGAACAAATTTTTTCCCATTTTTTAAGTGTTGCTCTGCTTCTATCTGTGGGAGCATGATGTTATATACCGTACAGCTTTTCTCTTAGTAGTAGTAGTCTATACACGTAAATAAGTTTCCAATGTGATGCAGTAGTTCATGAGATTAGTGCGTCCAACCACATAGCTTAAAGTTATTAGAACTCTTTTACATAATTATCTGAATATACTTACATAAAATCTTTATTACTTTAATGATAGCACTCAATAGCACAACGCAGGGCTTTAAGACATTACATCTATCCTTGAAGATCCGGTAACACTGCATGCGACAATTTATTTTCGAGAGTGGTTGTACGAGGCAAAAAATAATATAATGTATCTCTACGGAAAATATGGTGTAAGGATGATTCAGATATTTGATCGCTGGCCAAAAAAATGTTCGTTTCAAGCTTATAAGTTCAAAGGCATTTCAAAGAGCGAATTCCTTGCCAACGCTGAAGGGTACGAATATATAACAGTCTTAAGGATCCATAATCATACAAATGGTGAAGTAAAATAATATGTATTTATGTGTGTGTTTTATCTCCATTGAGATTATTATTGAACTAAAGCATTTGTTAAATTAAAGGCTACTCCATGACATCAAATATAGTTTTAAATGTGTCGTAGTGGTGGTGATTGCGACTGCAGTGCTTGAGGGCTCGTGCTCAAATTCTGGGTCACATACATCGCAGACCTAAACATTCAACAGCGCCATCAACTGATGAAACACTGAACCACGTAGTTATGAAGTAACTACTAATCCTGAATCGCGATAGAGAAATTCTCGTGCCGATTAGCATAAATACAACATCCCAACATCAACTGTTAGGCAATGGCCTACCAGGCATGACCATCTCGCCTGATCAGAGGATCTCTTTGTGTTGGAGGGACATGACACCCGCTCCTTCCACATTTATTTCGGAGTTTGGGTGTTTTCTAAGCATTATATCAGTCAATCTAACTTTCATAGTACAAGCTCTTTAGTTTGAAGCTAGATGGCGTTGTGTAGATGTCCAAATGCATTCATACACATGTTCACAAATGTGGACAATTGAAGATTGATTGATGACTTAGAAGACTATTCTCTGCAATGGGGATTAATGTTAGTAGGAGATGCATACTTCGTCTCAAGTCGGCCGGCTCGAAAGTCGGACCAATCTTAATTTGATTTTAGTTGAGCAAAATTCAAGAGTAGTCATTACACTCGTTGCCAATGCATACAATACAGTATGATACCGTGTGGGTCTATTGTGAGCGCATCATTGGACCTCAGGTCTTGCACTCACCAATGAAATACGATTGAACGATTGCAAGGTTGGTCTTCTGTGAGAGGGGGAGTACCGGCCCGGTCGAGTTGCCCCTTGACTACCTAATTAAACACAGGTACACTTGTGACTCTTGAGTTAGGTGTCTTTCATTCACCTTGGTCACTACTACACATATGCCTTCTCTAAAGCTCTCCAAAACAACCGCTTTCATGCTGCCCTTATCCAACAACATCCCGCAACCGTCACCAGGTCTTCGGACCAACTTGTAGTAGACCTTCCCGTTTGTCCATAGGTGGTGTCAGTTAATTAAAATCCGGTTCAAAGTTTTCTGAATGGTCATCGACAATAGTATAAACTTTTCACTCTAAAGCACACTAAAGCCAATTCACTCAGATTTTATTTTTAAATACGGAAGATAAAAGAAAACACAAACAATCCTACACCCGGAAAAATAAATAAAAACCGTTTCGTCGTGAATCTGTTCATAAAATACTACAAAATAATTCCCTGAAAATGGGGTCACATTTTCCTTAGTTGCAGCGGTGGCTCATATATTTTGTGATGTTGCCATTATAACGAAAATAACTTGTGAATAGAAAGTATTTTTGTTATTTGTGTGAGAATAACATTTGTTAAAGGATCCGCACTTCACCTACGCTACAAATTCGCAGACAGCTAGCCTCGATCCAAGATATTAGATAAAGCGATAATTAATAAAATCGTTACAGACGATATTTTCCATTTTTTTAAGTGGTTTTTACTTTTTTTTATATCGCCTAACTTTTAAGGTCTATTAGGTACATATTATTATCATTATCGTCTAATAAACACAATATCAACAAATAAAACAATGCTGTCATTTCTACCCCATTTTACTATACTACGAAAAAATTAAAAAAAAAGCGTGTAATAAACATTTATGTGACAACTTACATAAAATGGAAATGTTTCCAGAGTAGACTGATACGAGTAATTAGACCAAGCGACGAAAGTTATTTCTGAGCAGACATACAAAAGAAGAGATTAGATACATTATGTTTTTTTAAGGAAATTTCTAAGGGATGAAAATAACGCTTGCGTTCTAATCATTTAGAATTTAGCCAGTAGCGTTCCTATTTTAGACCAGTCTAATGATAGTACGTCTGGTAATCCAATGAACGAACCAAAATGGCGCCAAAAATAAATTCTACTCTTCGAACGCGTTTAAATTTATAGACAATACTATTCTTTTTTAAACTGTTTAAAATAATGTGCAATTTTTTTAAACGACAGTCATATTGCGACATCGCATTTTATCTTTTTTTTTTAACAATTTGACAGATGGTTTGTTTTTTATTGGAGTAGTGTTGGACGGAAATTGTCTGTGACGAGTCGCGGTGACATCCAAAAGCTTTACAATATCGTTTATGGAATACAAATTATCAATAATTGTTTGTACAGTTACGTCCGCCTACACGCTATATATCCGACTGATGTATCATATGTGTGCCATTGAATATCAAATCAAATTTATTTGTAATTCATTGATTTTCATAATTTTCTATGTTTTTGGCAGTAAGTTAGGTTGTATTTAAATATAAATCTGCGGGATTGCTACCATGTACCTTATTGTTTGTGAGTATCCGATATTTCGGCGCTGTTGCAAGCGCCATGATCACGGAGTAACTGAAGATCTTGCGGGTGGGATGTTATTGGCAGACATATCGGTCTACCCTCTTTCGAAGTCTTTTACTACGATCGCCCCCGGTACCACTGTTTACCAACTCACTATTCACTCGCAACTGTTCTCGACACACAACACTAACAGTATCTGATCGCGAAACTATGTTTTGTTGATTACGCCGGTTTTTTTGAAGAAAGGGCACTCGCCACTGCACCCACCGAGATTAAATTGTGGAAAAGGTATGTTGACGACGTATTCTGTGTGTTGAGAGGAAACAGGTATGATGTGGAGTCCCATCTGACAAATTTAAATAGCACCCATCCGAAGATTAACTTCACTTACGAGATAGAGGAAGACAGAAGCCTGGCGTTTTTGGACGTAAAAATCGGTGTGCAGAGCGACGGTTCACTGAGCCACTCTGTCTTCAGAAAATCAACTCACACTGACCGCTATCTCAATGCAAGCTCTCATCATCACCCTAGACACATTGGTTCTGTAGTTACCTCATTGACAAATCGTGCCTATGAGTTGTGTGACGACCAACACCTAAACCAAGAGCTCGAGCATGTTCGGTGCGTCCTAAGGAACAATGGACATAGGGTGAAGTTCCCACCTAGACACAAAGTCAGTCACCAGAGAAGGGACAGGGTGGACAGACAACCAGCATTTCTGCCATATATAAAAGGAGTGACAGACAAGATCTCAAATGTACTTAATAAGTTTTCACTCAAAACTGTCTTCACTCCATTCAGAAAAGTGGCACAATGTCTCCGATCCCCAAAAGACAGTTTCCCCTTGGAGAAGCCTGGTGTCTACAAGATTGACTGCAGCTGTGGGAGTTCATATATCGGCCAAACTAAACGTACCATCGCGTGCCGAATGAACGAACACATAAAAGCGGTCAAAAACAATGACATACAGAAATCGGCAATCGCGAAGCATTTGATTGACTCGGGCCCAAATCACTGGATTGAGTTTCATCAGCCACAAATAATTACGACAGAACGCCACTACATACCTAGATTGGTCAGGGAAGCGATTGAAATTACGAAATACAAAAATTTCAATCGTGAAGATGGTTTTAAATTGTCAAATGTCTGGAATCCAGTGATTCGAATGTGCAAAAACCGGCGTAATCAACAAAACATAGTTTCGCGATCAGATACTGTTAGTGTTGTGTGTCGAGAACAGTTGCGAGTGAATAGTGAGTTGGTAAACAGTGGTACCGGGGGCGATCGTAGTAAAAGACTTCGAAAGAGGGTAGACCGATATGTCTGCCAATAACATCCCACCCGCAAGATCTTCAGTTACTCCGTGATCATGGCGCTTGCAACAGCGCCGAAATATCGGATACTCACAAACAATAAGGTACATGGTAGCAATCCCGCAGATTTATATTTAAATGTTACTGACCATGAAAGTTTAAAACAATATAAAGTTAGGTTGTAACCTTCTTAGACCTTTTGTAAGTAGAACTTAGGTACTTATTTATTGAACTCTCCTCAGACGCAAAAAGTGCAGATACACTTATTTATTTGCATGTATGTTTTACTCGTTTTCAGGGAACTGCTTGACTCTGACCCTTAAAATAATGAAAAAATTTACATAGCATATTACTATAGTAAATAATACACTTAGGAATTAGGATATTTGTTGCTCAATTACATTTGCACAATTAAAAATCTGAGTGTAGTAAAAATAAATGCATAAGTTGTTGCGAAATTGAATTTTTATTCTTATTATTATTACAAGTTTTCTACACTACCCTAACATGATTGGTGGATAAAGTACTGTGTAATAAGTCCGTCGATGTATTTAGGTGCATAAAGTTAGAAATAAAAATCTATAACTTTTATTTAACAACTAAACGCATTTTCATATCATCTGATGTGACCCACATAACTTATAAACATGATAACAACAAATAACAGGATCAGATAAACCGCTACACATTGTGACGAACAAAAGAGTATGTATACCTCTAGACGTCTCCACTAGACGACATCTGTCCCTCGCGAATACACACATGCCGGTCCAGATGACTATTGACTTGCGTACGCTACTTACACTTACGCTTATCCGTAAGAAAATAAAGTCTAAATTACATTAACAGTTATGTTTATAAAAACACTAAAATCTATTAATATTTTTACCTTTACCTCCGTTAGAATAAAGCTGGTTTCAGCTTGCCATGTTTTTTTTTCTTAATATATTTTTTTCGGAAGTAAATTCATATGGCAAGGAGCACGGGCGTGTCACGTTTCGCGGCAGATGCGCGTTTAATTTCTGCGCACGCGTCTCCTCTCGGCGGCGACGAATTTTAAGCTCTGTTTAATTTTCTAGTTGCTTTTCAGATTTTTTTAACTTTGAGTTTGTGGTTGTGTTTGAAGAGCAGCAGCAAACAGTTCAGCCATAAATTAAAATGAAATCGAACTATATAACAGGACTTTTTCTTGATGTAGTCTTATGGGGTTGTTTCTTTTCTTGTGACCAAATAAACTGTTTATGGACATTTTTTTTAATTTATTTCTTTTTTTAGTTTGATATGCAACATCAAGCCAATTATAGGTTTTCACGAACTGCAACTTAATAAAAACTTGCCTGTTAATTTCTAGCCTATAATTCATACTAAATATTTTACACTTGACAGCTATATTAATAGTCTTAGCAAACCGTCTTATTAAAGAGAAATTTGTCTGTTTTAACAATCAACTATTATATATGGATTGTTGTCATTTGCCTATGTGCTACTTACTTTTTTAAACTCGGAGCTAAGTCAACAAATATCGCCTTATTGTAAACTTTGTGTCCACCTACCTCTTTTTAGTTTTATTGCCGTAAGATAGAAGAAGCAAGAGCAAATTTAATCCCTATAAACTAAAAGAATAGAACAGAACAGAAGTTAGAGTTATATGTTACTACTCTTGTTGAACACATTTATTAACAAAAAAAAGATTTTATTTATTTATTTTACAACTTCATGCACTTGTGTACATCGGTGGACTTAATGTCCATGGCATTCTCTACCAGCCAGGTAGAATAATAATGTAGAATAAAATGCCAAGGTTTTTGATTAGGAAATACAGACAAAACCTCTATAAGTTCACAGATTATTGTATATCTTACAGAAACCAAACTTTGAAGAGTAATCAAGTAACTGATCAAACACAGGTACTCAATATTCCAGAGCATCGACAATAAAACCTGAAGCTAAAGTTACCAGCTTACAAGTAGTGTACATACACACAACGCTCTGATGAAGTCCTACGACCTAACGTCACTTTCTCCATCATGCAAATGATATGAACTTGTTCGCACGTGCGGTGTACCTGCGCAAACGCACCCAGCTGCGCGCGCAGCTGCCGCTAACAGTATCCCACAGCTGGACCAGACACATGCCCATGTATAAATACATCTCACAGAACAGTTTTGGAGATCAGACTAGATCTGTAAACTAGACTAGATAACATGCAGGTTGAAATAATAAAAATTATTTTACTAGCCTTTATTTTTCTTAAGATTTAACCGGGTCGGCTACTAGTTTAACCGGTTGTACCTGCATCATCATCATCATCATCATCAGCCTATCGCAGTCCACTGCTGGACATGGGCCTCTCCAATTGCACGCCACTTAGTTCGATCCTCGGCTACTCGCATCCAGCTCCTGCCAGCCGTCTTGCGCAAATCATCACTCCACCTGGCCTGTGGACGTCCTACACTACGTTTGGTACCTGCATGCAAATTGCACGCTATTCAAAGTCGATCCTCGGCGCGCTAGAACAACCAGGCAGGCAGTTAAAAAATATGAATAAAAACCAAAATAGTTTTCTTGTGATGGTAACAAAACAATTCAAAATGGAGTCAATTTAGAATTACATAATTATTTTCCACACGGATGTTTTGATCGAACTTCCTCGTGTTTGCATGTGCATGCAAATCCAAGATCATATAAAATTACGTAAGCATTTTAATGAATAATGCAATAAACAAGATAAATACCGAATTATCCTATATCTCCTCCGAGCAGTCTAATCACTTGATTGCCGCCAACACGAGACGGCCATGATTGAACGTAAATTCGCAAGAAACCCTAAGGATATTGTTTGGGATGCTTAGAATGTTATTGATGATGATAACATCGCGTTTAAGATAATTTTGTTTATGATTTTAATTTTAGCTAGGTACGATTTTCTAGGAAGTAATACATAAAAGTTTTCGTTGAACTATTGTTTTAAAAAAGTCTATGGTGAACCATTTTTTTTAATATTCTTAGGTACAGGACAAACAAGATCAGCTTGTAAGTCTGCGAAAAAATAAATATACTTTAGCGTTTTGTTTTATAGTTTTTATTAAAAAACAAGTAAACAAAGCGAAAGCATTTCGCGTGCAACTAAACACCGCAGGTGAACATAATGTCTGTAACATACTATTTAGTGCCATTACGCTCAGAGCAGTATCCAAACGCACGCGTTCGTTCTATTTATGAAATTTTAAACTTTTGCATTCGAATACACGGTAATCATAGCTTATTTTTGTTTTATTTTATTGCAAGCCTGTTTCGTCTTCTTTACTTATCTGTGGAATAAAAACAAAATGTCGTAGCATCTGTATTTTAACACTTCTTGTGTTTCATTATTTTCTTTTTACAAGTATTTTTACTGTTTTATTTTTAAAAACCTTGAAAAAGGTAACAATTTTACTACGAGTATATAATTGTTGAAATTTATCTTAATTCGGACGAGTTTTACTCCCAAAGTTGTCAATAACTTGAAGATAGTCATTTCAATATCTAGGAACGTTATGGCCATGATTCTGTAGTAATATAAATATATTCTGTTGCTATATAATTACCTACAGCCTGCTGTTACTAAGTTAAAAAGTTTTACCAAAAACACCATCATACAGCATTACAGACTTCGCAACCCTTGGACCTACATATTATAAAATAATATCCTCCACCGCGTCTGTATGTCTGTCTGTTCGCGATAAACTCAAAAACCTCTAAACCTTTTTTTTTTTTTTTTTTGAATGAATGCATTGACAGAATCCAGAAGTGAAGGCCACCATCCTCACTGCCACAACGGACAGTGCAGTACGGTGACCCACACTATGGCGGCCTAGTAAGATGCTTTTTCACGCCCCGCTTGAAGGACCCGGGGTCATAGAAAGGAGGAAACACATGCGCTGGTAGAGAGTTCCAGGTTTTAACTGCTCGGCACAGAAAGGAAGAACCGAACCGTTTAGTTCGAGAGCGGATGTCAACCACTCTGAAGCGGTGGCTTCCGAGGCCTGCACGTGTTGTCCTGTATAGGAAAGGGGAAGAGGGGACCAGTTGGAACAACTCTTCAGAACACTCTCCATGATGTAAGCGATAGAGGACTGCCATGGAGGCGACATTTCTTCGCAGCTGCAGGGGCTCAAGGGACTCGGTGACTTCGTTACTGTCGATAATGCGGATTGCTCGCCGCTGCAACCGATCGAGAGCGTCAAACAAATACTGGGCGGATCCATCGCAAAGATGAGAGCAGTACTCCACGCACGAACGAACCTGGGTCTTGTAAAGAAGACACAGATGCTCGGGCGCGAAGAAACGTCTCACCCTGTTCAGTACGCCCAACTTCCGCGATGCCGCCTTAATGACGCTCTCAATGTATTCACACAGGTTGAGATCATGACAGATATCCACCCCCAGGATACTGAGCCTATCCTGCAGTGGCAGTTGAGTGCTCTGAAAAGTAGGGAGGGGAAGAAAGGGAGATTTGTTGGTAGAGATCGCGCATACCTGTGTTTTCTTGGCGTTGAACTCGACCAGATTCTCATTTCCCCATTGAGAGATGCGGCCGAGAACCCGGTCAAGCTCAGCGACAAGCTCCCGCCGGTTTTCCTCAATGTCTGCTAGCTTGGCTGTAGGGTGTCCAAAATATCGCCCATGAACTGTGCTATCGTCTGCATAGCAATGTATGTTGCCAAGGGCTAACATATCATTGATATGCAGAAGAAACAGTGTGGGCGACAGGACGGAGCCCTGAGGTACACCAGCGTTTACCTGTCTAAAATCAGAGGCCGCGCCGTCGCAAAGGACCCTAATGCGGCGTTGGTGCAGGAAGGCGGCGACCCAGTCGCAGAGTTTGGGGGCAGGCCGAATGTGGGAAGTTTGGAGAGAAGCGACCGGTGCCAGACCCTATCAAAGGCCTTGGCCATGTCGAGGCTGATTGCCAATGACTCGCCATGCCTATCAATAGCCTCACCCCAAAGGTGTGTTACATACGCTAAAAGATCTTCTAGGTACTTGACCAATTGTCTGTTGATGATCCGTTCGAGCACCTTGCAGAGGATGGAAGTGATGGCTATTGGTCGGTAATTGGCCGGATCGGAGCGCTCGCCTTTTTTGGGGACAGGCTGAACATTCGCCTCTCTCCAGGCCTCCGGGACAATTCCTGAGGAATAAGACAGCCGATACAAGCGCGTCAATACTGGAGACAACTCTGGGGCGCAGTTCTTGAGAACCACCGCTGGGATACCGTCGGGTCCACTGGCTTTCCGAACGTCGAGTGACCGCAGCTCTATAAAGACATCCCTTTGCCGAATACGAATGTCCCGCATAGTGGAGTCGCAGATCGGAATCGTTGGCGGATGCACGCCACGGTCATCGATTCGGGAGTTAGCCGCAAAGAGATCGACAAGCAACTGAGCTTTCTCTTGCGGCTCATGAGCAAGTGTTCCGTCGGGATATTTCAGCGGTGGTAGCGAGGGCTGGCAGTGGTTAGCTTGCACAGCTTTAGCCAGTCGCCAGAACTTACGGCTACCCGTAGGGTGTGAAATGAGTTCTTGGCCAATCTGTGCAATGCGCTGGGCATCCGCTCTTTTGTAAGCCCTCTTGCAATTCCTTGTGGCTTTGTTAAACGCTGCTTTGAAGTGATCGATGTCAGGGTCGCCTTGAGCGCGGGCCCTGGCCCATGCACGATAGGCTGATTGCTTAAGTGCAACCGCATGAGAGCACTCGCTATTGAACCAGGGACGGGTCTTCGTGCTGACGACATCACTGTGGGGAATATAATATTCCATACCGACAGTGATCTCATCAACAATGGCAGACACACTTTGCGACAGATCTCTTTCTTTGAAGCAGCGTTGAGCCCATGGGATGGATGCAAAGTACTCCCGCATTCCATCCCAATCTGCTGACGAGTAGTGCCATAGTCGTCGTGATGCAGTCACAGGTCGTGGCGGAGCATCAAGGGGCACCGCGGTAGACACCAGGCAGTGATCGGAGGATCCCAGGGGGGCAAGAACCGTTGTACTGTACTGCGCTGGGTGACTCGTCAGCAGAAGGTCAAGCAAGGAGGGCGCCTGGCTCGGTATGTCTGGTATCCTGGTGGGCTGGAGTACCAGTTGGGTGAGGTCATGCGTGAGAGCGAATGCGTGGGCGGTTCGACCTGCATGGTCAGTTCTGGGAGATCCCAACCAGGACTCATGGTGTGCGTTAAAGTCTCCCAGAAGCACCAGTTCGGCAGTTGGGAACTGCTCTTGCGCTCTATCCACTGCCAGACTTATATGATCGAATAGACGAGTTGTCTCCGAGTCTCCTGTGTGGGAACGGTAAAGGCACACGTAAATTCGGCTCGTAGAGCCGGAATCCACGTGCACCCCGAGGATGGAGAAGGATCCTCAAGGCAGCGCAGACGGCGACAACAAACATCCGCCCTGACGAAAAGACACACCCCAGCCTTAGCGAGGAAGCTCTCCTCAAGCTGGTATCCAGGATAGAGGAGATATGTCGTGTCGGCAGGGCGGCGTATCTGCGTCTCCGTTAGAAAGAGCATAGCCGGCCGTACCGTCTCAAGGTGCTGGTGGACGGCATTGAGGTTTGCATGGAGTCCACGAATATTTGTGAACTTCACCTCAAAAAGCGGGTTGGTGGGAAAAGTGGATGCCACTGTGGTACTTATATGCCTTCTCTTTGTTGCTGCCATGGTTTGGTTAGTGTAGGGATAAGGGGACGTGAAAGGCATGACAGTCATCGTGGCAGTGTTTGACCGAGACTCGGAAGACTGTGTCGTCATGTAACGGTGAGGCAAGACGGTGACCGAACCGTCGGACGGAAGGGCCCCCGTACCCTCCCGGAAGTGGTCGCCGGGTCCCACCGTCCGGTCACCAACCGGCACGATGAGCCACTCCGAGATTATGCGCGGCCTGACGGGGCAGCCTCCCGAGGAACCTATTAAAATGAAATTTTGTACTCAGACAGTCTAGCCTGAGAAAGGACTTAGGCTACCTTTCACTACGATAACCGACATAGACGCAGACGGGGCCGCAGGCGAAAGCTAGTGTATGTATAAAATAAAGTTAAAACCACGGGCGGCGCCACTTAGGGCAAATTAAACTCGGGTTCTTCTTTAACCGCATTTAGGGGTCGCGATTTGTTCACAAAAAAATATTTAAGGAGTCAATGCCCTCAGTTGCCATCTGGCGTGCGCTCGCGCCGGTTAAAGGTCTTTATACACTACAGTGGAAGGTTCGTTTCGATTCGGATGTTCGGTTGCAAGATGAACATTGCTAAGTAGTTGATAGAGTAGTGTGTGAATAGGTATTAATTATATATAATTATTATAAAATAAAACCATAACGTAGGTAGTAGAGTCACGCTGATTTCAGCACATATAGGCCAGCTTGACCTTGCGTTTGCAGCATTTGAGTTTTTTTTTCGTTGGTGAGTATGAGAGCGGAGGTCCTATCATTCTTCCTCCGAAGGTCGGAAGAATGATGCAGAAACATCCCATTAAAATGCCATGGTGAAGCATGCTGCATTGTACGCACTCACATGAGGAATGTGGCCCCTACCCTGGATTCTACCCATACTTTCAATCAGATTTATTTATAAAAAATAAAAAAAATATTTTTTTGAATCTGTTTAATAGTTTCAGAAATGATCTTTGTGTAGGACAAACTCCAAACTTTACCTCTTTATAATATTAACATAAAGATTAAAGCCAAAAAAACTTAAAAAGCCACATTATTGAGTGTCATAGGCAAACAAAAAATTAACGTTTGTCAAGCCAAGCCAAGGCAAGTTGGCTAGAGAGGCCTGTAAAACTTAACAATCAATTTCTAATTTGAACATCGGTTCAGTGTGTTAAGACCTTCACCTCTTAAAAAACCGCTTTATATTAAATACACCCCTTAATAATTACACCAAGCCAATTTTTCGCTTCAGAGAATTCTTTTACTTAATATTGAACCGTATTTCGTAAGTATTATAGATGTTATTAAGATTACTTACAAAAAAGGTGTTGTTTATAGGGACATACAATGACTGCTTTATTACAAGGCAATAGAGTCTATTATGGAGCAATAAAATTATAATGACGGTAAAGATTATAACGATAATTCATTTAATTAAATGAGTGTTTATTTAACATTAAATCATGATACATATCGCTAACAAATTCACCCTCGAATGGTTGCACTACTAAAGTGGCAAAAAAGCATTTAATTACTAAATAATATATGACAGAGACCAGTTTGTCGTAAAGGTATGCATAATTAATTAGTATAATTCGTTGGTCGTTGGTCAAGTGGATAGCGTATGCAACTGCTAATCAAGAGGTCTCGGGGTCAAATCCCGGGTCGGGCCAAAAAGTGTTTGTGGGTTTTCTTAGGAAATTCCTAATAGCAGCCCAGAGTTTGGAAGCTTGGCGGTAATTCACGTCCGTGCCTCGGAGAGCACGTAAAGCCGTCGGTCCCGGTTGTCATAAACATTTATGGATATCGTTATTGGGAAGTCAGTGCCCTCAAATTTACTGGCAAGTAGTTCAACCTTCGAATTTCAGTTCTCCCTTAGGGTTGCGGAGGTCCGATTCCAGTCGCTCCGTTGAAAAACTGATATTTAGGTAAAACCGGTTGAACTAGTAGCCGACCCCAAATAATATTGGGAATAAGGCTAGGAAGAAGAAGATCTATACAAATACATAAAATTGGATTGTCTGTTTGTAATATCAAATGAATAGCTTCTTACTAAATGTATATGAAAATATGTATTATATAAAAAAAAGCGGCCAAGTGCGAGTCGGACTCGCCCATGAAGGGTTCCGTACCAGCAAGTAACATCATATAAAAGTTCTTGTAGTTCGTTGTAACTTTCATCGATGTTTTTATACTAGTGTATTGATTGGATGAAAGGTATATTGCGTGTTACGATTTATGACGTATAAAAAAAAAACTACTCACTAGATCTCGTTCAAACCAATTTTCGTTGGTAGTTTACATGGTAATGTACAACATATATTTTTTTTAGTTTTATCACTCTCTTATTTTAGAAGTTAGAGGGGGGGGGACACACATTTTTCCACTTTGGAAGTGTCTCTCGCGCAAACTATTCAGTTTAGAAAAAAATGATATTAGAAACCTCAACATCATTTTTGAAGACCTATCCATAGATACCCCACACGTATAGGTTTGATGAAAAAAAAAATTTTGAGTTTCAGTTCCAAGTATGGGGACCCCCAAAATGTATTGTTTTTTTTCTATTTTTATGTAAAAATCTTAATGCGGTTTACAGAATACATCGACTGACCAAATTTCAACAGTATAGCTCTTATAGTTTCGGAAATAATTGGCTGTGACATACGGACGGACAGACAGACAGACAGACAGACAGACAGACAGACAGACAGACAGACAGACAGACAGACTTGACGAATCTATAAGGGTTCCGTTTTTTGCCATTTGGCTACGGAACCCTAATTAAGTAAACATTGCTTTACATTTTTTTTTATTAAAAAAAAAAAAAATATTTCAGACATCATACACACAACGTCATCTAGTCCCAAACTAAGCAGAGCTTGTATTATGGGGACTAGATAACTGATATAAATACATAAACATACTTCTTTTTTGTAAATACAGAAATATTAAATAGAAAAACACCCAGACTCCTTAACAAATATTTGTGGATCACACAAATATTTGGTGTGACCCAGGAATCGAACGCGAGACCTCTTGATCATACGATCTCTAGAACAGGCTTTTATCCATAAATGTATAGATAGAAGCCTGTTCTAGTCATAAATAAAACTTCGATACCGTTAACCCTAAAATACATTCCTAATAAATCTAATACAATTTTTCAACTCTGATGAAAAATATATCGAAAGTTTTCATTCGGTAGGTACAATGTTCCCCGTTCCCTAGAGGGGGGAGGGGGCGGTGAACACGGAATATAGCGTGTAGCCCTGGCCATTTGTCAACCCTCTCGATTAAATCTCACATCGGATTTGGCCGACGTATACTAGGCCTACTTTGTATTGGCCTAAATAAAAAATAAATGAGAAAAATATTTTAATTATATTTTTTTAAATTATGTTTTTAATAACTTAATAGATCAAACACACGCATCCGTGTACAGCCATAAATATTAAATCCATTGAAGTTATTGAAATTGGAAGATCTATTCGTAAACAGCAATAGTTATGACTATGACATATTATCAAAATCCTACAAATATTATAAACGCGAAAGTTTCCGAGTATGTTTGTATGTTTGATGCTCTTTCACGCAAAAACTACTGCATGAATTTAGATGAAACTTTACAGTAATATAGCTTATATATCAGAAAAACATATTGGCTACTTTTTACTGCATTAATCGAGATACACGCGGGTGGAGACTCGGGCGAAAGCTAGTACGTAATAATCCATACTACCTATCATAATAATCCATTCAATCTGTACTAATACATACATTTTAAGGAAACTCTGTCTGTCTCTTACGGTTTCACGGCTAATCCGCTGCACCAATTTAAACGAAATATAACATAGAGATTCTGTGATTCCTGAAAAAGGATTTAGGCTGCTCTTTATCGCGATAACCAATATGAACGAGCAGGGCCGCGGGCAAACGTTAGTTACTTTATAATTTTGACATGCAAACTCATATTATTACTTCTAATTTCATGATTTAGTTTCATGATTTAGTTGGAAAAACGATGGTCATCTATTGCCGGGTTGGCCTAGTGGTTTAAACGGTCGCCACGGCGCTTTCTACTGTGCCAAGTATTGTGCGTTCAAATTCCACATAGGACAAAACTTTGTATAATCTACAAGTTGTTGTTCTGAGTCAGAGCGTGCTTTGTGTCCGTTTCATGTATGTTTGTGAAGTCTCCCGCGACACAAGATGTTTATTCCTAATGCGGGAGATGTATTAAAAAAAAACCTTTTAAAAATAATTATTTCACACGCCTTTATAAATGCCCATGTCCATGTAATATATTGCATTGCCTTAGTATTGCATGCACTGCAGTGTCAACAGTATACCATTTAGCAACAGCATTGCTATTTCTCAACTCGTGTGAAGTTACGAATCAGATAAATTTAGCAATTAATTTTACTTCATGTTTAATTGCTTACTTCACACCGTGCGTAGGGTCCATTGAAGGACAGTTTAAGCCTTGGGAAAGACATCTTCATTTGACCCAAGTGATACCACGACATGATACAATTCCAGTGTTAAGCAATTTTTTGGTAGATTTTTCGTCAACAACCCGTAATGTCCCACAGCTAAGCCCGGCTTTCCTTTCAGGAAGGGTTAAGGCCACACAACTAACTGCACACTTTTGACTGCACGTTTGGCCTAGTGGTTTAAGCGGCCGCCACGCAGCTGCTACTGCGCCAAGTGTCGTGGGTTCAAATCCCACGTGGGAAAACACTTTTTGTGATTCACAATTTGTTGTTCTGAGTCTGGATGTTCTTTGTGTCCGTTTCATGTATATTTGTAAAGTCCCCCGCGACACAAGAATTTATATTCCTAATGCGGGAGTTGTCTTTTAAAGAATAATGAAACAAAACCTGCAACTGCTTTACGTGACGGAGATGCTCATGGTATCATGCTACTACCGGTCACCCATCCAGGTACTCTCTGCGTCGTCGTTACTTGGACTCCAGAGGCCGCTGATGTGAATGTGCCCCACACGCCCTTCAATTACCCCATGAAGGGTATGGTGCGAAAAGTTTCCCCGCGTAAAAAGAAGAAAAGTTATTGATGATCCGTTAACTCTTTCCTCGGAGAAAAACAGTAAATATGAAGGAATCTGATGGTTTTCATTCCTGACTGGCCTTACTAATAAGGTATAGCTAATTTTATTATCAAACGCCAAAACCAGCCGATCTCACTGTAAAGTCAGCCATAAAATGGTAAGACTACGTGTATCGTAAATCCGTATGAGCCTGTATAACTAGTACAAGCAACCCTCAATCGGCTCACGCGACGAACAGGCATTACACGGTTAATTTTTTGGTGATGCCAATCTACTAGAGTCGGCAGTGAAAACTTTGTCGGCACATATATACCTCGTTTGCATATCTAACTCATAAACGCATAGATTTAATACGACTTCAATGGCGACAATTAACTAAATTATTGTTCCATTTTGTATACTTTATATTTATGGTGTTTGTATGTTGTTTAACTATCAAGATCGGTGTTGGGAATTGTATTTCTTGTAGAAATATAATTGTTTTAATGGAAAAACTGAAGCTAAACTTGAGAATACAAAGTGTAAGAACTATACATGGGACTTATTTTACTTTACTTAAATATATAGGTAGTAAATTATGGAACCAAAAATGCAGATTTTTTTAACGTTCCTCATTATTTCAAATAATATTCAATTCGTTGTGGCATTCAATCTACCCTTCAGTCTTATTAGAATTATATACTCAGGATAGCGATGTCGAAACGAAAAGTTATAACGTATATTCAAATTGACTTTAGAAACGTACAATAACCTTAAATACTGAAGTAAAATGGAGTTCAGTTTTAACTAATATGTTTTAATAAAGTAGCAAGAACAACAATTTAAAAGAAGTTTATTTCACATTCCACAAGCGAGCAATCAAATGCACAACATAACTACCATGCATATTTATGGAATGCATTCCAATCTTTCGTGAGCATTTTTACCGAATAAGTTATAAATTATAATCGTGAATGAAACGATTAACCTGTATTAAAACGCAGATGTTTAGACTCACTAACCTACTTCGACACAAAACTTATGAGTCCTAAAGTACTTGATTCAGCAGATACGAGCAGAAATTATATATATTATTTAAATTACCGTAACTTAACCCATATAATTAAAAAAGCTTTTTCGGCATGTCCTTGCAGCCTGTGGATGTCCAAAAAATCCACCTGTTAAGAACACTGTTAATATTTCAAGTGCTACACTTGCATAATTTTGCAATTTGGCTTTCCCTTTTGTGTATCACATCGCCATTTTGTGATACTTTTTTCTTAATCCATCTGAGCGTAGTGATAAAATGGCCAGAGCGTCGGACTAGTATTCAGTTAGCTGCAGGTTCACTTGATGTGACGTAGAAACTACTAACACAGATCATAATCATAATCAATTAAAGGACAATTCTATTGCATTACTTAAGTAATGCTCTATATTGTGTGACGCAATTTAAGATTTCTTCGATATCTTTATAAAAAACTTTAAAATAAGCACATATTGATAAATCAGTAAAAGTTCTCTAAGGTCTATCAGCTTTAAATAAAATATTATTGAACCCTTTAAACAAAAGGTAAATAAAATACTTATCTTCATCTCAATTTTTATTAAATAACATTGTCTCTGTTCATTCATCAATCAAGAGATGAACGGATTCACCTTTTCTATGATAATTTCTACAATAATATCACTTACTTATTTACTTAGGACCACGACGGTCAAAAATTTATTACAAAGAACATATAAATCGCAGCTATTTTAGTTACCACACACAAAGTGCTCTATTATCCTCACAAATTGGCCTAAAAGTGACCGCAAACTCACTTTGACCCACTCGACGCCCAAAAACCACTCGAAAACTTCCAAATCAGCAAACATTTAGTACCGGAAAAACATCATACACATTATTTGTGTTTGTTAGTCACGGAAGTTAAAGATGTGATGGTTTTTCTGCGAGTGCCGCCCCTCGCCACGTGTCCGCAGACTCTGAATGTCTTCTAAAAGCGGGTCTAGTATAGACCCTTGTGGCACACCTGCCCTAAAATCCAAGATAACTTAGTTTCCCTTAAACGAAATTGAGTTTTATCGATATAGGAATAAGATTTAATAAGGGTGCACGGTAAAGTTGTAAGTGTCAAGCGTATATTTGGCAGGAAGAGGGTGTACATTGAATTATATTTAGTCGTAAGCTCCCTACGGTTATGATCGAACAAACGATATGTCGGCAAGGTGTGCAAGGCACGCTCCTTCTCATAATATTTTCATCGACTACTTCAGTTATTTAGATAATAGGTTAATATTTGGTACCAGTATTTTGATGGGATTTCAATAACATCATGGGTATTTAGAACACATGCCGCTTATTATGAAAGTAAATATTTGTGTGATAGTAGGAGGTAAGGCAAACTATTAGTCTAAAACTAGCATTTATTTTTTGTTAGGTTCAAGCAAAATCTTATATTTTAATTTAAGCCAAAGAGACTGCTCTACATGATGGCAAGTAGGAGTAGAATCTAAGATCATTATTACATAGACAAGGCAGTTTGGTGAGCCCACATTATGATGCTTCTACACCATTGAGCCTTCGGTCTCACATTCACCAACGCAACATGACGACACAAATGCTGTCATGTAGTTTGGTCTTCTATGTGAGGGTAGTATAGCCTCGATCAAGTCAGCCCGTTCGAGCTGAAATCAGCGTGGATCTAATGCTATGATACTTCTTATTGAAGTATCAAATTACTTCATTGTGAGGTTGTTTAAATCGTACATAGTAGTTAAAAAAACTCGACTTCAGGGTACCTCCTCCATAAAAAGTACTTTTACTTACTTTTACTTCCAATTTGTAGAACAAAAAAATGACAAAATGAAGATGCTATCTGTGTCAACTCAAAGGGTTATTAGCACCCCTCGCACCCCTAAGCGAGATTATAAATAATTCTTTTAGCGTAAATAAACGTTTCAAGACATAAGTCTTGAAATGTTCATTTACGATAAAATAATTATTAACTATATTAAATACTATAATGCAACCCCTAGTAGATGATAAAATCAACTTCTAACTTCTCTATGATATATCTATGGTCCTCGAAGAGTTTAATGTTATACTCTTCAAAAATATAATACAATTACAAAGAGAAATACACATGTTTTACTGAAATCTACAAGAATACTAATCCAGTTAAAATTTAATGAAAACAGATATCCATTTTTTTATTTTAAGTGATAACTGTTAACATACCATAAAAAAGAAAAATATTTATATTGACAACTCTAAAAAATATAGGCAACTCAAATAATTTTGCAGCTTGCAATACCGTAAAAAAATGATTTAAATTATGATTCCAAATTCAAATTTCTTCATCTTTCCAAAGACAGGTGACAACTAGCTTTTGCAGCGACTCCGTCCGTGTGTAATATGTCCTTTCTCAAGAACAAAAGTACGAGTATTCCTATGCCAAATATCATTGACTGCCTTGTTGGTCTAGTGGTTAGCGTAAGCGGCTGCTGATCAAGAGGTCTCGGGTTCGATTCCCGGGTCAGACCAAATATTTGTGTGATCCACAAATATTCGTTTCGGAGTCTGGGTGTTTTTCTATGTATAATATGTATATATTTACAAAAAAAGTATGTTTATGTATTTATATCAGTTGTTTAGTACCCATAACACAAGCTCTGCTTACTTTGGGACTAGATGATGTTGTGTGTAAGATATGTCCAAAATATTTATTTATTATTTATTTATTTATTGAAATCTGTGCAGAGGTTTATCCGTAATAAACAGAGTTTCTTTCGAATTTATAAGACGGATATGTTAAGTATTTATAAGTTTTACTCGTGACCGAAACTATGTAATTTGGTGCCATGGAAATAAATTATTAGTCGAAGTGTATTATTTGGGGCGCTATTTTCACGTTTATAACATGTAGTTAATTTTGATATAGATGAAATCGCACTATGTAAGAGATTTAGGGCTGATTAAATACTACTGGGTACTAGGTCTAGCTTAATCTAACTTACTATTTACGAATACTAAATACCTAAAATACGTATATATTTTTTATTGTATATATTAATAACAGGCCGTATGCGTGTTTCCCTTTGCCACTGATTTATTTATTTATTGTAACTCTGTCTGTTTGTTACTCTTTCTCGGCTAAACCGCTAAACCAATGAATGGATTTCTGTACAAAGATAGATTAGACCTCATCCACTGCTGGACATAGGCCTCTCCCATTGCATACCAGTTTGATCGATTTTGGGCCTCGGTGAACGACATAAGCTACTTTTTGTCGCGAAAACCGAAATAAACGCAGGCGTAGCCGCGGGTAAAACTAGTAAAAATAATCAAATCAAACCATTTTTATTTCAAATAAACCAATACAACGGCACTTTTGAAACGTCAAGTAGTCAATCGTGAAGCTAATTGTCTGTTCCAATTCGTAGATCCTATGGAGAAGAACAGACAAGAAACTCCATTGACACTTTTTTACAACATAGTTATTTTTTGATCTTAGGAATGATAAAGGCTAGGTAGTATTTATCAACAGGCACTACCT
Source organism: Phragmatobia fuliginosa (assembly GCA_932526445.1). Taxonomy (NCBI): domain Eukaryota; kingdom Metazoa; phylum Arthropoda; class Insecta; order Lepidoptera; family Erebidae; genus Phragmatobia; species Phragmatobia fuliginosa. Next base: position 19,988,449 of record OW052072.1, on the reverse strand, counting down.
ACTTTGGAACTGTGTGCAAGATGTGTGAGATCTCTATTATGAACCTTATAAATTCCCGTTAATGTGTATCACATATCGTAGCATGTGCAAATTCAAAAGATATTAAAAGATTGGTGCACAGAAGCGAACATGTTACATTACCGACACGTGTCTTAGCATCACCGTTAACTATATTATTTATTAAGAAATCTCTCCCTTAAGCTATTGAGTCTTATACCTTTGATTTTAAGGTTCAGAGTTGTGTTAATTCTTTTTCATCATCACTATTTTTATCTTTGTAATCCAACATTTCCCTTTCTGCCGATTTTTGCACCTTTCACCTATTTATATCGGAAACCAATTTTATAGATTCACCATCTGGTGCGTGGTTTTCGACCTTTTCTAAAGGCCCTATTGAATTTATATCTAATGTGTTTTTTTTTGTGTTTTCAGGTAAGTGCATGTTTGCGACAAAAAAATGTTGGCATTTGGCAGCACGTGAGTAGTGCAGTATTGTTGTGGATTATCATGGTGAATATGTGCAATATTTTTGTGGAATACTGTTGAAACTATATTTTATTAGCTTTGGACTGAAACATTCTAAAAGAAGGGGATGTTATTATTAAGCTCAATAACTGCCTCATTCGGTGGATAGCGTATGCGCCTGTTGATCACAAGGTCTCGGGTTCGATTCCCGGGTCGGACCAAATGTTTGTGTGATCTGCAAGTATTATATATGTTTTGGAGCTTAGGTGTTATAGTATTATATTATATATGTTTTGGAGCTTAGGTGTTTCCAAAAAAAAGTATGATTATGTATTTATATCAGTTGTCTAGTACCTATAATACAAACTCTGCTTAGTTTGGTATTAGATGGCGTTGTGTGTAAGATGTCCGAAATATTTATTTATTATGAAATAGAATGGTTTATTAAGTTTCTAACTGGATTTAATTAGAGTGTCTTTGTATGTTCTTGGGATTCATTTATTTAGGAAGATATTACAGCTTTATAAATATATTTATGTAAAGTACAATGGACGTCTTTCAACTGAGATGGTGATGACTAAAATCGGCTAAGGGCGGGTCGGACTCGCGCAGGAAGTGTTCCGTACTATTGTCTATAACATTTAAAGTGTCTACTTATTTTCGTTATTAATATCGAACAAAACACGGCCAAACATTCCTGTTTATTGGGATCCCATTAAATATTTATTTCGAATGGAACCCGAGACCTCTTGATCAGTAGCCGCATACGCTAACCACTAGACCAACAAGGCCGGCAATAATAAAGCTCCATGCTTGTTTTTCTTACATAATAATCGTTAATTCAACGGTACCGCAGTCCAGACAGCATTTGGATTGAGTCATTAATTTCCAATAATCAATTATCCTGAGTTCTGCAGCAGACCGAGACGGAGGGCAGGTGTTATGTGGATTGCAATCACGGGGGTGTAGTCGACTGTGAAATAACTACGAAGGGATGGACAAAGGGCAAAGAACTTGATGTTACTTTTATATATTACTTACTAGTTAGGTAAATCCCGCGGTATTCCCCGCGTTTTTTTTTTAAAGACAACTCCCGCATTATACGAATATAAATCCTGTGTCGCGGGGGACTTTACAAACATACATGAAACGGACACAAAGAACATCCAGACTCAGAACAACAATTTGCGAATCATACAAAGTGTTGTCCCACGTAGGACTTGAAACCACGACACTTTGCGAGGTAGAAAGCGGCGTGGCGACCGCTTAAACCACTAGGCCAACCGTGCAGTAAGGTTGTTCTTCTAAATCGCGAAGCTAATCTATAAAATAATTGCCTAAGTTACTCCTTAAGTCATCAGTTTTTTGCCAGAGACAATCCAGTTAATAAGTCTAGACAGAGATTAAAAAAAATATATGATTTTTTGATGCTAGTGCCGTATATATTATACATTTAGTAATAATTTTAACAAAAAGGAACCGACTTCTAAGAAAAACTATGCCGAGTGCAAAAATCGCGACAATTGTGCCTATGATATTTGAGGAGTTCCCTCGATTTCCTTGGGATCCCATCATCAGATCCCGATATGGTGACGATGGGGTCACCTGTAAGCTATGCCTAATCGAATGCAGAAATAATTTTTAAAATCGGTTCATAAACAACGAAATTATCGCTGAACATACATAAAAAAAAGTTTCCGACGAATTGAGAACCTCCTCCTTTTTTTGAAGTCGGTTAAATAACTGTTTATTTAATATTACATACAGACACTCCAATTACATTTATGTGTATAGATAAATATGCAGTACATGGTCTTGTTTATCGGTTCGCTGGTAGGTCTAGTGGTTAGCGATCATGTTTGCCTAACCAGAGGTCTTTAGTTCTATTCTTTCCCAGGATCTCGGGTTCCATTCTCTGGTCCCGTATAACCAAATGTTTCTCTGATCTGTAAAAAATTGTTTCGGAGTTTGAGTGTTTTCTATGTACCTATGTCCTTATGAGTATGTCAGTTTTTTAGTACCCATAGTACAAGGACTAGATGGCGTTGTGTGTTCTTTTAGAACTTTTTTTTTTCTTTTGATGAGATGGCAATTGGCCGAATAATATCAGCTATATCTGCCTATGTCAAGTATTTAGGTATAGTGTTACAATCTACAAAGCGTAGTAGTAACGAAATTAATTATAAAAATATGTGGTTGAGATGAAATTTTCTCCTCCTTTATTTACCTCGTTGACGACAATAGATATGCTAGTTAATGGGTTGGTGGGCTTACGAAAATGTAGCCGTCAAAACATGAGAGATTACATCGCCTCTGCTTAACCCTTGAGGCATACATACGTAAATGTATATGCATGCATGTATGTACGTTCAGCAATTAAAGTGGTCACAAAATATGAATTACTAGTATTTTTAATACCCTGATATTCTGAAAGTAGGTAAGAAAAAAATATAAACGGCATCAAAACCGAGAACTAACGATCTCACATATCTTTTTCCATGAGAAAAATGAGGCTGTTCTCCGACACCAAGAATAGCAGTCTCGTTATTTCTAATTGGAAACTAAAAAAAACTTTACGATTCATCCTGCAGACTTGTTAAAATAACACATTAAAAACAAACATATTCATAAAATATGTTATTAACAATTTCACAATATTACCAACCATTATTCGTATCCCACTTATAAAGAACTTCAATAAGGTACATCTCTAATTAAACTGACATCTGTCACATTTCATAGACAACATAAAATGGTGCCATTTAATTGCCGTCTGAAAAGCCTGTAGTTCACAACTTCATACCGTGGGATTTAATTGAGTTAATGTTTTGATGTCATTTCCTAAAATTATGAAGGTTAATTTTATGGTGATTTAACGCTTATTGCTGGCACGCAACTCATAAAGAGGAAGGTCATAAAATATTTTATATAGTATGTATATATAGTACTACTGCATGACATTCGATTTGCATGTTATTCAAATAGAACTGTATTTTATGGTCGAGTCGATGGTTGATCTGATGTTGGGTGACTGCGAGACTGCCAACCGAAACTCGAGTAGTGAACCCTCTGGTAATTTAACTAGTTTTTTTGCAAAAGCAAAAATGACGCTAGTCTGCCTGATGGAAAGCATGAGCAAAACCAGGGCCGGATTTAAAGGTGTGGAGGCCTCGGGGCAACAAACGAGTGGAGGCCCCTTGGTCCCAAATTATATTCCAAATAAATTAAAGGGCCATTTGAGATTTTGATATTTTACTGATTGCCTGATTGGAGTGAACAAATATAGATCAATGATTTCTGTTAATATTTAATGTAATCATGTTTGTACAAAGTACTGTAGGTAAAGGTACAACGCGAAAAAAAATATGAAAGGAAAAGTTGTTTACTAGTGTTTACTAGTCTGAATTTGAAAAAAAAAGAATCCGAAGTCTTTATTGTGGGGGACAAAAGAGGTTTTGTGGAGGCCCCGGGGCTGTTGCCCTCCCCTAAATCCGGCCCTGAGCAGAACTTAAAAATAGTGTTCACAATACTTATTGCGAATGCAGACAATGTACTCGTAATATGGTGACCCATATGGTGGTCTCTTGAGATGTTTCTCCATTACACTCACCAACGAAATACGACAGTTCGAATGCTGTCGCTTTAGGTTGGTCTTCTGTGTGAGGGTAGCCGGTGAAATCATCCTGACTTTAAACAGTGAAACCAACTAAAAATTGTCAGACAGGAGTATAGGAAAATTCATCATCATCATCCACCCTTTTTTTATCAGCATCTCCCTATAATAGTCTAATACTGGACATAGAACTATATCTTGACTGCCTTTGACTGCTTTGTTGGTCTAGTTGTCAGCGTCAGCTGCTGATCAAGAGGTCTCGGGTTCGATTCCCGGGTCGGACCAAATATTTGTGTGATTTGCAAGTATTTTTTTCGGAGTTTGGGTGTTTTTCTATGTATAATATGTATGTATTTACAAAAAATATGTATTTATATTAGTTGTCTAGTACCCATAATATAAGCTCTGCTTAGTTAGGGACTAGATAACGTCGTGTGTAAGATTTCCGAAATGTTAATATCTCCTTAGAAAGGAAGTTAATAACTTAACATATAAATACATTGATTCTAACGTTATGAATTTAGGTCTATGTTTTATATCGCACGCCCAGAACGATACTGTATTAAGTCGAAAAATCACAAAATCGACTTTTTACTATATTTGAATAGCCGAAAATTTGCCGCGTATACCAAGAAGACAGACGTATTTATATTTTATCAAATGTGAAATAGAGAGCGTGCTAACTCTCTATTGCTGCAGACGCGCTGTCATAATCATGCCGAGAACACTAAACTATTTCTTGTTGCAACTTGTCTGTCTTGGGAGCAACACGCAGACAGCTTTACGAAATAGTGTATTATTTTGATATAATACAGTATTGTTGAATGTAGTGTAAAAATCACGTCGGATCATTTAGTTTTGATTCAGTATTGGTGACTGTCTTCATATATCGAATTTGATACTAATTCGAAATAGTGCTCTGTTGTTAACGAAGGTAAGTTACATTTATTGTATTATTATAAAATAAATCTCTGTTGTTCGAAAAAGGTGAAAATCTGTGAAATGATGCGCTATTGATGGTAGATATAAATTGTGTCTTAAATTGTCATAAAATCACTTATATTAATTGATTATGCTTCGTAATAATCCTAAACTAAGAAACTACAAGAAACAGTATATTTACTATTTACATTCTTCTTTACTAACAACGATATTATTGTTTATTTTAAGATAATGCAGTATTGTTGAATAATTTAAAGTTGCAATTATTATTTGGCAGATTATGAAGGGTCGTAGTCTCCTATTGCTTAAAAGGGCAACAAAAGGACCTACAGATGAAGGCAGACCTTCTGTTCAACAAAACAGACTGAAACAGGGACTCGCAAGTACAACCGTTGCGGTAAAAACAACAGATGGCAGCGATAACAACATCAAATCCTATTTTATCTTATCATAGCAATGAAGTAGATTTTATTTGTGATTCCGATGCAGATCCAACTGTTTCTGTTAAAAAAATATCTCAGTGATTGATTTCCTCAAGCTCCTGGTTAGACAGCTGATCATCCACATCATCCAGATCATCTGATTATGAATTCAGTAGACTGGGACCCTCTACAGAAAATACTTAAGTTTATTCCACTCTGACAAATGTGACCACATCTTCTACTGTAGACACTGCTCCATTAGAGGATGAACCCAAATTAAGTAAAAAAAGAAAATGATACAGGAAAGGCGTATGTTTCTTTAAAAAAATCTACAAAACTTATTTTACTAACTAAAATAGACGAATGGTGAGACAAGAAAACGTTTAATAAGTTTTGGCAGTTATGAGATAAATATAGTTGCATCAGTTCTTAGGAATTACGGGCTTTAACGCCGTTAGTACACCTATGCGTTCGTATGCGGCAGCGAAACAACCAAAAAACTGATAGTAGTATGGCAGTATTTCGCATACGCTACGTCTCACTCTAGCACTAGGCTACATGAAATAGTTGCGTCCTTGTCGGTATTGTTTCGCAAGGAACTGCGAAATCGTCGTTACACAGACGCAGATGTTTCGCTAGTAGTGTTTCGCATCGCAAGGTGTTCGCATGCGTTCTGTCGTTGAGGACAGATTTTCGTACCATGGAAGCCGAAAATATAGATATATTATTGAATTCAATTCGAAATTATCCCGAATTATATGCAGATTATAAAAATGCTTACAAAAAAGAGGTGGCATGGAGGAAGGTCCACAGTCCACGTAAATTACAATGACATTTCTTTGCGAAAAACTGCTATGTACTAACGTTCCGCAGATTTCGCTACCTCAGTAGTTTCGCAGTGATTCGCTGCCGCATACGAACGCGTAGGTGTACTAACGGCGTAAATTCAGCTAACTATTACGAAAAAAACAATAACAATACAATAATAAGATTACTATAACTTAAAAAGGAAAGATAACTAGTACTTAACAATGTTGAACACTGTCTAATTTTATTTTATGGAGATATTAACATGTTTTTATTATTAATCTTTTTAACAGCTTTAAAAACTACCCGGTTTAGTATTTTAAACGAGAAAAGAAGAATATAATTTTGAAGACAAATTTTCAAAATTATAATTTTCTTTTAGTTTTTAAGAATTTGTAATGTGCCATTTTAATTATTGATAATGTTAAATAGCCAAACAAGACTTACCGCCTGTGATTGTGGTAATATTGTTTTGCTTAAGAAATTTTGTATTTTTTAAGCAGCTTTAGTTTTAATTATTTTGTTTCGCACTAGTTTGCAATTTGTATTTCTTACGTTTTAATTGTCTTGAATAGTTTTAATGTTGTTTTTTGTGAATTGTATGTTTAATTAAAACATTTTTTTTATAAAATTTGGTTTTTATTTTATTTTTAACAACGCTATTTCTTAGAACAAAAATAAAAGTTCTATGTTGTATATTGTATCAAAACTAAAAATCAATAAAACAATAGTGAATTATTTCAGAATCATTCATTAAAAAGCACTTAAGTCGAAATAATATTTTTTTATTTCTTTTAGTTATTCCACAATAGTGAATCAAATCAAAAAATGCATTTTTTTGCATTCACAGTATGTTTTAAGCTAACTGACATATATTATATTGACAAGAATTAGTTTGCAAACATGCAGAATTTAAAACATATGTAATAACCTTTGTACAGAATAAAATAACGGTTTTTCGTCGATACTGAAAAATGCGCTATTTTGAGTTAGTGCAGTGTCGTTCTGGGTGTGCGATATCTATACACACACGACGTCCTTTAGTCCACTATACCTACTACGAAAGTCAAACAGCCTAGTAAATAAAAGGTTTGTGTTATTTTTTTTTCTTTTTGCTATTGTCCTACATAGTTTGTCTTCTTAATGATGTATACGGGTGGTGATATTCCGTATTCTTAACCCGCCATTACACAAAAATTACATCAGCATAATGCCCTCACCTAATAAACATAATAGGTGAATTTTATGCCAATTTGTGGCAATATTTAAGGTAAATGTGTTTTGTCTACAGCAATAACGGTGTTTGAGTGAGCGCCAAGGTCGGGAGCTATAATTATTAGTGGTCTAGGCACGCTACGCCTACACCACACCTAGGTAATATTTGATGGTAGAATTTTAGGCAGTCTACAATCTTGCGTTAGTACTGAGAGATTGGAAAAGTACAAAGTTTTGTTAGATAGCCTTATTGAACAAGATTATTTTGTGGGCTCCGTCTGGTCATCGCCATGATTGAGATTACTTTTTATTGATATAAAACAAACAGTTCAGCACCGTACATAAGAGAGAACCGCATCAAAATCTCTTATGCTACCACCAAGATCAGCGCGCACAACCATAGACAAACACGATTTATTTTAAACTGACGTTTCGAGTTGTTACTTTAATAAAGATCCTTATACGTCGTCTTCTTTTAATTTCATTATGGGCTTAGATATTATTCCTTTAAAAACCTAAAGAATATCTCACACTATTTCTCGCTCGCGATTTAAAGCCTGTGGATCACTCCATCGTCGAGTGCACGTCTCGACACCGTAAGTCATAACACACAGGACACACACACATTGCATATTCATATTTTACATTAGTATGTAACAATAGTCCACGACAAGTGTTACAATATTAATATACTGCAACTTTGGCTGATAGCCAAATACATGCTATTAATTGTATTGTTCAACAGTTAAGATAGATAATTCTATTGAAATCTATGGGAACCTGTCAAAGCAATGAATTAGGCTTTTATTACAATTATACATTATAAGTAGCTTTTGCCCACGGCTTTGCCCACAGAGATACACATGGTGTACAGAGATACACATATTCCAATTTGAAAGTCGTACGTGATTTGGAGGTCACTTTAAGCAGTCGGTCCCGGTTGTTATCATAGGGTAACAGTCGTAAAACTTTGTTGAAGGCCTTTGGGTGGCTTAAAAACATCTAATGGTAAGATTACCCCACAGTGTTGTCTTGCCAGTCCTCGACCCGCACTCGGTCAGCGTGGGGACGTACGAGTATGGCCTTAACGCTCTCCCTCAGGAGATTCGAGCCCAGCAGTGGGACGTTGTGGGTTGTTGATGATATTCTAATTGTTTAATGTTCATGGTTATGCTAATAAGATCTCTTTAGAATATCAATATGAAAAACTTTTCTAAAGAACCGCTTTTCCGGATGAACTTGAAAATCCGCCTCAACATACGCCATCCGCCTCCATGAAAGTTTAAATCACTGGTTAGGGGATTGGTATATTCGTAAGGAAACTTGAAAAGAAAGTAGAAGAAAGAAGAAGAAGTAGTAAAAAAAGTAGTAGAAGACAAGAAAGTTTGAAAAGAAAGTAATTTTGACTTGATTATTCTTCTTATTTTTTTAGATGTAGACTTGTGTTTCTTCTAAGACGTATTTAATGACGCATCACAAGACGAAACAAACACCTATAGAAAACACATAACACTCTTTTCGACACAGTCAGGTAAAAAAGAATTACTAAAATCGTTTCATAAATGGCGAAGATATCATATAACACACACAAATAAATAAGTGTATACATGAGTGAGAAACTCCTCTTGAGTTCGGTTAATAAAAGTCATGATATTTTTGTTTGCTTTCAAATCTATGGCAATATTGGGAACATTCCCGGCTTTCCCAGCCTCAAAGCGCCATTGAATTGTGGTGAAAAAACATTGACTACGCTCAACACTGGATGTATTTACTTAAATGTTTGTCTTTTTGTTGGGTCGTCTGTCAGTACGTGCCTGTTGCTTGGAACCGAGCGACTCTCCACCGCCGTCTGAGCTGGCCCTTTGTACACATATCGATGTTAAAGACATCAAGCTTTTGTGTTCAAACAACATTGTCCGCTCATGAATTCCGCCATTAAATGTTCATATTTAATTTTTTTTTTTCATCAGTAACTCGCAGAAGTTTCGCACGAATTCCACAGCGTAGATAAATTTTTGTGTTAAGAACTTAGAAAATAGGCATTTATCTAAAAATAGGAATCTGCGGGATTTTTACCATGTACATATATGTCTCGGGTGGAAACCAAATTCTAGTTCACCTACAACGCATTACGCCTCAATGCATTACCTCACTATTGATATAAGGCCCAACCAAACTAAATTTCTATAAAAGTATAATTAAATAATATTATCACGATTTTTAGTCGCACGTCGGCAAACAGCGCCGCGTGTCTAGTCGCAAACACGACAAGTCGTAAAAATACGCGGCCCCTGTGATGTGTCACGCACAATTTTTATAAGCTGAAGGTACTTACCCTCAATTTGTTTCGTGATACTTTAGAGCGTCTGTAGTCTGCGAGGGCAAGGTCCTCTGGCTTTGACGACCTATGATTATGAAGGAAAATTGTGGTTGAATAAAACTAGTGTCGCATGCAAAGAAGATTAAATAGATTTGGTAGAATACTATAAAGGCAAGATAAATAAATATATAAATATTTCGGACATCTTACACACAACGTCATTTAGTCCCAAACTAAGCAAAGCTGTGTGACATTAGCCAATGAAACAAGAGAACAGATAATTAGAATAGAGAATAGAATAGAAATTGAAAAACGTTTGCAACTTGTCTAGGGGGGCTGAAAAGTTAGATGAGTAAATATAGGATAGATGCAAAAGCTTTTGCAGCCCTACTTTTAACTTAAAATCCCCTAACTTATACCACTTTTGAATTCTACTAATGCTTTCCATAAGGAAGACTAAAGTCACCTTGGTAGGCATTAAATAGAAAACAACTTGTGCTAGCATATCATGGAGAGTTGTTCCAACTGGTCCCCCCTTCCCCTTTCCTATACAGGACAACCCCGGCAGACTTATTTTAACCTACAAACTGTTTTCTCCCGTCAACTTTCGACTCGACATTATCGTAGTGGTTGGTATAATTAATATTTTTATATTTAATTTCTAACATCACAAGTTATAATAACTTCAAGAAATACTTCCTTCCGTTCCTTGAGTGGTTTATCGCTTGCTTATAATTTTCTACCACCAAAACATTAATAATGTAGGCATAAATAAAGTCTATCAAAAACTAATTTTGATTAAAAGCTAGATTTGATAAAATATTTTAGTGTTTCCTGCTTCTGACATCACACGCAAGGATATCATCTAGGAATGGAGATTAGAAAACCAATTCGTAGAATAATATTATACTTAGTAAATGTAATATTAATTTAAGCAAGGGTCAACCTTGATATCAACGGGGCAGGTCACATTGTTGTAGAAATAATGAAAGTCCAGCAACTTTATTGTAGGATTTGGACATTAGAATCTGACACACAGAGTCATCTAGTCCCAAACTCAGCAGAGCTTGTACTATGGGTAATAGACAACTGATATAAATGTATCTTCTATATATATAAATGAATTGCTGCTCGTTAGTCTTGATAAAACTCGAGAACGGCTGGACCTATTTGGCTAATTTTGGTCTTGAATTATTTGTGGAAGTCCAGAGAAGGTTTAAAAGGTGAAAATATGAAAATGAATTCATATTTTTTTATAATATGAATTCATTTTCATAATTGTGGATTCCTTTTGTTTGTTTTAAGTATAATAATAATAATATAATATATTATGATACATATTATGAATAGAAAATAGTGATCGTTTCGGGGATTTATCTCCCTTCTCCCAATCGTCAAAATGTGATTAGTTTTAGAACAAATGAAAAATTAAAAGCGTCTATGTTATTTTATATGCGATCTTTATTAATAACACGCTTTAAAAAATATATGTTTGTAATTATATATTTTTTTTTTATTTCTTGTGTAATTATTACCTTTTAGATAGAAAACTTTTCATTTGTACACCATATTACAGATTTACAATACAGAACATAAATAACTTACATTGTACAATTGACTAGGGGCGGCCTTATTGCCAAAAGCAGTCTCTTCCATGCAATCTAAGAATGGAGTTATAACCTATAATATATTTTCTTGTTGTTTCGTATTCCTCAATAGTATGTCTATAAATTTTGTGGATGGAAAACTTTAAAGAAGAACTGTCGAATAAGCCCGGTCTTGGGTCTAGTGCTTCACCATTTCATTTATTTTGATTTTCTTTGTAAAAAGTAGCTTAGTTACTCTTTATTAAGTCAGCTATCTGAAAATGAAAGTCTTGTCAAATTCGGTTCAGCCGTTCCAGAGATTAGGCCAAAAAAAGACAGACAAAAAAAAGATTTGTTCATGTAGGTATGGGATTTTAATTACAATCAGAAATTTCAATTTAATTTATTTTCACAGTTAATATAAAGAATTCGATAAGATTCGCACTTTTAATTTGTAACACACCCAAAAATATCACTTAAAATAAACGTCCAATATACAAACATACCCAAAATTTATTGTTATTACCGATCATTTACCTCTTATTACCAAAACAAACATACTAAAATCAAAGTTAAAATCCAAAATCTGACAACAAACTTAACTTTGCAGCTGAATTTTTAAATATCCCTTTAAGATTAGTACAAAATTGATGTTGAGGACGGCAAAATATATGTTTGTAGGAGCATATTGAATGATTCACACACTAAATGGGTCAATCCATTATCTCCGTCTTGATCTGATAAAGAATCGTTATATATATTTATTTAGCTTTTTTATTTTATGCATTGGACGGCACATTCCAAGCGCTCTTGGGTCTTGGTGTGAGGGAAACGAGCTCAGAGCTTTGGATGTGGCAAATAAATTATAGATAATCTGGTTTATTTGAAAAATTAACGACAGTGCTGCCTCTACGTGGTAACAACAAGAACCTTAATAAATCGAGATGCGATTCCGCGGCAACGATTTTAGATCGAAATTACTGATAGACCACTGTTTCCAATAAAGTTAATATCATCGTTAATGAACCTACAGCTTCATAGCCAGTAATGTAAAAGGAGAGTTTTGCAACCATAGCTGCGCAAAGGCGACAGACATCTCTTCTTCTTTTGATGAGGTGGAAACCAGCCGAATAATATCAGCAATTTCTGCCAATGTCAAGTTATTAACATCTTCAATGGTAAAGTCTTCTATCCTACAAGTCGTTGTCGTAATGAATTTAATGATAAAAAATGTGGATGAGATGAAATGGGGACCGTCTTCCGAAAAAACAAAAAACTATATCCCAGACATACTTTACGTGTATACAATAATTAAAATATATTCCTGTCATCAAGTTGTTAGTTAATGCTTTAAGTTTTGAAATTATAGTCTTGTAATCCTATAATATACTATACTGTAGTTGTAAAACTGTCTTTAGAACTATTTTAATTTTGAGAGAATAACCAAGGTAAAAATCATATTATGAATCATTTTCGACCTCAGTGTACATTATCACGAAAGTACAAGTCATTTCAAGGTTAACTTCTCAACATGGTTCAAAGGTATAAATCTCTGCTGTTACCTTACACCAAGATCTTGGAGCCATAAAAAAATAACATTTATTATAGTAGTTCATAAAAAACCGCTGGCTTCTTCGGGTTAAAACAAGGTACCAGCTCCATAGGTAATGAAGTTTGCAGCTCCTCCGTTGTAGCCATTCCTGGAACACAATACATTGATTCTCGATTAACTCCACCGCGCCTGAGCCCGCGCCGAAAACGATAAAAACACTCGTGGACCATCGCACCCATGCGCCGACGCGACTACGAGCATATCTCTACAATGGAAGTGCTAATGCTGAGCGTACTTTGATTGTATTTTTAGCCGACTATCAGAAAGAGCGTATGTATGTTTATTTTAAGGCACGCCCTACACTACAGACCATACCGCTCCACGGATTTTCATATATGACTGCAATGACGACAAATAATGATTTGTTATCTACGAGTGGAGAAAGATCTGGCTCAATTACGTCTGTCACCTTAGGCGGCACCATAAAGTGTTAAGTAAGCTTATTTATTTATTATTATTATTATTTTACTCTTTACAGTTCATTGCTTTTAAGCACTTTTATGTTTCCATCATCAGTTAATTCCATAATAATTATTTATTGGAAGGCTCTGGAGAGGCTTATTTTAATTGCTACTAGACGGTCTCGTTTTTATTAATAACAATATTTTGTGTTTGACACAAGGAAATGCCGACTAACTGACTTCTGTAGGGAAAAGTTTTGCCGTAGTAAATTATCTTTTCTTTTCGATATTAATTATATGTGACACTAACTAAACAGTTGGATTTTTCTGGAGTTTCAAGTATTAAATACATTGCTTGTTTTAACAACATCTTGGTTTCTTACAAGATCATGTTGAAACGGCAGCATTGTCTGAAAAAATGTATCTAAATTTATCTTCTCGGTGTACTTAAAAGTGCGTACCTATAAAAGTGATAAAACACGTATATTATGTTAAGCACTACTTGTAAGCGTCGACCTACAACAAAAACAGTTAAACTTTCCAAAAGACAGTCCCTTTTTACAATTGATCTATAATACACAAACATACCGTACCAAATTACTTCCAATACAATTTAAATCAAATATTAACTTTTTTTCAAATCAATATCTAATTATAACTTCAAACTGTTTCTCTATTTTCACACCTCATTTTGTGAGAAATGATTAAACCGTAGATAGATAAATATGCCACAGTCTCTATTGAAATAGATGTTTTTGGCATACATCTTCTTCGTAGCCTTATTCCCAATATTAATTGGGGTCGGCCACTAGTTTAACTGAATATCAGTTTTTCCACGGAGCAACTGACATCGGACCTCCGAAACCCTAAGGGAGAACTGAAGTTCGAAGGTTGAACTAGTTGTCAGTAAATTTGAGGGCACTGACTTCCCAATAACGATTGCCATAGATGTTCATGACAACCGAGACCGACGGCTTCACGTGCTCTCCGAGGCACGGGCGTGAATCACCACCAAACTTCCAAACTCCGGGCTGGAAATAGTGGGTTTTTCTTAGGAATTTCCTAAGAAAAACCCAAAATCACTTTTTTGGCCCGACCCGGGATTTGAACCCGAGACCTCTTGATTAGCTGTTGCATACGCTATCCACAAGTCCGACGAGGACGTCACAAGTAGAGCCACATCTATGGAAATATGAGCATAAATTTAGTTTTGAATAATTTTATTTAAAATAGTGTTCAAAAAAACGTTACAAAATTTTCTAATGAAAACATTCTTCCCAAGTAAGTCTGTTCTAAATTTTATATATCCGTGTAGTATCGGCGAGGGCGCCACCATCCCTTATCTGGCTGGCACGCTGGGCGCGATGGTCGCTGGTCACCGGTGACCGATGCCGCACAGATAACCCTGATAAATGCCAGTTAAGGCTAAACGATGCGATTGTCTTATCCCAAACTATTTATGTTTTAATTAGATATCTTTTGTGCGTCAATGTTTGTGGATTTTGTGTACATTGCTGAGTTTGATAAAGACTGTGATGTGTGTTAGAGGGGTTGGACAGCAATTGACGAGTTTTTAATAAAAATGAATATCGTTTAAAAAATCCGTCTAGTCTTTTCCAATCTGATACGTAAAAACTTATATTGAAAGAGCTTTACAGGGAAAACCTTTATACTACAGCCGGACTTTTTACCGGTCAATAGATTTTCAACCGGTAAAATCAGTCAAAAGTACTTTTGTGTTCATACATTATTTACCCCAAAAGATTCACCAACAATAAAGGATCTGACGGAGCAGTCAGAAATAATGTTGTCTAACGCCAGTTAAAAATACTTTTGAGTTACGGTTAAAAACTGGAATATTTATATTCATCATCATCATCAGCCTATCTCAGTCCACTGCTGGACATAGGCCTCTACCATTGCACACCACTTTGATCGATTTTGGGCTTCTCGCATCCAGCTCCTGCCAGCCATCTTGCGCAAATCATCACTCCACCTGACCTGTGGGCGTCCTACACTAATTTTTATTATGAAACTTTATTTTTCTTAAAATCCTATTCAAGATGCAAGCGGTATACTTATATTATTTTTACCCTATCAACAAAAAAGACTAAAAAGACAGACTGACACATCAGTGTTAATATATTAATAAATGTAAAAGTTATAGATATAATCAAACTATTATAACTTGCCTTGTTTATTATTGATGGAGGCAATAAACAATATGAAATAAATTATTGAAAGCAACAATAAAACATTTATAAACAATGAATTAGAGATAAATTATTATGAACATTATAATCGGCCATTGTCATATGGGATAAATGTAAATTGTCGAACTTCTCTCTGCATGTTTATTACCCTTAAAGTGGGGGATATTTATCCCTACTGAATGATAACTAGAATTGAAATGTTGAGTGATTGATATTGTGTTTTAGGTCAGGACATGTTTCAATTTCATCAAGATATTTA
Source organism: Phragmatobia fuliginosa (assembly GCA_932526445.1). Classification (NCBI taxonomy): domain Eukaryota; kingdom Metazoa; phylum Arthropoda; class Insecta; order Lepidoptera; family Erebidae; genus Phragmatobia; species Phragmatobia fuliginosa. Next base: position 19,972,594 of record OW052072.1, on the reverse strand, counting down.
TGTATATCATACTTTTCGACATCTGAAGCATGGCCTGCAAGTACCTAGGTACATGACGACTGTGTTTTCTGCGGTTTCCATTCCTGGAATTCCACGAAATTTGTATGCACGAGTTCTTTTTGTATCTTGCCTCTTTGTGCAGTGACGGATTAAGAATACAGAATAATAAATGCTATGCTTAAAATGGGATTGAATATATCTTTGCTACTAGAGAAACATATGTATGATTTTATATCAAAAACGGCATAGTATTTACAATTAGAAAGTTCATAGCTCGTAATATCCTTATACGGGAACAAATAACTATAACAGGAGCATTAGTAGGAGTGAGGCAACCGGCGGCATGTCGCCGTTTGCTATACGCATCGAGACTGCGCTCGCGCATTTGCATTGGTTTCCGTCACCGAACACATGCACACACACATAGGAAACTTGTTGTGATGTGCTCGTAATGGCTTTTGTTGTTTATGTCGGGAAGACATACTACAACTGTTCTAATGCATTATAGTAATAGAATTGATTGTTGAAGAGTAAAATTAGATAATGAAAAAACCATTACGATTTTCTGGCTTTATAGCTTCTATTTCAACAGGCCCGTCACGTCCACTGCTGGGCTCTTGTCTTCTCTCAGGAAAGAATTAAGGCTATATGTCCACCACGCAAACCGAGGGCGGACTAGTAAGATAACGTGGATGCTACGTAATCTTGCCGTTGGATGTTTTAAGCAGCTCGAAAGCCTCCAACTAAGTTTCAAGACTATTATCTTATGATAACAACCAGAACTGACTGCTTAACGTAACCTTCGTATCAAGGAGACGCTCATGGTCTCATGCCGGTAACGATCACCCATCCGGTGACTGACTTCGCCGTCGTTGTCTCGATTTAACAAGGTATTCACCAAAAAGCATAGACCTTTGATCATAGACAATAGAGGATCTACAGACGTTTATCGTTTCGTAACGGAAGCTTTATTATCCTTCAACTTGTTCCGACATGTCCACGCGCTTATTGTAACACTGGTTCCTTTTAACTATTTAACATAAATATGTCGTCAGACGTGTGCGACTAAATTTGTATTAAATCACAATAGTTTATTAGTGATGTCTTTTGTACTTTGCCTCCCATTTTAATAAGGATTGGAATGGGTTTATTATATATTTCCTTAATCTTTTTTTTTAAGTACACTTCATCAGCCCGTTGCAGTCCACTACTGGTCATGAACTTCTCTATAGAACTCCACAGTTCCCGGTCTACTGTTTTTTACATTCTGTCTCTGGAAACAATCAGTCAAAGTCTGTCTAGAAGATGTCTCACACTACGTTTGCCAAGACGCGGTTTACTCCAGCGGTTATCGGTTCTGCGACATATGTGACCTGACCATTTAACTTCTAGAATAGTAAAGCATATAATAGAAACTTCAGTCCTAGTAAAATTTACTAGTACTGGAGTCTTTTTGCATGCTTTTTGCAATTTATTCGGTGTCATCATTGAGCAAATTGGAAAGTTACTTACATTCCAAGCTGAAACAACCAGAAGGGCCCAAACTATTGTAAGGTTGTCTGTCCGTCACTTTCAAATGTTGTTTTCCAGAGAGCCTTTGAGTATAGCTCCTTCGATAGCACGTTGATTGACTTTGGTTTATGGTTTAGTCCTCCAGTCAGTGTTCACGTCTTATTTTTATACCTCGCTTGTTTCCCTCCTTCCTCAGTTCCTAAGCCAGTCTGGTCTATGGCTCGGTAGCGCATGTCTAGGGTTCAAATTCTGGATCGCACCAAAGGTTTGCATGATCGGAGATTGAGTGTTTTCTATGTAAAATATGTATTTATTTAGAAAAAAAAAGAATTAAATATTCTATCAGTTAATGTACAAATTCTGCTTAGTTTGAAGTACATACTCTGCTTAGTTTGAAGCTACATGCAGTTGTGTGTTAAATGTCTGAAATATTTATTTATTACATGTTGGATCTTGCAATAGGAAATGTACCATTTATATGATTCTTATATAGGTTAGAAGATCAGTTCATAATTGTTCTTCTAGTGGCTCTTTCCTTATTATCATCAATAAACTGCACCCTGCTAAGTTTTATTGTAAGACTTTGTGAAGTTTTGTTCCTCATTTCTTGTCAATAGACAAGAAATGAGGAACAAAACTGACGTAAACATAGATAAAAATAATCTTTGGAGCGGGTTGTACATCTTATCAAAATTGAGAAGTTTTTGAGACAAAAGCTAATTTATAGTCTTATATAAGACGTTGGTTGACTAACGCTTGAGAATGCACTTAAAATACGCAGATAATTCCCAACCCAATAAGTCCCAACAAAGAACAGAAACAGAAGATGATTTTTATATTGTTATCAGGATTGATATATGGGTGTATAGAAGTTTTAGAAGTAAGAAATGAGGGACTTAAATTTGACACCTTTTGATTACAATATAGCATTAAAAATAACTTGTAATAAGTCAGAAGTCTCTACCCCATTATAACGAGGCTATACTACAAGTGACAATCATACACACAATGGTCCATCAGGCCGAAATAGTGGACAAAAAATATCATATTTTTAATAAAAATAAATTCAAAACCATAAGCTGCTTACACAAAAAACGGAGTAAATGGCGCCCAAAAATAAAATTAACATATTCAAAAGTTACCCTTTGCTCCACTACGCGTCATAATCTTCTTTATCAAGATCTACCGCGAGAATAATACAAAGGATTTCGAACTATAAGACTTAGAGTTTAACGTTGTGTATTGTTTGTGTGTGGTCTGCTTATAAAATAAACAGTAATCGAAATGCTCACAAAGTGGTTTGGAGTAATTTTCTTCAACAGATAAATGAGATCAGAGGTGTTAGTTATACGTTTTTTTAGTTCATTTAATATGATACTATGTTTGTTTGTGTTCGTGTGCGTGCATTATTGCAAGGGTTATTTATGTACGTGTGGCAAATTGCTTCGAACCAGTTTATCTGTTGAAAAGCTTGTTTGTAAAAAATATTGTTAACTGAGTTTTTGTCGATATAATTTTAAATTAGATCCTTAAATGTATAACTTAATCACAGATTTTGACAGATTCGTGATCTAGCGCAACCAAAAAAGCGTAATCATACACAAATTCTAGTTTACGTATGAGCATGACAAGAGCAGAGTCATGCCATATCAAGTTAATCTATCACTGTCCACAGCTGAACTAAGGTTCTCGATCGAGAACGATCTCCCCCAAGGAACGCCAAACATCCCGGTTTTATGTAGTCTGAATTAATTCCCTGTCAAGTGACCTATGTGCCAATTCCCCCCGAGAACCATAATGTAATTCCAAGTCACATTTTACTGAAAACTTTTAGATTATATATGTCATTTAATCCGGTTATTTTGAGCCTATCAGAACTTGTACTGTCTGTGTCTTTGCCATTAAATACTGATGATGGAGAACCTAGAATTTTCTCGAATAAAATACAATTCTCGTGAAAGATCTATACGAAATTAATTCCAATAGTGCAGAAATATTATTGATCTCATTTATTCGAACACGTACATGTTAAATTATAATTGTCAACAAAATATTTTTAAAATATTTACCTATTTTCCGACGCATCACAGAACTTAATGGGCGGTAAATCTAAACAAATTTCAAACGCACAGTGGTTCTGTTAGCAAATTTTGTGGCACAAAAAAAATGTTTTTTTTTTTGTATAACTACTACCGGCTAAGATAGTATAACTAAATGTGTATTTGTTAAATAATTGATAAGATTATCAACACGTGGCACAAGGTGCGTGCTGTTGTGATTAGAATAACAAATATTAACTTCTCAATAACAAGTCACAATTTTTTTCTGTTTGATAAGGGCAGGTGGAGGCTGATAAGTTTTTGTCGCGGTCGTGTATAAGTCTATTGTAATCATGGCATAGATTAATCATGGTATGTTTTGAGTGTAAACAAGTTTAGGTATAGATTTATATTATAAGAAAATCTTTAATATATTGTATCATCAATATTGATTCCGGTTCCGGTTGTCAAAGTGCCAACAGCGTTGTGAATATACTTCTAGAAAATTAAAGATTTAAAAAAGTTATACGATACATCTGAACAAACACACCGTTAAAAACAACACTACAGACGCCGGGGCAGACCTAGAAAACACCATCCGTCGAACTCGCATCACATCTGTCCAGTAAAGTGAAATTGAAGATCTACAACAACATCCGAGGTCAGAACATTATTCAACCTCCATTTTGAATTATTTAATGTTTCAATAAGTTGCACGTGACTTCAACTGTTAATCTTGTGTCACCGATACTTTGACGTCTATCTGTCACTCAGTTCGGTTGGTATAGACTACAGTGTTGCCAGAACAAGAAAACCAAAAGTTACTATTTACTTTTACGTTCCGTTCCACGTAACTTGGCCCGAAATTATGGAGGGACAATTTGAAATATTATTTGAAAAAATGAAAATGGAAATGAAAAATCAGACAATCGAATTAACAGAATCTCTCACAAAAAATATTATGGATCGGCTGGATGAAAAACTAATGCCCATCAAGGAGGAAAATGAAAAACTAAAAGAAAAAATCGGAAAATTAGAGAAGGAGCTAGAACACATTAAAAGGGAAAAGAAAAGTAATAACATTATTATTTTTGGATTAGAAGAGGGCGAAAACTCAACAGCTGAGCTATTCCAGAATATAAAGGAGAAATTGAAAAGAGATTTAAATATCAAGTTAGAAGAAAACGAAGTAAACAAATTAAACCGCTTAGGGAGACCAAAAGCCGAGAACAAACCGAGACCTGTACTATGTTCCCTTCTAAGTGAATGGAAGAAGAACGACATTATGAAAAACAAAAAGAAACTAAATGGAATTTATATATCGGATGATTATTCGAAAGAAGTATTAGAGATAAGGAAAGCTCTAGTACCGAAATTACTAGAAGAGAGGAAAAAAGGAAACATAGCTTTTCTGAATTACGATAAAATAGTAATCAAAGAACCCAACACCAACAAAGATAAAAGGAAAAGGGAACAATCTACCTCACCACAGTCACCGTCAAAAACTCAGCCCAAAAAACAACAAACACTGAGCTCTCTCAAAAATACCAACAACAGAACAAACGCCTTCGATGCAATGAGAATCAAATCAAACTCTCTAACAAATATTTCCACACGCAAGAACCAATAGCAACTAACATTCGGAACACCGGAAATTCAAACAAACTACGAAAACAAACAAAATGTAAAAACACAATCTCCCCCAATCCGATTGGTCCTCGTGGGGGATGGAGACCACAACCCTCTAACACTACAAACAAGAGAAGAAGAAAAAATCTATATTGCAGCACTGAATACACTCACTCTAAAAAATGAAGAAAACTTAACAGAGTTAACATACGCGCTAGAACATATCAAATGGGACATCGTTGGACTTAGCGAAGTGAGGCGATTGGGAGAAAGAATTGTTTCGTATCAGGATTTCTTATTATACCATATAGGGACCACTCCTGGCCACCATGGAGTCGGCTTTATCGTAAAAAAACACCTGACAGAATATATAGAAGGATTCATAGGCATTTCGGAGCGCACAGCAATGATGACTTCAAAGCTTCCGGGATACCAAGACTCATGGTCTATTATACAAGTGTACTCACCTACAGAACAGTCAGACCTAGAAACAATAGATACATTTTATCTTGAATTAAATAAAGTCATCCGAGATCACGCTCATAAAAATTTAATAGTAATGGGAGACTTCAATGGAAAAATTGGAGACAAGCGTCTTGGAGAAAACACACGAGGACCATTCACATATTGCAACAAAACCAGAAGCAGGAACGGAGAAAAAATTATGAACTTCACACTAGAAAACAACCTTACTATTTTAAATACTATATATAAGAAAAATAAGAAAAGAATGTGGACTTGGATCTCACCAGACGGAAAAACAAAAAATGAAATCGATTTCTTCATGACTAACAAACACAGTTACTTCAGCAACTTCAACGTCATCAACCAACTCAACTTTAACACTAATCATAGGCTGATCAGGGCCGAATTAAAAATAAAACAACCAAAGAAACCTAGACCAAGACAAGATCCAGCAAGAGTAAAGCTCGGAAAATATCAAATGGAACAAATAACAACCAGCCTGAGAGACAAATTCACAATCTTTAAAGAAAACACAAAGAACCTAAACATACAGGAAAAATACAACTGGATAGAGAATATTATTAAAACTGAAACAAAACTCGCTGCAAATGCCAGTAGGGAACACAAACAATGGCTTACAACTACCTCTATAAAATTGCTCGAACAAAGAAGCCACTTAATTAACAAAAGAGAGTCAAACGACAGAAGAAAACATCTAACAGAAATTAACAAAGAAATAAAGAAAAGCATAAGGATAGATAGGAACAAATATAGAATGGAGACTATTGAAAAACACATATTTAAAACGGGTGGTATCAAAAAAGCATACAAGGAACTAACTAAATCTTTAGACTGGGTAGTAAAAATGAAAAGCAACAAAGGAAAATGGAACCACGACAGAAAAGACATATTGGGAATTGCAACATCCTACTATAAAGAATTGTATGAACGCAACAACACCCCGCAAGAAGAAATAAATTTGTTAGAGATCTCAGACATCCCCAAAATTCTTCACGTAGAGATAGAGAAAGCAATAGACACACAACGGAAAGACAAAGCACCAGGACCCGATGGTATAAACAACGAGATCTTGATACGAAACAAGCAGGCAATCATACCGATCCTCACGGAAATGTTCAATGATATTATAGACACAGAAATTATCCCACAGCAATGGACAGAATCAAACATCATCCTTTTATATAAAAAGGGAGACAAACACGACATCGGTAACTATCGTCCAATTAGTCTCATGTCTAACATATATAAGATATTTGCCAAGATAATTTTAAAACGGATAGAAGGAACGCTAGATGAACATCAACCCATCGAACAAGCGGGTTTTCGGAAAGGCTACTCGGTGATCGATCACATTCATGTCATCCGCCAGGTCATAGACAAGTATAAAGCATACCAGCGCGAGTACTACATTGCTTTTATCGACTATACCAAAGCATTCGACTCATTATACCACGAAGAAATATGGAAGTCCCTAAAGGAACAAGGAATCGAACAAAAATATATCCGCTTGGTAAAAAATGTATATAGCCATAGCACCGCAACAATCCAACTAGAAAAGAAAGGTAAACCATTTACAGTAGGAAGGGGTGTCAGACAAGGAGACCCTCTATCTCCAAAACTATTCTCAGCGGTTCTCGAAACAATCTTCAGGGGTTTTAACTGGGATAATCTGGGAATCAATGTCGACGGAGCCTCCCTAACACACTTGAGGTTTGCAGACGACATAGTGTTATTTGCTGAAACATCGGAAAACTTACAACAAATGATACATGAACTAGCGGATGATAGTGAGAAGATAGGTTTAAAGTTGAACCCAGAGAAAACAAAGGTAATGACAAACGGGAAGAAAACAACCATACACTTACGAAATAACCAAATCGACTACACCGACGAATATATATATCTGGGACAGCTAATAACACAAGAGGATCCTATAGGCAAAGAAGTCGAGAGAAGGATAACAAATGGCTGGAAGAGATACTGGAGTCTGAGAGAGGCCATGAAAGACAAAACTCTTCACATTAATGCAAAGCAAAAACTTTTCAACACCTGTGTATTACCTGTTTTAATGTATGGCTGCCAAACATGGGCTTTAACACAAAATGTGACAAGAAAACTGGAAAGCTGCCAACATGCAATGGAAAGAAGTATGCTGAATGTGAAAAGGTCGGACCGAATAAGAAACAATGTTATTCGTAAAAAGACGAAGGTCATAGACATAACATCCAAAATCAGAAGACTCAAATGGCAATGGGCGGGCCACATGATAAGAGGTCAAGAGAAATGGAGCAAAATTGTGACACGATGGTACCCTAGAGAAGGAAAAAGGAAAAGAGGCAGACCACAGAAAAGGTGGGATGACGACATTAGGCAAGTGGCAGGAATAACGTGGAATAGAGTGGCTCAAGATAGACAGGAATGGAAAAGGTTGGAGGAGGCCTTTGCCGATTGGCAAACAGACCTACAAACATTAATTAAGTATTAGAATAGAATAAGTCTGTACAAAAAAAAAAAAATATATATATATATATATACTTTTAGTTTTAAGTTCTCAATACTTTGTAAATAGATGCTAAGTTGGTCTGAATAAAGGGCTTTATTATTATTATTATTATTATTATTATTATCATCAATCATCATCAAGTTTTTATAACTACACTGATAATTTGAAACATGATCGTGATCTTGCTACCCTCTTCCTAAATTTATTTAAGGTTGGTGCAATGAATTTTCTTTTTCCAATCTTCTCTATCACTTGTCAGTTCACTGTTTATTCCTTTTCTGGCCATATCCTCTTTCACGCAGTCCTTATATTATTCATTTCTAAATCTCAGTGACATTACAGTAATGTCTTGGTTAAACAAATATTTGCAGTATTGGTCTCAAATACAAAATTGTAAGCATATTTATTTCAGTTCGTCAATAAATATAAGGATTAACTAATATTTTCCACAGTGCAAGGATAAACAAGACCCAATCAACGTCAGTTAACACAAAATATTGCTAGTAAAGAGAAACCGCACGGTTTCAAAGAAATCAATTCACCTTAGAATATTTTTTATTGCAACTTCCTTCCCACGTCCACTCGCAACAATACTTACAGTTTCACCTAAACAAATAGACAGACATGATCTTACGAAGCCGTGGCAAATCTTTAACGGTATATAAATTAGTGGGCTTTGGACACCCTGGTGGGCCGCCGTGCACTGGGCCGCACAAAAACTCATTGTATTTGCACCTTATTATTGAATTGACACCTCAGTCTGTGGGACAACAGTGCTCGCCGAAATATTAAAAAAAAATTGAGCAGATAATTGTCACGAAAACTTTTGTTATCAGACATCTAGGTATTGTAAGACGGTCAGAAATATTTCGCGAACAGGAAAACACGATTTTTATGCTATTGTTATCTTTACTTATTTATAATTATTTATTATATTTTACTATTGAGATTGAATGGTCTTATTTTTTATTAAAACACAAAATTAATGGTCTCATAATACCATTAAATTTACTTTCCAACTGGACAGTTTATTGTAATTGTTCGATGTTCTTATTCTAAGCAGTGCCACAATAGGAGAATCGATTGGTAGCCAACTATAATATCATTATCACGCTTCACCTCAAACCTGACATAATTACATATAATGTAGCTTTCCACTATTGTGATGTATCGATGGAATTTTATGCCCATTTCACTATAATGGGTGTCCCTAAGTCGAGGTACAAACAAGCATGATGGATGCACTGCGGCACGCACAAAAGGTCCATTGACAGCGCTCACATACCCCTACGTCCAATTATAGAAAAAAAAGCAGATTTTGTCCACCCATACCGTTGCCGGCACACTGTCCAGCAAAAAAATATTTATAGAGCGGTTTTCTGTCACAAAAAACACATTTTAAAAAGTATTATAATATTTACTATTGAGATTGGACAAACAAATATACCTATGTATGCTATGTTGAACAGCGGTTTGCTTTTTATTACAATTTCAGTTTTATATTTATATTTCGACTATTGTAACTTTAGGTGAACGAAAACATCTGTGTTCTTAAATCTTCCATATCCAATACCATAGACATTTTCTTATCTAAGAAGCATCAAGTTAGACTGTACATCGTGTTTCCTTCCCAAGTGTTTAGCACAAGCTTGTTGATGCAGCTCACAGCAGTAAGCCCTCGTGAACTTTTGCCCACAGTATTTGCAGCTAAACAAACCGATGTGATCTTTTCTCATGTTCAGGACGTGGCGACAGACACAGCAATTCCTGAAATTAGATATATTTTAAATAAAACGATTGCCAGTGTTGCAGATAATTTTGATCGTTTACCTTTAAACATTCTAGTACAAAAGCCGTGTAACTACTAAATAATTTCATATTTTTTATATTACAAAATTACATCCGTTTCATAGATTCAGCAATCGTATGAAATGATTAAAAATATTCAAATACAATGGACCTACCTCCTCCTTCCCAAATAGTGGCTTTCAACGTGGTCGCTGAGCTGTGACACCCTGCCAAACGTTTCTCCGCAAATATTACATATAAAATGCGAAGTTCTGCATGGTGGCCTCTGCTGTTGACCAATAGGCATGTACGACTCATAGCTCATGTTCAGCATATATGAAAGCAACTGCTTGATAGTCTCTGCCGACACCTGCATCAATGCACACAAACCTAGAGGATCCGTGTTTACAGCTATCGTCATTTGCTTCCTGTTTCCTTGGTCCTGGCTTTTTACAAAATTTATCTTTCTCTCAGGTTCGACATAGTATTGTGGTTGAGGTAGAAAAGAATTTGCTGCAAACGTAGATACCTCCCTTGTTGGAACATCAAATTCTATATCGACAGAGCACTGCCTATTGCACTTTGTGTGAAGTAGCTCTTCAATATCTTTCCTTATTTTCTCACTTTTTTCCATCTCCTCTTCTATTATTTTCTCTATTTTGTAATCATTGGCTTGTTCGAACTGGGGCGTACTTGTGCCAATTTCATTAACTATTACATTCCTAGTGTTGTTTTTTAAAACTGTTGTATATAAAATATCATTATCATTTTGGAATGCATACGACTCACTTTTAGTTTTATTTAAAGCCAAATCGGAAAGTTTCTTTAAAGTACATGATATAGATCGAGATTTGGTAACAGGACATTTGGTTGTATTTAGATCTTTCTGTTCCCTTATTTCTACAATAACTGAATTAACTGAGCTTATCAAAACGTCCAGTTTTTGCTCAATATTCTCTAACGGCTTCTCTAGTGGGTTGTCTGTCTGTAGAATCTGTTCTTTCAATGTCGCCATTTTAAACGCTTGTTTATTATATAATTTTCTGAATTCATCCAACTTGCTAAACTCTTTATTAGTCTCCTCGGTAAGAACCCCTTGTGTGTTCAAATACTTTATATCTGTTTGTATGTTTGGAAATGTTCTGTTAAACTTCATTTTACTATTATCAAACCATCGCCTATTTAAGTCTTGATCAACAACAACAGATTTATATTTATTTAAGGGTCTTGACATTGAGTTTAAACGTTGTTTTTCTCTGTTTAACATCATGAGACGACCTTGTGAGGCTGTAGGATAGCAGTAGGGATTACTTTCATAATAATGTGTAGGTCGCTGACTTTGTACAGTATCATATCTGGGTCCAGTACTATGCCTATTCCGATAGTCGCTTCTGTATCTTCCGTATAAACCATTCAGTATACTTTGACATTGATCGTTTTGCTGATAGTTGTGCCTCGTATTCCAAAAGTCGTCAGTAAACTCATCCTCATTCGGTACATACTGTGGAGCAATTCTCGTCGGTTCGTTGCTGTAGTATCTGTGTTTATTTTTCAATTCATTAATGTAGTTATTCCATGCTTCTCTCTGTTTCTCCTTCTGACGTTCTACGACTAGTTTTCTCACAATTTTCTGCAATCTTGCATGTCGTTGCATAGTTTTTATAACATACTCTTCATTATACATGTTTTGTGGTGAACTGAAATTAGGGACATTTTGTGCGTATACCTTTTCATCTATTACACTGTGTTTGTTGATAAAATTTCTTGTAAAAGATTCCTGTTTGTTATTTTGATCAAAGTTACTATAATCAACTTGTCTGTAACTAGAACTTGTCGGCATGTTCCTTGCTGCAGTGGGAATACTCCCAAAATGTTTGTTTGGCAGATTAATAGCAGGCTGTGAAAAGCTTTTATCTGATCGTTTGTGACTAGAAGCGGTCAGTTGACCTGTATATGGATGGTTTGAGAAAACATCTTCAATGAGTTCTCGTCTGATTTCTTGTGCGTTCTTTACATTACTTGAAGTTATACTTGCATTGAGTGGAGATCTAACTGCGTGATCGTACGTATTAATAACCTCACCATTGTTTCTTTTCTGTAGCTTTTCTTTCAAACGTCTCTCGTGATAGTTTCCAACAGTATCAAATGGATTTACCTTGTTAGTGTTTACACGGTTAGCTTCAGGTGGATTAAACCGGTACTCAATGTTTCCATATTTCCTCAGAGACACATCTTTCTCTGAATCCATTACTCATGTTACAGAAAATTTGTAATGGCCTAATAATGACATTTTATATTTTGATGCTTGACATTTGACACAGAGTAAATGCAAAAAGAAAGATTTTTGGTTATCTCTATTTTTTTAAATATTTTGAAGGTTAGTAAGACAGAAATGTAACCTTTTAAATGAACAACCAATGGAAAATAAATACTCATTAGTTTCAAATTGAGATTCAATAAAGAAAAATAAATCAATTCTTTGATCAAATCAGTATCTTCCATCGCATTAAATACTTTTATTCCATTTTGGATTTCTTATATTTTTAAAAGAAATAATCATATTTGTAAATACTTTGTCACAATAAGATACGCGAGAGAAGCCTTAATTTTAAGCTATTACTACTGGTACTATTATGTATTTTGTGCTATTACACAGATAACCACCAAACCATGAGCTAGTCAAATACAATTTTAAAATCATAATAACAAAATTCAACAGGTAATACTAAAAAGAAAAATGTCAAAAAATAATGTGAGGAATCGACAATAAAGTTGTGAATTTAAAGAGTATGAAATAAAGCAGTTTCAATGCAAATTAATATAAATTCAGTTTCAAGTATCATTACAATGTAACGAAAGGTGTGTGGCCTCGGTATATTGAAGACCACCCAAAAGGGACCAAATTGTATTCTGCCAAGGTTCATTTGCCGCGATTTCACTGATGATGGCAGGTTGAAATTCTAAAAAACCTGTTTTTTATTACCATCAAATTATTAAATCAATATTTTACCGCAAACAATCGCATTGTGTTTGGAATGAAACAATGACCAAAGCGAGCCTCAAATAAATGATAAATGATAAATGATGATAAATGATAAATGATATTTATTTCTGTAAGTAAATCTTTTCAGACATTTTTACAAGTCGGACTTATAGCTAGAAGGCACCGGCATTTCCTACGACTCACTCTGGGAAGAAACGCCGAAACAAACCACAGAGGTGTCTTTTTTTCTTTTTTTTTTTTTAAGTCCATGTACAATATTAAAGAGAACTATGTGAGTGCAGTATAGGGTCTGGGTTGGCCTTTTGAAGAAAGAATCATAGTTTTGAATCGACCTGTCCATACAGACGGCACACGGGCCCCAGCCATCGTGTAGCCTAACCGATGTAGTCAGGATCCACAACCCGGAACACGACACTGCCGCCAGCAGGACACTTGAGTAGGCCGTGGAAACACTCAAAACCACCAGAAAATTACTAAAATAAAAACTAACATTACAAGCCTACACTATACTCACATTTACAAACTTACACAAAAAAAAAAACAAAAAAAAAAAAAAAATACTATACAATTCAATTTCAACGAAAAACTAAACAAATTAGAATAAATGAAATACAAATTAGAACAAAATTTAAATGTTCATCACTTGTGGGAGCGAGCAGCATCACTCCCAAGCAAATTTATCATTTAAAAAATCAGTAACTGTGTAGTAAGCTTTATCACACAGTTTCTGTTTAACCAAGGACTTAAATTTGTTAATACTTAATTCATGAAATTTGCTTGGAATCTTATTGTAGAATCTCACACCCTGACATCGAAAAGACTTGCTTACTTTTTGTAGTCTAGTCGTTGGCAACACGAGTTTATCTTTATTTCTAGTGTTTATATTATGAATGTCGCTAAACTTTGTGAATGAATGTATATTTTTCTTAACATACACTAGATTTTCATATACATATTGAGATGCGACTGTCATAATACCAATTTCTTTAAACTTATCCCTCAGTGACTGCCTATAACTGAGATTATAATAAAGTACCTGATTCAGTTTGTTGGTTGTTAGATTTAGTCTTGAACTCGATTCTGCCTACTAATTGAACTTTTTTGCACCGCTAAGTACTTACATACTGAAAACTTGAAGGAAAAAAATGATAGTGAAACCATCTATATATGCAAATAAATACAGGAGTGTCTGTATGTACATGAACAGTTTTTTATTAAATAGATAGCAAAGTATATATGGTGCTTACATCAAAAAGTCAATTCTTAGAATTTTTGTCTTTTTATCCATCTGTTCCGGCTATTTTCTGGAACGGCGGAACTGATTTTAATGGGAATAAGATGAAGTCGCGGACTCACGTATTAGTATTTGCATACTCTTTTAGCTTTTAGGTTTTCCGGAGTTACACCTTATGTTGAAATGTAGTCCACATTTCATAGGATGAACCTCCAGGAAGCCTATTGGATGGTGCAGAACAGTGTGTACCTATATTTATTGACAAATAATCTTTCGAGTAATTGTGAATAAATGTCTTTTTTTTTTAAGAAATATTTCGGACATCTAATCCCAAACTAAGCAGAGCTCGTATTATGGGTACTAAATATACATAAAAATACATTTTTTTAAATACATACATATTATACATAGAAAACACCCAAACTCTGAAATAAATATTTATGGATCACATAAATACCTACTTAGTCCTAGGAATCGAACCCGAGACCTCTTTATCAGCAGCCGCATACGCCAACCACTAGACAAACAAGGCAATCGTGTTTAGTCCACTTGGAACATTTTTTTTTTGTTTTTCCTATTTTTGCCCGTACATCATATTCGTTACTAAAACTGTAGTACAATATGTTATATCCAAAATTATAACAAATTTATTTGTGAGTAGAGCTCACACAATCATTTTTTTTTAAGTTAGCCACAAAATAAATAACATATCGACAAAAAATACTAAAAACGATTAAAAAGCCATAAAGAATCTATTACACTGTGTCGGTTGTATGAGAGGGTAGTTGACAAAAAGCGATGATAATTATGACTACATACATTATACAATCTATTTAGATAACACATCGGCACGAGACAATTTTTTGTTCTTAGTATATTCAATTTTTGTAATGAATTTACATATTTTTTGGTTCTTTGAACTTTTAGGGTTACGTATAGAAAATTGGTAGTATACTGAAAAATATTACGTAAAAATAATATCTTACTTTACACTTATCAGCAGGTTAGGTCCTTTAACTTAATTTGTTTGTTGAAAAACGGAATCCAAAAATGATTTATGATACACACATTTTTTATTGAGCAGAAGAACATTTGTTGATAATCTTTACTAGTCCTTACTAATATTCAAAATGCGAAAGTAGCTCTGTCTGTATGTCTGTCTGTCGCGCTTTCAAACCAGAAGTAATAATAAATAAGTAAATAAATATTTCGAGCATTTTACACACAACGCCATCTAGGCCCCAAACTAAGCAGAGCTTGTATTATGGGTAACTAGACAACTGATATAAATACATAAACATTTCACCAACAGCCTTCATCAGTCCACTGCTGGACATGGCCTCTCCTTAGAAAGGAGGTTTTGGCCTACTATAGACATTATTTTTTTTGTAAATACATACATATTATATATAGAAAACACCCAAACTTCGAAATAATATTTGCGGATCACACAAACCTTTGGCACAAAGAGCAGTCGCATACGCTAACCACAAGACCAACGAAGCAGTCGATTTAAATAAAATTTGAACATCTACCTTTCTTTTTACCGCGAAAAGCGGAGCGGAGCCGCGGCCGAATTCTAGTAAGTAATAAAAAAATCACATACGGAACTAACCCCCGAACCAAACTCACGCCAGTCAACATTTTTATCAATTCCCAAACCGATGTTTGCATTTATATTAGTTTCTTTACAAGTGTGACACGCCTGCGCTCGTTCGCAGCTTGTCTCCCGATTATGATAATCATGGCATAGAATATTCATTAAAAAAAAGCTCACCCTTATACGTCATCTAATATTGTTGCTTTTACTGTCTTGTATGACATGTTACTGTCTCTGTGTCCCCTGTCATCTGGGCCTCCATTTTTTTGTAGCTTTTGTTAGTTCAATGAATATTTACGACGACCACGAATTAAGTGTATCGTTGATATTTTTATAGGTATCGTAAAGTATACCTACGTAGACAACTGCCCTAAGTCTCCTAAATCCTAAGTATATCGTGATGTTAAGTTTTAAATCGTTGTATCAAGTTTCAATGTTTCAATAAAACAAATTGTACAAACAAGCGGCCAGATGTTTCTGCATTTTATTTATTTATGCATCATTCACCCGGCCTCCGGAGACCGGGAGAATGATGCAGAATGATTGGACCTGCGGTCTCAAGCTCACCAACGAAATACGACAGGGAAACTTAAAACAAAAACTATACCAACTCGTGTGGCCAGCTTGGTACAATAGGCTTAAACCTCCGTTCTAAAGTCCGCCTATGTCCAGCAGTGGACTGTTAAAGGCTGGTAATGAACGTGTAGTTTTTTTTTAAAAGACAACTCCTGCATTAGGAATATTCATGTGTCTCGGGGGACTTGAAAAACATACATGGTTCGGACACAAAAAACACCCAGACTCAGAACAACAATTTGTGGATCACACAAAATGTTGTCCTAAGTGGGATTTGAACCACAGCCCACGACATTTGGCGCTGAAAGTGGTAAATGTAAAAAACATGATAACTAAAATTACATGGAATTCTTTAAAAATAATAATCATACTGTTGTAACACGCTATGTCTATCTGTGTATCCTCAGCATTTGTCCTTTTACCCTGAGGTCAAAAGCTACTTTGGATCTTACTTATCTGTAAACAATTTTTTTTATCAAAATCAAGTTTAAGTAATTGAATTACCTTGTCTATTGCGCATAATAAACAGCTTTATATCACAAAGGACGTCCTTCAAAGGGGTCACCTTTATGCTACGGTTTCAATACTTCACCTTAGGGAACTCTCTACTGGGAATATTTAGTATAAACTTACTGACGAACTAATTTCATTTCTTGTAATACATTACTCTATCGCTTCTAAAGATTACGGTTCGATCCGGAACAAAAACGGTAATGTATTTCAGGTTTATTCAGGTGATGAGAAATGATGTCGAAAGCTTTTGGTAGGAAATCGTTCAGTCTAGTCGACGGTAATGAGGTCAAGGTGAAGGTTGATTCCTGCTGCGATGTCCCCATGGTGATGAATACTCCGAGTAAGATGATTGTCAATTACTCTCGTATTGAAAGGAATAATTAAGTTTTGAAAAGAGATATATTTTATATGAATCTTACAAAACGTTATCTAGTCCTTACAATTATGGGTAATTTGCTATAATCTTATTACTTCGACGTAGGAAAGTGATCGTTAATTTCGTAAGAAAATATAAGCAACATTTTTGTCATTAAAATCAGGATGTATATTTGTAATTTCTTATGGAGTATTGAGCACTTTAAAACGCCGCGATTAGTACCTAGATGGGTGACCGTATGTGCCATAATATGTAATGAGCGTTTCCGTGGTTCGGAGGTCACGTTAAGCAGTCGATTCCGGTGGTTATCTTAAGATAACAGTCGTGAAGCTTAGTTGGAGGCCTTCGGGAGGGTTAACAACATCCAACGTCAATTTACGTTGTCTTGCCAGTTCCCAACCCGCACTCGGTCAGCGTGGGGACGTATGACCTTAACCCTCTCCTGAGAGTAGACCCGAGCCCAGCAGTGGGACGTTATGGGTTGTTGATGATGATTCACCACGAATGAGACGGATCTACCGGAGCGGTAGTAGATTCTCACAGAAGACCAGCCCAACGTGAACATTCATGCTGTCATGTTTCGTCGGTGAGTGCGAGACCGAAGGCCCAAAGATGCAGAAGCCATAGATCGTAGTGTGGGTCACCATATCGCATTGTCTGCATTCGGTATAGTGACCACTTTTTTTGTGTCCACTTATGCTTTTCATCAGTCAGAGTAGAGTCCCTTTGGCGGGCTAATTTATATAAAAAACTAGCTGACCCGGCGGGTGAGTGTCAAACCTTATTTTATAGTATCATGCTATGACGTATGTAAATCGGTGACATATATCCTTGTAGTGTTGCCACACTAAAAATACAAGACATAGTTACCCGAAATTGTTAGTAACAGAAGTCCGGCTATTTTACCTGCCATAAAACCCAAGTTAGCCAATTAAGTCATCAAGTGGGCATCGGTATAACACACAAAGGCCATACTGAGCTATCTCTGATAAGATAGCATAACGGGCCGAGTTTCTCACGGTGATACAGTATGTTTAAATAAAGAGTTACTCACGACAAGGAGGTACAACTTAATTGTAATTATGTCATAGTGACATAAATAGCCGCCATCTTGAAAAAAAATATGAATTGTCAGTCAATTCGGGTACCCGTCATGATTACTTTTTTTGCAATGGGAAATAAGTTTATTTTTTTAACTTTGTGCATTTTATAGTAGTCGGTAGAGTAATTAACGTTGTAAATTGAAATAAATAAACTTATTATCATAATAAAACCCGCATCTATACAAATAAAAAAATGGAGTATAATGTTTGTTTCAATAATTTGAGTAAAATTTTTGCCTGTCTGTGTTTCTATGTCATTTTCTCCGGTCTGACACTCACCAACGAATTATGACAATACGAATTCTATAATTTTTAGGTTGGTCATCTGTAACTACTTAGTTAAATTTAGATATCGACTACAGGCTGTCAGAATCAACAGAACCGTCAGAGGAATTATAACTTTATTTGTGTCAAGAATCTCTTGACCTACAAAATAATACAATCCACATACAAGATGAACTATAAAGCAAATTAAAACGAGATAGAAAATAAAATACCAAAGGCGAGAATGGGATAACAATATCTCATTGTATTTATATAATGGTTTGTCTACAAGCTTGTACGATTGTGCTTCAGGCCCAAGTGTTTTTTTTTTAATTTTATTTGATCTTATTATGCATAGGTAAGCATTATTGTGCGGCCAAGGTTCTAGCTTGGGAATTAATGGGGGGCGGCTTTGAGTACTGTAGACCATATTCATGAGCAAGGTATATTCAGCCTAATATTAATCTGTACATATACATATAACTAAGTGTATTTTTGTAGTATCAAATTAACAGTTATGAGGTCTCGGGTTCGATTCCCGGGTCGGGCCAAACGTTTGTGATCCGCAAATATTTGTTTCGGAGTTTGGGTGGTTTCTATGTTTGATATGTATGTATTTAGAAAAAAATAGTATGTTTATGTATTTATATCAGTTGTTTTTCATCACTTTCTTCATTTAATACTTTGTATTGCCTCCACGTGATGAAGCCTCCAGTGATGAAAAACAGCAAAAAAACAATCATAAAAAAAATGTAATCTTAAGAAAAATATGACTACTTTAGTTTTTTTTTAATTTAAGATTAATATTGTGGGTGTAACTAAGTTTTATTTTATTTTTTATCTGTATAATTAAATTCTCAATTGAACAGTCTTCGTTTCATTAGGATGGCATACGTAGTTCGGGAGGTATTCGGGTTTATGTGACTGACCCGTTATTTTTGGAACCGAGTGTATTTAAGTCACTACAATAACTATTAAATTCCACAAATGAACTCCCAATAAACCATCAAATATCAAAGCGAAATGGGAATCTCAAAGAATTTTTTGTTACTACCACGATTTTATGTGAGGAATGTGGTGTCTGGGAGATTACGGCGGCGGTACAAAGTTTAGTTTGGCGGCCATTGTGAGCCCGTCAGCATCAATGGTGTACATTCCCCCATACTGTTTCAAGAACTCGGTCAATATTTAGACGAAATGTTGATACACTGTGATCTTATAGTCCTGTACTTTGTAACATACAGAGCTTATAAAACATTTTGGGGTGATTTTTTTTAATACAAATAACTTTTTAAATAAGTATAGGGCCTTATTGATGTTGAGAGGTTACTGATGACAGCGAGCGGCTGAATAAACTGGTTTGTTGTTGTAAATCGCGAGTAACGCCGTGGAGCGAAGTTAGTCTAAAATAAGTTAGGCTTAATTACTCTTTATATCAACATTTTTCTGCCAGTGAAAGTTCCCTCAAAATCGGTCACACTGTTCCAGAGATTACCTGAAACAAACAGATAAAAATAAAAATAAATGCTTTTTTTGGTGTAAGTCTCTCATATAGACTTTAATATACATTTATTATAAAACTATTAATTTGATATTCCATACAGATACTTTGTGTTTTTTGTGTTACTTTGTGTACAGATTTAAGGCCGCCAAAGTGTCTACACTGTGCCTGGTGGAAAGCATGACAAGAAGTAGGAGTCTCAGTCTCCAATAAATTAAAACACTGAAGGTAATTATGAAACAAACCCCAATTACCAACCAGTCTGGCCAGCGTGGTATAGTAAGGCCAAAACCTCCTGGCTGAGAAGAGGCCTACGAGCTACAACGAACCATTAAGTCTATTTATTTATTTAGTCATTTATGAAACCTGGTGACGGTGACAAAATTGGCAAAATGGTTTCTCCAATTGTTTTTGAAGTGTTTCATGTATACAAATCAGGTTAATAGTTAAAAATAGGTTTAATTAATGTAAAGACAGTTCTATTTTTCTTTTATCGTTTAAATTTTGTGTTAATTATCAATAAAATTTTGATTAAAACATTTTAAGAGCGGTATTAACAAATTTATACATATTATAATCTAATAAAACCAGGTCAAGTTTAAATCTTCCTATAAAATCTGACTGTAGGACCATTTACAAATAATTTTGACCCCTTTTAACATCCAATACCTTATTTTACCTTCAAAAATTCACAACAAAAAGCAATTAAAATTCTTTAACGATCATGCCAAGGTTGCATACCGCACATACCCTTACAAATAAATCCTATTTGAATTGAAACTCATACAAATATGGCCGCCACAACAGACGGTTTATTTCAATATATTTTTAAATGGGGTTTTGTGTTTGGAGCCACGCCCTTTGAGATTAGAATACCGGCGTTTAAGATCCGCCGCGGCTTCGAAGTATTTTAATAAGAGTGGTGTGGAATTTGGAAAATTAATTAAATTTCATCAAGATATAAATTATATATTTCGTAGGTACTAGCTGAGGCCTACAGTGCTACTTGCGGTTGTTGTTATAATTTTACAACAACAATGGGCAACACCGTGGGGCAAAAATAGTCTATAAAAGTAGTGATTTGTTACCTAGTTACTGGATGGCACACAGTTACAGTGTCTTTTCAAACACACAGACATACATATATTGCCAGATTGGTTTATAACACGTAATAGCCTGCACATCTACCACTGTTTGAGGGCTTTAAATAACCAAAAGTTATGTAATATACCTAAGGTAGAAGAGCCACCCTGATTTCAGCAGGAATGTACCGGCTCGACCGGGGCAGTACTACCCTCACGCAGACGACCATCCTAATAATGACAACATTTATGCTGTCGTATTTTGTGGGTGAGTGTAAAACCGGAGACCTAATCATACTGCATCATTCTCCCGGCCATCGAAGGCCGGAAAAATGATGCAGAATTATCTAACCAGGCCGCCTGAGCATGTTGGCCCTGTTGGCATGTTTAGTTATTTATAAAGAGTACTAAAAGGATTATCATTTGAAACCTGATGGACACAACTAAGTAAATATGTCAAAAATATGTACCGGCAGTAATCTGTAAGTAAGCGTACCTTTCATAAATAAATAAATAAAAACCCACAAGGGTTTAAGTTCTTTGGTATCAGTAGCTAACAGAATTCGCCCATATTACTTAGTAAAACATTTCTTATTTAACATTCCGACTGTCCAACACAACACGCAGATAATATCATCCTCTATTAACAAAAAACGGCAACACTTGAGAAGTCAAACTATTGCACCTTCGACAATTTTCCAAAATCGGACACAAAATAAATCAACACTATCTCTTGCCACAGATAAGAAACAACATAACACCAAACTAATCAATTAGTCAATGCCGTAAACCCAATTGGATTAGATTCCATCGCCACGAAAAAATAAAAAAAAATAAGGATAGGCGCTAGAGAGCCTCCACTTTTAATTATCGTTTACCGATGCATTGTTTAGTCGAAAAAAAATGAGATAAAAAGTTTAAAAGAAAATAAAGTTGTCTATGTCAGTAAGGCTATCCATTGGGTGTGGAGGAACGTAAATCTATCACGATGGGATCGTTTACAGCGCATAGATAATAAATATTGACCGTGTCTTTGTTTTTTGATTATTTTAAACTTGTCGATTAATGGCGGTTTTAGGTGTAATAGCTTTTAGTTAGATGTGATAGAATTAACACTTCTTTTCATTTAATTGGTTTAGTAAATATAATCTTTACTTTACAGTTTAAGTTTGAATTAAAATCATAGAGTTATAATGTTTTGAAGATCAGATTTATTCAAAAAGTATTTATTAGTAGGTTACAAATGTCTATTGTTTATTTCAAACTATAGATTACTAAGATATAACATACACTGTCTGTGTTGGTAACATCACATTAGCTCAATATCATTTCTCGTCCCGTAGTCGTCTCGGCTTATGTGTCAATTATTAGGTACCTTTATTACAATTATTGCTGCTCAACCCAAGGAATTTGAAACATATTTAACAAACTATTGCCTAGTATTTTGCCTAGTCGTGCTAGTTTTATTTGTGGTTGACATAACTGACACAGCATTTAGAATAAGCTGTAAACACATACCGACTCTTCTGTCAAGCCTTCATAATTTTTTTTATTTAATCCATATATTTATAGGTATATAGAGCTATGCTGATTTCAGCACGAATGGGCAGCTCAACCGGGCTACGGTACTGCTCTCACACAAAAGGCCAACCTAAAAATGACAGCATTTGTGTATTTCGTTGGTGAGTGTTAGACCGGAGTCCCAATGATAAAGAATCATCTTACTAGGCCGCCATAATGTGGAGTCACCATGCTGCATTGTCAGTACTCACAATGAGAATGGTGACCCCTACTCTTGGATTCAACTCATGCTTTCCATTAGGCACAGTAAAGTCACTTTGGTAGGCTTAAAATGTTATATTGTTGAAATACCCATTGTTCTCACATCGCAGCCGTGTCGTCCCCGTCTTCTATAAACACACCAGTTTTTTCTCTGTTGTATCGCTAGGTGGCGGCGATTTCACGCGTCCGATGTTCCCACACGCGACCCAGACCGCCCGCGCAGGCGCAGACGACCGTCCTTTTTTACTATCCACTATGATGTCTATTTTACCTCAGTGATAGTCGCCGTAGGAACCGGTAAAGCTCTTATACGTGATGAATTACGATGTGTTTTGTTCAGTTGATAAATATCTGCTGACGCTAAAACAAATGTTGGGGCTGGGCAGAAGGGTTTGGAGGCTGAACGTCAACTGTATGAACATTTACGGGATTGGAAAGCTGCACTAATGGGTTTTGAAATAACCGATTAAGTTAATATTTTTGTTTGACGAAATAATGACAAAAGATTGCTATAAATTCTATTCGATTTCCAATCAACCTATTCATGTCACTCTACATACACACCGACGAGTTCATAAGCATATATTTAGTTTTTAAGATTTGTAATAACATGGCTGTTGTTTCAAATAATTTATATTGTTCAATTATGAAAAACCTTCTTTGAACTAATTAAACTTTAATCATTATTTTCTTATTATTCTGTAGATAGATGGACATAGCTACAAACTTATCTTTCTAAGTAGACCCAAACAACTTTTTTTTTGTAGATTCTCCTTACTCGAGTGCCATAGTATACTTAAAATTGATTGTTTTTATATTTATTCGTAAGGTATAACACATTTTAATTTCTGAACACTGTAATATTTGCCAAAGATGTTGTTATTAATTCAGCGGTTTTTCTTCTAATTATAAAGTTCGCATCTGCCGAATAATACTTAGACAAGTTTTAGATCTCGACAAACTACAGATTACACTTATCACTCGCATTTAGTGGTTGCATTGAGAAGAAATGAAGATAAAAACTGAGGCCAAAAATCTTTGAAACTGTTGAAACTTTATTTACTATATGGTGTCAAAATTTCAAAAGCTCAACCCATGCAACTCTTTTTGAATTTATAAAGAGTACACAAACCAACTTACATAGTTACAGAAAATAAATAGGGTCATAAAGAACCTTGTTACATCACAACAACAAGTCTGAAAAGTCTAGAAAGAATAAATCCGTCACCAGTATCTCACAAAACAAGTGGGAAAACACAGTCACGTAAGATATCCGACAAGTAAACCTCAAAACTAAATCTGTGTCTGTCTGCAGAGGTTATTGAACCGCATAGTTTTTCCTTTAGAGGTTATGGGTTAGCGGACGATAGGTACACACAGTTCGAGAAGTCTCCCACATGGAGAACAAACAAAGTGTCATGAACTATAGATAAACTATAGAAAATTTACGAAAATATTACGACATATCCATCACAAACAAAACTTGACATATATTAAATTGGGAAATGTTTTTAATAAAAACTAGCAACTCGAAACATGGAAACATTGTGGTAGATGGCAAGAAGAAGCTTGATTCTACTAATTCATCATCAGGCAGAATAGGGACACTTTGGTATGCTTAAACACATATATAAAAAGAAAAGCGGCCAGTTCGACTTTAATGATTCGCCTCTGACTAGTTCGATGGATGACATTTTAAATGACTCTGTCTGACACATTCATCTCTTGTCTATGATTTTTCTCTGTCAATATCATAATTTTTTTAAACTCCCAGTATATATTACATGTGATGTTGAGTATACTTCTAGCTAGTTTTAACCTAATCAAGACCAATTTTCTAATTCTACCTCAAACCTTATTAGGTTTGAGGTAGAATTAGTAAATATTTTTGTTATACAATAAAAATATTTACTCTATCTAAGATAATTTAGCATAACACTTTCCATAAACAGCGAACCAAATAAAATGATTTTGTGATGTCAGATCTAGGGTTGGCCATATTTTAAACTACCCGAGTCCCACGGTGTCATCAGCGATTATTGTTGTAAGCTAAGTAAGTCTTAAAAATGCATATTATGTTACTTCTTTTTTATAATAGCTTTTTACCAGTGAAAGTCCATCTGTTCCAGAGATACAGATAGAAAAAGCTAAATTATTGAAATTGAAATCCCAATCAAAAACCTCATCCAAAATTACGAGTCTTCTATTCTTCTAGCATAATAAATAAGCTTTATAAGAATTGTTAATGACATTGTAAGATAAATTAACTAATAAAACTAACCAATAAGCTCGCCGTTGTACTGGTAAACTCTTTGTAGCTTAGTTTTCAAAATGTATGTACAATAAATAATAAATAAATAAAACATCTTATACACGTTTATACTGCACTATTAAAACATTTAATAAAATACAAAAACTTTTGTTTAGAAGGCGGCTATTTGTCATTTCGTCAGTCTGTTTGTCGAACAATACGGTCGTTTCGCCATTGACAGCGCTTTCTCGGAACATGGTCGATACGTGATCCCGGTTCGATCCGCCCGCTATTATAAATTTCCTCATCAAAAGTACCCATTAAACTTCATTACACATGATACATTACTGTTTAATTGCCGTTTAGGGAAATATATATTTAGTGGAAAGCAGCAAGCGACATCGATCGTGTCGAAGGCATGCCTTAGTTCGTTCCGGACTTAAAGCGTTAAACTGACCGACAGCACGGTGCAGGTATCTTATAAAAAAGAAAATTAAAAAATAAGACAAGTGTAGGACAAGTGCGTGACGCTACTTCGATGCTGTGGGAATATCCCAACTATTTGGAACACAAATACTTACTACGGATGGCATGTTTCTTCATTTGCGTGACTCCCTCAAGGACCAAATATAGGTCCGGCATGAAGAACCTATGCCTTGCAATCGAATACTACCTACTGTTTGTAGTCGTTTTGCCAATTTACTTATATAAGTTTATACATTTTAGTTTGATACAAATGGAAAGCCCTTTAATTTATTTCATTAGGCAAACGTTTGGTTAGTAAACTATGAAAGGCTATTTCACATAAATAATCTTAACAAAAACATCATTTTCTCGATTCTTTTTCGCTCTCGTGTCGCTTTTGGCTGAGCGGTCGTGGTCCCTTAAATATTAGAGGGACACAACCCAAATAAAATTTTGTTTACATAGGAATAGGAGCAAATGAAACTAATAAAGAATATTAAAATTTTCCTAAAATACATTATACTTACTGATGTATCTTAGCTGGATGCGAGAAGCCAAAAATTAATCAAAATTGTGTGTAATGGGAGAGGCATATGTCCAGTAATGGACTACGATGGGCTGTTGATGATGATGATATACCTTTTCATATCTTGAAGTAGACAAATAATTTAATGTTTTCCAATTAAAATCTATATTCTTTTAGCATGCCCTTGTTATATATTTTGAAAGGTAATTATTTATTACCAACAATTATCGACAAATATTTCTCGTTGGCATGTCGTTATGGTCCTCAAAGCTACCGCTGCCGATGCTGCTACAGTTATAGCGCCATTACCTTCCAAATAACTCTATAAACAAAGAAACCGAAACACTTTTTTTTCCATCGCCAAGTTGGTGGTCCTCATTAGTCCAACACCAATATTTGCGCGATGTTTTATAAATCATCAGTACATTACACCTTGTAATTACTTTGCCGAAATGTTCTACAATTTTTTTGCTTGCAGATTACCAACGTCTAACTGCAGTTTTAATATTTTAAAACTTTTCTTAATACGATGGATTAAGGTTGATATTTATTTGGTCAGTTCTCTTTTCAGCAGCATCATCTGAATTGGTAATTAGGAGTGATACAAGTCGGCATCCTTTCAACTCTGGATCATTTTGACGTGGTAGGGGCGGGGTGGGAGTACCTCTTGTTTGATTTGGACCCCGCCGGTTGTTTTTTAACAAATTAGCAACGATTAGTTCCCGACTGGGGGTCTATTTCGCCCGTGATCACTTTTTTGATGATGATTGGTCGATTTTCATATTATTTGTGTGGTCCTTGATCTATTTGTTTGTTTTGGTTTGAGACTGAGAATTTAACGCTAGGACACGCTATCACTCACGTTAAAAGGAATTAACAGGATTAAATAAAAATGGTCTGTAAAATTGGATTACATTATGTTTTAATTTTTCATACATTTCGAAATTGTATGTTTGTGAAATTTGGAAAAGAGGGAAACAATATTGACCACTTTTTGTAAATGCAAATTAAATCAACTTACGACGGATAATAAAGATTGCACTTATTTTTGCTTGGCATTGCCGTGTAATAGACGGACACACAGACAAACATATGTCTCGTTTTATAAACGGCAAATCATCCTGTTGCTAAACCAGAGATATAGAATCCAGAATATAAGTTTGTAAGCTGCCTCTATGGTCAATTTACACATAGAAACCTGACGTTTACAGCTGTACTCGTATACTGTTTAAACTCCTAAAGTTTTAAAAGTAAATTTTTACATTTTAAGTCCCATAAGTATATTGCAATGAGTTATCAATTGTCTTTAAGCAGTACAACACAATTGGTCTTAAACAGTCACTCTCCGACGTAAATACAAATTTCGCATTCATAATACTTAATATGAAGGTGATGGGAAGTGACGATTTCCTCGGCAGAAGTATCTAACTCACTGCCGGCGCGACCCATCACCACCCTCTACTCCAAGAATCGTAGATGAACAATGTGTCTTACGTCATATCCGTTTCCGTCGCTCAGCTGACTGTGTAGTGTCCGCTCGTCTATCACGTATCAGTGAAAGTCAAAGTATTACTCATTCGGGTACGGGTCTCGTATGAACTACCATTTTATGAATGAATGCAGGTATTGTCCGCTCCTGTTTGGGTGTCAGGTTATACTGGACATTAACTGACCTGTTACTTGTTCTAACTTGTAAGCCAGTGCAAATGTTCCATACATTTTATTTTCGGTGTCAGCTCACTGTGAAGTCTACTGAATATATATATAAATAATTACGTCTTCTTTCAAACATTTATCGTTTTTATTTTTGAGAATTTTTGAAATGAGGTTTCCTTGGCCCCGTGACCTACTCTTAAAAAGCTATTGCCACGGCTATGCGTATCCTGGGGGGCTGTTCTGTTCAGTGAGGACAGTGAGAACTACTATTAGGATTACCAATTGCTACGAAGTGAACCTAGTCTAAAAAGTTTAGCCTTAGTTACTCCTTATCATCTATCTGCCAAAGAAATTACTGTCAAATCGGTCTAGCCGATTATTATATTATTATTATTATATTATATTACGCGAATACCTCTATGTGTGAAGTAGATAAATGATTTTGGGATTGAATATTAACGAGATAACAGTATGTACTAAGTTTCTATTGACTAATAACTTACTCATATGACATGTTCTATATATTATCTCTGCAAATGATTCAGCCTTGCAAAGTACTAATACTTGACCGTTATCAATTTAACTACACAACATAAAGTTCTCCGTCGAATCAACATACTAGTAAAACATAAATACGTATTATAAGAAATCCTGTTACTTGGGCTTTTCTGTCTGCATGTTCGCGATTAACTCCAAAAATACCAAACAGATTTCCATAAGGTTTTTCCCAATGAATGGAGTGAGTCATTAAGAAGGTTTAGAGTTCAGATGTATAATTTTAATGGAAATCTCCTTGTCAAAATTGTCGAAATCGAAAAAAATATGTCGATGTATTTTTAATTTGCTTACTAACCTCCAAGTGTAGAAGACTCAAAACTTGGCACTTGTGTGCATGGTCTTTGTCTTATACAAAATTGTGGTTAAGACTACTAAAACCCAACCCAAACCCTTTAAAGCAACTGTACTTGGATAGTTGTCTAGTAATCAATGTTTACGGACATAAAAAAATTATCAGTATTTAATGACGGCACGATTGGCCTATTGGCTCAAGTGTCACACGCCGCTTGTAGAAAGCCTAGTCTTGTGGGTTCAAATCCATGGTGTGATACACAAAATTTTGGGTATTCTTAATGTCCGTTTTATGTATTTTTGAAAAATCCCCCGCGACACGGGATGTATATTTTATGTATATTCCGAATGCGGGTATTTTATTTTTAAAAAGAAAAGAAAATATGTGATTGTGGATTAAAACTTCGGTGGTTTAATGTAAACCAATCGCCCTCAAAAACACTTTAAACTATTCCATTCAAAACAAGCTATGAAAGAAATACTAGATTCAAATAATACAAACTACAACTTTGTTAAAAAAGTACCAGAATCTGGATAGCAACGTTTTCTAGCCAAGTTTCATGGTATACTTTAGCTGATGTTTAAAGATAGGATATTCGCCCGCTACCGCTCGGTACATGCGCATACCCAGCATGGCGGAACAATGAGTCACGCAGGATTGTCTGCGCCTACCAGACGCAATCCGGCACTACACCATACCTACATATACATATATTTGATGCACAAGTAGTCGTGCCTAGCATCCAGATGCAACGCATTGGTTCTGTGTGACTTTTTAGCCAACTTCCGAAAGAGGGCAACGCTTTTTTGATTGAATGTGTGCACTGTTTTAGATGGATTGTCATATAAGCGCTGTCTTAACATTAGTAAGTTATTTAGGTATTTATCATTTTACTAAATATTTCTTACTAGCTTTCGCCCCTCGCTCCGCCCGCGTGTGTGTCGGTTATCGCGGTAAAAAGTAGTATATTTCCTTTCTCACACTCTAGACTATCTGTGTACCAAATTTCATTTAAATTGGTTAAGTAGTTCTGCCGCGAAAACCGGACAGATTAACTTTTGAATTTATCATATTAGTAAGGATTGTTAACGGAATTTATTATTTGATTTATAGAGAAAGAAGATAATATGAGATATAATATAAATGTTAACAACGGTTTTAATATCTTTACAACTTCAAAGTGGCAGTTTTTTTATCACACACAGTACATAATATTTCTAAGGCATTTTCTTTTTCGAAAATAAGAATTTACCTACTGGAGACGCGATCGTTTTGATAATTTTTCCACATATTTTTATATTAGTCTGCCAAAGTAATAGTTATAAATATTTCAGTCATTTTACACACAACGCCATTTAATCCTCAAGTTAAGCGGAGATTACTACTAGACAACTGATATAAATATATAAACATACTTTTTTTTGTATATACATACAAATTATACACAGAAAACACCCAAACTCCGAAACAAATATTTGCGGATCACACAAACAATTGGTCCGACCCGGGACTTGAACCCGAGACCTTTTGATCAACATGAACAGAATCCAAGTAATCTCATAGATCGAATGCAGGCTATACAGTATGGTGACCCACACATGGCGGCCTATTTAGATACTTTTGGTACTTTAGACAAGATTCTTCAGTCACACCCTAAGTCTCAACCTATTATCTTTTGATAGGTTTGACAAAAACAATAAAGAAATTAGGAAAAAAAAACGGAAAAAAATTGGTGCGATTAAAATTCGTTTCATAAGAGAAGCCGCCAATATCTCAACAAATACCGAAATACCAACGTATCTCTAGTTACTTTTATGTTCCTATTTACAGGAGGATCTACCTTCTTACCTTCCGAGAAGGGCCGTACGTGCTCAGAGCCCGCTGTGGTTTTAACACGCGAATCTTTGAGCTTGTTTTACACACGTCCACTGAAAAAATATGGAATGTAGCACAGGATTATTGTAAAACATCGGGGTTCCAGGGACTTCTTTTCGAGGGTACACCTAGCTCTCCGGCTGTGTGCTCTCAGTCTATGTCGGACTCTGAGCGCAAAAATAAAGAATAAAGCAATTTTAGAATAACCTTTTTTCCGTGCGGAAATCCTCCAGAATGAATGGTTTGTTTATTTATGGTGTTGGAGGCGTTCATAACCAAGTTGTCCCAGGGGATCTGAAGCAATCACTCAGGGTAAGCAACGACGGCGCGGTCAGTACCTAGATGGGTGACCGTTAGTGGCATGATACCATAAGCGTCTCCGTGATTCGGAAATCATGTTAAGCAGTCGGTCCCAGTTGTTATCATAAGATAGTCGTGAATCTTAGTTGGAGACCTTCGGGTGCCTTAGAAATATCCTCGCCTTAACGTATCTTGCTAGTCCCCAATCCGGACGTACAATAGTTTATCAGTATTATGACAAATTTCAATTTCAAATTTAACAATGTCTCATCACCGACCCAATGTTTACATCACCGGCGCCAGTTCGGCAGTGGCGCCGGTATCCTTATCCTTATCCGGTAACTCATTCCTTACTTTGTCATGCTACACACCTGCCTCGCACTCTCATCCTCTTCCTACGACTGACATTCATAACAACTTAGCTTTAAAATTAGTAATAGAACACTTTCGTATCAGAATACCCTGTGTGAGTTTAATTTATGTCTTCTTTAACATCACGGCGATTCCGTTCAGAGTTGTGATTGGTCCGCACTGAAATATTCACCAATTGCAAATATTACATTCACCGTTCTAATTAATTAATATATATTTATAAACGAATCAAATTGAAGCATTAGGTCTGTAACTTCAAACTTAGATAAGAAAATATGTGTACAATAAAGAATAAATAAAAATAAATAAATAAAATCAAAATAAAAAAAAAACAGTTTTTTATTAAATGCATGTGTAAGTATATGTATACGTTACTTACACCAAAATTGCAATTTTTAAATTTTCTGTCTGTCTGTCTGTCCCGGGTAATCTCTGGATCAGCTCGTTCCACTTTGACAGGACGTTCTCTGGCAGAAAGCTGATGACGTAAGGAGTAACTAAGGCTAATTTATTCAGACTAGTTTCGCTCCCCAGCGTTACTCGCGGTTTACAACAATAGCCACGGGTAAAACAGCGGGACTCCGCTGGTACAAACAATACTTTAGTTCTTCTGTCTGTTTGTTCTGACTAATCTCCGAAACGGCTTCACCTATTTTATCGGGCGCACCACTGGCTAATATTAAAAGAAGTAACATAAACTACTTATTTTATTTTTATATTATTTATAAAAGTATGAAATAATATATATATATATTTCGGACATCTTACACACAACGTGATCTAGTCCCAAAATAAGCAAAGATTGTATTATGGGTACTAAACAACTGATTTAAATACATAAACATACATTTTTTTGTAAATACATACATATTTATACATCGAAAACACCCAGAATCCAAAAAAAAATTTGTGGATTACACACAAATATTTGGTACGACCCAGGCATCAAACCCAGAAAGAAGACCTCTTGATCAGCAGCCGCATACGCTAACCACTAGACCAACAAGGAAGTCAGTCAGTCAAATTAACTCATAGAATGCTCGAAAATATAAGAAGTCAGTATGCGTGAATCAACTCAGCAGCAAAACCAAAGAGATTCCGCGTTGATGACTTGTCACAGCAGATGTCAGTAACATGTTGTAGTTGATCGGTCCATTTTAGGCGATACCCCTACACTAGTTCGTTCATTCATTCGAACTGACTGTGACGTTTATAGTGACGTTATTGGTAGGTAGGATTCAGGTGACAAAGAACTTAGAAATTTGTATTAGCTTATAGAGTTAGTGTAGGTAAAGAATATAAAGGTTCATCTAAATCTGTTTAGTAGTTTGTTTGCGTGAAAAAGTATCAAACATCCATCTATTCTCACAAACTTGAATAAACATCCTACTAATATTATAAACGCGACAGTTTGTGAGAATGTGTGTATGTATGTATGTTTGTTGCTCTTTCACGCAAAATCTACTGAACGGATTTGGATGAAACTTTACAGTATTATAGCTTATATATCAGAATAACACATAGGCTACTTTTTACTGCAATAGAGATAAACGGGCGAAAGCTAGGTGATTATAAAAAAAACATTAAATCGTAGATGTCAAAATGTATCAATGTTTATCTCCAGTCAAAACTTCACAGGTTGCCATGGATAACACACTTGCATAGCAACCACGCATAACCACGGGGCGCAACTAGTTATATATATATTCTACATACAGACACTCCAATTGTATTTATTTGCATAGATAAAGTGGTCTAGGGATGAGTAGATTAGACCTAAAGACACTCTCAAAGACAATATTCTCTGATCTCACTTGCTTACAGAAGCGCTGAATGCAGAAAAAAAACCGGCCAAGTCGGATCCGACTTCGCGAACCTAGTTTTCCGTACAAACCTGTATTTTTTTTATATAACTAAACATTGACAGTTTTTGCAAATTTTCCTTAATCTGTGCTAGAAGACGTTGCGTCGTTCCAAATTTCAAGTATCTGAGTTCACGGGAAGTACCCTGTAGGTTTCGATTCCATTGCTAGTCTCGAAAATTTGCGGAAATTTGCGGCATAAATGGCCATATCTTTTGATTACGTTTTCTTAGAAGTTTGAATTTTTTAAAGCTCTAAGGGACAGTAGAGTATTTGATATACGTTCCAGCTTGTCATATAACTGTTCCGTTTTTTACGTTTCGTGGTACGGAACCCTAAAAATTAAGTAGAATTGAACCCACGAAATCAGCAACTAGGCTCACTTACCACAAAACTACTAGTCCGTTCTAATTTCAAATGTCAATCCGTCAGATGCTTTAAGCGAGTCTTCATTAGGGATACAGAGCCTTTTTTGTCTGGTCATTGGTCTCACCATAAGAGGAACAATAGTCGTCCTTCTAGCCGCTAGGACGCAAGGTCGGCCAACTAATATATGATAACTAGAATATATTAACGGAAATGATTTCTAATATTTGCGTATTAGTATGCAGAGGCAATAGGTAGGCTCGGCACTACAGTTGAGTTTCGCCATCTTTGTAATACACGAACAATCTCAGTTACTAACTGTAGTAGGTATACTTGAAGTTATATTAGATGCTATTAATCCTACTAATATTATAAAATATGTTAAAGTTTGTGAGGATATACGGATGTTTGTAACTCTTTCACGTAGAAGCTACTGAACGGATTTGGATGATATAACTGTGATTTAGAGGTCACTTAAAGGAGTTGTTATCTTAAGATAACAGTCGTGAAGCTTAGTTGGAGCCCTTTTGGCGCCTTAAAAACACCCAACAACAAGATTACGTAGCCACAACGTCTCTTGCCAGTCCTCAACCCACACTCGGCCAGCGTGGGGACGTATCGCCTTAACCCTCTCCTGAGAAGATTTGAAGTTGATAATGATGGTATTCACTATAGCCTAAACGTCTTGCTAACAATTACTTAGCATATTATATTACTTATTAGTATACTTGTTTAGTTTTAGATTAAATTCTATCCCAACAGCAACTAAAAATATGTTTTTGAATTTAACAACATCAAAAATTAGCCCTCGAGTAAGCCGCGGGAAGTAGCTAGTTATATCATAAATGGGTTAAGTTTGTCCGTGAGTCACCAAGCTAGGAATAGACAGGACTTCCTAAATATGGATAGACTACTCAAACATTCAATGCGTACAAATTTCCTACAACAATCACTTCGATTTCTTTTTGCACAATATGGTACCATGCGTCATTTATCACGTGCAATATAGGCATCTGATTAAAACATTTATATTATTCCCACCAAACCAATACTCCTGTCCTGTTAGTCACTAATGGACCAGTAAAGGAAAGGGGTGTCACTCCAACACAAAGGGTGGAACCTCAGACCAGGCAAGGTGATCGTGCCTGGTGGCCCACAGCTTAATGATAAGAACTTCGATATCGCGATTCAGGATTAGTAGTTGCTCTGTGGAATTTGTTACTCCGTAGTTCGATGTATCTTTATCTAATGGCGCGGTCTTGTGTCTCTCGCTTGCGCTGTATGCGGAAGTCGCCACAAAGCTATTTTGAGTATTTTAAGTTACTCATCTCAAGCTACCTAGCCTTCATGTACTTATCATGATCTTTTCTTCCGCAGTGCGAAGAGTCTATGTCAGCGGGGGACATGTGCGTGTCAGCAGCTCGCGCGGGACCCTCAGCTCGCTGGCATCCCGCCTGCTTCGTGTGCTCCTCTTGCCAAGAACTGCTTGTCGACCTGGTGTACTTCTGGAAGGACGACCGGCTGTATTGTGGGAGACATCACGCTGAAAATCTAAAGCCAAGATGCTCGGCGTGTGATGAGGTGAGCTTTTGCAATGATTCTGAATAATAGTATTAGTTCTATAGCCAGAGACCAATTCTCATTAAACCTGATGACGCCACGGACAATGACTTTTCCTTCAGGGTCAGGTTAGGTCAGCTTGAGCTAAATAGAGGACATACTGCATAGCTGTGTAACATTACGATACAACACAACCTACGGTTTAAATTTACAGGTAAACTGTACCTGTTTAATTGAACTGTACAGGCAAACCTGTCAGGTATACCCTAACGTGTATACTGCCCATATTTACAAGGGCGTTGG
This sequence comes from Phragmatobia fuliginosa, assembly GCA_932526445.1. Lineage (NCBI taxonomy): Eukaryota > Metazoa > Arthropoda > Insecta > Lepidoptera > Erebidae > Phragmatobia > Phragmatobia fuliginosa. The sequence goes on along the minus strand of OW052072.1, from coordinate 19,937,216 downwards.
TGTGAATGCAACATTAAGGTAAGCTTCGACCACCTCACTGGTTCGGTGAAAAACAACGAACAGCAGTTTTCTCTGAAGACATAAATATTGTCACTCCTGTTCGGCCAAAATCAAAATTTATTAAAATTTTCCTCTTATACAGTCAAGTATTTTATGCACACATAACTGTTAAGATAGGCATTCTTTGAATAAGACTCCATTCAGCAGTAGACAGCAATAGACTAACCTAACTATAGTCGGCTAATTATTAAATCCCGTTAGCTATACCTTAAAATATATAAAACGAATCGTGTGCTCTAATTTTCTTTTTTCATAGTATATTAAAACGACATAAAATATGAAAGAATAAACATCGTCCCTCAAAAAATCAAAGCGAATTAATTTACTTTACAAAACAACATCTTATCACAAACTATAAAACGTTCAATCACCGCCGCACCGCCATTATCATCACAATCGCCAGTCTGCGCACGCGCCGGTGCAATTGTGCGTGCAGTTGGCAATATCCTGTGTTTCCGCAACAAACCGGAAGTATGATAACATCGGAGGGTTGGTACATCCCCTGCATAATTTCACTGTAAGTTTCACGGTGGACGGCCGCTCGCTAAATTTATGTTTATCCAGCATATGGGAACAATCGGTTATTTTTGCATAAATGTTTTTGATACTGAATATAATTGTAGTTTAATGTACGAAGTCGGTTTGAATATCTCATATTTCTTGTAAATTGATGTACTGAATAGAACAGCTGACATGTAAAAAAAATACGTACATTTTCGATGCTCTTTATTTGTTTTTATAGATAGGGTGTGATTCAGACTATGTGTTTATGGAGAGCCTAGCGCTTGCTCCGAGGTTATTATAAATAATGCGGCATGGTCGACCATTATTTGATTTTTTTTTCAAAAATTTGAAGTTTACTTTTTTCTTGTCTGTGCGGAAATCCCCTCGGATTCCACCAGTTGGCGGCTTATGTAATTCTCAAACCGACTAAAACCGCAGGCCGTCAAGGGTACTATAAGGCGAGGAACCTAGTGTACCCCCTAAAGGTAATCCCTAGGACCCGACTGAATTACCCCTGAACTTTTCGGGTTGACTCCAGTAATCCTGGAGAGTGCTCCAAAGGCTTATGCCAGCCCCACCTTATATTCTCCTTGTAGAAATATAATGTAGTCCACTTACAATCTCACAATAGGCATCAGTTTAGTATTCATTCTGCGTGCTATATTTTAAGTGTTGCCACCTGAGCGCTGGACATGGGGCGCGGGGTGCAACGACCCCTTACATTAAAACGATACATTAAATAACTTGCACTTAGGGTTATCAACACCCAATAATTTTTTTTTGATAAAAATAAAACACACTTGCTAAGATTGCAGAGTGTCTGTGTGTAAAGTTTTTTATGGCTCAGCAACTGAACCAATTTGGATGAAATTTACTGTAATAGCTGTACTATAATAGCGATCTTGGGATCCTTGAGGAAGGAAAGACATAGGCTACCATTTACCGTGATAAAAATATACATACGATCGGGCTGTCGACAATGCTAATACTTAATATAGAATAAGAACTAAACTGTAAACTATAGTAGACAGCCCTATTCTTTTTAAGAGGGCTGGTTAGAGGCCGTCTGCGGCGGAAACGTCTACCAGACGAATGGCCGCGATAACCACATCTAGGTCGAGAGGAAACAATCTAAAATGACCAAATAACCACCTCCCTCTGATTGTGCGCGATATAAATCATTTAGGTCAAGTAGGCTTTTGTGTGCTTTGTTTAATAAACACGAAAAAGGCAAAGCATGAGTTTCTGTTTTATTCAGAAACTTTTAACTGTAAGATTTCGTAAAAAATAATGATGGAAGTCCTGTATTTAATGTATTGTATGTATTTAATTCTTGATGTTGTATATTTCTATTCGAGGCATAGAGATAAATAAATATTTCGGACATCTGACACATAACATCATCTAGTCTCAAACTAAGCAGAGCTTGTATTATGGGTACTAGACAAGTGATATAAATACATAAACATACTTTTTTTGTAAAGCCACACATATTATACATAGAAAACACCCAGACTCCGAAACAAATATTTGAGGATCACACAAACATTTGGTCCGACCCGGGAATCAAACCCTCTCTCTTGGTCAGCAGCCGCATGCGCTGACCACTAGACCAACAAGGCAGTCAATGTATGATTAAAGTGTGGTAAACCCTGTGGTCTAAATCACTTTGATTATGATACAAAGGGTTCCGTAGTTCATGCCTCGGAACCCCTATAGTTACGTCATGTCCGTACATTACGTACGTACATGCGTCCTCGACTTAACTTACAAACTTTAGTGTTCGAAAAATGAAATCTTAATGCTGAATCTGGGTTGGTCAAGCCACGTGAACATAATTTTGAATTAATTATTGGTGATATAACTGTAACTGACAATTTAGACCTGGCGCTAACATTTAATAATTTCTTTGCTGATATACCTTAAAATGCAACCAGCTCCCTAAGATCATGTCCGGTTGATGCTCAATCACTTATGAGAGGCAGTGTGAAAGAGTGTACTGTACCATTCAGTTTTAATTTTATAAACCCCACTGACATAATAAAAATATTTAAGTCAATTAATTGCAAAAAGACAGCAGATTTATGGGGTATTTCTGTTAAATTAATTAATAGCATTATTATTAAGATAGCACCACATTTAGCAACAATATTTAATCGATGTGTTGATACCGGTGTGTTTCCTGATTTGATGAAACACAGTAAAGTAATTCCTTTGTTTAAAGCCGGTTCAAAAAGCGACCCTAGTAATTTTAGACCTATTTCTATTTTACCAGCTATTAGTAAAATCTTTGAAAAAGCCATACTAATTCTAAACACATTTTAATTCTAATAATCTACTGCATAGTGAACAATATGGATTCACAAAGGGTCGCTCAACAGTAGACGCAGGCTCTAAACTACTTAAACATATATATAGTGCCTGGGAAAACTCGCAGGACGCCATTGGTGTTTTCTGCGATCTCTCAAAAGCATTTGATTGTGTGATGCATAGTACACTTTTGCTGAAACTTAGGCATTATGGCATAACAGGTACAGCGCTTAATCTTGTTGCTTCTTATCTTAGTGAGCGAATACAGTATGTTGATATTAATGGAATAAGGTCCTCCGGATCACCAGTGAGTATGGGCGTGCCACAAGGCTCAATTCTGGGTCCTTTTTTATTTTTGGTGTATATAAACGATTTGCCATTTTTTACTAGTAAGTTATGCGATATTGTTCTATTTGCTGATGACACTTCTCTTATATTCAAAACCAATCGCAAAAACGATTACTCTGACGAAGTAAATAGGTCCCTCGCATTAGTCCTTGACTGGTTTACATCAAATAACTTGCTTTTGAATTCTAAAAAAACCAAATGTATTAAGTTTAGTTTGCCAAATGTAAGGAATATCAGTACAAATCTAGTTTTAAACAATGAAGTTATTAATTTTGTTGATTCAACGGTTTTTTTGGGAATTACTTTAGATAGTAAGTTACAGTGGGGCGCCCAAATATCGTGTCTCGCAGGGAAACTCAGTTCTGCAGCGTATGCTGTCAGCAAAGTCAGACAGCTTACGGATGTGGAAACAGCAAGGCTAGTATATTTCGGTTATTTCCACAGCGTCATGTCGTATGGCATTCTGCTATGGGGCAAGGCAGCTGATATTCAAACAATTTTCATTCTCCAAAAACGTGCAGTGCGTGCGATTTACAAACTAGGTGCACGAGTTTCCCTTAGAGAAAAGTTTAAAGAGATAGGCATTATGACAGTTGCATCACAATATATATTTGCAAACATTATGTTTATAAAACAAAATATGCATTTATATCACAGGAATAGTGACGTTCACTCGGTGAACACAAGACATAAGCATAAATTAGTAGGTCAATATCATAGGCTACATAAAACGCATAATTCATTTATGGGTCTTTCCGTGCGATTTTTTAATAGGTTACCAGCTAGTGTTATGAGTCTATCAGTGGAAAAGTTTAAAAATGTAGTCAAAACTTATCTTATACGTAAAGGTTATTATACAGTTGACGAATTTTTAAATGATAAAGAAAAATGGATTTGACTACTTGCTCCTTATCATTTTATTCTACTCATGTGAATGTTGTTATCACATTGTTTAAGAACATGATTTTACTTTTGTAAATAAAGATTCTACGTGACTAATAAAGGCCATTCTTCTCTTTCTTTTGAATTAATATTTTATATTTAATCTTTCGTTACCAGTAATTTGGCCAATATTTGAGCACATATAGTTTTTACCTTTGTTGTAAGTAGATGCTCCTACTATGTTGTACCCACTGAGGCTGTTGTTTTTTTTTTAAATTAGCATAAGTTCTAATTTTTAATCACTATAATTTGCATCAGTCCTCTAACATGGTGTATAGTATATTAGTGGCAGCACCTTACCCCCATATCAGGTTTATAAACATTAAAACTATGTAAACATTGGCGATTTGAAAGGAGTGGCCGCGAGTTTTTATTGCCATGTTCTTTTCTCCGGCTCTACCTATTGTTTGCGAACATGGCATAAATGTACATGTAGAATCTTGACCTGTCACAAGAGATGTATTGCATCCTAAGTGAATAAAGAATTTTGAATTTGAATTTGAATTTGAATTTGAATTTGAATTTGAAACTTTGCTGCAAATGCGTATTTACTACGTCGATAACAGTTTAAGATAAACCTCTCCTACACGTAGTGGGGATGATTTTTTTTCTTGGATCTACCCCATCGTATGGGGTATCATTAGATAGGCCTTTTAAAATCATTGAGAAGTTCCTAGGACGATTTTTTGATTTAGGTATCCCTTTGCGGTTCTTCAACTATTTTTGTTAAATATGTCGTCCCTCCCATATAACAGTTAACGATTGGATCGAAAAACTCATGGCGATAGTCCATGTGATGAAATTTTAATGAAAACTAAAGCGGATAGGAAAACTTTGTTAGTACAGGAGTTATAGAGGACTAAATTTTAAAATGCGCTAACTTGGAAAACTTCGTACAAAAATATCAAAATATTATGTAAACATAACAATTGTCTATTTGACACGATTTTAAATCCACGTACCATAAATGACTACGGAGTCCTTTTCTATTCGTGGTCTAATAAGCACTTGTCCGGTTTTTAAGTTAGAATTTAGTAAGTAAATATAGGTATTTCAATTTTTCAAGAAACAACCGAAAATAATACAACTTAAAATTTATTTGATTGTAACCTCTATTGAAGCAAATTGCAATATACCATTACGAAATAACCACCGGCTTTGAATCTCCGATAATAACACCTCGAAGGCTATGGGAGTGCGCCCGATGTCGATGTCTTCATTACCTTTCGTTCACTCCCGCCATTGCAGATAATAATTAAAACAGATTATAAACGGTGAAACAGTGTTTAAGAATTAATATCTCTGTTGTGTCGAATTTCAAGCGATGCATAAGATTAAGCGTGTGAAGTTTGTTACTTTGGACCGTCATTGTAAAAAAAAACTAGTTCACTTTGTCTTTGGTCGCTTTCGTGTAGTTTAAACTACAGTTCTTTTTTTAAATTGTATTATTGACATTTCAAGTTTTTGTTCTTATATCAATAGTATTAAGATCAATTTGTAAATAACTCTGTATGTCTCTGTTTATTACGCTTTCATGGCTAAAACGCTGCACGAATTTCAATGAAATTTGACATGGAGATGTTCTTATTCTTCATACATACAGACATACACGCGAGCGGAGCCACGGGCAAAAACTAGTAGGATTTCGATTTATGATTACCATATGCAAAATACATGACATATAATTGTGAATATATAGCCAATGCATGCTTTTCAAAGATAATACCGATGATAGTGAATTTGAGTGCTGTGCTAGGGACCTTGGGTTCGATTCTCCTGTCGTACCAAATGTTCGTACGATCGCCAATGTTTGTTTCATACTTGTTTCTATTATACATAGAAAATATCTAAAGAACAAACAAAATAATAGCCAATAATCTGTATTATTCTGATTCACCTGTGTGAATCGAGACGTTAGCAATTATTGAAAAAGAATCGACACGAATAACTTGCACTCGGCCAAGGGGGCACGTTTCTTTTTACAAAAAAGGGGGCTTACCTTAGCAGAGTGCGTGAAATAATCAAATTAAGTTGTAATTTAATCATGAAATTTACTAATGAGCTATAAAGTCCATAATCTTAGGTGAGTTATAGGCTGGTTGGCGCGCATGCATTAGATCCTAGCCGAGATAGTCACGACTTAGGTATGTTCTTATTTAGTTTTCCAAGTACTACTCTACTTCTGTTTCACTTAAACCTATCAACACTGTTATTAATTTTATTTTCTACTAGCTTTCACCTGCGGTTTCATTCGTTTTCTGTGATAAATACTTTGTTATATAAATATTTGATATTATACGCACAAGACATTTTGGCAGGAGCTGGATGTTCTACTCTCTACGAACTAAGTGGCGTGCGTTTAGAGAGGCCTATGTACAGCAGTGAACTGCTGATGATGATGATGATGAACACATTTTAAATCATAAAAATAAATATTCAGACTTTTTCAAATTGTGAATCATAAAATCAAAGATCAGAATTACTCAGGTTATTTTTTGTTGAAAAAAGACAAATATTGCCAAAAAGAAAAAGAGAGTGTACCTAATTAAAATGTATTAAACTGGCAACATAGAACACGCAGCGTCCTCGGTCCAACTCTCGTCAACAGTGACGTATGACCTCAAATCATTGTACAAATGATAATAATAAAACGTCAAGTCTTCACAAATTCAATCAAACGTGGTTATTTTCTTTGTCATAAACAATACAGAGACTTTCCATTGACAAAGGTAATAATATAACTTTGAAATATCGCCTTCCCAAGAAGTTTACAATAAACCAACACACAAACATGTTAAAATTTAAAACTTTCTGTATTTATTACTATAATTCCAAATGTTAGTTTTAATCAGCTACATTCAAGGTCTTTATAACCCTTTTATTTTTATTATTACTAATTTCCAGTCACGCATATGATTCCTAGAAACATATTTTCAGGCAACATTACATTTCGGCAGGCTAAGTAACATAACCATCAAATTTAATGTGCTGTGGGGAAGTGAGGGTTGTTTTCCTATAACTATGGAGGGCAGAGGTAAAGAGCCATCAAAATAGGGGGAAACTTCTAAAAGTTTCCAGATGTGTACTGAAAGTTGAGGTTCCGGTTACTGCCGCAAGGGCGCTGGCGTCGATATGAATACGACTGTAGTAGTGGGTGAAGTTTGACGAGTTCAAGTATTTAAAAACATTTCATGACTAGTGACTGCCTCGGTGGCGTATGCTTGATTACTGTGCTTGAGGTCTCGGGTTCGATTCCTGGGTCGGGATGATTCGCAAATATTTTTTTCGGAGTTTGGGTGTTTTCTATGTATGATATGTATAAACATACTTTTTCTATTTATAAATATATATATTTACAATTAAAAAAAGTATCGTATAGTTTGGGACTAGATGGCGTTGTGTGTAAGATGTCCGAAATATTTATATATTTATTATTAACTAGTAAGTAAACTATCTGTATACAATACCTCAACAACTACTTACTTAGTTTCAAATGTTTTCGTAAATATATCATTTCTCTTTTTTATTCTAATTAATTTTGGTTTTAAAAAAAAACAAATTCATACACGAAGATCGTTCTCCTTACCACTGCCCTGTCTCTTACCTTATCTATAAAGTAAATCTGTAACACTCCATGTGGTGACGGATTGAGAATAAAGTGTTACCAACCCTATACATCCCACGAATTTCGTAAAAACCGACTAATTATGCGGTACAGCACTGAAAAGATAAGGAAAACTTGATAAAAAATCCTCTGCCACCCTATCTGACCAGCGTGATATAAGACGTCAAAATCTTCCTTCTAATGAGAGGCCTATATGTCCAGATGTGGACTACTGACATTGTCAGCAAAGCTGAAGACAAATGAGTTGTCAGAACTGTTTAAAAAAATCACAGTAAAAACAACATTAGTTACGAACTCCAAACTATAAAATAAATAAATATTTACACAACATCATCGTGTCCCAAACTAAGCAGAGCTTGTATTATGGGTACTAGACAACTGATATGAATACATAAACATACTTTTTTTTGTAAATACATACATATTAAACATAGAAAACACCCAGAAACACTCCGAAACAAATATTTGACACAATCCGAGACCTCTTGATCAGCAACCGCATACCCTAGCCACTAGACCAACAAGGAAGTTAGTCTGTCAAATAAACTCATACATGGCTCGAAGATATTAGAAGTCAGTATGCATGAATCAGCTCAGCAGCAAAACCGAAGAGATTCCACGTTGATACTTTTTTGTAAATACATACATATTGTACATAGAAAACTATGTTCAGCTATCACAATTATTTCAAAACTTTGTTATAAATCTTTTTAACCGACTTTAAAAAGGATGAGGTTTTCAATTGGATTGGTATTTTTTTATTAATATACAGTGATAACGCTAAGATTCATGATCCAATTTACGTGATTCTTCTTTAGTTTGATGCGGAATAGTTGCAATTTAGTCCCATAAAAATTTAACGTAGGCCCAGTAGTTTTCATTTTATGAACATTTTTGTAACAAAATCATTTTTGTCAGTACTACGTTCAGTTTACTATGAAAAATGTCACATGATAATATTTACGAGACATCTCAGTGATTAGTCTTTTTTTTCAAAAACAGCCAAACGAACAAGCTATAGAGACATACTCCTATCACTAATGGTCGCGTGCACGGGTCTCATAAAGACCCGCTGTCCGTACCATCACGCTATTGTAATGTGAGGACGGGTACAATGTTACCGCTCTTTGTAATTTCCTTATCTGCCAACGATTTGCATGAGGTATCTCGCGAACCATTATTATAATTCTTATACGGCTATTACAAAGATTTCTTATTTTCACTACTCAATTATTGATGAGAGGGATAAGTCCAAAAGAAATTTTCGTTTCCCGTTTCTTTTGATAATAATTAAAACAAGTATACCTATGACTGTTTTTAAACTTTCGCGACTTTTACAAATACTCATGTTTTTTGCTGTAAACGGTATCTATTCCCGATAAAATTAAAAGTCTACCCGTGACCACGAGCGGTAAAACCCGTTCGAAACGTCGTATAGTAGAAGGTATCGTAATCTTTTTAATTTTATCGCGAATAATTCCCGTTTACAGCAAAAAACATGAGTAAGTATACCTATATCCTAACTTGGTTAACCGTACAGTTAAACGACCTCAGTAATATCACAAATCTGTTTTACAAAAAATAATTCTGACAAAGTCCGTTCTAAACCCTTCCTCAAATTCCAGCAGGCATCTACAATGAGATTTGTTCGGAAAGTTAGTTACAAGAAAAGCTCAAAGCTGAAAAGTTATAATCTTGTTGAAAATAAGAAGGCATAACTATCTTTATTTTGAAAATTGAAGGACATACAGATAACGTCCTCCGTTTTCCAACCCATGTTGGTCTAGTGGCTAGTGTATGCGGCTGCTGATCAAAAGGTCTCGGGTTCGATTCCCGGGTCGGACCAAATATTTGTGTGATCCACAAATATTTGTTTCGGAGTCTGGGTGATTTCTATGTATAATATGAATGTATTTACAAAAAAAAGTATGTTTATGTATTTATATCAGTTGTTTAGTACCCATAATACAAGCTCTGCTTAGTTTGGGACTAGATGACTTTGTGTGTAAGATGTCCGAAATATTAATTTATTATTTTCTTCTTTTCTAAGACTCTTGACAAGCACCCTAATATTGCCGCATAAACATCTAATGATTTATATCTATAAAATACAATTTCTATTTTTGTAAATAACTGATTTTTTTTTCAAAATGTTATGTTTAAATACTACAACAAATCAGAAAATTACTTTAACCTTTACTTAGCTAATAACATTTTGTTTCGTGCTGAAAGAACATAGATAAGAAACTCAAGTTTACCAGTATAAACAACTGCAACCAATGTTAGAAGTAATGCAGTATGTACAGCAATGCAGCACATCTAGTGCTCATTTATCAGACCTAACCTCGCTAAAATACTGACTGCGATATATTTTCTTGACACTAATATTCAAAATAACCTCGAAATGTATATTAGCGTATTTTAATACATTTTTATCTATCTTTATACGTATTTATTTATATCTATGTATAATGCTAATTTTACCATCTAGAACTAACAAAAAGGCGCTTTAATTTAATAGTTAGAAACATTTTTGATTATTAATATACGAATATTATAAATACGAAAGTTTGTGAGAATGCAAAATGAATTTGTGCAGCCCCGGATCTACGATTTTTTCGAACCGGCGCAAAACCTTGATAGTGGCGCCCTTTCCCTTCAGTTTTCCCCCTCCCCTACAGTGTTTGAGAAAAACTGATAAAACTGCCAATGAGTAGCATGTTTGTGATACTATTACGTTTTGCGTTCATAAATCACTTAGTATGTGTTCAAAATCTAACTGGGCGTATGGAAATAGAAAAGGTTGTTTTTCAAACATATTATAATAAGATTCCATTACTTGATAAAAACCTATGAGATTGTAGGAAAAGAGGAAAGAAAGAGAAAAAAGAAAACTGTGGTTTGTTTCGGCATTTCAGAGCGAGTCTTAGGATGCCGGCACCTTCTAGCTGTAAAGTCCGACGTATAAAAATATCTGTAATAGATTTACTTGCAAAATAAATATAATTATCATTTACAGGCCGTTGATATGATGTGTGATGAAGCGCGTGGACTGCCACTAGATCTAGGCCTCTTCTTTCGAAAGCCTGGAAAGGCCTTCCACACCACGCTGGTCAGACGGGTAGCATATCATTTGTTGTTTTAAAAAAAAGATATTGACAGTGTCATATAAAGAAATCTTGTGAAGTTCCGAACACAGCAATATAATAGATTATATTAGCTTATTTCCTTATCCACTAGAGCCATTATGTTAAATCAATTTTGACATACTTCAGTTGTTTGATATTGAACTTGCTAGATGTAATAATCATTAAACATAATGCAATTTCACAAGGTTGGCTAAACGAAGAGGTACTTCGCACGCTATTGCTGTTGGCATAGAACCAATCTGATATAAATGAATAATTTACATTCATAGAGGTCGCTTCATTAGAAAATTATGAAAATATTCTTATACTTTTTTTTTTTTATATTTATTATTATTTTTTTAAATATCAAGCAAATGTATCAAGCTAGCGACCTATCTGATTGTTATCACTACCGTATAACACTAAAGTATCAAAGTTGTATTTTCTACATTTTGACGACCCGACAGTAATAAACTAAAAGAATAGTTCATTTAGCAAAATCTTAATAAATCATCTATTATTATTTATAATAATCTCTAATTGATCCAATAAATTACCTTACTTTGTATGCTTTTTTATTGAAAAAACGACGTGTGTCATCAAATAAGACCTAGAAATATAAATACTTAGTGCTTATATTGCAACAACATAGTTACTTGTGATAATATCGATGAATCACTTCAAATACCTTCTATTACTTGAGTGTCACCTGTGATCTATCGATATCAAACAATTTGACACGAGGACAACACTAGTTACGTCATCTGTTAGTTTATGGCTTACATAATATTTTATAACACGTGAAGTCCATCTATTTTCTCACGGCCTTTTGTGCAGTACGAATTTCTTCTAATCCTGATTACTGTTATATACTGCTATATGTAATTTAAACATATGGTAAAATTGAAATTCAATATCAGAAACAATAACTTGCATTGTATTTCTTTTGACATCTTTGCAAATTGTAAATTTCATTAAACCAGTCATAGTCGGGTGAAAAATGATTCGTTACCTATTCTCTATCATTTGTAATTTTATTATAAAGTCATTTAAGCTCATGATAAAAGTCAAATCATCAAAATCGAAATAGTCCAAAATGCAGGATAGCCTGTAAAAAGTTTTGCATGTTCACACATTAAAACCTCCTCAGCTTTCACATCAATTAAAAAAAAAAACAACAATTAAATTTTAATTTTGTAATCTTTCAACATTTTTATCGTATAAAAAAAAACAAATTGCCTTTTTAAAAACTGACGCTAAGTCGTTCTAATTTTAAATTTTCGAATGCAAATGGCCACTTATCGTGGAAAAACAATAAAGAGTCATATTATATTTAAACATGTAGGGAACTACAAGCATTGAACTCGTCATTAATTATCAACATAATATTCTTTCCCTACATAACTACAGAACAATTTACACAGAAGTAAAATTTCGAAATGGCTTACAGTAACAATAAACAGTTGCATTGCGATAATTAGTTAGATAGCGAAGCTCCCATGCCGCCTCGCGGACATAGATACACCACGCTCTCACAAATGTACCCGCGGGATGCAAACGGAATCCCACGGGGCTACTGGCAGCTTATCACCACTGTGAATTAGGTCACAGCTTAGGAAATGATCGTAGGATAACTTACATTTTTAGTATATATGCGAAATAAATAGGTCAATAAGTTCTAGGCGTGGTTATAGGCTGACTAGTCGTCCTATGACCGGAACGAAATGCATTAGAAAGGTAATTATGTGATATTATTGATCGTGTGAATTCATAAGTAAATAATTATATTAATTTACATCTTATTATTCAGAATTAATTGAGTGCAATCATTTGAACGCATATGTTTGAAATAAATTCTGCAATGTTTTACACACGATCACGTAAGTTGACACATTCCAATATAAAGATCACAATAGGCTTAATTTTTCATGCTTTAGACAATTAAATTCATTTTGCGATAAAATTTAGCGATGCTCTAAATTTTGCGATCGAATTGCAATCACCTATGATTGCAATTGCAGCTTTGATCAAATGTTAGATTAACGGATCAAAATATATAGCCAAGAATTTGTGTGTACGTCAAAAGGTTGAATAAACTTTTAATTACGTGTTGAAAAACTTGATGTAATTGAAGATTTTTTATTAATTTTATAGTTTACAAAAAAATTTATACTACATACAGTTATTGTATTTATTAATTAGAGGATTTCAGACATAACAGTGCGAAAAAAACACATTCCGTTTTTTTGGTAGACTTTATGAACAACATTTTAGAAGTAAATTTATCTTGGAAAGTATGCGGCCTTTAATGTGTGTCTTCTAAATGTCTTATACCTTGCAACTATTTAAAAAAAAGGAATATCATATGTTTATCAACAGAAACATGTCATCCCTAAAACATGCCAATGAATTGAGTAGCTCTTCTTTATTTTTGAAGTGGGTTAGAAAGTCGGCTAGCCTGTCATAGGTTTTTGAGTACACTATGATGTTTTGTTGATGGGCAGAACTACATTCGCATTTGCAGAATGAATGTCATGTTACCATTAGTACTTTTTTTTTTATATTTTGACATTGAAAGCAGTGAAAAATAATCAGCGTCTAGCATTATATATATTATTTCTTTACGTAAACATCTCGAAATTTAAAATTACACACAATACGATTTTGTGCTTTGAATATGAATTATATCATTTTATTAATTTCCTTATCCCGTAGCTTTTAGCCACCCAAACTCACGCATCACTTTCGCACCCACCCGTGCATCACACTCGTAAAGGTAACCTATAAAAGGTCTAGTCTTGTATAAAACAGTTACAATTAGGCAATTATACGCATTATAGTAAGAAAACTAATCCTTGTTTCCCAAAGTAATTACATATAATTAATTAAATGATCCAGAAAGGTTATGGCACAATCGTCGGTCAACAATGCGACAAGCAAACTTGACATTGTAGTGTATTCTCCAACTTGTACAATTGTGACAGCCACGCGGAACGCCACGACACAAAATACCGTTTTTGTAATATTAATAATGAGTGAATATAGTGTACAGTCTTATAATGAACACGGACAAAATATAGCTAGGTGGTTCGTGGGAAATGTTCCCATGCACCATTGTGGCGGTCACCAGCTCTCCGGGGTCGAGCACCGGCCCCCCGACGATAAACACTATGAATAATAATGCTTAATTAAACCTTATTTATCCAGGTAATTAATTAAACAAAACCGGTTGCACATAATATATGTTATAATTGAAAATTACTGAGAAGAACTTTTATTGTAAAAGTGCAACGTATTATTTGTAGGACACGTATCTACTCATGTGTGTGTACGCATTATATATGTTATTTTATATCTATGTGTGTTCTTAACATGGTAAACCTTTGAATAGCATAAAATATATAAGAAGTTCTTATTATAAACTTATAAATGCATATAACATGAAAGCCAAATATGAAGCTTTTTTGATGAAAAAATTTACTCCATCTTTTCTTCCTCCTCAATGAAACCAGGATGTGCTTTTACAAAGCGTCGTTCAGTAGTATTGTAAATAAATTATGAAACAGCCCTTTGGTAATTACAGATATTCCTTTTCTCCGTTCTTTGCGAAAAGGGTTTTAAAGGCGTTCGCGTAATCACAATATTGACATATCAATGAGGTATTTGTAGTTCAATGCGACAGAATGGCACACGACTGAATACACACAAACGGACAGTATTAATTACATATTTTTTGTAGTATTAGTACTATTTACTAGGTTAAGATCCATTCTCATTCATCGGTCAAAGACTCTTGTCTCTTAAACGTTATAACATAAAAGTTCACACAAGCTGTGACTGCTAAATTACAACATAAGGAAATAATATCTCTGTATATTTTAAAAGTATTTATAACTTAAAATATGTATATTATTTATTACATTAATTGAGATTCTACAAAGATTTAATACGAAAATGTTTAAAAATCATAATTAAATATATAAATACAATATGTTTTTAAATGTTCTATTAGCGAAGGTGCAATTTATGCAATTGTTGTTTCAAATTTGAATTATAATCACCAGTTAGTTCTAACAAAAAGTTTAATTAAATCAGACATTGCTTGCAGCATTGTTGTGAACAATTATAATTATCAAACGCTTTGAAAACATAACTACGTATGTAAAGTTTCTAGATAAAAGATAATATTGATAGAAATCTTCATGTGGTTTTGTCGAATGAATAAATAAATGATAACTTTATTTAGAAAACTCTGCTCTAACTGTATCTCTAGGTTAATTATCTTGTATAAGACAACAACTATATAAGAATTATATGCATGATAAATTCTTTTCTCTTTGTCCACAGATAATCCTAGCTGATGAGTGCACAGAAGCAGAGGGTCGCGCATGGCACATGAAGCACTTCGCATGTGCAGAGTGCGCGCGGCAGCTCGGCGGTCAGCGCTACATAATGCGGGAAGCACGCCCCTACTGCCTGCCCTGCTTCGACAACTGCTTCGCGGAATACTGCGACGCCTGCGGAGAGCCCATCGGAGTAGACCAAGGCCAAATGTCCCACGAAGGACAACACTGGCACGCTACAGAACGATGTTTCGCCTGCCACACGTGCCGAGCCAGTTTACTGGGCAGACCGTTCCTTCCCCGAAAAGGAGCTATATTCTGCTCGATAGCGTGCTCAAAAGGCGAACCTCCAACACCCTCAGACTCCTCAGGCCCCGGTCCAAGACCTCCACGAGTGCCAAAACAGAGACGAGTGCCTTCACCTAAGTCTCCGCCAAGAACACCTCAAAGGGGACCATCACCACAGCACATAGATGCAGATTCTGAGCCGAGCGGGTCTATGGCACTGGAGTCACCCCCTCCGCATCCGCCTCCACCCCCGCACGCCTGTCTTAGCCTCGACCGGGCACTTGCAGACCTTAGACTAGAACAATCTATAACAGAACACCAGTTGCAGCCAACGCCGACCTCCGACGATCATAAAGAGGAATCACCTGAGGACTGGAGACCACCTCATCCTGTTGAGGCTCTCGCAGTGGTCACGCCTGGGCATTCTTCTTCAATGCCTGAGCTAACATTAGTTGATGCAAAGACATCGCCAAGGAAACCGAGAGGTGGTAGAACGGTTAGGTTTTGTGGGGACGATAATGCGGCGTTCGAGCCTGATGAACCTCCGAGAAAAGAAAAGGTGAGAGACGAAGACGCGAACAGTTACTGCAGCACCTGTTCTTCTTCCTCGTCTTCTGCAGAGTCTTACACATTGCCCACGAGAAGGGCGTACGGTGGTGTTAGAATATCGTACGTTCCGAACGACGCGGTGGCCTGCGCGAAACGCGAAAGACAGAGAAAGAACGCTCAACACGACAAGAACTGCATTATCTCGTGATCCTGGGTCTTGACAGACCCCACCCCTCCGTGACACCGACCTCCGATATAAAAGACTGACTTTTTGATAGATTTTATAGCCCCCCAACGCCATAGTATTGTTAGATAGTTTACAAAAAGTCTTCCCTAGCTTTCGTCTTGCCACGTTATGCCTACCGCAGAACGTGTAAAAGTCGCGAATAAAAGAAACCCAGGTGTACACCTCGGCGTGCATTTGATCATGTTGTGACGTGCACGTTTTCATCACAATCACTATCGATATAAAAGGTTTAAATTCTAAAGGGTTTCGACAAAATTTGGGTGTAATTTGGTATTAATCGGTTTAAAATGTGAGTTCCTTTCATTCTGTAACATCTTTTGCTCACTGGTTGTGTTTGTAATGATTTTATTTGCCTTGCCATTTAGTTCGCGCAACCAAATGTTGCAAAAAAGCGAACCTTTTATTGTAAAGGGGCGTAAGTTAACGTATAAACGTCAGCTTTAAATTATTTCTGATTTTAATATATAAATTATAATATGCGTAACATATCGCCGCTTGTGTAGTTATTTGTTCATGAAATGATTAATTTAAGACATATCCCACTTCGCCACTTAGGTTTTATGTGTAACATAAGTTAGATTTAAGTAATTATTGTATTGAAACAAGTACAAATAAATGTGTTGTTTTGTATGAATGTTTTATACTTGGAATGTGTTCGAACATGTATATAAACAGAGCTGACGTAGGACTCCATGAGTTTTATGTTCTAAATATTGCTGTTTGCTCATTCTTAACATTCAAGATGCAACAATGTTGTAGAACTTAAACACTTCTGGAAAATATCAATGAAATCTTTTTATATTATTTCAGACTTGTAACCTTACTTATCTATAGGTATCATAGCCTACCATTTACGCCCAACTACAATACCTATTGATTATTCTTTTAATATCTAAGACTGTCAATGTGACCCTTTTCTGCCTGATGTGAAGCATAAGCATAAGCCAAGAGACTCATTGCCAATGTAGACATTGCTATTATTCTACAACTATTTCGACTATTCTTCCTATTGAGATTTTTTGGCCTCATTGGGCCCGAGGCCTCGCACTCACCAACGAAACAAGATAGCACAGATGCTGTCAGTTTAAGTTGATCTTCTGTCGGCTTGTTCGTGTTGAATTCAGTTTGGCTATACTACCTTGAAAAGCGCGATGGATGTTTATATACATATATATACGGACTAATATCTTTAACTTTACACATTGAATACACACATATTACTTACTGACTTTACAGAGAGGGCAATAGATATGCGATTCCCTACTTAACCAAAATGTTAACCGGTTACTAAGTTAGAACTGCACTAATGTTCAAGCAATCACTATTTAAATACCTTCACTCATGTTAAAGTCATGTTCATTGTCTGTAATTTGACTCAAAAGGGCGACCAGTTGAGGTACCCTAATTCTCAAGAAGTATGGGAACCTTCTATGAGTATGGAGTCAATATCTGAATTTCTTTCTCGTCTCTCTCTTCTTTTTCCGATATATTTTGAACCTTGCCTGCCGCTCTTGGTACATTATATTTCTGACATTCTATGTACTCTATTGTAACTCTGTAATATAGTGTGATGATAAACGAGTTTTCTATTTTAATTTCTTTATTTCATATAATATATAATTCGGGAGTTTCTTTGTCTATAGGTACTAATGAGAAATACAATGTACAGCACAACTAATCGGTTCTTATTATTTTATATATCAAATGACGGCTAATTTACAGATTTTCAAAAATATCCTATGTTTTACAACTTGTATTCAAAGAGTTTACTACTAACAAACCTATTAATATAACAAAGTAATCCACTGGATGAAGCCTAGGCTATTTACTTATATACTTATATATATATTAAAATATCAATATAACTAAATACTCAATCTCAAAGAACTCATGAATGTTCAAAGGCGTATGTAGTGTTTGTAAGATTTTTTTGTAATAAAAAAACCATGAATTTTGTACAAATATATGTATTGTAACGATATATGATTAATGTATGTAGTTATATAAGTTATTTGTAAGAGAAGATGATTAAAATGATTTCTAATATTTTGTTTGTTTCTTTTGTATACTTTTAATATCTTAGCCAAGGTACTCCAGACCTAAAACGATGTCTATATATGTAATGTCATCTTCCTAGCCTTATTCCCAAGTTTATTTGGGGTCGGCTACTATAGCCGGTTCCAAAAATAACGGGTCAGTCACATAAACCAATAACGGGTCAGTCACATAAACCCGAATATCTCCCGAACTACGTATGCCATCCTAATGAAACGAAGACTGTTCAATTGAGAATTTAATTATACAGATAAAAAATAAAATAAAACTTAGTTACACCCACAATATTAATCTTAAATTAAAAAAAAACTAAAGTAGTCATATTTTTCTTAAGATTACATTTTTTTTATGATTGTTTTTTTGCTGTTTTTCATCACTTTCTTCATTTAATACTTTGTATTGCCTCCACGTGATGAAGCCTCCAGTGATGAAAAACAGCAAAAAAACAATCATAAAAAAAATGTAATCTTAAGAAAAATATGACTACTTTAGTTTTTTTTTAATTTAAGATTAATATTGTGGGTGTAACTAAGTTTTATTTTATTTTTTATCTGTATAATTAAATTCTCAATTGAACAGTCTTCGTTTCATTAGGATGGCATACGTAGTTCGGGAGATATTCGGGTTTATGTGACTGACCCGTTATTTTTGGAACCGAGTGTAGTTCAACCGGTTTTACCTGAATTTCAGTTTTTCCACGGAGCGACTGGTATCGGACCTCCGCAACCCTAAGGGAGAACTGAAATTCGGAGATTGAACTAGTTGTCAGTATATTTGAGGGCACTGACTTCCCAAAAACGATTGCCATAGATATTCATGACAACCGGGACCGACGGCTTTACGTGCTCTCCGAGGCACGGGCGTGAATATCACCGCCAAACTTCCAAACTCCGGGCAGCTATTAGGAATTTCCTAAGAAAATCCCAAAAACACTTTTTGGCCCGACCCGGGATGTCTATATATGTAATGTTTAAATTTTAGGGTTTCGTGATAAAGGGGAGTTAAAGGTCGTTTCATGTTAATGGAAATCCTTCACTGAATGGAAAACCACAATCATAAAAAAGATGAATCACCGAATGAGCGGATACGTCAGACAACCTTTGTAAGAAAAATAGATACCCGGTTTTTTTATTTATTAACCTGCTATGTGACTCTATTCTGCCTGATGGAAAGCATGAGTGGAATCTAAGATCACCATCATTCTATCAAATTTTATCCTGTAGTAATTCTGATGAATTAACGCACGGATGACTTCAAGCAGTCACTTAGTCGTTTAGTGTAATGGGTTCAATTCCCAAATGGGTCAACATTTTGTATGATGCAGAAATTGTTGCTCTGACTTTAGTGTTTTTATACCGTAGTGTAAGAATTGCATTTAAAAAAAAAGTAATAAACGAATCCTCCTCCTTGTGGCGTTGTCCTTAATTCTTAGGGGTCGTGACCTACCCCTACCTATTCCTGTCAGGAGTAGTGTGCAAGGCAGAATGAATCGTAGTATTGAGAACTCAGCAAGTCAGTCTACCCAACGCAAAGGGCAAACAAATACAATTATTAATTGCGCAATTCCCAGGCCATCGTTCCCGCACATAGAACTAATTTTCGCTTTCACTTCGCACGGTTCAGCGGTAATGACGTCCAGGTATAGCGACCTGATCAATCAACACATATGTCAAAATTCTCCGTTCACCACATCCTGGTGTCATCAGTGAAAGTGGGCGTGGAGTGATCGACACTTCGCTCCATGTGGGAAACGCTGAACACAATGGCGGCATCGTCGACGGGAACTGCAGTATTGTTTAGAAAATGTTACTTACTCCGCTAGAAAAAAATATATCTGAATAATTGTTGAATATATTCTATCATTGTCACTTGGGTGTATATGGTGCGTGTGGAGAGATATATCGCTGACGGTTGTGGTTGAAATGGATGAATAGTAAGTTGTTTTAATTTATATAATATATAAATTAAATTAAAAGCATATTATGCTCATTACAAAGATGTGTGAAAAAGCAATGTTACTAGCAGTAAAATCTAAAATGACAGCGTTTTGGTTTTTCACTTTGGTGTTTTTAAAAACCTACCAAATCTATTATTTTTTTCTGGCAATACAGCTTGCAGAACAATGGGTGGTTTTTATAGTTTTAAAATGGTAATGGATGAAGTTTAAATTATAACAAATGCCATTTTCATGACATCCGGGAACGACAGCTTAACGAGCTTTATAAGGCATCGACGTGAACTACCGCCTAACATCCAAAGTTCGGTCCCAAAAACACTTTTGGTCAAACTGGGGAATCGAACCCAAAATCTCTCAATCAAGTATACGCTAACCACTTAACCAACTAGTAGTAGTAGACCGACATGTAACGTTTGTCATCGAAACGCTAATAAAAAGACTAGACCAAAGAGGCAGTCATAAAATTCAAAATATCAGTATTAAATAGCAAAAACCTATAAAACATACTTTTATAATGCCAGAATCAAAAACGTTATTTCTACCTTCATATCAGTAAATTCACGGTTCGGTAGTAAAGTCTCGATGCTCACATAAACTTAACCAATAACTATTTGGAACTGTCTCGAACAACAAAAGAACACTTCACCCGGTTATAACGTCTTCTTTACAGAACGGACATCCAACCAACTACTACAGCACATAAAGTATCGTTTGCGAAAACTTCGGCAAAAGTTGCGTTTCAGCCACAGATATAGTAAATTGCTCTAGATATGACAGTTAAATTAATTAAAGTATAGGGAAAATTCTCTAAAATAACACGGACGGATCTGTAATTTTGTTATTTTGTTATAAGCCATCTCCGGGCGCACCAACGCCAAGCACTTTAAGGGGTCGAAGTAATAAAAAATAATAATATATATTTACAAGTAAAATCAAGTACATTTTGGTTATGTCCAGTGGCCCCACACTAGGCAAGCCTGTCCTGTGAAGTGGTCGCCATTGTCGAAATCGGTCGGATTATTATTATTAAACATTATTTCTTTTATTACCCGTCTGGCCAGCGTGGTATAGTAGGACAAAACCTCTGTTCTAAGGAGAGGTCTATGTCCAGCCGTGGACTGTTAAAGGCTGTTGTTGATGATGATGATTAAACATTATTTCTATTGCAAGTATCACTTTAAGTTGTACCATATGGAGCCAGTGCGTAATCAAACCTGCTAGTCCCTCTTGTTAATTCAAAATGCCGGAGTTTGGCTCCCGACTAGCGTAAACAAAACTTTCTCATGTTGGAAGTATTCATCAGAAAAAAAAACCATCACTTTATAGATAGCAAACTGCGCATAGACACCTATAATTTATGAGTCAGTGAAAAGTAATGATTTAACTAGACTAGTAAAATCTTTGAAGATCCGATTATTTTACGAGGTGAAAAAGTGGCGGCGGGGGTGGTTGTTTTTCGATAGAAGTTAGAAAGGTTATTTTGTTGATTTTTGTCTAAATTTAGGAAGAGATTAGTAATTTAAGTGTTCAGCATAAATAAAATAAAGCGTAGTTAAGTAATAACATGAATGTCTCACAAGTTAAACCATCATTTTGAAAATAAATTTCGTTACCGCGGGAAAACTGTGAAACGTTTGACTTGTATAATGGCCGCAAAAGCGCATATGCTTTACATGTTTGCTGATACAATATGAAATGTGTGATAAAACTATGCCTCTCCAATGCTGTAATTGAGAAAGAAAATAGTTAATGAAATGGACATCAACGCTGATTAGTGTTGGCTAATGAACTCGGTGATGTGAAAATTAAGTGTGATTCTTCATCCCGCCCGCCGCCACTAGAACAGTTATTAAAAGACAAAAACACTTACAAACCTATATATAAATATATAAAAAATACTATCAAAACAATTTAAAAATGAAGCAAAGTGAAAGTGCTATGTTTGTTTAAATAAAATAAGACTTGACTTAAAGGTCTTAGTTACCAGGTCATTAAATCCCAAAAAAAAAAAAATTGCACCATCCAGTTATTTAGGTCTATGGTGCTGATGTGTATGATGTGTGGATTGATTTTGGTTTGTCTGACTGATGCGGAAGTTCTTGTGGAGACGGCAAGTTGAGCAGTTGATCGTGGGTATAGAGAGTGAGATATGAAATACATTCTATAACATTTTTAGTACTTAATAATTTTCTACGAATTTAAATAACTAGTAACAAAACATTATGACGCGCTTATAGTCCAGTGACCTTAGGTGATGTGAAACAATCACCGTTGGTAAAAAAACGACGGTGCAATCAGTACCTATATGGGTGATTCGTTTGTGACATGATTTTTTTCGCTTCCGTGATTCGGAGGTTATATTAAGCAGCCGGTCTCGGTTGTTATCATAAGATAACAGTCCTGAAGCTTAGCTGGAGACCTTCGGACGGCTTAAAAATTTCCAACGGTAAGATTACGTAGCCACAACGCCTCTTGCCATTTCCCAACCCGCACTCGACCAGCGTAGGGACGTATGTCCTTAATCCTCTCCTGAACGGGACCTGAGCCCAGCAGTTCAGCATCTACGAAATGGCCAAGTCCAACAGTGGACTAATAAATGATGATGATATTACGTTACTTATACTTTGGTATTTAATAATAATAATAAATTATAAATATTTCTATCATCTTACACACAACATCGTCTAGTTCCAAACTAAGCAGAACTTGTATTATGGGTACTAAACAACTGATATAAATACATAAACATACTTTTTTTTGTAAATACATACATATTATATTATAAAAAGTATGTTTATGTATTTATATCAGTTGTCTAGTACCCATAACACAAGCTCTGCTTAGCTTGGGACTAGATGATGTTGTGTGTCAGATGTCCAAAATATTTATTATTATACATAGAAAACACCCAGACTCCGAAACAAATATTAGTGGATCACACAAACATTTGGACCGACCTAGGAATCGAACCCGAGACCTCCTGATCAGCAGCCGCATGCGCTAACCACTAGACCAACAAGGCAGTCAAATGAAGAGTTTCTTTTAATAAACTTAAGTATACTATAACAGTTTAAAGTCCTACCAACCAAATGTCAATTGTACCAAACAATTCTAACCACAGCGGGTGATATTTGCAACAAGACATGGGTGTTTGCCAAATATCAAGCGACTTCCCATTACGATGGCTAGACGAGTTGATGGACCCAATTTAATGTCAACGGAGCAGTTCCAACAAACTTTATAAATGGGACCATCAATTTTATGAATAGGACTTAATTTGGTTGAGGGAATAAAAGATTTTACAGTTTTGATTTTATGGTGTAGAGGGTAATTGTAACTACGATTGTCTCGTTAGCGTATGGTACTGCCGATCAAAAGATCTAGGGGTTCGATTCCCGGGTCGGGCCAAAAATTGACTGAGTGAGTTGTCTTTTTATGATTATAGAAATGATTGATAACAGTCCTGATTTTGGAAGGTCTTAACCCCCGTGCCTCGGAGACCACGGCCAGTTTGGGAGTTTTTAATGATTCCTAAGGAACAATCCCACGATCTATGGTTCTTAGTCAAGATCACAGACCACTCTACCGATCATCTACCGAAGTCGAAGTGATATATAACTGTAAATAACTGATCCGCGAAGTTTTCGATCGAAGGGGTAACCACCCCCATTTATAAAAAGGATAATTAAGAATAATTACTACTAAAACCGAAACGAAAATTTTTAACCCTTACCTGACAACCTTGAAATTCCCTCGAAGTGCAGATATCAATTAGACATATTTAACCCTACCCTGCTTACGCATAAATACAGTGTCGCGGTCATTAAGACCATTAGGGTATTAACGACTTGATTAATGACTCTAAATGCGTAGCGACGAAGGGTTGACATAGACTAAAAAGCTATTTTTCACTGTCACATAAGGGTGAATGGGTTGAAAAATACAGATTGTATACGTTTTATTTTTGCAGGTATATCATTATATTTTAGTCCTTTGCCTATTTAATTTGTACTCTTTTGAAGTTTGATGATTTGATGTGTTACGACTGGCGTAAATATGACCTGGTTGACCTATAATGATTTACTAGAAGGGTTCGAGAAATGAAACTACAACTGTAATCTGATCTAGCTTAAAAGCGTATATTTATAAAACACACAAAGTAACTTATACTACTGCGCGAAAGGGAACACTAGCGCGATTCAGAAAAATGGTACAACGCCATCTATCGATACATGACACAAACTTATTTGTACTACATAAATTGTTTTGGTCGTGAACATGATGACTGTACTCATCTGAAGTTTGATGATTTGATGATTGTACTCTTCTGAAGTTTGATGATTTCATGATTGTACTCTTCTGAAGTTTGTTGATTGATGATAAGGAAGTAGAGCCACGCTGATTTCATCACGAATGGGCCGGCTCGACCGGGGCAGTACTACCTTCACATAGAACAAAACCTAAAGTCCATCCTAATAATTATAGCATTCCTGCTGTTGCATTTCGTTGGTGAGTTTCAGACCGGAGGCCTCATCATTCTGCTGAATTATCTTACGAGGCCGCCATGGTATGAGTCACTATGCTACATTGCCTACCACCACAATGAGGATGGTGACCTCTACTCCCGAATTCTACTCATGCTTTCCATCAGGCAGAGTAGACACTTTGGTAAGCTTAAAAAAAAAGATGTACTTCTGTTTTCTAGAGACAGGAGTAGTCAGTACATGAAGATAGCAGAAGACTTTACAAACATACATGAAACGGACATAAGGAACACTCAGACTCGTACCATCAATTCTTAAAGTGTTGTCCAACGAAAAGGTTTTTTCGTGTAGTCTGCATAAATATATGGATAAAAAGGAAATAAGAAACAAACTGAACAACTAATAGATCAGAATGGAAGATGAAGATGTTGTAAATCAAATGATAAGTAATATGGAGAGAAGCTAATTTAAAAAATATCCTAAGTTACTCCTTATATCATCAGCTATTTGTTGGAGAAAACCCCACCAAAACTAGTTCAGCTGTTCCAGAGATTAGCCGGAACAACCAGACCGACAGACATACAAAAAGTTAAAAAGTTGCAGTTTTCATGTAAGTACGCTATTAGTTTTTATATGCATTTATATATGGATGCGAGAAGCCGAGGATCGAACCAAGTAGCGTGATCGAATCAAATGAGAGGCCTATGTCCAGCAGTGGACTGCGATAGGCTGATGATGACGGTGCATTTAGTGAAAAGCTGTTACATCAGGAAGTATAAAATTACATGACTTCGTTCTATTACTATTTTTTGTGTTATTTTTTTTAAACGCCTGCCAAGGTGACTTCACCATGCCTGATGGAAAGCATGAATAAAATCTAAAAGTGGGGGTCGCCAGATTCGCTGCGAATGCAAGCAGTATGGCGACCCACATTATGGAGGCCTAGTCAGCTGCTTTTTTAAAGCTTAAAGGACCCGGGATCATAGTAGGAAAGAAACACATGAGCTGGCCGGGGGGTACCAGTTTTTAACTGCTCGGCACAATCGGCTATATTATATCAACCCTTATTATGTGTCTCTTCTGCATGATTAATCTTTGTCCTTCGAAGAGGGTGGCAACAACCCTTACGTACTCAATTATTGTGTCGTTCAACGTTTAAAAAATTACTACCGTGGTCCACTGAGGTCAACTTTATTTACTTTACCTTTAACATGCCTAATCAGCTTTGATATTATTCAGGACGATTATAGTATTTTCGTTGGTCTAGTGGATAGCGTATGCGACTGTTAATCAAAGAGGTTTTGGGTTCAAATCCCGGGTCGGGCCAAAAAGTGTTTTAGGGTTTTTCTTAGGAATCCCTAATAGCAGCCCGGAGTTCGGAAGTTTGGCGGTGATTCACGCCCGTGCCTCGGGGAGCACGTAAAGCCGTCGGTCCTGGTTGTCATGAACGTCTTAGGCAATCGTTATTGGGAAATCAGTGCCCTCAAATTTACTGACAAACTAGTTCAACCTTCGAATTTCATTTCTGCGTTAGGGTTGCGGAGGTCCGATGCTAGTCGCTCCGCGGAAAAACTGATATTCAGGTAAAACCGGTTCAACTAGTAGCCGACCCCAAATAATATTGGGAATAAAGCTAGGAAGAAGAAGAAGAAGATAGTGTTTCTTTTACTTTCTGTCACTATCAGAGAGACTACTTCTGCTTTGCCTTCTCCCTTTTTATTTCTCTTGGCCTTCTATTCTATTCTCTACTCTATTTCTCTCTTCTTTCATTGTCTAATATTTAATTTGATCACGTGACTTAGTGATATTAACTAATAAAACAAAAGAATAGAGAATAGAATAGAAAACGCAAAACTTTTACAACTTGGCTTGGGGAGGCAGGCGTAGAATCGAGAGCTTAATAAGCTAGGGGGGCTGATTCTGAGAGTGAGAGAAAAGAGTGTACTGGTTACCATTTAAACTGGCCGTCGCGCCGTCGTCGAAATCGACTAGGAGTACATCATCACTATCGGGAGCTGTTATATTTTGATAGGTATTTTACAATTCACAAGAAAGCACTTACAAAACATTTTGTAATAATTTGAATCAGTTATTACTTGTTAATAATAGTACCGTTGTTGAGATATTGGCGAAACGACCGCGTTATCCGCACTTTGACCTCATTAATTAATCAAACGACCTCCGTTTACGATGGGGAATACTCACACTATATTTATTTTGTATTAGCCGTATCCCGCGGTGTTGCCAAGTTTTAGTGCTTTTAACTATTCACTATTTCATGCCTTTCTCATTTTTCTGAAATATTCTGAGTAGAATTTAGAAGCAGAGAATGCGGCAATGTGACCCACACTGTGGGCATGCGATCTCGAACACATCAACGAAATACGACAGCACAAAATGCTGTCATTATTAGGATGGTCTTCTGAGTGAGGGTAGTACTGCCCCGGTCGAGTCGGCCCATTCGTGCTGAAATAAGAGTGGCTTTTCTGCCTTGGGGTCATTTTGTCAAGCCACATTATAAAGAGGAAAGTAATTTCTAAAATTTTAGTAGCATAAGTTACTCTCTAAAACACCAAGTCCTTCCAAAATCGGTCAAGTCTATGCAGATATTTGCCGGAAAAAACAGACTGACAGACAGATATAATATAAAAAAAATACTTTTATATAAGTACCGTATATACTTTTATATGCATTTAGTAAAAAGCTGTCAATTTAAAAATGAACACTGCCACCCAAAACACAAGCGCGCTTAGTTTGGGAGACAGTATCAATACCCAAAGCGCTTCAAATTAATGGTATCTAACTCTAAGTCACCCTGTAATTCGATAAATAATAATTATAATAATATATATAATAATTTCGAGAAATAATAATTATTATTATTAAATGACAAACAGACACCACAATTTTATTTATCTGTATAGATACCACATACCACACAGTTTCCATAATTCATAATATCTAGTTTATATCTTATTGTATGGAGTTTCAAGATGTTACTTTCTTAGCTAATTGCAACAATTACTCACTGCCAATACAGTTATAACGAGACTGATTAATTTTGTATTTGACGTTTGCTCCCAATTGTAATAATTCAATCTATGACAATCGTTGTTGTGGAAAGTCAATGAGTACCATCAATTAGACTGTTACTCCTTATGTCATCAGCCATCTGCCGTTCCAGAGATTACCCGGAACAAACAGACAGACAGGCAAATATTGTAAAAAAATTTTTTTACATATGTACCGTGTCTATATACTTAGGCATTTAGTAAAAACCGGTTATTACACGTGTTTTATTAGCTTCCCCTGTATTTTTGTTTGTATGTTTGTAACGACTCCTTTGGGTGCGATTTTGACCCACTTCAAAAGGCCAGATTTCGTTCAAACTTTGTAGATTTATCGAGGACCGATGACAATACACTAATTTGAAAAAAAAATATTTAAACAAATCAGTCTCTTTAGTCTTTTTCTAAAAAATAGTTTAAAAAAACTAAAAAAACACGCTTTTAAACTAAAAAGTAGAAAATAATTTTAATGTAACAAAACGTGGGGTGCTTTCTGAAAATATTTCAATAACGTCGCCCCACGCTTTTTACATTAAAATGAATTTCTACTTTTTAGTTTAAAAGCGTATTTGTTTAGTTTCTTAAACTATTTTTTATTTTAATATTACAGACACTCTAATTTTATTTATTTGTTGCATAGATACAAAATTATGTATCAAGAGAAAAGTATTTCTGCCTATAGTTCAAAAGGATTGTTGTCTAGTCATTAATGACCTTAGGAAGTCCAAGGGTCACTCTAATCTCTTGGCGGTGTAATGATAGTGAAAATCAATAAGTGCGGTGGTTGCTCGCGCCGCGGAACAGCACCTGTGCTTCACGGTCGGCGCGCTAGGGTACGGCAAATTGCATCGTAATCACCGATCACACCGACGACATCTAGGGTTCCGTACTTCAGGAACTTTTTAGTTACATCGCAATGTGCTGACTGTGTTTCATTAATAATACAAGCTCTGCTTAGTTTGGAACTAGATGACGTTGTGTGTCAGAGGTCTGTTTTTTTTTCACTTGCACGGGCTAAAAAATTTTAGGCCGGGAATTCTGCATTGTGGACGAGACAATAGAGGACCTGCAACCACTAGACGTACTCCGGTCTCACGCTCAGTGAAACCTGATGGAAATGTCAGGTAATTGAGAAGTAAGTAACCCTTATTACTTATATTAAATAACGTAAAAAAATTTTTTTTTAACATTAAGTGATAACGAAAACAAACCTGTTTACACTTATAAACGTTATTAAAGAATTTTTGACATCTACTATATGACATTTTTGAAGAGTATTTTTTTACATAAGCCTACCAAAGTGACTCTACTCGGCCTGATCGCGAATAGAATCTAAAAATGTCAAGATACTCATTCATCATCATCATCGACAGCCTTTAACAGTCCACTGCTGGACATAGGCCTCTCCTTAGAAGGAGGTTTTGGCCTACTATACCACGCTGCCCAGACGGGTTGGTATAGGGTTGGTTTCAAGTTTTCCTTCTCTTTGCATCGATGTTGTCTTGCGTAGTTTATCCCTTAGTCGCCTTTTACGACACCCGCGGGATGAATAGGAGTGGTGACACTCTGTATTCTTAATCCGTCACCACACGGTTACTCCACCACAAGATACTCATTGCAAGGTCTTATGTGAGAGGGTAGTAATGCCCTGGTCGAGCCAGCCCATTCCTAACGAAATCTGCGTAGCTTTACTACCTTCAAAACATGTTTTAGTGTCAGTGATTATATTTGTAAGATAAGAAATGAAGTACTAAGTCCATAGGACCGATATCGCTAAACTAGAAGACATTATGATATATGACCTCTAGTTTATGAAGCCTCTGTCTACGGAACCACTACTTATTTAGTAGCACTCGCACATTTTACAATTTCCCAGTCTACCCTTAATTAATAGCGAGCGTGAAATTAATATTTGATAGATATTTTGTAAACGAGAACTAATCGATTCAGGTCACATTATTACATAAATGTTGCGTTCGAGTACAAATTGTTTTGCGTTTTTACAACACGTGTGAATTGACTAACACAACGTTACAATTTGGCATAATTCCACAATTATCAGTATCTGAAATTACTTTTTAGTAGAAAATGGAAATAGTTAATTCTCTATTGAAAGGATATCACTAAACCTAGCTTGACTTCTCGTAAGATACGAATAGGATTCATAGTAAAGTTGAAATTTAGTCTTCTTCTTTAATAATGAATCATTCTTCTACCATCAGACATACTACGTGATGACACATTTGCTAATTAATCTCTTATTCTAATGATTAGTGACCATAAACCAAAGGTAGCGAGTTTAATTCCCTCTCAACTGTGTAAAACCATAGAGCTAAAAGCTTCATGTGCTTTACACGCGTATATTAGACTCAATCCCAATCTTTTATTGTAAGTGTTAATTAAACAACTTTAAAACTGTAAAAAAGTTACTACAATTATCATCATTCACATCAACAGTCATATAAGGCTGCTGGACGTAAGCTTGTCCATAAAAAGGAGGTAATATACTTGTAAGCCAGTTATGAAACTGAGTGAGACTTCATTTTCTTTGAAGTACCATCGACAAATTTCAAATAAAACATCTAACAACAAAATTGAATACAAATCCAATAAATAATATCTAGATCATTTCCTTTATACACGACTATGAAGTTACCTAACAACTGATGTCTATACATCTGTGTGCTAACCTAACATTAGGCGGTAATCGATAGCAGTTATTGGCCGTAAAATTGTTACGACGACGGCGAGTCGCTCAAATGCACGGTTGTAAGACCATCGTAATTTTACGTGATAAGTGTAAGACCACATTGACTTTGTCGGTAGGAATATTATCATGAAAAGCTTTTTAAATACATGATAGGACTGTATGATAACATAAGTAGTGTACGGATTTAAATTGATACACGGAAGCTTTACGAGTGACAGTTTCTAAACATGAAACATGTAGATTATAACATCATTCATGAGATCAAAAACAGCTAAGGAATACCGTAACGCTGGTTATCTGGGCCTTGTCTTTTTAGGGTTCCGAAGCCAAATGGCAAAAAACGGAACCCTTATAGATTCGTCAAGTCTGTCTGTCTGTCTGTCTGTCTGTCTGTCTGTCTGTCTGTCTGTCTGTCTGTCCGTCCGTATGTCACAGCCCATTATTTCCGAAACTATAAAAGCTATACTGCTGAAATTTGGTCAGTCGATGTATTCTGTGAACCGCATTAAGATTTTTACATAAAAAAACAAAAAAAACAATACATTTTGGGGGTCTCCATACTTGGAACTGAAACTCAAAAATTTTTTTTTCATCAAACCTATACGTGTACATAAACACCTATGGATAGGTGTTCAAAAATAATGTTGAGGTTTCTAATATCATTTTTTTCTAAACTGAATAGTTTGCGCGAGAGACACTTCCAAAGTGGAAAAATGTGTGTCCCCCCCCCCCTCTAACTTCTAAAATAAGAGAGTGATAAAACTAAAAAAAATATATGTTGTACATTAACATGCAAACTACCAACGAAAATTGGTTTGAACGATATCTAGTGAGTAGTTTTTTTTTTAATCCCTACTTAATATTATAAATGCGAAAGTACCTCTGTCTGTCTGTCTGTTACGCTTTCACGCCTAAACCACTGTACCGATTTTGATGGAATTCGGTATGATGATAGAACTGAACTTGGGAAAGGACATAGGCTACTTTTTACTGCAATAATCGAGATACAAAGACCAAAGCTAGGTGATTATAATAATACATAAATCGAAGATGTCAAAATGTATCACTGTTTACCTCCTGTCAAAACTTCACAGGTTGCTAGGAATAACACACTTGCATGGCAACCATAATGATAGTTTGTAAATGACATATAGACCAGTAGACCAGGGTACATAATTTTTGAAAACAAATAAAATTATAGTAGGATGAAACCTATTGGAAAAGGAGGAGAATATTATAAAAATGAAAGGAAAAATTATTGACGGGCGATCTGAGGTCGGGAAGGGGAAGGGGGGGGGAGGTTTTCGGGTCCTTTAACCGGGGCGTGAAAAAGCATCTCACTAAGCCGTCATAGTGTGGGCCGCCATACATTATTGTCCGCATTCGCAGCAAGTGTGGTAGCCCCGACTCTTGGATTCTGCTCATGCTTTCCATCAGGCAGGGTAGAGTCAGATTGGATGGCTAAATAAATGGCTAAATACAACAAAGGGTAAAAAACGGTTTATCTCGATTTCCGGCAAAACTACAAGGAAAAAAGTTAAATGGCAAAGTTGTAGTTAATTAAAAGATCTACAACTTTTTAGGGTTCCGAAGTTTATGACTTCGAACCCTTATAGATATGTCAGGTCCGTCTGTCCATCCGTCCGTCCGTCCGTCCTCGACTTATCGTCCAAACAGTAAGTGCTAGAAAGATTAAACTTTGCATGAATATGTATTGTAATTACGTCGACAAAGTGCTACAATAAAATTATGAAATATATTTTTATTTAGGGTACCTCCCCTACACGTAAAGTGGGGATGTTTTTTTTTCTCACGGCTACCCCATCATGTAGTGTATCATTATATAGGTCTTTTAAAAACATTAAGGGGTTGTTTAGACGATTTTTTGATTTAGGTATCCGTTTGCAAGAAATTCCAATTTAAAGGCCACTTTTTTGTAAAAACAGGCCGTCCCGCCCGCCGAAAAATTTGTGATAGTGGTCCATATAATGAACTTTAAATGAAAACTATAACGAATTAAATGACTTTGTTAGTTCAGTAGTTATAGAGGCTTAACTTTTACAATGCGCTTACTTGGAAAAGTCATACAAAATCAACGCATTAATACGTAAACAAAACAATTATCCATTGGATACGATTTCTAATCCACGTACCATTATGGGTGACTGAGGAACCCTTTCCTGTGCGTGGCCTGACACGCACTTGGCCGATTTTTAAATGACAATCTGACGAGTTGACATATGTCACGACAATCCTATTTGCAATTTTGACACTTTTAGATATATTTGTTGAAATGTCAGGATCATTAAAAACTGCTCCAGGCAGTACTGGAAGTAGTTTGCTAAATTTGATTTCTCCATTCTCTGGCAAAAAATCTTTGGAATAAATGAACCAACAATCCTACTAATATCATAAAGTCAGAAGTTTGTGAACGTACATATTTAGATGAAATTTTACAGTAATAAAGCTTAAACGTCAGAATAACACAGGCATTTAACTCGATAACAGGCAAAGCCACGAACAAAAGCTGGTTTGAGAATACGATAGATGATATAGATTTTATAGGCTCCTCGATCATTATCTAAATCATCATGTCATCAATATTTTTTAATGGTCTACCGCCCGCTTTGGACCTATCTTTAGAAAGGAAATTTCGGCATTCTATACCTCGCTGTCCAGACTGGGTTTGTTTCAAATTCATCATCAACAACCCATAACGTCCCACTGCAGGGCACAGGTCTCCTCTCAAGAGAGGGTTAGGGCTATACGTTCCCACGCTGGCCGAGTGCTGGTTGGGGACTGGCAAGACACGTTGTGGCTACCTAATCTTGTTGTTGGATGTTTTTAAGCCGCCCGAAGGGCTCCAACTAAGCTCCACGACTGCTTAACGTAAATCACGGAAACGCTTATTACATATAATGCCAGAAACGGTCACCCATCTAGGTCCAACCGCGCCGTCGTTGTTTGCCACTCAGTTTATTTAAATTATTTTCTCTCAAACATTTCTCTTTGTGGTGATATCTGTGCAGTCTCTCAAAATCGTTTCGTAAATGGAATGAACATATTGACACTGTATTATTAATCCGTCACAGTCGTAATTTTAGAATTCGAAGAGTTAGTTATCAAAAGATAATCATTTTCAAATATACTTTGTTAAATAAGTGTTGTTTAGAATCGATACAAGGCGTTACCCCCGTGTAACGTGACACCCTGCGGTCACCAGCACACCAAGTAACGGGTTTAGGGAACATTGTAACGATGTCCATCATTATAACTGTTCGAATAAAATTGTAAACAGAAATGTATCAGGCAGTAATGGATTCGTGTCTATCCACAATAAGTTCGTACTCATTATGAAACTACTTAAAATTATAAAGGTGAAACGTATGGTTGTTTGGTTGAATGTTCTAATCTTAGAAAATACTGT
This sequence comes from Phragmatobia fuliginosa, assembly GCA_932526445.1. Lineage (NCBI taxonomy): Eukaryota > Metazoa > Arthropoda > Insecta > Lepidoptera > Erebidae > Phragmatobia > Phragmatobia fuliginosa. Next base: position 19,903,171 of record OW052072.1, on the reverse strand, counting down.
TTGGAATTGAAAAAATCTTTTAGTTTAGTATAGTCAAATTGACAAGGAAGATTATATGTTATACAACATAACACGATGATTGAAAATTATAAATATCACAAAAATCTAAAAAGATGCACTGATAGTTACTTACATTTGTGACAAACTTAACAATAAACTCAGTCGAGTATAGGTCAGATCTTATAGACTGTATGGATAACGCAGTAGTTAAAGCGGTCGCCACGCCATTTTCTACTGCGCTGAGTGTTGTGGTTTTAAACTCCACATGGGACAACACTTTGTGTGATTCAGAAATTGTTGTCCTGAGCCTGGACGTTCTTTGTGTCTATTCCACAACTGTTATAATGTCCCGTGCGATACAGGATTTATTTATAATGTGGAGTTCTCGTTGAAAAGAGAAAAAATGTTGAACGCCGTCCACTCTATACACCAAAACTGCATAGTGTGCCCCGGATAAATTGCTCTCGATCGTATCGTTACTAAATAGATTTCCAGTAAGACTATATTTAAACAAACTGTTACGCAACCCGCTACCCATCCACGGGTAACTTAGATAACACACTTCAAAACATAACTACATATTACACAACCATCGCAAATTCCAAACCACTGAATCATTAATATAACAAAGTTCCAACTGTACACGAGTGTACACAAGTGTGGGACCCTGACACAGTCTGCAAGGACGTACTGACTCAACCTTAGAGCAATAAATAAAACCTAGACTTGTTTAAACCTAGATAAATAATATATTTTTTACCTCAACAAAGAGTTGAACTCAGCTGTAAATACCAAGCAATTGTAATTAGTAATTAATACGGAATACGTGACTGCAATGAAATTACAAGATAATTTATTTATTTTATGAAGCTAAGTACTTCATTTTTTTTTATTCAAGCGTAATAAAGTAAAAAAAAAATTGGACATTTTACCCGCAACATCTAGTCCCAAACTAAGCGAGCTTGTATTATGAGTATTAACAAGTACATATTATCCAAATTAAAATGTTATAACAGTATGTATAAGCGATTTTATATATATGATCGATGACACCTGTATGGTGCATTAGGCAAGCATTGTATCACAGGTGCCAGCGCCAGGTATCAGGAGTATAAACTGATATAAATACATAAAACATACTTTTTGTAAAAAGATACATATTATATACATAGAAAAACACCCAAACTCCAAAACAAATATTTGCGGATCACGCAAACATTTGGTCCGACCCGGGAATCGAACCCGAGACCTCTTGATCAGCAGCCGTATACGCTAACCACTAGACCAACAAGGCAGTCTAGAAAGTGTCTCTACTCTGCCTGATGGAAAACATCCATCAGGCAGAGTACATGGTCACCATCCTTATTGCGAATACATACAATACAGCATGGTGACCCACACTATGGCAACTTAGTGAGATGCTTCTTCATGATTGGGAAATTGGTCACACACTCACATACACACAGCACTAATGCTGTCGTTTTTAGATTGGTCTTCTTTGTGAGGTGCTGAAATCAGCGTGGTTCTACTATCTATAAAATATAAGATGTTTTAAGCCTCAAAAGTTAATTTATGTACATATGTTTCTAGTAATATTGTCTTACATAATTTGCTTACTTGTTTTTTCTTCTATTTGCACCATGTGTACCGTGGGAGAGGCGAAGGGCGTGTATGGGACTCCCGGCGTACCGGTCTAATTCAAATTCAAATTCAAAATTCTTTATTCACTTAGGATGCAATACATCTCTTGTGACAGGTCAAGATTCTACATGTACATTTATGCCATGTTCGCAAACAATAGGTAGAGCCGGAGAAAAGAACATGGCAATAAAAACTCGCGGCCACTCCTTTCAAATCGCCAATGTTTACATAGTTTTAATGTTTATAAACCTGATATGGGGGTAAGGTGCTGCCACTAATATACTATACACCATGTTAGAGGACTGATGCAAATTATAGTGATTAAAAATTAGAACTTATGCTAATTTAAAAAAAAAACAACAGCCGCAGTGGGTACAACATAGTAGGAGCATCTACTTACAACAAAGGTAAAAACTATATGTGCTCAAATATTGGCCAAATTACTGGTAACGAAAGATTAAATATAAAATATTAATTATAAGATCAAAAGAAAGAGAAGAATGGCCTTTATTAGTCACGTAGAATCTTTACTTACAAAAGTGAAATCATGTTCTTAAACAATGTGATAACAACATTCACATGAGTAGAATAAAATGATAAGGAGCAAGTAGTCAAATCCATTTTTCTTTATCATTTAAAAATTCGTCAACTGTATAATAACCTTTACGTATAAGATAAGTTTGACTACATTTTTAAACTTCCCCACTGATAGACTCATAACACTAGCTGGTAACCTATTAAAAAATCGCACCCGCTAAACCCCGCGACAGCCTACCTCGGCAGTTGGTAAGAGCTCCAGAAACGCATCAGTAGACCGTATCCCATGACTGGGGTACATCACAGGTTGATCAAGAAATTACCATCAATTTTTAAACTTTTGGTTGTTTGTTTCGTTAGGAAAGTTATTTAGATTGATGAAGTCATGCTGAAGTCATGGCCGAATTTGGATCGAAGACTGGCATGAAAACAATCTGGCTTAATCTTGCCGTTGGATAATAAATAATAATAAATATTTTGGACATCTTACACACAACATCATCTAGTCCCAAAGTAAGCAGAGCTTGTGTTATGGGTACTAGACAACTGATATAAATACATAAACAAGCTTTTTTTTTTGTAAATACATACATATTATACATAGAAAAACACCCAGACTCCGAAACAAATATTTGTGGATCACACAAATATTTGGTCTGACCCGGGAATCGAACCCGAGACCTCTTGATCAGCAGCTGCATACGCTAACCACTAGACCAACAAGGCAGTCAGCAGTCATCAGGATGATTTTAAACCGCCCGAAGGCCTCCAACTAAGCCTAACGACTGTTATCTTATGAAGACCGACTGCTAAACGTGACCATGGAATCACTGAAACGCTCATAACATGTCATGCCACAAACGATCACCCATCCCTATCAGTACCTATACTGACAGTCGTTGCTTTCCCACAGTGATTGTTTCCAATCACCTAAGGCTACTTGGCCATGAGCGCTCTTTAATCTGATATTCATAATCTACTAAATTTTCATTTTCATTTTTACACTCCTTACTTTTACAAAATAATTCAGAGCTTTCACAGAACTTTCACACTTTCAAAGTTCAGCGACGCAGCGACAGCTCATTTTTAATGACAACACGGTGCTAGTGCTGTCATTAAAAAACGGAATAACTTTTTATACCCTCGACAGTTAATTAAACAACTAATTGGAGAATGGAAATCTAGAATGGAAGTTTATCCAATAATTGTTAAACTACAATAGGAACCCGTAACCCGTCAATAAAAACATTGCATCCCACAGTTTCATAAATCGTTACACATATTTATCATCAATATCAAAGATAAAATGAGGTTATTATACACACACATACAGCACTAGTTTATCCACATAACCTTGTCTGTGTATCCTATGGACCGTAGCGTGATGTTTTACCAATATGAACAAATTATTTCACTTCCTTAAAAAAATAATAGTTTAAAAAAAACTAAACAAACACGCTTTTAAACTGAAAAGTAGAAAATAATTTAAATGTAACAAAGCGTGGGGTGACGTTATTGAAATATTTTCATAAAGCATGTTTGTTTAGTTTTATAAACTGTTATTTTTTTCTAGACTAAAAAAACTAATTTGTTAAAAACATTTCACAAACATCAACATTCTGTTAGTTTTTTTTTGTTTCTCATGGGTCGTCGATAAATCTACAAAGTTTAAACGAAATCTGGAACGTTTAAAGTGGGTCCAAATCGCACCCAAAGGAGTCGGTTACAAACATACTGGTGAAGCTAATATAAAGCGTGTAAAAAGAGCTATAGAGAGTCATCCTTAAAAGATAGATAGAAGTAGATATATATATGCTTTCGTATTATTTAGAACTTTAAAAGGGAAATAAATCTTTCATGTACTGTTTTCGTGAAACTTGAAATATTTGTGCAACACTTTTCGTTGATACTCCGCTCGTTTTAGTAATAGTGTGATGCTTTATAACCTTACTTGGCTATATAATACCGAAAGATTTTTTCAAAAATAAGCCAGGACTGCCTGCGTATGCGTACAAACAAACTCTTTAACTTTATAATATTATTCTTCTTAGTCGAAAACTCTTGCTTGACAGAGTGGTCGTGGTAGTTGATAGGTAGTGTTGCGATTAATCGTCGCCGCTCAATTTCAGAGCCACTGCACGTCTTGCGATGTCTCTCTACTGTAGTCGATTTGCTGCATTTCGGGCACACTGTACTGCAGTCTGCATGCGTCTTTTATTAGGTCTATCCACCGACCCCTCGATCTCGTACCCTCCATTCGACTTTGCATGACAAGTCTCTCCATTGAATCTGCCTTTCTAGAGATGTGCCCAAAAAACTTCAATATTCGCAACTGCACAATCGACGATAACCTGATATAATATTAGTATCTATCTATATATATAAAACTGCTCCGTTACTGACTGACTGAGTGACTACGCACATCCGAAACTGCTGGGCGTGGGAAGGAAGCTGTGAACTTTGCGCGTGTGTTCCTTGAAAAGCTTAGGCGATTTTGAAGAATCCGCCCCTAAGACAGTGAAAAAGACAATCAAAGTTTATAGCATTTATTTATAAATCAGAATAACACAAATGCGATGCCGCGGAAAAAAGCTAGTTAAATATATATCTATGAAGATAGAAATAAACCGTAAGTAAGCAGAGATCTGCACATAAAAGATGAACGGCGCTTTCTCCAATTAGTGGTTTAATTCTAACAAAGGCGTGATGTATCATTGAATATGTCAGAGTTTATTCTATAACTTGTTTAAGAAAAAAAAGACTTGAAATAAGAAATCACCAGTAACTCAAGATTTACAGCTGAGGATTACGCATCTTTCCTGAACTTGTAAAGGTTGTGTTGGTCTACCAGAGACAATTTGTTTCACTGATTGGTCGAAGCTAAGAAGAGTCTATCGAAAAAAAGCGCCGTAATTTTTTTGGCGTCTTTTTTTATTTTTGTTATTATGTACACTGCGAAACTATCATCTTAATTTTTATATTTTTTTTTTAATCTTCTAAGTTACTTTTTACCTGACTACCGCAAAGTCAAAAAGAAAGGTAATTGTTTTGGTAGTTTCGGTATGTTTGTATGTTCAACCGTAGTGTTAACTGTATGTTTTTTTTTTAATTTTGCTCGTATTGTTTTCTTTATTTACTCAAATGTGACTTGTGCTCTTCGACACATCACTTATTGAAGTAAGTGTCAAATTAACACTATTTTTAATTGACACTTAAGTATGTGAATGTTATTTTCTTAGAATTTCCCAGGCGAAAGTTATAAAATTTTATGGTTTTTTTTTCATATATTATCTCACAGTGAAAAAGTTCGATTTTCCCAAACGTTTGTATGATCTGTAAATATTTGTTTCGCATTGTGGTTGTTTTCTTTATGTAAGTTTTACAAAAAAAGTTTATTGTAATAATTCAGTTGTCCAGTACCCATAGTACAAGCTCTGCTTAGTTTGGGACTAGATGGCATTAGGTGTCAGATGCAAGAAATTTTATTTTATTTGGTGTTAGGGCAAATTAGAGAGTAGGATACATTTATGCTGTTAGTGTTGAACGCATTCTGAACAGTAGGTTTCAGTCAATATTATAAAAAAACTAGCTAATCGGTTTACCCACTTCGTTGAGCGTTAACAAATACTGTAGCTCAACAAATAATGTACCTTTAATTCTTCATAGTAAAATAATTTTCAATATCAGTGCAGCCATTTTGTAGATCCAGAGATTATCCCCTACAAACTAGATTATCCTAGTGGAAGAAATACGCACCAGAACCAAACGGTTCGGCTCTTCTTTCCTATGCCGAGCAGTCAGAGACTGGAACTCTCTACCAGCTCACGTGTTTCCTTCACTATGATCCCGGGTCCTTTAAGCGGGGCGTGAAAAAGCATCTCACCAAGCCGCCATAGTGTGGGCCGCCATACATTATTGTCTGCATTCGCAGCAAGTGTGGTAGCCCACACTCTTTGATTCTGCTCATACTTTCCATCAGGCAGGGCAGAGTCACTTTGGATGGCTAAATATAATAATAAAAAAAAACTCACAAACTTTACTTCCTTATAATATTAGTTTAATTATGTAGATTTATAAAGGTTATCAATCAATTTATCTATGTATGTCTTGTACTGCCACGATAATTAAAATAAATAAGCTTGTATTCTTTCTTAGAATGAAATGTTACCACATTCGTAAAAAACACATTTTTAGTACACCAATTAATTCTACTAAAAACACTAATTAACAATTTAATAATCAAGTTAATTAATAGTAATATATAATTCAAAAATTATACGTTAAAATTACGTATAAAATTATAAAAGTTAAAATCAATTTCATTCATAAAATCGCAGATCTAACAGGTCTGACAGATCGCGAGAAAATATGGCCGAATACCGCGAAAAGTGTGACATTGTGATTCATTCATTCAAAGAATTGAACGAACTTTGGCATGCGGAGAGTTGGAGCTGCGACCTTTGCGTATTTTTTTTTATTTTTTTTTACCTACCTCGGAATGGAGAATGCGTGATTCATTGATATAATATTTTATACAAATAATAGCCACTTGTTATCGTGAGAATATTAAGACTATGCTGCATTTATGTTAATTCTATTACAAAGGTGACTTTAAGTTAGGGCTGCCATCAATAACATTTGGAAACCGGGACAAAAACCTCTAATCCCCGAATTAGGAATTCAAAACAGTGTTTTTTAAATCAGTCAATGCTCTCGAATAAGTCCTATGTCGTTTATTTCTTAAAATATAAATTGTACTCTTTTGGAGTTCTTAGAGTTCTACGAGACTCCATAAATCTTTAACCGACAGACCAAAAATCAAAAAACTTATTTTGTAGTCCGGGTTAGATCCGTATTACAAATGAAACCCCGCTTGGATGGTCCCCGGACGGTGTCTATATTAGGACAAATCCGGGAAAACCCGGACAAATGGCAGCCCTATTTTAAATAAACTTTGAACACGATAATTAGATATAGAATAAGATTTTCTTTCACTACTTCTTCTAGTCGTAAAATAGATTTTAATTGATTTAAAAAATTAAGTTCTAGATTAGGTTGCGATAACTAGTTTTTTTACTTAGAACGCCATTTTATTTAACTGATATAGAAAATTATTTGTTGTTTGCTTTTAATTTTTAATGCTTTTTTAAATTCTATTCTTAATATGAATACAATATAATATATCTGAGGTAGGAGAATTTTTTACGTTCATTTAAAAAAAATGTAGTTTGAATATCAAATATTTACAAGGCGCTGTACAAATGATTCAACAAAGAAATTGCCACAAGAGTTTAAGGAAAGTAATAATTTGAGGTTACTATAGTTATAATTTGAATAATAATTTGAACTTAATACTAGCTCGATAAACTAAATGTAGGTATTTACAAAAACCTATTATTTACGTTTAGGTATTAAATATCTCAATATGTTTAGGTAAATCCATATTTCCTTATTAGTGCCTATGACGCAAAGACCACAGACGATAACACAGTTCTGTCTCTTGACTTTGTGTGCTATAAACGATAGTAGTCATTTAAAGTTACCTTTCTGTTTATTTATGCCATATGGGACTAATCGGACTAATCCTTCTCACACGCCCACCATTGTACCACGAGTAACCCACGAAAACACAGAGTTACGACACTCAAATTTAAGTATAGTGGAACCGGCAGCGAAATAAATAAAAAAAATCTGAAGGTGCTGAAAATACAGGTCAATAGAAATAATCTCAAGGTAGTAGAGTTATATCAGTTAGTTCATCACAAACGGGTCGGCACAACCGAGGAGGTACTATTCTCATACAGATGATCAACTTAATTTACAGCATTCGTGCTGTCGAACATCTTCGGTCCGGACCAGAGGCCCAATGATGCAGAACATCTCATCATCATCATGATGATGATGATGAAGATGATGATGAACATCTAGAACATCTCAGTAAGTCACTAAGTAAGCCATAGTCACCATGCTGCATTTAGAGTCACTTTCAATATTTCTTCAATATTTAAAAAAAAAACTCATTCTAAAGAATAAGGTGTCTTTTAATGCTAAAGCATAGCGTGAGCTAAATGTGGTGATGATGATGTTTTATTAGGTGTGATGTGATGTGTTATCTCCCACGTTAGTTGGTGTCCATTGAGACTAGTAGCTTTGGCCGAAATTGGCTAGTTGTAAATTACAATTATCATCATTATGCAACTACTTACGATCCGGTTAGATTCTAAAGTAGGAGTTGTCGCAGTTTGGTGCATAGAAAATAATTGCACTAAAATGGCAAATATAATGAGAGTCTGCGTGCCGTGGAACACGCGCTGACGCAGATGTAACTGATGTAGAATTATGTATTTCAAAACATTGCTAGTGTCCATCGAATACAGTTTGTATTATTTTAAGAGTCAAAATTTAAAGATAATAGTAGTACCACGCTGACTACATCATGAATGGGCTCGACTCGACCGGGACAGAACTACCCTCACACAGAACACCAACCTCAAATTGATAACATTCGTGTTGTTGTATTTCGCTAGTGGATGATTCCATAAAGGTTGCACATAATCACAATCTGTGGAATCTCATTAAGGTGGTTTCTTCGGTACTTCTACCACTTCGGTATTTTGATGTTGACGGATATGATGGTAACCTTAAATGCTAAGTTTTTGTTGACGAGGTGGAATATAATCATGGATGTCCTTCGCCCATTGGAGGGAGCGAAGAGGTCTGTCAGACTCTTATCGGTAAAAACTCCGGTATCCCCCTAGCTACCCAATAGTTACAAATAGCCGGAGGAGCGTGAATCGTAATTGCGTTCTTACGTACACGTACTTAAGTATTCAAGTACATATATCATTTTTACTTTTTAACTAGTTATATTACAAAATAAATGCAAGTTTTCATTTTCCGTGTGCTGGCTAATCTCGATATTGATCTCGCCTGATTTTGACGGGACTTGCACTAGCAGAGAGCTAATGTTAGAAAGAGTAACTTACGCAATTTTATTGAGACTAGCTTCGCTCCGCGGCGTTCCTCGCGATTTACAATAACAGCAGCGGGTAGCTCAGCTAGTATTAAATAAATAAATAGTACTAAATGTTTAAAACTTTATAATTCAAGATCTCTTTTTATATAAATAACCTTTGGTAACGCCACCCGCGGTTTAAAAACCAAACGCTGGTACACAAAATAAAATATGCGTCATTATATGCAGTAGGTGCACTAGCCGACGTCATAGAGTTGCATCGTCATATCACGTTCAAAACTCCATGAATTCCGATCACGTGGATGATCTTCGGTGACTAAGTTGGTTCCGCTGAATTAAGAAGTAGATTGTTTATGTCGAATAAGATGACGGCGAAAACCACAATGAGGTTCGTGCACTTACTTTGTTTTGGCACCGTTGAGAACTGTTGCACTGAACTCTTTACCTGGTGACGAATACACAACACACAACACAAACTTAATACCATACTTCAAATCCCATCGCCGGCTTCTGCAGAACTAAGGTGTTCCGCAAGGAGCCCCAACAATTCCGGTCTAGGGCTACATGTATCAATCCGCTGCCAGCCACTTTCTTCTAATTGTATCAGTCCATGGTGTTGCAGGGTGCCCTACACTACGTTTTCCTAATCGTGGTCTTACTTCTTCTTAGCCTTGTTCCCAATATTATTTTGGGGTCGGCTACTAGTTCAACTGGTTTTATCTGAATATCAGTTTTTCCACAGATCGACTGACATCGGACCTCCGCAACCCTAAGAACTGATATTTGGAGGTTGAACTAGTTGTCAGTAAATTTGAGGGCACTGACTTACCAATAACGGTTGCCATAGTTAGTAGCACTATTACTATGAGGTATATAAATATACATAAACTAGAAAAACACAACTTTTCAAGGTGGTAGAGCAACGCTGATTTCAGCACAAATGGATTACCCTGGTAGAGAAGATCAATCTAAAAATGACATTCGTTTTGCTGCATTTCGTTGATAAGTACGAGAGCGGAGAACCAATTACGCAAAATCATCTCACTAGACCGCCATGGTGTAGGTCACCATGCTGCAGATATCAAAAGGATATACAGTGTAGTACATTATATTCATCATCATCGGTAACATTCGGTAGTCCCTGGACACCCGTTTCCGATTTAGGACGGAGATTTTGGCCTAGTAAAACATGCTAGGGATAAATTACGCAGGACAACATCAGTGCGCTTAGAACGAAAACTTGAAACAAACGAACCCGTTTGGCCAGCGTGATTTAGTAGCCCAAAATCTCCTTTTGGATAAGATAAGAAGTCTTTGAAGATAATACCACGCTGGCCAGACGAGTTGGTATACGCTTTGAGTCAAGTTTCCATTCTCGTTGAAGTCTTTGAAGTGGTTGAAGGTCGTCGTCGATGATTATGTTGTCCTGAATAGTTAGTTTCCCTTGTCTATTTTTACGATACCCCTTCACGAGGTGATGATACTTCGTATTCTTATATTGTCACTACATGGTTATGTCCAATATCTTGTTCTTTTTTTTAATGATGGCAACCAGCCGAATAATATCAGCTATTTCTGCCAATGTCAAATATTTAACGTCTTCAATTATAAAGTCATCTAGGCTTCAGGTCGTCGTCGTGATGAGATTTTTCTTCACGATTTAGTGACACACCGAATTTTTAATCTGTCACCACATGGATTGGTCCAAAATATTGCACAGTATTGCCACGTATTGCGTTATCTTTACTGTCAAAAGGTATAAATAAACGTCATAAATAAGTAAATAAACCTCACCTTTTATTTGTCTATACATAACATAACCCCACAGATACTGAAACACGTCATAGTCTAAAAAATTAACCGGTAAATTTTCCCCTGAGTCATAGAGCATGTCTGATAAGGATATGACATTACAACAATCATACAATCATACCGCAATCATTCAATAACAGGTATTATGAGCACGCGTCGGTACCCCTCACTGGCGCCAACAATTCAGAGCAATTCTATCACTAGGATGTACCGCTATAGAGTAGTTGACATAATATGCTCTCGAACTAAACGGTTCGGGTCTTCCTTTCCGTACCGAGCGGTTAAAACCTCGGACTAGCGCACGTGTTTTCCTGCCTCTATGATTCCGGGTCCTTCAAGCGGGGTTTTAAAAAGCATCTCACTAGGCAGCCATAGTGTGTCAGTATTGTCCGCAATGACAGTAACAACGATGATCACCACTCCTGGATTCTGTTCAGGCTTTCTATTATGCGGAGTAGAGTCATTTATCAAATAATACTTCTGCAAGTCCTCGTCTTCATCAACTAATTTACTGACTCCAGCCAGTTAAAGGTGCCAGAACACGGTCTTGTCATCACCTTATGGTTTTCTATGCAAAAATTAGGATTAGTGCCCCGGCATATCTTGAGCTTTTTGGTAGCAACTCATTGACCCTAACTTAGCTAAATCCTTTATAATAAAGCACATTAGCACAGAATATAAGCAGTCCAACTACCTGGTTATTGATCATTAGACGTGATAAATAGAAAACTTTTTATTCGTACACCGTATTGCAGGTTTACAAGAGAGTACAATAAATTAACAAATATTTATCTATGAGTATTCTACAAACGGCGGCCTTGTTGCCAAAAGCAATATCTTCCAGGCAACCTAAGGGTGGATCAAATGTTGCGGGAAAACAACATTTTTACTGTGCCTTGTATGCCTCTCTCTCCTCATCTTCTTAGAGTAAAGGGGGGAGAACATTGTTAGACTCTAGATGTAGGAATTACTGACGCTGGTTTCATGTGTGTCTAACCCCAAGCATTATTGCATCTTTTCTTTCAGCAAGAAGCTGATTTCAAAAAATTCTGCAAGAAGCTGGTTTCAAAAATGCCTGTTCCTGTGGCCTGTTCGACCGGGGCGATACTGCCCTTATACAGAGGACCAACCTAAAGCATTCGTGTTGTCGTATTTCGTTGGTGAGTGTGATGTGATCGAAGGCCCAATCATGCAGAAGCATCACACTAAAGATGGTTTAGTGTGGGTCACCATGCTGCCACCACATTGCCTGTACTCACAATGAGGATGGTGACCTCTATTCTTGAATTCTAGTCATGCTTTCCATCAGGCAGAGTAAAGGCACTTTGGAAGGATTAAATATAAAAATTACTATGTTTTGGTTCTGAGGGTGTAGATGTACCCTCATACTTAGAAAGTAGAAGTAGAACAGGAAAGAAGTAACAGGACAATGGATCCGATGACAGCTGAACTGAACCGCATCAGACTGGATAGAGGATGACTTCATGCGATGGTATAAGTAGTTGCTTCCGAAGATTAAGGTAATCGTGGTGTAATAGTCCTGACGCATCGAGTCTTATCTGAGGTACCTAACAGTGACTGTGTCTCGATATAATCACAAGTTACCTACTAATCCTCACTAATAATATTTGACTGGAATAATACTATACCAGGTGTTGTGGGTTCACATCTAATATGGGACAACACTTGCTCCTTTGTCCTCGTTTTCATCTATGTTTGCAAAGTCCCCGCGATACAGGTGTTTAAATTCCTGATGCGGAAGTTGTCTTTTAAAAAATAAATAAATGAGGAAATAACTTTGTCTGTCTGTTACGCTAGCACGGCTAAACCGCTTCAAGGTAGTAGAGCCCCGCTGATGTCAGCACGAACGTACCGATTCGGTACTACACTCTCGCAGAAGACCAATCTTAAATAATATTCTTCGTGTTGTCTCGTCTAGACGCAAGACTAGTCTCTCGTCTTTCGTTGGTGAGTGACGGTCCGGAGGTCCACTGAAGCAAAAGCATCTCAGTAGACCTCCATTGCGTGAGTCGCTATGCTGCAATTCTCTGCATTCAAAATAAGTATTGTGACTTCTACCATTGGATTTTACTCACGTTTTCCATCAGGCAGGGAAGAGTCACTTTGGTAGACTTATTAAAAAAGATACCTAGAAATATTCTAGAAAAAATGTTTAGAAATGACATAGGACAGTTTTCACAAAGGCTAAAGTTAAAAAAGCTAGTAGTTGTAGTCCGGGTAATCTCTGGAACGGCTGAACCGATTTTGACGCGACTTTCACTGGCAGATTACTGATAACCCAAGAAGTATCTTGGCTACTCTTTTAGACTTACTCTGCTCCGTGGCGTTACTCGTAATTTTCAACAGTAAACGTGGATAACACCGCGGGATACAGCTAGTACATAAATAAATCTTAAACATGAGTAATAATGACAAAAACCACAGATAATATATTTGTAGGCTTAAACTATCACGCACACAATGCAGTTTACGTAACAGGGTTATATACCATACAAATAAATAGGTAGTTACATTATAATTATCATTTGTATTATTTAATATTTTCAATTAAAGTTTTCCTGGTGTGTTTCGTGAATGAATTAATACATTGCTTCGTCGTGTACTTATTTAAATTATGAAATACTAGCTGATGCCCGCAGCTCCGCTCGCGTCCAAGAGGTATGAAAAATAGATGTTGACCAATTCGCAGACCTAACCGATATGCACACAAAATTTCATGAGAATCGGTTGAGCCATTTCGGAGGAGTTTTATTAAAAAAAACGAACACCGTGACACGAGAATTTTATATATAAAAGATTAGCGTTCGCCCACGACTTCGCAAGTTTGTATGTCGGTTAACGCGGTAAAAAGTAGCCTATATGTCCTTTCTCAGGCTCTGTCAGGACTATCTGTGTACCAAAGTTCAATTAAATCGGCTCAGTGGTTTTGGGGTAAAAGCGCGACATTTAGAATATGAATAAAGTAAGGATAAAAACGTAGGCGCCAAGTCCGAATCGGAACATATTAAAAAAAATCTAACTACAGGTAATCTTTACCGCCAACAGATGTTGTGTATTTCAACACAATAGGCATAGAACACTACTTCATTCATCCAAAAGACCTATATTCTAAACAGATGTCTTAAAAGCCATAACTAGGATAGTTTTCTATTGTTAAACAGTTATAAAAATAATCGCAAACACGTGTGCTATCTCACGAACCATTATCCGAGGAAAACAAAGAGACAGGTTCGAAAGAACACAGGTAAATAACTGAGCACATTTAAAAAAAAGAGGTAAAGCTATTTATTGTTTTCTTTTTTTTTTGCCTGTGTTTGGCAACTGAAACAGATCAGGGAGCCTTGTTTGGTAATGTTATTTTTTTAGTTTAAACATAATTAGATTTTTTTATTGTATATTGATTGCTAATAGACGATACATTGTTATCCTTTAAGAATAAAGGACACCTGTTTTTTTAACACGGTTTATCTTTTGCTGAGCTGCTGAATACAGAAAACCAACCTAAAATGATAGCATTCGACGGTGAGTGTGAGAACAGAAACCCAATCCTTCTCATTCACTCAGAATGATGCAGAAAAACCTCACTGAGACACAATGGTGTGGGTCACCATGCCGCATTATATAAACTCACAATGATGATGGTGACCCCTACTCCTGGTCCATGATTCTACTCATGCTTTCCATCAGGAAGAGTAGAGTCGCTATGGCAGGCATAAATATTTAAAAAAAAGTATGTAAATAAACCATGTTTAAACTTTAATAAATATCTGTCTTTAAAATCTGTAACACCTGACTGGCCAGCGTGATATACTCGTAGTAAGCAAAAACTTATTTTCTAAGAACAGGCCTAAATCTAGGACTATTAGGGGCTGTTGATATGCCCAATAAAGAGTTACAGTTACGTAAACACACAAGTATTTAGCCGTGACGTACACCGCCACAGATAATCTGTTAATGCGACAATCCTTTTGTTTGAGCGTTGGCCCGATAACAGCGTGTGCGCCGACCGTGAGAACGCACAGTGAAAATGACCTGACGCGGACATATTTTGTGGTTCACTTACTTTATGTAACTACAATGATGTTGGAGTACGTAACACATATGCAGGTTATACGTAATTATTTGAGCAATGAGTTTCTGTATCAATTTGACTACTAAATGTGCAAAGTTTAATTTCGACCTTTAATAGTCTATCGCTGGTCACAGACATCTCAAAAAGGCTCGAGCATACTATACACGTGAATAGAGCCACCTACGCAATACTACCCTCACACAGAAGACCATCCTAATAGTGACAGCATTGTTGTTCCCGCCCTCCAGTAACACTGACCAGGCTGCCATGGTATGGGTCACCATGCTGCATTGCCTACCCTCAAAATGAGGATGGTGACCCCTGCTCCTAGATTATATTCGTGCTTTCCATCGGGCAGAGCAGAATCACTTTAGTAGGCTTAAATATTAAAAAAAAAACACGTGAACCAGACAAGTTGGTGTGCGATTTGTTTTGTTTTTCTATTTTTTTGCATTGTCCTCCACAGTACTCAGTAAAAAATACCTGAATCAATAGTCAATAGATTCAGAAAGTTAAATTGATATTATTCAATCCATTCATCGTTCAAACTACATTCAATATCTTCGGAAACTTGGCACAAGCATAACTCCAATAAATCTATTCTATATTTAAAAACTATAAAAACACTACTACCTGGCTTAAAAAGAGTTATTAAATCATCATTTTTATAGTGAACTCGACCCAATTTTATAATCTATTTTCAGCGTATTTCGTAATCTGTGCGTAAGAGATGTACCGTGTCGATACGCGTTCGTTTTATGAAATGATTTTATTTTTACGCATGAGTAAGTCAATATTACTAATTAATGTTTCATTTCGGAACTTCATCAAAATGATTCAATAGCTGCTTCTAATTATATTTCTAGATAACTGGCTCAGAACAGTCATACTAAATCTCGGTTTGATCTCAATGAAGACGTTTGGGTGGGAAAATTCTTGTTTGTGTAAATAAACTTTACATACAGATATGATTGACATCGATTCCCACTTCCCAAAAAGCTTTGGTATTATTTATTATTTAGTAGCGTTTGCCCGTGACTCCTTTTAGGCGGAGGTCGGTTATCGTGGATAAAAGTACTCTAATGCCTACATCATCATGAAGAAACTGTATTAGAAAAATACACCTCATCGCTATTATTCTAATTTGAATACTTAGGACTGAACAAGTTCTAAACTTTTAAATACTCTTAATGCAATCGGGTCAAAATCGGTGCATGATGATCATCATCATCATCAACAGCCTTTAACAGTCCACTGCCGGACATAGGCCTCTCCTTTGAAAGGAGGTTTTGGCCTACTATACCACGCTGGCCAGAAGGGTTGGTAAAGGGTTTGTTTCAAGTTTTCCTTCTCTTGGCAGTGATGTTAGCTGCTTATTTTGTTCCTTTAGTCGCCTCTTACGACACCCATGGAATGAATAGGGGTGGTGACACTTTGTATTCTTAATCCGTCACCACACGGACGGTTGATGATGTATCTAACAAATAACCGAAGTATAAATAGGTATACGAAGTATTAAAATTCTGTTGAGAATATTTTTTCGATAGTTGTTTTAAATCATAGTTAAGAGCCTAACGACACTAAGAGACAGAAGAGACGGAACTGCTTTCTAGAGTTTATTAGAAAACTAAGAGTTTCCATTACAGTAAAACATCAGAAAATGTAATCAAATTCAGAAATAAAAACCGTAACTGATTACAATGATTGAAAATCAGTTTAATTTTGTCCAACAACCATTGCTTATTGTATAAATTGAAACCGTACTCCAGGAAATTTATTCACACCAACACACCGCAAAACAAAATTTATTCAATGAATGCGTTTTACCTATAGGTTGTAGTAAAAGGGATGTTCAAAAGACGACAAAAGGTTTTTCATGCAAACATTGTTTCATTTATGAATGAATGAATGAATGAATGAAGTGCGTACCGTGCGATAGTGAAGTAACATTTTTTTTGTCTTTGGCACAGACAAGGATTTTATTTTATGACAATGGCATTGACACCTGTAGTTTACCGCCTTGTTGAGTAATACATATAAGGTATTTTTTTCGGGTAAGGATATTTCCGTCTACTGCAAAAATGGCTTCTTTCTCGTGGGAAACTTCTAGTTTGTAAACTCATTTGTGTACGACAATGTAAAATGAAGAAAGTAAATGACAAATTTCTACTTAATCTTCAAACAATAGGCTCATAAAATATTTTGCAGGTTGTTATACTAATTATGTTGCTAATTATTAGTCTTTAATTTTAATTTAAAAGATGAATAGTCATATTTATAAGTATTAGTAGACCTCCTGATGGTCGAAATTTGACTATTAATCATTTATTTTTTAATTTGTTTGTTTAAGTTGTTTGAAAAGAATAAATTGAACTTTAACAGTAAAATCATTACTTTTAACACGAAGTATCATCACCATTCATCATCATTCATCCTGAGGGTCGAATAAAAGAGAAAACTTAACTACCAACCCTTGAACCCTAGTGGTATATTAGGCCAAAACCCTCCTTAGAAAGGTGAATTTAGAAATTAAAGGCCGTTTATATTTTTAATGAAGTGTAATTTTATAAAGAATTCACTTCTACAAAGCGTTATTAACATTACTCAGCGATCTCTTATTACCAACGAACTATGGAGTATTGTCTATGAATAATACATATTGACTTACTGGGTAGGTACTTAATTTTTATGACGACCTTTTTTCTATATTATAGGGGGCAAACGAGCTGACTGATATTATGACGAATTCAGATCATTCCAATGAATGAATGGAATTACCATTGAGATTGTTGTGAGTGGCTCCACATTTTGAGCTTTATTAGTAATTTTATGAGTTTATATACCGTAAAGTAATATACCAAGATAGTAGAGACATGCTGCTTTCAGCATGAATGGGCCGACTAGGGATGCGCTTTATTTCCCTCTCAAAGTTGTGACCAAAGACCATCAGTGGTGCTACAGCACATCAGCCCCCCTAGCCAAGATGCAAATGTTTATCGTTTTCTATTATATATTCCATTATATTATTACAAACAATAGAATAGTCTATTGTTTCATTGGCTAATGTAATAATTGAAAAGTAGCAATATATTGATTCTATTTGTAAACATAAGCTGAACTTTCAGATTGCACTTTGATTGACCACCCAATATTAACTTACGTCTTATTGTGCTACATAGACAATTTGAAATTTTAGAAGTACCTACATTGCATGAAAATCTGTTTGACATAGTCCATGATACATTATAATTTTAACAAAAAGGAACCGACTTCAATGAAAAACTATTCCAAGAACCCAAATCGCGACAATTGTGCCTATGATATTTGAGGAGTTACCTCGATTTCCTTGGGATCCCATCATCAGATCCCGAAATGGTGACGATGGGACCACCTGTATCTATGCCCATTCCAATGCAAAAATAATTTTTGAAATCGGTTTATAAACGACGAAATTATCGCTGAACATACATAAAAAAAAATGATTCCGACGAATTGAAAACCTCCTCCTTTTTTTGAAGTCGGTTAAAAACAAGGTATGGAACTCCGAGGTACGGTAATGACGTAGGTGGCTTAAGACACGTCATCTACTCTATCAAAGGCTCTCAAACTTTATAAGTTTGGGGAAAATTTTTCACTCATTAATAAGAATAGGTATTAATTTAAAAAAAAAAACAATTTACCATATTTCATAGATTTTAATCGTCCGTCGAATCACATGGTTTTGATCCTTTCCGAATCTATTGGATCATTTGTCAGCGATACAATCCTCTAAAAAATCGGATCGGATCGTCGTATCTCCTAAGTCCTACTCGACCGGGGCGGGACTAACCTCTGACAGAAGAGGAATTAAAAAGACAGCATTCGTGATGTCATGATTCGTTGGTGAAAGACGAGACCGGGGGACCAATGATGCAGAAACATCTTAAAGGGCCGCTGCATTGTTGCATTGTGTGCATTTGCAATGTGGAAGGTGAAAAATACATAAATCTAGTTTTTCCTTAACCAAGTTTTTTCCTTTTTCCGTTCTACGAACTGCTATTTTAGATTTATAATCTGTTTCCGCTATCAAGTGCTAACAAAACTCGTAATGTTATATTTAAATAAAGTAAAAAAATCGGCCTAGTGTGAGTCGGACTTGGTATGCAGATCATTTTATTGTTCACTAAGGAAAAGTGCTACATTTTACGCGATTTGTATGATATTTTAAAAATTAAAATTTATAATTTTTTAACATCTTACACACAACGTCATCTAGTCGAAAACTAATCAGAGCTTGTATTATGGGTACTAGACAACTAATACCAATACATAAACATACATTTTTTTGTAAATTCATACAAAGAAAACACCCAAACTCAGTGGGAGTGGAATTGAACGACCTCTTGATCAGCAGCCGCATACGCTAACCTCTAGACCAACAAGACAATATTAATTACGTGATTTATACGTGCAAAATTCTGTGTTTCATTCAATTGCGACGAAAGCTTGTGGGATGAAGGACCTACTCGATATAATACTAATCTTATTAAAGGTTTTAGTAATACATATTTGTGTACACAATGTCGCCTACTAATGTTCCCGTACGTGGGCTCACGTTCTGCCGGGCCCCACTTGACCCACATCACGAACGCCTAATAACTCTGTCATTCGTCTAGTGTCTAGACTAGGTACAAGATAAAAACGGCACCATTTGGGACTATTAGGTATTTATTATCGTTCTTTAATTTGACCCGACTCTTATGTGACCAGAATGTTTAATAGTCATCAACTTTTAATTTCAGACAGTACGTAGAAAACTTATGCATATTCATACAGAAATCGTTATAGATATATACATCAATTATTATCGACAATCCATAATGTCCAACTGCTCCCACGGCCTCCTCTCATGAGAGGATTAAGGCCATACGTCTCCACCCTGGTCAAGTGCGGGTTGGGGACTGTCAAGACACGTTGCGGCTATGTAATCTTGCCGTTAGGTGTTTTTAAGCCGTCCAAAGGCCTCCAACTAAGCTTTACGACTACCTTATGATAAGAACCGAGACTGACTGCTAACGTGACCTCCGAATCACGGCAACGCTTATAACATAATTATCATTCCTCAAACGGCCACGACTAAGTACTGACCACGCCGTCGTTGCTTACCCTCGGTGATTGTTTCCTAAGGCCTAAGGCCACTTGACCATATTTGAATGACACCCTGTGGGTCTTCATTCATTAGTAGCTCTAAACCTCCTTTCTGAGAAGAGATATGTCCTACTTGCTGGCAGGAATTCTTGAGATTCAGGTGTTTATTTACGATCAGGTCTCATATAGTACATTCTGTATATTCCTTCATTCGTAGACCTTACAATTTTTATTACCAGACGTTACTACCTATTTGCACCGACCGTGGTCAAGAAAACTAAAAGAAAGATTGTGATAATGACTTTGATGATCTAAATAGAATAATAACTCTATCAGTCTTTTTCACAAACAGAGCTTGTGTTTTAACCAAACAACAAAAATTACATCTGTTTTTTACATGAAAGTATGAAAATTTTCGAAGTGTATCATGCAGACTCATCTTGTCAAATGACTTTTTTATTCCCAAGATTATTTGGGTCGACTACTAGTTCAACCGGTTCTACCTGAATATCAGTTTTTCCACGAAGCAACTAGCATCGGACTTCCACAACCCCGAGGACGAACTGAATTCGAAGGTACAACTAGTTCTCTAGTTGTCAGAATATTTGATTATCTTAGATGTTCATGACAACCGGGACTGTTATAGAAAATGATCTGAGTCTTCGAGGCATTTGGATTTGTTTCTAAGAACTGAACAGACAAAAGTGATTTAGTTACTAAACGTTATGTGTCACTTGACAAGAATTAAGGACACGATGATCTCAAGAACGGATTATGCATTTTATAGTTCAACCGAAATATATATTACTATCCCTGATATATAACAAGATACAGGGGTTCCCGAAATACGATGATTTCAGCCTTCGACTATAAAACTTTTAGACTCATTCTGATCTACCTATAGGAATACACATATTTACCTTATTGGTAAGCTTAACTCAATAAATAACACATAATTTAAAGCATAAATTATCCTTAAAAAGTCTCAATATTTATTTAGGTGGCATGCAAATGAAATATACCTTGAAATAAAAATTTGATAAATTGATAAGATGAGTACTAATTTTCCATGTTTTCTCGTTATCTTTTATGCTGGCAGCACAATCATGAAAATTAGATCTTTATTATTATTTTTAAGACTATTCAACAGTGTCGTTATCGATAAGGTTAAGTTTTTGTAACTTGTGTGTAAATAAAATAACATCAACAATATTTCTTGTCTTTCTTTTCCTTTCTATACCCAATCCAAATCATTGCTCTGTAGAATAACTTAAATTTTTGCCAACACAGGTTAAATTTTTTTATAAATTTGTCAAAGGCTACAAAAATTAATTCTACCAAGTCTAGGAATCTTTTATTATAATAATAGTGTAAGACCTATACACGTGAATACAGTTAATACTAGTATCCGGAACCAACAACCGTTGGGCATCCTAGTACCGGGACGCGCGCCCACTCCATCCTGCTCTAGTGAAGTCATCCACTTGCGAAACTTTACGCAAAATAACCAAATTCTGTCATATCTATTATTTTACATTATTTTTAACAAACGTCATACTCAAAAAACACATAATTCCACTCAACAAGATACGTGAAACTTAATCCTAACTATTCTAATCGCAATACCAGAAACAATTGCAACAATTCATTTCATTATCATCCTCCGTTACACTTGAAAGAGGAAAAACACACGCGTTACACTATTTACTGGCTGTATTTTACAATATTTATACTAAATGTCGCTAACGTTTATATACAGACCCCAGTAACTGGGTAATTCGTCACTTCAAACAAATATTTAATGTGACAGCTTCAACTAATGAATGTATCGCATTAGACGCCATCAGTCAACACGCGTCACTTTCGCGCGGGAAGCCGGGAAACGCCGCCATTAACAATTGCCGCAAGCAGGAAGCAACTGATTTGCCTACTACTTAAAATGTCTCAATGAATCACTATTAAATTTTTTAGCACTTGAAAATTTGGGAAAACGGTAATTTGTTTTAATCGAAAAATCGTGCTAAAAAGTCGCTGGTTATTGTTAAATTACATTGTAGCAGTATAATGGCAGAACAGTGGTCCGGAAATTCTCATTAGTGTAGTGTAGTGATCATCTTGACCTACTTTCTGCAGTGCATTCTTTGCAGTTTAGCTCTCAGCAATGATCATTCATTATTTTAAGTTTGGACAGGTGTTTAAATACTACACACCCACGCCTAGTCTACCAATATATTCATTTGCATTTAAAAATAAATTCAAATGTAGGCATTTACGTCAGAGTCTCAGAAGCCGGCTTAATTACTGTTGCTGGGTACAATTTTCTCAGGCAGTCTTCTCGACCCCAAATAAAACAATAATTATTAAAAAAATACCGAATAAAATTTAAGCCCCGTAAAGAAATTGTCCCACTATATGTATAGAGCCGCTTGATGCCGCCAGGCTGATATTTTTAAATAATTTAACAAAAAAGGTAGCAATTAACCAAACAACTCATATAATTTTGGATGGCTTATTGATTTAGTGGTTAGCCATCCTGACTCTTTAGCCAGGGCTTTGGTTCAATTTAGATTTGTCCACTGACTGGGAACAAACTCCCTTCACGGTTAGGGCTTGCGCCATCCCTCACGTTGGCAGATCCACAACAGATCGCCGATAAGCGCGCCAACCCTACAACGCCGGGACCAAGGCGTGCCGGGGGGCTGCTTTGACCTCAATAGCGCTGCATCTCCACCAGAGAATACTGGAACCACTGTGGAAGTAGAATTAGTACAGCTCACACTTCCAAAGACTGTTTTATTGTGTAGAAACGGACTCCCCTAATTTAGGACAAATTATAATTGCCTAAGAAATAATACCGGTGACGTTAGTAAATCTTCCTATTTAAGCTAAGGCGTATTCTATTAGGTGATTTAGATATAAATTGACATATTTTGGGCTATAGATGACTGTCTCAATAAATGTTGGCTAAACTGAATATTAAATAAATTTTGTATAATAAGGTATATTATATTATTTTTATTTTAAGTTTGTTAATTACTGCGTAGTTTGAGATCAAATAAGCGTTACTGAGATATTTAAAGTTACGGTTATAAATTGATATGAAACTTGCATTACATACAAAATTGCACAATATGATAAAAAAGTAGATATTATTACACGAAGGCTACGTCACGCAGCGCACATCATCTCGGCAGAGGAACCGCGCGGGCTGACGTCAGCGCTCCTTGTGGGTAGCCCACGCTGTACGCACCGAGACGAGCTGGAATTTAATAACTGACATAAACGATGCTACAACACCATTCATGAGGCCAGCCGATGCTGGAAACTGTTTGTTTAACACTTTTAGGTATGTATTTTACTGCACGGGTCGTGTTGAAGTGGCCATTTCGCCGCTTCCTTCAATCCTTTTTCCTAAATTAGGTTACAGTCGGCTTTAAGTCCGCTGCAATAAGGTTGAAATTATATTTTTCACATAGAGCATCTGCCATCAAACCTCTACAATCCTGGTAGTTGGCGACTCCGAAGTTCTCTAGAAAGACTGTTGTTTTAAGGCTTCCACTACTCGTGACGATTTCTAAAGATGTACAGCTGACAATCAGACCCGTTGCTCTGGGAAACCGTTGCTTAACGTGCTTTCGGAGGCACGGAAGGAGCTCAATATGTGAAGAATGGTTACTCGTCACAGTCTGACTCCGGATTAGGTTTGTGTAAACGTAAGGTTTTAATGTGATTTGAATATTTCTAACCATTAAGTACCTTATGTTCTAGAGCCACAAGGATCTCGGAATCTTGGCCGGCTCGACCGGAGTGATACTTCCCCTTTCACGGAGGACTAAAATGATATTTAAAGTGAATCTTCTGTGTGAGGGAAGAACTAACCCGGTCGAGTCGGCCCATTCCAGCTGAAAATAGCGTAGTTCTACTACTAGAATTTATTCCCTGAAAAGCAACGACAAATTTGCCTAAAACAGATTTCCTGTGAGCCCATGGTATCGCTCAAGTCAGCCTATTTATCTCTTCCACTAACAATAGATCAATGAACCAAACCTCTTATTACGCGGTTTTAAAAAAAAAAAGATAACGCTCACATTACAAATATATCCAGTGTTGTGAAGGACATTACAAACATACAAGAAGCGAACACTAAGAACACCCAGACTCATAACAAATATATATGAATCGCACATAGCATTGTCGCGTGTGTTATACGAACCCACAACATTCAGCGTAGAAAAGAGTGGCGTGGCGACCGCTTAAACCACCACGCTATCCATGCAGTCTAATTCATTCATATCTATTGTTAGATCAATGAAACTTAAAAAAGCCTTCAACTTTAAAAGAATTTGAACATTTGAAAATCAATTATGAATTATTCATATTAGGCATCAAAATCTTCAGAGTAGGCGTGGATAAAACAATAGAAAAGTTGTTTCGAGTGTCCAAAACGGGTAGTGACGATGATGATGATGTATATATAGAACATTAGGTAAGCTAGGGTGATGCGCATGACCGGTGATGTGTTACCAGTGTGGCGACTTCCACATACAGCGCAGGCGAAAAACCGAGAAAACACTGAACCACGAAGAAGGTATACGGAGTAACTACTAATCCTGAATCGCGATAGAGAAATTCTCGCACCGATTGGCATATATACATCATCCTAACATCTACCGTTGGTCCGTGGGCCACCAGGCATGATCACCTCGTCTAGTTAGAGGTTTCGTCCTGTGACATTTTATTATCATTTCATTTTCATTTAAAGTTCAAGTATATTAAGTATGTAAGTAAATAGTGGAATTGAGTACAAATGAGTTTAATTCTAGAATGTATCTTAAGTACCGGACTGCCTTGTTGGTCTAGTAGTTAGCGTATGCGACTGCTGATCAAGAGTCTCGGGTTCAATTCTCAGGTCGGACCAAATGTTTGTGTGATCCGCAAATATTTGTTTCGGAGTTTGGGTGTTTTCTATGTATACTATGTATGTATTTACAAAAAAAAAGTATGTTTATGTATTTATATCAGTTGTTTAGTACCCATAATGCAAGCTCTGCCTAGTTTGGGACTAGATGATGTTGTGTGTAAAGATGTCCAAAATATTTATTTCATTTATTTGGGGATTGAACCCAAAACACATATCGCAGTAGAAATCGTCAAGATACCGACTGTTCATAGTGGTATGTGTAATGGTACACACTACACTAAATACTCTTAAAACATACCGTCAACTACATTATCTCTAAAAAACATTCTGACATCCTATACAACCTTTATATAAATTACACTTAACAATATTGGTTTGCCCTTTGCCTATCACATATTTGATGAGACTATTGTTAAAATGGTATGCAAATAAGAAATCATACATCTATCTATCTAAAGGTATAATGATCTGCTAGATATCCTCACACACAACCCACAAAACTTATGACGATAGTCAGTGCCAACAAACGCACACAAACCCGTTTATACCAAGCCTGCAGTTTACATAACCTAATAAATCTTATACCTACGTACATCACAATAACCGTACCAACCTTTTCTTCCGATATTTAAGATAATACGAGTATTTTCAGCTAAATATTTATAATGAAAGTGTAATATTGAATGTTTGACATAGCTGGACATCTCTAGACAATTGACCCAGGGAAACAATGGCCGGCCGAGCGCGCGGCTGCTCGTCAACACCAAATATCTCAATACTATGCCTTGTTTACAGTTTACGATCATTCACTATTGTCTAATGGTAACGTAAACATTCAATGCTAGACAAATTTCTTTGAATTTCGTCTAACAAAGAAACTGTATTTAACCAAGTTCAGCAAAAGACTTATGACCATTTTAACCATAATTTATGCGACCATTTAAACAAAGTTAGGTACACCTTAGTGGTATTTTCGTTTCGACTAACCTTATAGGACATCTGTGCTTAAATCTATCCTAAAGGGCTGTCTTTAAGGGCTACTTACGTTTGGGGGTTAACAAGGAGACGGTTTAATAATAATTGTTAGTGAAAAAGGACTTCAGGTTCCGTGAATTCGGAAATTTATTTTATAAGTAGCTAAGTTATTTATAAAGTGATTAGTTTTGCATCAAAAATATGTTTTTCGTTTTGTTGTATGTGTAATTTCTTGGTTATGAAATGAAATTGCCTTGTAGATTTAGCAGTTAGTATATGCAACGAAAGATCAAGAGGTCTCGAGTTCGAATCCTGGTATGAAAAAGTGTCAGGTTTTTCTTATAAGATTTTTTTATGACAGACCGAAGAAGTATAAGACTTGGGTGGTGTTTCATCGTCGGTTGTCGTTCCTGGTTGTCATATCATCTATAGCAATCAGTTGGGAAATCAGTGCCCTCAAATTTACTGACAACTGGGGTCAACTATTAGTCCGGACCGGACCTTAACAACCCTGGCGGGAAACCAAAATTCGAATATTGAACTAGTTGTCAGTACATTTGAGGTCACTTACTTCCCAATAACGATTGCCATAGATGTTCATGACAATCTGGATTGACGGCTTAATGGGAATTGAACACAAATCATCTTGATCTGCAGTCGCATATGCTAATCGCTAGATTGGTCGCCGAGGCAGTAATTCTTGTTGCATTTATACTCTGGTATTGATGATCAATGAAGATAAGCATTGCAAAAAAGTTCTAGATCAATATTTGTCGTAGAAATTCTAAGACTGTCTTTAGGAGCGACAGATCAAAAGATCTGTGAATGAATGGTTAAAGATTGAAATTCATTGACATAGGCGAGGTACTAACATTACGATCATATCCTCCGCAGATCTTTGTCACGCGATCCTGCCCCTCAAGCCAAGTTGCAAATGTTTTTGTTTTTTTGTATATTGAGGCCTACTAAAGTGACTCTAATCTGCCTGATAAAATCATGAGTAAAATCCAGGAGTAGGGGTCACCATCCGCATTCTGAGAGTAAGCAATTCAACATGTTGATACCATGGTGTCCTGGTTGGATGTTTCTGCATCATTCTCCCGGCCTCTAGAAGCATGGAGAATGGTGTAGAATGATTGGGCCTCCGGTCTAACACCCACCAACGAAATACAACCGCAAAAATGCTGTCATTATTAGGATGGTCTTCTGTGTGAGGGTAGTACTGTCCCGGTCGTTATTAGTATACTATTCTATTCTCTTGTTTCATTGGCTAATGGGTCTTTCAGTCACGTGATCAAAACAAAATGTTAGCCAATGAAAGAAAAGAATAGAAAAAAATGTTAAACTTAGCTAGGGGGACTGGATAGTACCATGTTATCTGTAAAAATGAATTGCTGTTCCTAATAAAACCCGGGAATGGCCGATTTGGCCGTAGACTGAAATTTAACGGGGATAAAATATGGGTAAAATTAAAAAAAAATATCATCATCAGCCTATCATAGCCTTCAGTGACTGCTTGAGGTTTCGGGTTCGATTCCTTAATAATTTTGTCCGGGAAAGAACCGGGTCTAGTTGTTAGCATATGTGACTGCTGATCAAGCGGTCTTGGTTTCAAATCTCGTGTCGGGCCAAAAGTGTAGTTGGGTTTTTTTTTTTTTTTTTTTTTTTTTTTTATATACGCCTGCCAAGATGACTTTACTATGCCTGATGGAAAGCATGAGTAAAATCCACAAGTGGGGGTCGCCATACTCACTGCAAATGCCAGCAGTATGGCGAAACATTATGGCGGCCTAGTGAGATGCTTTTTCACGCCCCGCTTATAGGACCCGGGATCATAGTAAGAAGGAAAAACATGAGCTGGTAGTGAGTTCCAGTGTTTAACTGCTCGGCACAAGAAGGAAGATCCGGAAGTTCTCAATAACAATTCGGAGCATGGAAGTTTGCCGGTGATTCACGCCCGTGCCTCGGACAGCACGTTAAGCCGTCGGTCTCGGTTGTCATGAACATCTATGGCAATCGTTATTGGAAAGTCAGTACCCTCAAATATGCTGACAATTAGTTCAACCTTCAGCTCTCCCTCAGGGTTGCGGAGGTCCGATGCCAGTCGCTCCGTGGAAAAACTGATAGTCAGGTAAAACAAGTTGAACTTGTACCCGACCCCAAATAATATTGGGAATAAGGCTAGAAAGATATATAGGTATATGACGTATTTTTTACCCGATTACTGCATAGTCAAAAGAAAGGGTAATCGTTTTGGCAGTCTATGTTCGTATGTTTTTTTTTTTTTTTTTTTTTTATATTTAAGCCTGCCAAAGTGACTCTACTCTGCCTGATGGAAAGCATGAGTAGAATCCAGGAGTATGGGTCACCATGCTTATTGTGAGGGTAGGCAATGTAGCATGGTGACCCCTACCATGGCAGCCTGGTTAGATTATTCTGCATCATTCTCCCGGCCTTCGAAGGGCGGGAGAATGATGCAGAATGATTGGGCCTCCGGTTTCACACTCCCCTACGAAATACGAGAGCAAGAATGCTGTCATTATGTCGGATGGTCTTCTGTGTGAGGGTAGTACTGGCCGGGTCGAGCCGGCCCATTCGTGCTGAAATCAGCGTGGCTCTACTACCTCTAACATTCTCTAACTAGGCTCTAACCTCTGTTTGTACATTCCGCGGTAGCAGCTAAATTACTGAAACAATTTTAAAGAATGAGGTGTCAATAGATTTAGATATTAATGAACCGGGTCATATAGGCTATATAAATTTCATGAAAAGTTTTTACGTAGTATAAGTTTTCAAACTTTTTCTTATTGTGGTCACTAGTAGTGGGTCACTGACTCCGATCTGTATCTCCAAAAGCGTGGTTACCCTTCCCCGTAATAAAAAGGAAGGTCAACTTGAAGGGGGAAGAGGGAGGCGGGAGGCTCTCTCACTCACTCATCCCTCCCGTGGCTTTACTCTCTGCCAAATAAAAACCGCGGTTAAATTTCAAATAGTAATAAAATTACGGTTACTTTTTGCAGTTAGTTTCTTACCGTTTACAGTTAAGCCGATTTTGTCGGTATAATGTTACTCCAGCTAAAAAATAAATACGAAAAATCCAAATATTTTTATTTACACATACATACACTGTTTTGTGTGCAATTAGTTAGTAAAATTACCTTTATAAATATTTATGATATGCAATTTGGCAAATTAAATGTAAACTAATGTTTTCATAATTACTTTTGAAGGAACAAAACATACGCAGGTTGAATTTATTACATTTTTAATAATATTTTGTGTTAAACGATTGCTAATTTGGTGTAATTTATTATCATTTGTTTACATTAATATTTATAAACGTATTATAAGTATTAATCATTTCGTGTAGGTTTTTATAATTTTATTATTTTTTTATTGTATACAGTGAGTGACTTTAGCGCAGTGGTTAATGTAATTACTGTCGTTGCATCGAATGTTTTAAATTCGATTCTCATAGAGTCAGGGCCGGATTTACCATAGAAGCTGAAAAAGCTGAAGCTTGGGGCGGCAGAATTAGGGGGGGCGGCAAAATGGCCCAGTAAAAAAAATATGGTACAGTCAGCGTCATAATGATATTGGCGTTCAAAGTGGTCAAAATGATGTGAAAAACACTAATTCAATTTTATGTTGGCTCGCAAGGTGCTCAAATTGTTGTACGCATTCAAAGTGGTCAAAAGATCTTAGCAATCAGTTGTCAATAATATGTTATCTGACAGAGTGTTCATATTTATGTTAACAAATAGGTTGTTCATTGGTATCTAAGCGTGCTAACTAGTCAAAAATATCTTAGCATTAAAGAGAAACCAACCTTATCACCCACAGATAGAGTATACTTTGCAGTTTCACTACATAGTATAAAACAAAGTCGCTTCTGCTCTCTGTCAGTCCCTATAAATACTTAGAGCTTTGAAACTATGCAACGGATTTTGATTCCGTTTTCTTTAATATATAGAGTGATTCAAGAGGAAGGTTTTTATGTATAATTCATGCATAATATTATAGTGGAGAAACATTGACAATTTTAGAGGTTTCTAATGTGATGTCGTAAATAAACCCATTTTTTACGTTTACATTGTAAACGCTGGCTGTGCCCTACGAGATAGATCAAAATAATGTACTAAATGATTGTATACCTTAAAAAGTCTAACGTAAATCCTATCCTATAACGTAAATCCTAACGTAAATGCGATTTGGGAATCGTTACGGGATAATATGCAAGCTGTAATAATTGATAACAAAAACTCATCTTCTGATTATAGTGATTAGCATAGAACCTAAGTCATCTTCTGATAATTCGGACTCTGAACCATCAACTAAGAAAAGTAACAATGAGGACAGTACAGAGGAAGAACCAAACACAGACATTAGTCTTTCAGGAGAAACATTTGGCAGAGTATCAATAAGCGAGTTTAAAAAATACAGAGTACTGAGCCCGCTAAAGATGTTAGAGGAAGAAAGAGGTTTAGTTATAGTAATGTGTGTGTTGAAATCGGTACAAATCCATGTGTAGACCAGCCAATATAACATATAAAGAGGCTTTAAATGGGTTAGAATCAAGAGAATGGTGTAAAGCTTTACAGGAGGAATCATTAAAATCATTTGAAGAAAACGAATCTTGGAAAGTAGTGGACAAGCCAAAACAAACAACAGAGGTTAAGTGTAAGTGGGTGTTCAAGAAAAAAGTGGACAGTTGTGATAATGTGCGATATTATGGTCAGTTAGTCGCCAAGGGTTTTACACTAAGACCAGGCACAGACTATACAGAAACATTCTTACCAGTGGACCGTCACTACAATAAGACTATTGCTTGTATTGAGTGTTAAATATAATCTAGACATAACTCACCTTGATGTAACCACAGCTTTTTTGAATGGGCATTTGAAGATGCGTATATGAGTTTACTATACAATTTGGAATGTCATAAAAAGAAAGTATTAAATTTAAAAAAAAGTGGTTCTGACATACGGACGGACAGACAGACAGACAGACATGATGAATCTATAAGGGTTCCGTTTTTTGCCATTTGGCAACGGAACCCTAAAAATCGGCCAAGTGCGTGTCAGACAGAAACCATTTCAACTCTAGAGGAATTGCAATTAGAAAACATTCGTCACCCTCCGTATTCGCCAGACCTTGCTTCAACGGACTACCATTTTTTTCGTAAGTTAGACAATTTTCTACGTGATAAAAAGTTTTCTTACCTGGAGGCAGTACAAAATGCTTTCACACAGTTTGTAGAATCTAGATCACTTGAGTTCTATCGCAAAGACATAAATTACCTTCCTATTAGATGGCAGCAATGTATATATAATAATGGTAGATATTTTGATTAAATAAATATGTTAAATGAAAAAATCCCCCAAGCACATAAAAGGGTTCCTCAGTCACCCATAATGATACGTGGATTTAAAATCGTATCCAATAGATAACTGCTATTTTTACGTATTAATGTGTTAATTTATGACGTTTACCAAGGAAGCGCCTTTTACAACTTAAGCCTCTATAACTCCTGAATTAATAAAGTCATCTAATCTGCTACAGTTTTCCTTTAAAGTTCATTGTATAGACCACCATCACGAATTTTTCCAGATTTTATACAAAAAAGTGCCCTTTAAAGTGGAGTTTCTCGTAAACGGACACCTAAATCAAAAATCCTCTTATAATCCATTATTGTTTTCAAAACACCTATCTAATAATACCCTACAAGATGGGGTAGTCGCGAGAAAAAAAAATCATCCCCACTTTACGTGTAAGGGAGGTACCCCAAGTAAAAATATTTTTCCTAATTTTATTGTAGCACTTTGTCGACATAATTACAACACATATTCATGCAAAGTTTTATCTTTCTAGCACCTATCCTTTGGACGGAAAGTCGAGGACGGACGGACGGACATGACGAATCCATAAGGGTTCCGAGCCATAAACTTCGGACACCTCAAAGGCAATCTACGGATTGAAAGAATCAGTTAGGGCATGGTATAGGCGTGTGGATGATTTTTTACAAACCTTGGGGTATAGGAAGTCAATCAATGAACCTTGTTTATTTGTTAAACATATTGATAATATCATGATGATACATAGCCTTGTATGTGGTCAATTTTATTTATTTTTTGTAATTGTAAACTGAATACCTTATGACTAAGTTAAAATCTAAATTTAAATTAAAAGCCTTGGGAAATATTAGACAATGCTTAGGAATGAGAGTCAGATGAAACAATAATGAGATTTTTGTAGATAAGGAACAATTTGTAGATCATTTATTAGCTAGGCTTATCATGAAAAATTGTAACCCAGTCAGTACACCAATGGAAGTAAATTTGAAGCTAGAGAAGAGAGACACTCATTGTACTCAGTATCCTTACCAGCAATTAATAGGAACTTTAGTTTATTTATCTATGTTAATCCGCCCAGATATATTATGATGTTTGTTACTAGAACCAGTTTAATAATAATTACAATGGAACACATTGGAAACATATTTTAAAATACTTGAAAAAAATCAAGCATTTTGGTTTTTTCGTTTATGGGCTATGTCAATGCTGAATGGGCATGAATATGAAAATATCCAGTACAAGACTTACGGTCCACACAATATGATATTGTGTGGACCGCAAGTCTTGTACTGGATACATATTTAAGAAGTGTGGTAGTGTCATATCATGTGTAAAAAACAACAAACATTAGCTTAATCTAGCACAGAAGCTGAATATATGACTATAATATTTGTAAGGCAAGTGAATAAAGCCATTTACTTGAGAAGCTTATTGTTGGAATTAGAATGCAGAAATGAGTCACCTACTCAAAATATGTGTTGGTATTATCCACAAATAAATTATTAAAAAAAATATATTAAAAATTTCTAAATTATTACTGTAGGTTATTTGTAGTTTATGTTACTCGTAAAATTTTGTCAGTATTGGCTATAATATAAAAAATATTATGTTTTTAAGAAACATTGACTTTATATGTGTTCCACTAAAATAATCCTACTATATAATCCTATTAATATTATACACGTGAAGGTTTGTGAGTATGTATGTATGTATGTATGTGTGTATGTTTGTTGCTCTTTCACGCAAAAACTACTGAAAGGATTTGGAACTTTACAGTAATATAGCTTATATATCAGAATAACACATAGGCTACTTTTTACTGCAATAATCGAGATAAACGGGCGAAAGCTTGGTGATTATAAAAATACATTAAATTGTAGATGTCAAAATGTATCACTGTTTATTTCCTGTCGAAACTTCACAGGTTGCTAGGCATAACACATTTGCATAGCAACCATAATGATACGCGGGTAATACCGCGGGGCGCATCTAGTACACTAATATAATCACATTAATAAATCTTCCCTAAAAGATAACTTTAATTATGATGAAAACCGCGTTTAAATACCTTGTGTAATTTAAATGATCAGAGCGGACAGACAATACGAGCGACTTTATAATGAACTGCGTAAAAATTTAATTTTATTTGACCGTTCGATTATAATAGGTACATTCTGTACCCGGCGTGTAGCTTGAATGAATCCTACGAGCTTTACGATATGACAAGATACATTTCGTACATTGGACATTAAAATACGTTCTACAAAGCCGAACAGTTGATGAATATGTAACTTATACAAAAAACCAAAAACGCAACCACATCGACTCATTTGCTGAAGTTCCTATGGCCACCTTCAAGCTCCATCATCAGACCCTGGTTACCATATAGTATCAAAGTACTCGTAAAGACGAATAAAATGAGCCCAATTTCGATGGGGTTGCGTCTAATTACGGAGTTCCTATGGCCACCTTCCAGCTCCATCATCAGACCCTGGTTACCATCTTAGAGTGTCAAAGTACTCGTCAAGAAGACGAATCAAATGAGAATTTTTACCCGAAAATAAATAATCGTATCATTAATTCTACTTTTTATCAAAGAAATTTCAATTGGTTTTATCTCATTTAAATACCTACATCCATACTCCTTTTCTCAGTATAATATTGTAGATTACCTATGATTCAATAGAATATTGGACTATGTTTTTTATTAACATTCGAAACAAAAGACATGTCAATTACGTCATGCAAGAAATGAATGAGAAAGGTATTGAAGACAAAAAAGGACAAACATTTAAAAGTAATAATGAATCTGCAAAGTATACTCTATCTGTGGGCGATAACGTTGGTTTCTGTTTATTGCTAAGATATTTTTGACTAGTTTGCATGCTTAGAAACCAATGAACAACCTATTTGATAACATCAATATGAACACTCTGTTAGCTAACATATTATTGACAACTGCTTGCTAAGATCTTTTGACCACTTTGAATGCGTACAACAATTTGAGAACCTTGCGTGCCAACATCAAATTGAATTAATGTTTTTCACATCATTTTGACCACTTTGAACGCCAATATCATTATGACGCTGACTGTACAAAAAAAGTAGGGTTGCGAACACACAAATGTTAATATTTTTTTAAAAGACCATACTCGCATTAGGAGTATAAATCCCATGTTGTGGAGAGGTTTATAAACATACATAAAACGAACACAGAGAACACCCAGACTTAGGAAAACAATTTGTAAATCGTACAAAGTGTTTTCCCATGTAGGAACCCACATCACAGTAGAATGCAGCGTGGCGACCACTTAAAACACTTTTTTTTTGACGTGTGGAAACCCCCTCAACCGTCACCCTACCGGTGTTTGTAACGGGGCTTTATGTCGGCATCGAACCGACTAAAACCACATGGTGTACCACTATGCACCTGAAATAGTAGGGGTCCAAGGAACTTGTTATTACGCCTTCTGAACCCCTCCCAGTGCCTCCTCTCACTGAAGCGGGCCCCATTAATTGCTTATCTCTTCATGACGACGTACGGCATACGCGGACGCCTCCTCTGAAGCCTGAAGGCCACTGAAGCGGATGAAGGGGAAAACCTGTTTCGTCCATTTGCGGCCACACTCAGGGTAGCACGACCATGGCATAGATGATGTCTTCGCAGAACCGCCATATCCTGGGGTCACCAGAGGCGTGCCCTATTTTGGGCGCTCAGAGCCGCCGCCCACACCGGTGCACCGTACAGTGTCATAGACCAGACAACTCCCGTGTACAGTTGTGTCGTCGAGACATTGGCTCCACCCAAATTGGGCAAAAGTCGTTTAAGTGCGGAGGCAGTGTCGACCAGCTTCGGAGCAAGCTGTCGGAAGTACTCATCGAAGAGCCACCTACCGTTAAGGATCAGGCCCAGAAAATTCGTCTGGGCCCGGACCAGTACAATTACCGAGTTGACTACGATAGAGGCGCCGGGAAGTGGCCTACGACGGGGCCCATGGAACAAGAGGGCCTTTGTCTTATTGGGCCACCAGTAAGTCCAACGCCTCAATGCGCCCAACCACCAGAGAGACTCCTGTTGTGGATGTAGCCAGAGTGTCATCGGCGTAACAGATTACGTTCAGCCCAGGGGGAGACGCCCTCGAAGGGCCCAGTCGTATACAATGTTCCACAGGAGTTTTCCGATGACTGACCCTTGCGAAACACGACTAGGCCCGATGTCTCAAAACACCATCTTGGCCCTCGTACATGACGGTACGCTAGTCTAAACAGTTTGCCACTAGTATCCTCAGGTAAGGAGTGCCCGAGGCACTCCGTGATACAGGAGTATTTCCTTGTTGCAGCTAAATGGAAGACTATCGAATGCATTGGCGATGTCCATAGACACCGCCAACAGTACGCCGCCACTACTTACTGCCTCTTCGGTCACGCTCTTAGGCGCAATATGGCATTGACCGTCGAACGCCCTTCCCAAAATCCGAATTATATGTCCGACAGATTGGGGGCCACCTCGCATAGTTGCCGGACGATGCGGGCAGAGAGCACGCAACTCGTTTGACGTTTGAAGTCCGGACGGCATGCTAGCGTCCAACACCTCCCTGAGGCGGACCGACCTATGGACGACCGACAAATTCTGCTTAGTTTGGGACTAGATGGCGTTGTATGTAAGAAGTCCGAAATATTTAGGTAATAACTTCAATTCAAAATTGTTTTTAAAATTTATGCTAAATTGAGTTCAATTAAAATCAGTTAATGACGTTTATCGAATGTGCAATATTTTGATTTAGCATTTTTGAGACTATAATTTGACATTGGTAACTGTGTACCTGGAGCTGTTTAGGTCGTGTCGGTTGGCAGAAGTTGAATTTTATTCACTCGCTTGCGTATCTCCTTCATAACCCGCCGCCGCCGACCAAGTACTGCCAACTCTTGGATATATTGACGTTGACAGGTGCATGGTTAGATCATAGAGGCCTATCTACGCGACATAGCGCTGAAGTTCGGAATGGGGTTGAGAATCGAAGGAAAGTGTGTTGCGGGGTTCCTCAGGGCTCTCTGTTGGGCCCATTATTATGGAACCTACGATGATTTCCCGGCTAGTCTAAGGACCTGGTGGGTTCCTCCCGCTGTAAGTCTCAACTTAGGAGTCTGCAGCGGCTGATGGCCATTCATATCGTACGGGGCTACCGTAAGTTCTCGTATGAGGCAGGGATGATTCTGGCTCGATCTCCACCCTTCGACATTCTGACCGACATTGATACGATGGTCTGCGACCAAATTCGTTCTGTCGGTCGGAATAGCGAAGGGACAGCCCCGGATCATAAGCCTGAAATGCTACAGCAGAACGCACACACGCAAGCCCTACGGGCTTGTAGGGCACGGCTCGAAACACAGGGCTGTGCCAGCCAACGCGCTGTTGGAGCCGTTTTGCAGTGGACCGACTGTGTCACCTACCGATTGACTCAAATACTCACCGCACATGTTTGTTTCGGTGAGTATCTGAATAGAATAGGACGAGAGGTTACGGCACAATGCAACCACTGAGGGTCCGACTGGGACTCCGCCCAGCACAGGCTGGAGGACTGCCCTGCGTGGGAGTCCGAGCGTCGAGACCTGGTCTCCTTCTGTGAGAACTTAATGCTCCAGAAGGAGTCCGCAGAGCGGGATCGGGAACGGGCCGATCCCGCTCAAAGGAGGCGGCGAAGGGACGCGGCAGCACATCTTGGGCAAATGTGACCATTGCAAGCGATCCGAGCAGGTGATATCCTGGTGCGGCTGGGGGTGTCGTTTGGGGAGGCTCGGTGTCCCGCTTTTTATTGTGTAAAGTAGGGAGAGGCACGATATCGTCCTGTGCGAAGGGTAATTTATTGATTACCCTGAGATGTACCCCAGTCATGGGTAAGGCAGGGGGGACTCCAGAAGTCGCTGATGCGTTCCTGGAGCTCCTCCCGACTGCCGATGTAGGCCGCCGCGGGGTTTAGTGGGTAGACCGGTTCGCCGGGAGTCCCACACACGGCCTCCGTCTCCCCCACGGAGGGTATGGTGTGAAAAGCATTCCCCGCGAAATAAAAAAAAAGTGCAATCTAGTAGCTAGATTATTTCCTAAAGAAAGGAATTAACCTTATTGTAAAAAGTGTAAGTATCTTATTTTAGGAGTCAGTAGGGGCGGCAAAAATTTTAAAGCTTTGGGGCGGCAAATGTGTAAATCCAGCACTGCATAGAGTTCAATTAACAATTATGTACTATACTCTTGTCGAATGTAGGACTTAGCTATTCCTATGGTAGTCAGCTATCCCGATTTATTATAAGCCAGAAATCTTAGGTTAGTATGGGAAATGACAATAATGACTTTTTAGTTTTATTATAAGCTACAGTAAAAAATCAAAAATACCAAAAAGTCAACAGAACCCAACTTCAAACGAAACCAAAAATGCATTGTCGCAGTATGAAATAAATAAAACTGCTGACTACGACTAAGAGCCTAAAGGTGCAGACACATTATCGGACGCGGCTGACGGACGCGCAGGGTTGCCAATTCCAACATGGAGCAAAACTGTAGATTAAGGCTTCTAAAAAACTCTAATTAAATCTAATCTAAAAATCTAATTAAATGTAAAATCAAAAGTCTCAAAGTTGCAACTTTTGATTTTACATTTAATTAGATTAAAACTGATAATTACAGGATTATTCTTGTTTTTAATGCCCTCCCTGCAATGTATTCTATTCATTACTATAATTAAATTATACAAAATATAATATAAAGGTAAAGGTATAGATTTACTGTTTTTAAATTTGAAATTTACAGTTTTCTACAGTTTTTTAGAAGCCTTAATCTACAGTTTTGCTCCATGTTGGAATTGGCAACCCTGCGCGTCCGTCAGCCGCGTCCGATAATGTGTCTGCACCTTAAGCCCGCCCTCGGCGCTATCGATTACTTACAAAACACGTACTTAAACATCGTTAATTCACACTAAGAACACAAAAGAGTACAATGACCACAAAATTATCGAATATTATCTTCTTAAAAAATAACGGCAAACATTTTTGAACTTTAACTGAAAGAAAATTGAGGTTAGAATAAACTTTTTTAGTGTTACATTGTTTAGGCACAGATCGCTCGTTATACGGCCAATCAAGATGTCGCTGTATGGCACTCGAGACAATGACGTGATAAGAGGCAGGTGACACGTGCGTTCAAATGTTTTTTCAGCCCACCCCCCGAGCACAACTGGTTTTATGAACTCGATTCGCGGAGTACACAGACTGTTGTACGAAGATAGGACAGATTTATGAGATAATCTATATCAGAAGTTACGACACAGGTAGACTTTTTCGACTCACAACGATAACTTTAATTGGCTTGAGTGGCTTCTGTTACATTAAAAATTGTAGGGTCTTGTAGACATAATGAATTCTATCTAAAATACACTTTACTTGTAC
Organism: Phragmatobia fuliginosa; assembly: GCA_932526445.1. Taxonomy (NCBI): domain Eukaryota; kingdom Metazoa; phylum Arthropoda; class Insecta; order Lepidoptera; family Erebidae; genus Phragmatobia; species Phragmatobia fuliginosa. Next base: position 19,864,298 of record OW052072.1, on the reverse strand, counting down.
GAAAAACACATAATCTATCACGATAATAACATTATTGAATTTGGTAATGTTTTACTCATGGACATATGAAAAAAATTGCCATTGTGGTTGGCTTTCTTTAAATCTTACCATATTATGCCTAAAGTCCCTAATCACTAGTAATTAACGGAATAAGTTAGTCTATGACACGCATGCGTTTTTGTGCGCGAGCGCACGTGCCACCATCTGGTGCAGGAAGAGCGCTCGAGTGGAAGCCGGGCTTCTGAACGTGCTGACAGCACAGGTGATATTATCTGTGGCACACCAAACGTGTCGAAACAATTATTTAAAAAAAACTAATACTGTCATTATGATGTACAAATTTCATCAAATTATTAATAACGCAGATATCGTATTTCTAGAATACAAGTATCTTTTTAATAATTCGAAAGCTGGCACATTAATTTTTAAGATCACTAGAAATAAAGAAGTAGGTAGGTACATTTTTTTACAGGCCGCATATTTTGGGTCCTTACGTACCTATGGACGCAAAATATTTTATATATGAAATAATTTAACTTACCTGCTCATAGATATTATATTACCAGCACAAAATCATTACATATTCATTTTCGAATTGCACCTGCATGTACAATAGAACACGCTTCACGAGCATGTGTTTGTCGCCGAAATAATTTAATCGACTAAAATTAGTTAATCCCTTATAAACTTCTTATAAGTGCCTTTTTTTCACGATTCTAATAAAATTATATTTAGCATTGTCATCCGTCTGTAGACAAGTGGGGAGACAAACTAATTTCATATATCTCAAAAATGGTTGTAAATTATTTGGTTTGAAGTCGTATTTAGGCCATAGATATTTCTATATCTATGATTTAGGCAAATGTGTGCAATGAATGTATGCTTTTAAATTTATCTACATAGTAAAATCTAAAAGAAAACCGTGTTTTTTTAGTATTGCAGGCAATCGTCGATTTACTATTACATTTGTATTGGCCAATTAATGCCCCAGCAGTCAGTCAGCACAATTGTCCTATGAAACCAATAAGGAGCATACTACTCAGGACAACATTAAGGAGAAGCTTGTAGAAGCTTGCAGAAGCTCCTTTCTAAGGAGGCCTATGTCCAGCAGTGGACTGTTGGAGGATGTTATTTGTAATTTCACATTACCAGGGTTACCTTTAACGTAGTACTTCGAAAATTGAGAATAATTCTATTGGAAGGGAAAGTACTTAAATAAGAAGGGAAGGTATGGTTAACTCAGGGGTGACAGGATCCTAAGAGAGGGTCGCCCTAAGAGACGGGTCGTTGCTCAGAGACGGAGCCCGCACAAAGAGCGGGCAGGCGCTGGAAGGATTCCAGAAGGAAACTTGGCCCTGGACTTCTCCTCCTCCTAAAAAGAGAAGCGCAGAGACGGGGAGAAAGAAAGGGGGGGAGGAAAAATGGGGTGGGGAGAAAAAGGGGTGACAGGATATTTTGATATAATATATACATACGGATGAATTGGACAATCGACTGCACCTTTGGGCTAGTGGCTTAAGCGGTCACAACGCCATTTACTACTTCACCAAATATTTTGGGTTCAAATTCCATAACACTTTGATCTAAAAATTGTTACTGGTCTTCGTCAGTGTGTTATTTGTGCTTATTTCATGTATATCTGTGAAGTCCCCAGTAACTCAAGATATTTTCCTTTTAAATTAAATATAAGCTTTATTTCAAACAGATTGAGTTAACCCCGTAACAACAAGTAGCTTTTGATTCTTTCCGACCTTTAAGCTTCAAACCTAGAATTTCTAATTCATTGTTGCTAACTAAGAACTAATACTAAAGGCACATCGACTCATATCCTCAGCTAACATCTACTCTACCTACGTATGATGACGGACCCTGGCCAAAAAAGGTGTTAATTAGTTACAAAAGCCATAACAAAATACACAACTCGCCATTCAGATCTATAGATATGAAAATTATTGAAAAAAATCAACGTTTTTTTTTATCTGTCACACTAGTTACAAATAGTACAAAACTTTTTGCAAAGTATCATTGTTTTATCACTTCATATTACATTGTACATAATATAAAAATTCTCGTGTCACAATGTTCGTTCCCATACTCCTCCGAAACGGCTTGACCGATTCTTATAAAAAAAATTATGCATATTCAGTAAGTCTGAGAATCGGCTACATATTTTTCAAACCCTAGATACGCGATCGGAGCCGCTGGCATCAGCTAGTAATATATAATCTTATATATGAAATTCTCGTGTCACAATGTTCGTTCCCAGTTCCCATACTCCTCCGAAACGGCTTGACCGATTTGCATGAATTTTTTTATGCATATTCAGTAAGTCTGAGAATCGGCTACTATCTATTTTTCATACCCCTAGGACGCGAGCGGAGCCGCGGGCATCAAATACTAATATATAAATATATAAAGAGGTCTTACCTTAAAAAGTTTTTAACATTATTGGTTAATAGAGGTATTGTAAAAAAGAAAATATCAAACCAAGTAACTGCATACGGTGTGTTTGATACAAGTAGATAGTTTTAAGAATTAAGGATATATCTTTTTAATTAACTTCTGTTATTCTATAATAAAATAGCTTGTCTGGCCAAGAATGCCTCGTTGATCTAGCGGTTAGCGTATGCGACTGCTGATCAAAACGTCTCAGGTTCGATTTCTCGAGGATTCTTCGGTCGGACTGCTGTTGGATTTTTCTTACAAGAAATTCGACATCGTTATTAAGAGAAGTGCCCTCAAATATACTGAAAACTAGTTCAATTTTCGCTTCGTGGAAAAACTGATATTCAGGTAAGACCTTTTTTAAAAAAAAAAAAAAAAGACAACTCCCGCATTAGGGATATGTATTCCTGTGTCCCCGGGGACTTTACAAACATACATGAAACGGACACAAAGAACACCCAGACTCAGAACAACAATTCGTGAATCACACAAAGTGTTATCCCGCGTGGGATTCGAACCCACGACACTTGGCGCAGTAGAGAGCGGCGTGGCGACCGCTTAAACCACTTTTTTTTTTTTTTTTTTTACGTGTGGAAATCCCCGCGGACCGTCACCCCGTCGGGGGTTACGGCGGGGTGGTGTGTCGGACTCGAACCGACTAAAACCACACGGTGTGACCCTCTCTGCGCCTTTGTATTGGAAGGAGTCCAGGGAGGGGATTTCCTTCTGGACTCCAACCGGCGCCTGCCCGCACTGTTGCGGGCACCATCTCACAATTTACTCTCTAATTAGGCAACGTCCGGTCACACGCGGACGTCGCCCCCTCGCGGTTGGCCTCTACTGCGGACGGACGGGAAACCCGTCCCGCCCATCCGCGGCCACTCTCAGGGCGGCATGAGACGCAGGTATGCGCGCCTCCGCCGCCCGGGGCGCCGGCGGCGGATCGGGTCCGATTGGATGGCATCCTCCCGGGCCTTCTCCGCCACCTCCTTCTGCAAGATTACGTCCTCGCAGAAGGTTGCGACCGCGGTAAAACAACTGTCGCTGCCGACCATCGATCTTATGACGGCCGGCAGCGAGAGATCCCCTCCGATGACTGCAGTGAGGACCCGGCGCTGCGCCGCCCAAGCGGGGCAGACCGCCAGCGTGTGCTGGGCCGTGTCCTCACTGCAGTCGCAGTGGTGGCAGGCGGGACTCGGTTCCCTCCTAGCGACCGAGTGCAGGTACTTTCCGAAGCAAACCGCTTAAACCACTAGGCCAACCGTGCAGTCATTTTGTTTGTCAAGACCTTTTGAACTAGTAGCCGACCTCAAATAATATTGGGAATAATAAAGGCTATAAAGATGAAGTAGCAGTCCAATAGATCAATAATAGATTTATTATTGATTTATTTATGGGTCTGCTAAAGTGACTACTCTGCCTGAGTGAGATTAGTAGAATCCAAGAATAGAAAGAAGCAGGAAAATTATTTATTCATGGTCCACACACAGTTAAATTAAAACTTCTATAAAGTTGGGTAATGAACCTGTAGTTTTCTGCAAGGAAATTGTGAGTGAGATACTTCTTTATAATTTGTCAGAATTAGCTTTTCAATAAGCTCAATAATCTATCTTGCCCTTACTACGTAGTTAACATCAAAAAATCACAGGCATCCATGACTTTCCGGCGTATCAACTAGTTGAAGTGTCTAAAGTATCTGCACCCCTTTTTAATATAATTTCGCAAATGTACTTATTCTGAAATGCAGAATATTTCAATGTTAAAGATGTTATAGGAGTATAGAAAGCGATTTTGATGAAAAAAATATGTCAAAACTGCTGGAAAAAAGTTGTAATACAATACCAAAAGCCACTAATGACGAATTATCATGGTATGAAAATTCGATACAATTATTCAAAGTAAGTACAAGAATGCTTGTTAAAATGACCTTTGTTAAATAACATTGTTTTGTCGAAACGGTGGTTCCCATTCACGCTACGACTTCTTGGAGCGAAGTAGAAATCATAATGTGTCAATTCTTTGACACTATAAAGTTTCACAAAAAGTATTTACTCAAGAATATCTAATACGACAATTTCCAATTTGTGAACCTTACAATAGTGCTCTGATACGCTAAAGTGATCTTCTACCGAAATAATGTCACTTCATGGAGGAGGCTCTCTGTGAACCGGCACACGCGGCTCCATACATGTCGCAGGAAGATTTTCGCGAGGCAAGGTAATGACAAGTGGGCCGTAACACGTAGGCACGATAATTGGACGCAATGGCCACCGGCCGACGGCCATAAACGAACCGAGCGTGGGCCGAGCGACGCACCGTCTATAAGCATGACCAGCTACCAGAACCCTTGCTGGACGAGCACACACAGCAGCCGCGGTTCAACTGCCACTGGGTAAAGCGCACAGAGGCTAGTAGATGTGCTCGACGCGATTGTCTCGCTTTGCCTTGGCTTGATGTTTTCATTCACAGTGTTTTGCTGACGTCCGCTGTCTAGCTTTGTCTAATTGTTGTTTTGTATCTACTTTCGTTTTATTTCGATGTTACCGACTTAGCTGCTGCTGCGAGTTCAACTTATTAAGTTACGACGGCTTCTTACATCCAACTTTATTGTTACGTAGCCATTAATATAACAATTTTGATTACCGGCATGAATAACTAGGCACGTTTAGTATGCCAGGCTCACTGCCAAACACTTACAAACCAAAAATCAGGGCAAAAACTATTTCTGAAATTTATCATTGCCATTAAAGCTTTAATTTAGGGAAAATGTACTCAAGTAATGAGTATATAGAATACTAAGTTCTCACAAAATTAAATGTTGCGCCCGAAATCTCTCATAATAAGCATCACAGAGCTTTCTAAGACGTCGTCTTAGAAACCCAGTTAGTTGATAAATATAAGCGTAATTAGCAATTTTACTTAACTATCATATTGTTGTATTCTTTCTGAAAACGCATTAGGTATACAGCTTATCCTTCACTTCAACTAGATTTAATTTTAATTAAACTAATGACACGGAAATTTCTAAAAATCTTTTCCTTTGAATTGAGATACGTTTGTTTCCTAATAGAATCTTCAAGGAAATTCATGTTTTCATTCATAACATTGTAAATTATGACGAAACCGCCAAGTGGTGTAAAAATATGACACATTTTGGCTGGGTATTCGTAATCCATCGACTTCATGCACAAAAAAAAACTTAAGCTCTGTACGCACTGAAAACCAAAAACAGCATTTAATCTACTTCGGTGCGGCGTCTATTTTGGGTCGTTGTCCATCCATCGGGAGCCTGTGATACACAGCTATTCCGGGCGGGGCAGGTTTTCGGGGAATGTCAACAAACGCACGGGCACTCATTCAATGAACTCTATGCATGCGACGTCGGTGGCGGACCGGTCCGCTCGGGTATTCATAAAAATTATGCTCCCAGACACGCTCAATGGAGTGCCGTCGCACTGCGCCTTTATACTTCTAAAGGTCTTTTAAGGCGTACAGATCGGATCACGTACGTTTTCTTTACGAATTTTGAGACGTGATGAAACAGCGGAAACGTTTCGGACCGTCCCGTGATAGACTTTCTTTATCGTGCAACAATACACATAACGAAAATCGACAGCCATTATATTCGATTTGTCACAGCAGATATCTATTATTTTCGAAGTGATTCGTACGTAGACAGGTGTATTTATTGCACAAGTGTATGTAAAGTGATCATTGGCGTGGGCGCCGTGTGACGTACTAATCTTGCTTCACTGGATCATTTCGATAGTTGCACAACTAATGTATACTTATCTAATAACGAGTACATACTAGAGCTGTACTCGGACACGAGAATGCCGCCACCGAATGCGAAGTTAGTTCACGTCGATGGAAACTAGTTCAAGATTATAATAATTAGCAAAAGGCACCGCATGTTTTTCTAAATACGGACTAAATCTCTTCACTTCTCAGTTACAAACAAAGCCTCACATTGCATTACAATGTTGTAAAATAAAAGATATAAAAAGGATTTAGTTTCATATAATTTTCTTTAACAAATGATCAATAGAAAATTGTATAATTAACAAGTAGCGTCTTAACAGATACTTCGAAATTATTAGTGTTGTAGGTAATATTTTACATATACTTTGGAATGTTCATATACAGTATCTCATATGAATCAATGTACATGGACTCGACATCTCACTCCACAATTCCCCGCATTAGCGGTCACATTTTTAGATTTTCTAGTAAATTGTGATGGTGAACAGACGGCAAAATATATTCGTCAAACATGAAATTACCATTGATAATGGTTCTCTGTCTAGGGTAAAACACCCGCCTGTTCTCCATCACTCTTCAGCCCTCTCACAGCCTATTTTATATTTGCTATTTTTTTGTGTGCCTCACAGTGTACACACATCAATAGAGATCCAACTTATATTTTATTTGCATGTACTACATTATAGTTTTATGATACATTTTCAAACCAAAATTTTATTTCTTTAGGTTTAAAACAATCATTCAATATTTTTGGAGCCTATGATTATTTTACTTACTTTACATGCTGGTTTTTATAGCAGTTGTCTCTATTCATGGTATAGTAATCACAAGAATATACAATAGAGAGCTTTACACAGACTGACATACAAACATTGCTGCATAACAGATTGACAATGATACAATTTGAATACAAAAATGAATCTATAACACAAAAACATTATTTATAATAGGTAAACATTAATTCAGAGTACATTTGAAAACATTAACGAATGATAAATAGTAATGATTATGAATTATACAATCAAATACAATATGCAGCAAGTTGTAGAACAGAGTTACAAGAATGTATGGGACACTGCAAAGGCACTAAGTTTTCCACACCATCCAATGTAGTTTCAATTTTTACAAAACAATACTAATGGAGATTCATAATGAGATTACAATTGAATATACATTACGCGAGGCCTTGCTTAGCAGGGTGAAATGAAAATACAACCGTTAACCGCTCAGTTAGGCGCCTTGGATGCACTGATCATCGAGATTAACTAAATAAAGCAGTCAATAAATAAACGATCATAAATATCTAATAAATACCTACACGGGCTATATTTACAAAAAAAGCCTTCCTCATCGACGGCACATACTCAGCCTTTAAACAAATATAATACAGCACTATCCCAGCGGGATAACAGGTATAAATTAAAAAATAAAGCTGCCGGCTTGAGACTTGTATTACAAAATAATACTGACACCAGTAAAATACTCTATCCGCAAGTTGGAATGTGCGGGCACTCGGCCCAGAACAGCAATAGGAACCAATACTGCGCTACTCGCTGCCTCGCACAAGCGTACAATAAATTCATCACAAATTCTATTTGTATAGAATGGAATATTAATAAATACAATTAACATTGATTCACAATTATCTAAGTATAGCGTTTGTAGCTCCAGGAGAGTCTCCGCTACCTCCACAAACAATAACATACAGTGTGTGCCACAACTAGAGCTGGGCACACACCATCTCCCCACACTCGACATACCAATTCCTGTTTGTACTGTTTTGTTTACCAAAAGAGTCAGACGAGGAATTGATGTCTCCAGTGTGGAACAGCAGCTCAGCCTTTCGTATCATTCGATACAGTGCAAACAACAATATAACATATAACATCTCTACTTGAAGCGAGTAGCATTTAGGTACACGGTCGTTGTTCGATCTCACATCCGATACACACTCAACGTGAACAGAATAATACAGGTTACAATCCACAAACGAACACTGGGGTAGGAGACTGGAAATTTACATCGCGCGAAGTGGAATCCACCACGGAACAGTTCCGAGAGGTATGTACAAAAAATTACTTCCGAATAAATTATAAACTTCGTAAAATAATTATCACATAAATTTCTCCTCATATCTTCCGTTCTCTCCACATAACTTAACACATAATCTATCTATAATATGTACACGACACAGAGTATATAGTCCTCGCTAGTGGGGCAGGCCGGGCGGCAGGGGCGGAGCCCTGCACAGCGCCACGCGGCCGCCGGGCGCCGCCACGGCCACCAGCTGCACCTGGCCGCGCTCCTGCTCGCTGGGCGGCGACTTGCCGCGCCGGTGCAGGCGCACCCACGCGCCGAAGCAGACTAGAATGGCGAGGAACACGGCCACCGTCGCGCCGCCGGCGATCGACGCCGTCTCCATCATCAGGTGCCGACTCGAAAACACGTACGAGTCGTCCAGGTCCTTGAACTCGCATCGCTGGCCCACGAACCCGCTGTGACACTCGCAGTTGTAAATCGGACTGTCCGAGATGACCACGGTGAAGCACGTGCCTCCGTTGAGGCAGTAGTACTCCGAGTAGGCGGGCTCGCACTTGAACGTGGGGAAGGTGACGTTGATGCGCGACTGCGGCTGCGGCTGGGGATGCGGGCGCTGCGGGCGCGCCGGGCGGGCCGGCCGCTTGGAGATGGAGCTGGAGCACGCGCCCGCCAGCGCCCAGGCGGCTGCCACCACCGCCCACCAAACTACCAACGATTGCATTTTCCGCACGATCCGGAGGGTCGGCGCTCGCGGTACGTGCACGATTTTGACATTGGACGGTGACTTATGAGAAATCCGAGAGGCGATGACATGACCGCATTCGAATTTCGAACTGGAACCCTTCGCTCGCATCCGCGTCGGCGGTCCGCCCAGACATGTTTCCTGTGTTAACTTTTTTTACGTCGACGATCACTCGCTCATGACGGAGGCGCGGTTTCTACGGGCGCCCGAGATATCGCATCGATCCCTCGATGGGCATGTCGAAAGTGAAACACTGAACACTTCGAAACTCTTATAGTTATGATTTACAATTATTCACGGAGCACTACACACAATGTCCCGTTCGAAAAGATATACACAAAATGATGCTGAGAGAATCGCTAGCACACTACGCTCGTTGGTTGTCTATGCGCGACTGACGGAGGGCGTCCACTGCATCCGCCATCTGCCGACGAGAATGAAATGCGGGGAACTCGGTCTACGAGAGCGCGTGTGTGCGGCTACGCGCACGTGTGTGTGTGTGCACGGGGAAATTATACTCGTATGCGTCACTCGTGTAACTGTGTGAGTGAGTAAACCTTTTTTTTTCTTTGTATGGGATTATGAACAAGGTATTTCTTTTTCTCAGCGATTCCAAACGTCATGGAACCATTATTTGTGGATCCTTGAATATGAACATAATTTTATAAAGTATGTATATTTGTCGAGATTGTATTGAATTCTTACAAAACTTTTCACAAGTTATGCCTATATGTAGGTAGGTACTAGATAGGTATGTTTGGTAGGCATGTTGTTGTGTTTACAAGTAACTTACTAAGTTACAGATCTACCTGTATAAATAGAAGGCGTTCTCGGCTCTTCTCATCTTCAGTTCTTGGTTTACAATAGTTCACATGTTGTTCACCTAATAGACGGGATAGAATATTTAGTTGGGTGCTCTTAGATACAGACGATTCAGTGTACAACTTATCTAATGCAACTGTTATGCAATACGAGATGTATAATTAAGAGATAAAACTCAATAGAATGATTTAATTAAAGTATATCGTACCCAGGAACATCTTGTTTTGAGTATGTCAACATAAACTTCATGGTATTTTTTTCCTTTTTATTTTATTAAACGTAAATATTAATGATCGGATATCTTTCGAGTAGAATTTAATAAAATGTAAAAGAATGAATGTAGTTTACTCATTAATTGTACTAGATGTACAAATTTCAGAGAATTATGCAAAAGAAGTGAAAGTTTGAGACATGCTTAAATTAAATTTAAGTCATTTCATAGATTTTTTTCAAGTTAACAATGACGATTTTTTTTTTTTTAATTGGGTGTAGTAAAAAGAAATCCATTATTTTTCCAATAAATGATTTTAGTTACTTTTATCTCACGTTGTATATAAGTCCGATCGGGTTCCATTGAATGGCGTTAGAAATGAGATTTCATACTTAAAACCTTTTCTGACAGTTTTGTGATTAGTTGACGCAGTTTCAGCCTCCAATTTGGTGCAAAAATAATGAATTTCTTTTTACTACTCCTAACAGTTTAACTAACTTTAATAATTTGAAATTGTTCATTATTATTATTTTAATGAGCTAATTTAATTTCTTTTTGTGCATGACCACAAAACTGATTTCTTTAATAGGACGTAGTTTTTAGCAGAGTCGTTAAAGAGTTTATAGGAAACAGTGTATAGTAAAAAAAATGGAAATTAAGAACGGATCTTGCAGCAAGATATTTTGATTGTAGGTATGTGTATTATTTCATTTTTGTAAAATAATCAGCTATTAAGCCGTTTTTAACACTATTTCGCGTTTTAAAAAATTAGACTTACAGAATACAATATTTTCAATTCAATAATTACATGAATAGAACTCAATATTTTCTAACTTCGTACATTGCTTAGTGTTGCATTGCGTATACTAACCATTCTCAAGTTTCACGTAAGTGTTGCATAAGTGGCAAGTTTTGATAGTCAGAACTAATAGCTGAAATAAAATTACACTCGCGCCTTTTACAGAGTGTTAGTACTACTTATATTCTTACCATAAGAGTCTTAATACCTATGAGACAACTGTGGAAGCTAACTGTGCAGGACAAGTTGACTGCAAACAGAGGGAAAACTGAAACAAACTCTGAAGGTAAAGCCTTACTTCAATGGAGAGGTCTGTGTCCAAAAGTGGACTATTAAAAGCAGTTTACGAAGCACTACACTATTTCTAATTGAAAAGAAGTAATAAGTACAAATGTTAGTTAAGAGTTACATACTCTTTGTCAATTAATTTAAATACATGAATTCTATACAGAAGTATAACAATTCGTTCTGTAAAACCATTGTCTCATTTCAATGAAAATAGTTGTGATGATTTTAAATATCTTAAACGGAAAAAGAGTTGAAATTAATTATTATGAAATAGCTGAATAATAATTAAGTACATACTTAAAAATGTACATAAAGTTTTTGGTTTTACCAACAAGAATATTCTAATAAGATAGAACCGCTAAAATAGAGTATTCTTATTAGTTTCATTTATTGTTCTGTTTTATATTATTACAATCAGCTTGATTATCGGAGATGACTTGCCTTCGTAATATTTGCTTAATATATGAGTAAAACAATTTTTCAAAATAAAACTGCAAAACATGTTCGGGATTTTAATTACCTGGTAGCAGTTAAGGGTTATGCAAGAGCGTTACGTCAAGTGTCAAATGAACACGAAAACGATAATTGAAACGGTAAGCGTAATGCGTGAATTGGATCGTCACCACAGATATTCTAGGAAGTCCTAATGAGACGTAATTACGAATAATTTTCTTTTACACTGCAGTTGAAAAATACCATAATGATATAATCATTTACTTTATTGAACGGCATATGTTATCATTAGAAGTTTTAAAAATTGTAACATCTGTTTTCTCTTACAATTTTTTATTGTCTTTAAGTGTTCAAAAAGCTTCGTTCAAGATTTATAACTGTTGTACTAAATTGTCTCTGAAACGCTGTCAACTATTTGTCAGTAAAGTCAGTGTTATTCACCACTGTCAAGTCTGTCAAATGCCAGTGATTCAAAAATTAATCAAAACTACTACTGTCTGTTTTAGTTTAGTATTTTATAAGTTAAAAGACATTATCTACATTTTGTATGTTAACAAGTCTAAGAAGGAATCTTATAAAGCCAGACAATGTCAGAGTCTTCCAAATCCAAATCTTCATTGAATTTAAACCCTTCGCCTACTTTGCAATGCAAAGATCTACACGAATATCTGAAAAGTCGATCGGCGCAGTTCTTGGAGACTCTGTACAATTATCCAACAATATGTTTAGCGGTATATCGGTACGAGAACCTTTGAAATAAATTTTAAGACTGGAAAGAATATTACTGTTGTTGGTAAATAAATTTTGAGGTTAAGTACCTAATATATTTTTTTCAGAGAACTGCCTGAATTGGCGCGTCATTTTGTGATCAGGTTGTTATTCGTGGAGCAACCAGTACCTCAGGCTGTTGTCACTTCTTGGGTTTCACAAACATTTGCCAAGTATGTGCCCACTATATATGTTTTATAGCAAATTTTTTATATGAGTGACATTCAATGTAGGTCGTTTAAATAATTATTTTCTTCCTAATCTTTATTCCTAAGATTATTTGGGGTCCAGATTTTGCACAGACCTCCGTAACCCTGAGAGTAAACTAATATTCAAAAGTTGAACTTCATCATCATCATCATCATGAGCCTATTGCAGTCCACTGCTGGACATAGGCCTCTCCCATTGCACACCACTGTGATCGATTGAACTTGTCAGTATATGTATTTGAGAGCACTGACTTCCCAATAACGACTGCCATAGATAGTTTGGTTTGATTTGATTATGTACCCTCCTTAACTTAGTTACATAAAAAAAAGATAGACACACATTTTGACAGAGCTTTCATGATGACATAAAAAAAAAAAAGAATAGACTTTATTTCCTGTAACCTGCTGTACATATTTATTTATTTATTTTTATTTAGATCTAGTTAACTTAAATTAAATTGTAAAACTAAAATTTTGATTGTAAAATATTTATATTAAAATCTCATCAACTAGCATCAGTAACCAGGTCAGGGTGTCTTCTGACATAGGCCTCCTCTAATTCCCTCCACTTGTTTCGGTCCAGCGCACTTCTTCTCCATCCCTTTGGCCAATCGTCTTCCCATCTTTTTACCTGCCTTCCTCTATTCCTCTTCCCATTTCTGGGATACTATTCTGTAACTTATTTAGTCCATTTCTCATTCGTTCTCCAAAAAAAGATAAACACACATTTTGACAGAGCTTTCATGATGACATAAGAAGTTACTAAGTCTAGTTTCTTTTAGACTAGCTTCTGATGTTACTAGCGGTTTATAATGAGTTGTAAAGGAAATCACTAAGATTAAGAAAAAAAATTGACTGACCTTCATTTAAGACAGGCCAAAGATTATCCACAGACCACTGGCTAGGAACCATTGGTCAAGACTCTAGAGGCTGTCTATTAATCATGTGAGGCTCAATCTATTTTTTCTGTAATTTTTTGCATTTCTTTCATTATTTTTATGTCAGTCAAAAACAACCTGCAACCCTTCTACTCTACCTCTGAACGTAATTATTGTAGTCTATAATTTTACATAATAAAATTAGTTGATACTTATACTTGTATTTTATATAAAAAAAATATGTTTCTTCGTAGGTACATGTGATATAGGGGGAGGGGAGGGTTAAGAAAGGCAAAAATTAAGATCATGTGATTAATGGACTACCCCTACTTGGGATGCTGACAGTGACATTAATTGACCAGTAATGGAACAGTTTTATATGTGTTAATTACATCACACCACAAATGCAGTCTTATAAATAAATAATGGTGTTTACTTTTGTTATTAGAGAACAAGCTAAGGCCTGTGAAGCGTTGTCTGAGCTGTCGGTATGGCAGGAGGCACCCATCCCTGGTGGTATGCCTGGCTGGATGCTCTCACAGTCGTTTAAGAAGAATTTAAAAGTGGCACTGCTTGGAGGGTAAGATTTTTATATAAATATTTTATCAGCCAATCAAGTTTCTAAATTACAAGCTTTGCTTGGTTTAAAACTGGATAGCATTGTATCTCAGGTGTTCAAAGTCTTTAATTACAACTTGGTCGCACAGTGGCAGCATATTATGCTATTGCTGTGATGAAGTCTCTGTTTCGATGCCCAGATTGGACCAAATATATGCAAATATTTGTTTTGGAGTATGTTAATGTCAAATGTCCGAAAATTTGATCTACAAAATCTCTAGAAAAGCACCACTTTTACTCATCATCATCATCAACAGCCTTTATTTATTTATTTATGGAACTATGGTCTAATCTAAATCCTTGGTTTTACTGTTTTGTAAGCTTGCTAAACATAATATGGTGTTGCAAGGGGACACAAACAATACTTTGTTACATACAGACATAGGATAATCTACCAAAAGTACATTTGTCACCTCATGCGCCACTCAAAAGTGTTTAGAGGTCAGTTCAATTTTATAAAGATATTGTGAGACTAACTTTTCTCTGTTTAGTTCATTATTTTTAAGCAATCGGTTTTTGTAATAATTATTTATCAGCAATCTGGTTACCGTAAAAGAATCTATAACTATTTTGGGATCAGTCAATCCAGTTATTAATATTTATCTTTAATTCCTCTATCTATGTACAGAGGGCGCCCTTGGAGCATGTCGTCCTCCTTGGAACCAGACGGCAAGGCCCGCGACGTGGCCTTCCTGGACGCGTACGCTCTGGAGCGCTGGGAGTGCGTCCTGCACTACATGGTTGGCAGCGCTCAGACCGAGGGGATCAGTGCTGATGCTGTAAGGATACTGCTGCACGCTGGACTTATGACCAGGTCTGATAACATACATTGTCATCAACAACCATTAATGATCCACAATATCTGGATTTACACAAGTCCTTGGTAAAAATGGTTTGGTCTACCGAACATGTTGGGTACAGTTTTCATAATCATCAAAGCTGTTCCTGACATTAGCCAGAGCGAACAGACAAACTAACTTTTTTTAAATTTGTATATTTTTTTAAGTACTGTTTCTTAGGTATTATTACAAATAAATACTTCAATTATATTTAATTGGATAGTTTTTTTATTTATTGGAGTGGAGATTGCGTTTCGGCAAACGTAGGACGCCCACAGGCCAGGTGGATTGATGAGAGCCCAAAATCGATCAAAGTAGCTTGCAATGGTGGAGTCCTATATCCAGCAGTGGACTGCTATAGGCTGATGATGAAGATGTTAATTTAAATAAAATATTCTTAATCTTTATTCCAGAGATGCGGAAGACGGATCTGCAGTGATAACACGGGCAGGGTTCCAGTTTTTACTGCTCAGTACTGCTAAACAGGTACACAGATTTCCTGAGTAGATTTAATACAGAACCCCTTGAAATATTACAGTACATGATGTGTAACAGCTTAAAATGATCAGCTCCCCTAGCCAAGTTGCAAATGTTGTTCGTTTTCTGTTTAATTCTCTTGTTTCATTGGCTAATTTTTTTTTTTTATTTTTTTTTTTTATATTTAAGCCTGCCAAAGTGACTCTACTCTGCCTGATGGAAAGCATGAGTAGAATCCAGGAGTAGGGGTCACCATGCTTATTGTGAGGGTAGGCAATGTAGCATGGTGACCCTTACCATGGCAGCCTGGTTAGATTATTCTGCATCATTCTCCCGGCCTTCGAAGGGCGGGAGAATGATGCAGAATGATTGGGCCTCCAGTCTCACACTCACCAACGAAATACGACAGCAAGAATGCTGTCATTAGTAGGATGGTCTTCTGTGTGAGGGTAGTACTGGCCGGGTCGAGCCGGCCCATTCGTGTTGAAATCAGCGTGGCTCTACTACCTTTAGAATATAATATTTTGTTTTGATCACGTGACTCAGTGACATTAGCCAATGACGCAAGAGAAAAGAGAAATAGAATAGAAAACGATAAACGTTTGCAAGTTGGCTAAGGGTGCAGCTATAGTACTGACTAACTGCTTAATCTGAGATTGTAGGTTTGATTCCCATTCAGTTTATATAATTGTATGATGACCACGACCATTTATTGACAACCTTGGTGGTGCCGTAGTAGTGTGTACGATTGCTGTGCTTGAGATCTCGGTTTGATTCCCGAATTTTAATAAGCAAGTTTTTTATTTTAAATACCAAAATGATTCTGCTTTGTCTAATGAAAAGCAATAGTAGGTAGGTAGTAGAGCCACGCTGATTTCAGCACAACGAGCCGACTCGAAGGCCTCCAACTAAACTTCACGACTGCTAAACGTGACCTCTGAATCACGGAAATAGAGTAAGAGCCCAGAGCGATCAGACATAACTTATTTTCACATGGATGAAACCTTAACTACTCAGTAGCGTCTAGTGTACTTTTAAATACCTGCGTGTTTGTGGAACTAGATCTGTGACACCTGGGCAGATATCAGGTGAGAAAGGTAACTAAAAATAAGAGTTATCTAACTTAAATTAGTATGGCTGATCTTTATATATATTTTGTAGAATATTATTCTAAACTAGTTTGATAAAGTGTCAGACACTTTTCATGGACCAGAGCTTGTGTCAGACGCTTTAAAGATCGACAAAAAATTAATGAACTTTACTTATTTTTACATGTCTGATTTTTTAATATGTTATTAAAGTAACTATTACAAAGTTACATTTCATCAGTCAGACAAATTCGAGTGACCAAACATCCCTTAAACACAAAAATTATTCAGCCGGGAGTGCGATCATCATGCTATTTCAGAGCGAGTGAGACGTCCACAGCAACTTGGATCCCGTTTTTAGGGTTCCATAGCCAAATGACAAAAAACAGAACCCTTATAGATTCGTCATGTCTGTCTGTCTGTCTGTCTGTTCGTCCGTATGTCACAGCCACTTTTTTCGGAAACCATAAGAGCTATACTTTTGAAACTTGGTAAGTAGATGTAATCTGTGAACCGCATTAAGATTTTTACTTAAAAATAGAAAAAAAAACAATACATTTTGGGGGTCCCCATACTTGGAACTGAAACTCAAAAAAATTTTCATCGAACCCATACGTGTGGGGTATCTATGGATAGGTATTCAAAAATGATGTTGAGGTTTCTTATATCATTTTTTTCTAAATTGAATAGTTTGCGCGAGAGACACATCCAAAGTGGAAAAATGTGTGTCCCCCACCCCTCTAACTTATAAAATAAGAGAGTGATAAAACTAAAAGAAATGTATGTTGTACATTACCATGCAAACTACCAACGAAAATTGGTTTGAACGAGATCTAGTTAGTAGTTTTTTTTAATATGTCATAAATCGTAAACTGCAATTTACTGCAATTTTTTTTTTAATTTATTTATTTATTTATTCTAATGAATGCGTCGATGATTGCGATGATTAGGAGATATTTGCTGTAATTAATCATAGTGATATTTTTGTGGTAGTAGTAATATTTTGTTTATATCTTTTTCTAACTGGTATCTTCTTTACAATAAAATAAAGATATTTCCTTATAAAATAAAATGGATCCTCATATATTCACCTATCACAAATACATGCAATAAATGGATTCACTTTAATATTTAATAATTAACAACTTAATGTTGAAGCCCATGTTATTGAAACAAGAATGCGAAAATCTTAGATTGAAATTAGTAAGTATTTTCATTACATTTAATTTTTTTACTCGATGGGTTCGATGAAAATTTTTTTGAGTTTCAGTTCCAAGTATGGGGACCCCCAAAATGTATTGTTTTTTTTCTATTTTTATGTAAAAATCTTAATGCGGTTCACAGATTACATCTACTTACCAAGTTTCAAAAGTATAGCTCTTATGGTTTCCGAAAAAAGTGGCTGTGACATACGGACGGACAGACAGACAGACAGACAGACATGACGAATCTATAAGGATTCTGTTTTTTGTCATTTGGCTATGGAACCCTAAAAACGGGATCCAAGTTGCTGTGGACGTCTCACTCGCTCTTAAATAGCATGATGATCGCACTCCCGGCTGAATAATTTTTGTGTTTAAGGGATGTTTGGTCACTCGAATTTGTCTGACTGATGAAATGTAACTTTGTAATAGTTACTTTAATAACATATTAAAAAATCAGACATGTAAAAATAAGTAAAGTTCATTAATTTTTTGTCGATCTTTAAAGCGTCACACACAAGCTCTGGTCCATGAAAAGTGTCTGACACTTTATCAAACTAGTTTAGAATAATATTCTACAAAATATATATAAAGATCAGCCATACTAATTTAAGTTAGATAACTCTTATTTTTAGTTACCTTTCTCACCTGATATCTGCCCAGGTGTCACAGATCTAGTTCCACAAACACGCAGGTATTTAAAAGTACACTAGACGCTACTGAGTAGTTAAGGTTTCATCCATGTGAAAATAAGTTATGTCTGATCGCTCTGGGCTCTTGGACCAAAACGCTCATACCATATCATGCCACAAACGGTCACCCATCTAGGTTCGACCGCGCCGACGTTGTTTACCCTCTGTGATTGTTTCCAATCACCAAATGCCACTATGCTATATGCTAGCTATGAGTGCTTCATTTTTCGAATACTCCTAGATAATAAAGGACGAAACGGATGCGAGCGGAGCCGCGGGCATCAGCTTGTATATATTTAAAAAAATACACTACTGAGCTATTGTAGTTAACTGGTACACAATAAGTTATAGTGACTGCCTTGTTGGTCTAGTGGTTAGCGTATGCGGCTGCTGATCAAGAGGACTCGGGTTCGATTCCCGGGTCAGACCAAATATTTGTGTGATCCACAAATATTTGTTTCGGAGTCTGCGTGTTATTCTATGTATAATAGTATGTTTATGTATTTATATTAATTATTTAGTACCCATAATACAAGCTCTGCTTAGTTTGGGGCTACATGACGTTGTGTGTAAAATGTCCGAAATATTTATTTATATATATAATTGTGGTATGTACATGTGCGTTGTTGCCAGGTGTGGCTGTTCCTGCAGCACTACCTGCACACCGCCGAGAAGAGGAGCTTGAGTGCCGCGGAGTGCCTCGCCTTCCTCTACCAGCTCAGCTTCAGTACCCTCGGCAAGGTAATCACCATCAACAGCCTTTAACAGTCCACTGCTGGACATAGGGCCTCACCTTAGTAAAGTGTTGACTCTTTAAACCATGCTGTGAATAGTAGGTATCTTTATATATATAATTCTTGTGTGAGTGTGTATGTCACTGAACTTCTCTCAAACGACTGGATCGATTTTGATGAAATTTTTTGTGTGTGTTCAAGGGGATCTGGGAATGGTTTAGATTCGCAATTGGACCCGGTAGGTGGCGCTGCGATCAAGTTCTGGAATTTTAAAGTTGGGCGGTACGAAGTTCGCTGGGTCAACTAGTATAATTTATTTATACATTTCTGTAAATTTTTTTTTTGTTGTTCTTCCATAATAAAGTTTCTAACAAACACAAATGTTAAAAATTGTATTAGCTGTTAATTTAAAATTACAAAGGGAGTGTCCATTAATCACGTGAGGCTCGAAAGGGGGAGGGGAAGAGATACACAAAAAATCAAGAAATATCACAAGGGGGAGGAGGGGTGTAGTAATATATCACGCGTATTACATTTTTTTTTGCAACTTTTCTCATTTCTTTCATTATTTTTATGTCATTCAAAAACAACCTCTCTGCTCTAACTCTGAACGTAATTATTGTAGTCTTTAATTTTCCATAATAAAATTGTTAAAACCTGTATTTCATATTTCCAAAAAAATAAGATACTTTGTATGTACTAAACCTGACCATGTATCACCAAGGGGGAGGGGGGGGGGGGTTAGAATATTCAAAAACAAAAAAATCACGAGATCAATGGACGGCCGGACCCGTCAATTTTATCTATTTGTAGTAGATATGTTAATTAAACTGTTTCCCGAGTTTGATCATGACAATTTCATATTTATTTCAGGATTACAGCACGGAAGGCATGAGCAACAACATGTTGGTGTTCCTGCAACACTTGAGAGAGTTCGGTCTTGTTTACCAAAGGAAGGTGGGTTTCCTAACTCTTCATTATAACAAATTTTCTATTTCGTTTTTCTCTATTCCGTCGGTCCCGGTTGTCATAAACCTCTATGACAATCGTTATTGGGAAGTCAGTGCCATCAAATATACTGACAACTAGTTCAACCTTCGAATTTCAGTTCTCCCTCAGGGTTGCGGAGGTCCGATGCTAGTCGCTCCGCAGAAAAACTGATATTCAGATAAAACCGGTTGAACTAATAGCCGACTCCAAATAAAGTTGGGAATAAGGCTAGGAAGTTGATTATTATTCAATGTAACAGCGCAAGGCAGGCCGGTTCTACCCGACGCGGCTGGCGCTGAACATCGCGTCCGTGTCGGAGGGCGGGGCGGCTCCCCAACAGAGCGGCTACATCGTGGTGGAGACCAACTACCGCGTCTACGCCTACACGCAGACCAACCTGCAGGTCGCGCTGCTGGGACTCTTCACCGAGCTCATGTACAGGTAACACCACTGCTGGACATGCTGTAATACTTTGGCCAGACAGGTAGTAGAGCCACGCTGACCCTACCCACTACCCTCACATAGAAGACCATCCTAATAATGACAGCACACTTGCTGTCATATTTCGTTGGTGAGTGTGAGACCGGAGGCCCAATCATTCTGTATTAGTCTACCCGGCTTGCAGAAGCAGAGAGAGCCAAGGTATGGATCACCACGATGCATTGTTTACCCCCCTCTCTCTCACTCTCTCGCGACGATAAATAGAGATGGTGACACTCAGTATTCTTAATTCCGTCATTAACGATAATTTCAACACAAACAAGTCAGTTCAACTGAGAGGGTTCTAACACAAACCTGAAATGACAACATAGGTACTGTCGTATTTCATTGACGAGTACCAGACTAAGGGCCAATTATAAAGTAGTATCTCACTAAGATGACAATGTAGGGCACCATGCTTCATTGTCTGCCATCACAATGAAGATGGTGACCTATACTCTTGGATTCTACTCATACTTTCCATTAGGCATGTTGGGGTAAGGCAGGGGGGACACTAAAAGCTGCTGACACGATCCTGATGTTCCTCCCGACTGCTGAGGGTGGCTGAGGTTTAGTGGGTAGACCGGTTCCTCCGGGAGTCCCACACACGCCCTTCGATTACCCCACGATGGGTATGGTGCGAAAAGCATTCCTCGCTTAAAAAGAAAGAAAGGTAGAAGAGACATTACGGTAGGCTTTTTAAGGTTAAACAAATGTTTCAAGGTTTCCTTTTCTTTACAGTGATGTAGTATTGCGTATTTTGCTCCCTTAGCAGGATTCTTAAGAATGAATATTATTATTGCTATATCCAGGTTCCCCAACATGGTAGTGGGTGTGCTGACCCGCGAGTCAGTTCGCCAGGCTCTTCGCGGAGGGATCACCGCGCAACAGATCATACACTACCTCGAACAGCACTCGCATCCTCAGGTACCATCATTATTGTATTGTCATATATAAACATAGAAAACACTCAAACTCCGAAACATAATATATTTGTAGATCATAAAACTTTTGAACTCGAGAACCCAGACACAGCACTCGCAAACACTACCACAGCGTTCACAATACAGATATTTTGTTTTTCAATTTAAGCCACAGCCCCGCCTGCCTCTTCTATTATCTGTAGCGTGATATTTTACCGTGGAAACAAATTATATTTCTTATGAAAAAGGTTACAGTGAGCAGGGGGTGTCACTCCGCAGTTTAGGTATAGTCGGCTGGCTGCCTGCCCGGACAGGCATGCCGGTCGACTAGACATCGTCAGAGCAGATAAGAGCTACACGATAGAAAGAGGCGCAATTGTAGGTAAATATAATCGTAGGTGATTCGGCGCTGTGCGATCTGAATTGAACTTAATGTATTGAGACCAAGGGTCCCTATTTCTTTTATTTACTTTTCGGAGTGAATCTTCTGTACTATTATGTATTCTGTGCAGTGATCAAACCTTAAAAGATAGTCATATGCTGTCGCAGACTTTTTTTAGCACTTTTAAAGGGGAACAATTCTGTCGTACATGATTTTTGCAAAACTAACCATTTAGGCGATTCACACACTGCCCCGCGCTCCGTCGCGTAGCGCGGAGTGGCAGATTTTAATATTGTATGCAAGCACATCGATTAGTATAGAACACATTCAACACACTGAACACGCGCTACGACGCGTGAGCGCGTGCGGCTAGCAGCTTCGGGATTGGCTGCCCGCGCCTACGCGCGTGTTTGCGTCGCCAGTGTGTGAATCGCCTTACGCAGCGTAAACTCTCAAAACGAAAAATACCCCCGATTTTGAAACATTCTTCATTGGTGCTCCGCTCCTATTGGTCTTAGCTTGATGATATATAGTCTAAAGCCTTTCTTAATAAATGGGCTACCTAACACTGAAAGAATTTTTCAAATCGGACTAGCAGTTACTGAGAGTAGTGCGTTCAAACAAACAAATTCTTCAGCTATAATATTATTATAGATGTGTATATCATATGTTGGTGATGTATTCCAGATGTTGAAGTCAGAGACCGGTGGGATCAGATCCTCTTCGATGCTCCCTCCCACGGTGGTGGACCAGATCAAGCTGTGGGAGACAGAACGGAACAGGTTCACCTACACCGAGGGGGTCGTCTACAACCAGTTCTTGTCACAGGTAACTTCTATTTAAATATCACCCGAAAATCTTTCCCTATAGTCCTAAGTACAATAGCTCAAGTCAAATCAGGTTTTGTACCAGGTTTTGACGATTTTTCTTTACTGAACGTAGAGGATTATATAACCTTTAAGAACATATTTTTTTTTCTTCCTAGCCTTTATTCCCGATATTATTTGGGGTCGGTTACTAGTTCAACCGGTTTTATCATTCTTTGTCAAAATTAACTGTTCAATTTTGGTATTTCAATCCATGCTGCCTTAATGTTAAAAAAAAGTAGGTATGTTTATGTATTTATATTAGTTGGCTAGTACCCATAACACAAGCTCTGCTTATTTTGGGACTAGATGATGTTGTGTGTAAGTTGTCAGAAATATTCGACTGCCTAGTTGGTCTAGTGGTTAGCGTATGCGGCTGCTCATCAAGAGGTCTCGGGCTCGATTCCCGGGTCGGAACAAATATTATTTGTGTGATTCACAAATATTTGTTTCGGAGTCTGGGTGTTTTCTATGTATAATATGTATGTATTTACAAAAAAAAGTATGTTTATGTATTTATATCACTTGTCTAGTACCCATAATACAAGCTCTGCTTAGTTTGGGACTAGATGACGTTGTGTGTAAGATGTCCGAAATATTTATTCTATACAAATAAAATTGCAGTGTCTGTTTGTAATTTCAAATTAACACCTTTTCACTAAAGGAGTAACTGAAGCTACTTAAATTTAAACTAGCTTCGGCCCGCGGTATCGTTATGAAGGTAAAATTTCTCTGTCAATAAACAATTTGTCAATTTCCAGGCTGACTTTGTAGTACTACGCGACTACGCGAAGCAGCAGGGCGTGCTGACCTGGCAGAACGAGCGGTCCCGCACCATGGTCGTCACCAGGCACGGACATGATGATGTCAAGAAGTTCTGGAAACGGTACTCCAAGAGCTCGTAGTGGACTTGAAGATATGCTCGAAGGAAATAATCTCTAAAGACTGAATGCACAAAGGAGAAGACATTTAGGCGGGTTTAAACCCCTTATCAAAGACTCATAACGTCCCACTGCTGGGCTCGGGTCAGTTAGGGCCATACTTCCCCACCCTGGTCGAGTGCGGGTTGAGGACCTGCAAGTCACGTTGTGGCTACGTTATCTTCACGTTGGATGTTTTTAAGCCGCAGGACTGCTTAACCTCTGAATCACGAAGACGCTCATGGTATCATGCTACTAACGGTCATCCATTAAGGTACTAACCGTACCTTCGTTGCTTACCCTCAGTGTTTCTAATCACCTAAGGAAACTTGAATATGAGCTCCTCATTTTATGGAATCCACAAATTGTACGTAGCCTTATGTTTACATTTACATTATATATTCTTAATACGGAAGTTATCTGATAAAAAACCCTAGAGGTTCTCGACTCCGAGAGATGAACAGTGTATAGTCAAGATAAGCCCTGGGTATCAAGATATTGTCTGATCAGCTGCGATGGACGTTGATCGTCTGTGATAAGCTTTAATGAGCTACGTCTTGAAATTCGTAAGAAACTAATTTCTGCTAAGAATTTGTCGCTGGGCGATGTTTTGTATATAAATATATTAATGACAAATTGTGTTTTTCTTTACCTGGATATTTAATATATTTATAACCATGTATGTGGGTTATAGCGTTAAAAATTAGCCTATATCCTTTCTCGGGCTCTAGACTATCTGGGTACAAAATTTCATTTAAATCAGTTTAGTAGTTTTGGCTTGAAAGCGCCATAGACACAGTTACTTCCGCATTAATGATTTTAATGAAATCTTTTTTGAAATTTAAAGTTGGTATGTCGTTTTTTTGTATGAGCCTGTCAAAAGTGACTCCAGTGGAAAGCATGAGTAGAATCCGAGAGTAGTGGTCATCTTACTTGTTGTGAGTACAGACAGTTGCAGTATGGTGACCCTCACTATGGCGGCCTGGTGAGATGCTTATCTGCTTGCATCATTAGACCTTCGATCTCGCACTCACCATCGAAATACGGATGCTGTTATTTTAAGTTGGTCTTCTGTAAGTAAGTATTCTGTGAATGGGTGGTATTCTGTAAGTGGGTAGTATTCTCAAGTATTCTGTAAGTGGGTAGTATTCTTAAGTATTCTGTAAGTGGGTAGTATTCACAAGTATTCTGTAAGTGGGTAGTATTCTCAAGTTTTCTGTTAGTAGGTAGTATTCTGTAAGTGGGTAGTATTCTCAAGTATTCTGTAAGTGGGTAGTATTCATAAGTATTCTGTAAGTAGGTAGTATTCTGTAAGTGGGTAGTATTCTGTAAGTGGGTAGTATTCTGTAATTGGGTAGTATTCTGTAATTGGGTAGTATTCTATGAGTGGGTAGTATTCTCAAGTTTTCTGTAAGTAGGTAGTATTCACAAGTATTCTGTAAGTAGGTAGTATTCTGTAATTGGGTAGTATTCTCAAGTATTCTGTAAGTGGGTAGTATTCTGTAAGTGGGTAGTATTCTGTAAGTGGGTAGTATTCTCTAATTGGGTAGTATTCTATGAGTGGGTAGTATTCTCAAGTTTTCTGTAAGTAGGTAGTATTCTGTAAGTGGGTAGTATTCACAAGTATTCTGTAAGTAGGTAGTATTCTGTAAGTGGGTAGTATTCTGTAAGTAGGTAGTATTCTGTAATTGGGTAGTATTCTGTAAGTAGGTAGTATTCTGTAAGTGGGTAGTATTCTCAAGTATTCATTAGTGTGGGTGAATAATATAATTTGTGCTTACGTTTACTCATTCTCAAGGCGGTGTGTTAAAAATCATCGACGTGGAATTATTAAATGGAATGGAAACTATTAAATTGACGAAAAAAGTGGGGCAACATAAGTTGTAGGAAATTGTCTCTAGTTTAATTCTGCTTTTAATGTTTTTATGGCAGAATGGGTGGGGAAGGAGGTATAATCATAACACTACTATAAGCCGACATTCTTCAAATATGGCGGCAAAGATAATGCGGTCACAAAGTTGAAATTTACAAAGAGCACAACAAAATCTATAGAAATGTGATAGCGATTTTTTTTCAAATTCCGGTAAACAAGTAGATGATTGGACTAGTAAATGAAACCACAATATTATCCAACAAATACTATATTTACAATAACATTCATCTTTTAACTTTTAAGTTGAACAGATTTGGATGAATTTCGGCATAGAGATGGATTGAACCTTGGAGAACAGGCTACTTTTGTAGCGATAACAGACATAGACGCGGTCAAAAGCTAGTATTTATCTTATTACTTTATTGTCGCCTTTATACAGTAGTTATTTCACAACGACAATTAATAATTCTTTTAAAATATGTTCTAAAGATAAACATCCCTTAGGGGTCATCCATAAATTACGTCACACTAATTTCATGATTTTTACCCCTCCCCCCGTCCTTGTCACAGATGGTCACATTTGTGAGACTCCCCCCTTCCTAGTGTGACGTCACATTTTTTGCAAGTTTACATTTAGAAATTATTGAATGCAAACAGCGGTTCCGAATACAGGTTTATTTCCATGAAAATATTTTTTTTAATAAAATTTACATCAAATCATCAAACAGATATAATTGTATATGTTTTTGAGGTTTTCGTAAAGTATTAGTTTAAGGTTCGTGTTTTAAGAGTGTGCTGCGCGAACAAAAAACGCCGAGTTTAGGTATTTACGAGCAGAGTTGCGCGGCAGCGCCGCTAGGCAGCACCGTCGCCGCTTCCTACGTGAAACATTTTATCTAAGATATGTAAAATAATTGTACAGAGTAGGCTCCACACAGAGTAATACATATCTTCTAAATATTCAGTCGTTTTTATGGAAGTTTTGTTCAAAAGTAATAATTTCTAGAATCTATTCATTTTCATAATCAGCCTATCGAAGTCCACTGCTGGACATAGGCCTCTCCCATTGCAAACCACTCTGATCGATTTTGGGCTTCTCACATCCAGCTCCTGTCAATATAAGTATATCATCTATACAGGGTGTCCCAGAAAGAATGGGTAATCCTAAAGCACTTAATAGTATAGCTATCCAGCGTACAAAAAAAAAACCCAAAAGAAATCCAATAGTTGCCCAAATTTTGAAGTTATCTTATTCCTCACAAACAATCTTATTAGAAATGCAGTAAATAGTATGAGTGCCTATTATACTTTTTTGGAAAAAAATTAACATGAAATTTGATCAAAATAAATTATGACAGAATTTGAGATTTTTGTGAAAAAAATATGTATGAAAAACTAAGCAGCAACTATATTAAAAAAAATGGTATAATACATAATTTTATCCAAAGAGAGAACATTAAAGCTTCCTTTTTAGTGTAGTAAAGGACGTGTGATAATGTTATTTCGCTATTTACTACCTGAGTGTGGCCGAAGTAATTTTTTGTTAATTATGAGACAGAGATAGGTGAATAAATTCAGTACTAAAGTACAGTGTAAGCGAGCGAGAGACGAGTATATTATTATTGTACCTTTGTACTATTGTACCTTATCTCTCTCGCGCCATGGCACATAGCAATGGCAAGTATTTGGTGCGTCGCTTGACTTGTTCGGTATCGCATGTTCCCATTCCTTTTGCAGTTCTCTGTGATTGTCAATCAGTGTTAAAACGACGATTTCTGGCTAAACAGCCAGAAGTCATCGTTTTAAGTAAGAGTCAAATCATTGGACTCTTCGTTTTGCTCACTGATTTGGACTTTAGTTTGGTGATTTTACGACGACTTGGCTTGTATCTGGACTGGTTTCGTGTATCAGTATGCCGCGTATTCAATATATGGCACAAGAATACGCAAACATGCACTTTATTTATGGTGAATGTAGAAGTAGTGCAAGTGCTGATGCATTCCTTTATAGGGAAAGATACCCTACAGCGCGTCATCCAGATTACCGCGTATTCATAAGAGTGTACAGATGTTATTCGGAAGGTAGAATGCATAGGTGGTACGAGCACTGGGAGAATAGCAAATATCAATATACAAGACACTGTGCTTGACGAAATTCAGAAGAAGACAAAGACGACCGGTCCACATCTTATAAAGCCCCTTTTACATGTTCTTTTTTTTCAAAATTAGCTTCAAGAAGCTTCCGCTCCTGAAGCCATTCAATCGAATCAGCTTAATACAGTGCGCCGTTCAAGTGCGTGACGATCCTCATTGGATAGCTGTAACAGTATTTTTGCCATATGCGTAGATTTAGCAAAGTTGAAATCGGCTTTACTAAAATCAGGCCTTGGGCAAGTTTCACCGTAGTCTTTATCACTAATGTCTGTATTGCGGGATTAAATGAAACAACAGATGCAGCACACCGTCCTGAGTATGATTGTCTAAGTGAATAGTTTATTCGCCATAAAATTTTTGGCATTTTTAATCAATCGACAAAGTACTTTTATTATGGTGGCAAAGACCGCATCTGATTTTATTTCACCAAATACGTTTTTATCAGTTTGATGGCCTTTATTTATGAGGATGTACTTGCAAATATAAGACTTGCACGAGCTGTGATCGCGGAAAACGTGAATAAGTGCATTGAAAAGGTCTTGTTTTAAATCTATAACTTTTTCAGCGAAAGATTTTTCATTTTGAGAATCAATGTGATTTATGGCACCTTTCACCGATCGCCGTACGCGTAGCACGTTTTGGAGCTGTATTTTTTGGCATTTTAATTGGTAACATGTATTTCTTGATAATTCATCTAATCTTGTACAAAAGTTTCTGAGGAGGTGGTTAGAGCACTCTATCTTTTCGACAATAAGTGCGGCATATGGTTTGGTATCCAGAACATTTTTGTAGGTGCTGGAATCACCATTAGCTATGTGTTTAGAATAAATAAACCTTGAGTTGCTTTTGAAGCCTTCTACTATGGCAGTTGACTACATACCGCTAGATGATCGAGTGTAATTTTTATATCATACATGCTCAGAAATACAAACTTGAAGTAAAGTTTGCGCTTCTGAGCTCGCCCGCAAACCAGAGTTTTTATTTTTAACAGTCATGTAGAGAACTTTTTTAGTTCTGTAGCCAATGATATTTGCAGCTCCTGAAAAGGTCGTTTAGTTTTTCCTGTATGACCTCTTAATCCAATACGCATCAGATACAACTGTTATCATCGGTACGCTATCTGCATTAAGGTCATTATTTTTTTCAGCCAGTTAATATTTTTATTTTGTTGCTTCCTCTATGCTTTTTACTTTGGCCAGTTCCCAGAGTTCACATACTTTAGCATGAAATTTGGCATAAAAATGTTCTGACATGCAGGGTATATCAAGAGAAGTTTTGACTTGCTCCAGGGCACTGAATCCCATATCTATACACTTAATTACTCACGATATTTTGATTGAGTGCAAGTTCCTTGCTGTTTCTAGGGTTTCAACAATTTTCCAATCTTAATTTTGCATTACACATATTGCATACTATGAAACAGGAGGACTGAAAACAATTTCTATATTCTCCTTTGTTTTCCTTTTCTACTATAAGTTCTTTCTTGACCATAAGATTACATGTAACCTGAAAAACATAGGCCTATAATAATAAAGTGAGTTTGATAAGAGTAGGTACCTTTGATTAAATATATGTTTATAATCAAAGGTAAATATTTACGTTTTGAAGTTCTCTACCGTCTTGATTACTTGATTACTTGATTACTTGTATTGATTGATTAGCAACTGACGAATAATTGTGAACGGAACATTGCATTTACATTAAAATTATAACAGTAACATTAAACATACCTGTTTGAGATATTTACCTATTTGCGTTTGTACGTTTGTATTGTTTCGTACATTTGTTGCTCTGCGTTCGCATTACTCTGTACAGATTAGACTCGAAATTTGATTTTTTTCCAATTTTCTTATTTGCCAGTAAGTATAACCAATGACATATAGACATGATACACAATACAATACTGACATAAGTCTAAAAAAAACTTCAAAACAAAATTGATCTCATTAATATTAGTAATTAGACCCATTCTGCTTTGAAGTTTCAGACCTAGTAATTTAATTAGAGCAATATTTTTTTCTGCGCAATGTGCAATGTGCATCAGGCGTTTGTGTTAAAAATTGAAAAGTCTTAATATTTTTAGATTTATACTTTTAAATTAAATTTAACACTGTCTAAACCCTGCATGATGTAAATACAAATATTGTCATATGAAAATTATTGTTCTAGACGTAAAATCTACTATCTTTTCGAAGAAAAATGTTTTTAAGATTTCATCTGACACACAACATATATGTATCGTTTTTTAATTTCATATGTATCTGTTTCAAATTCTAACATTACATAGATCTTGTGCAAGGAACGACCTAAACTATACAAATACTTTTGATGTATTTAATTAATGCAGCGCACAGTACTACTCATTTGAAAATACGTCAAATCCCACAATTTCGTGCAGTACCTTCTTAACACTTAGATTATAATAGATTTTGAAATGTGACGTCACGAAATTAAGGACCCCTCCCACCCCCTTGTCACACAATGTCACACTTCTTCGACGCATTCCCTGCCCCTTAACGTGTGACGTAATTTATGGATGGTCCCTTACAAAATATTGGCAAAATCATGTTGAACGGATTTAAATGAAACTTCACATAGGCGGAGCATAGGGCAGAGGCTAGTATGTAATAATGAATTATTGAGCTAAAATAAACAATAAATTACAGTTTCCAAGTCTTTATTCACACGACCTCAAGCATCGTATCGCCTCGGTCTATTGGTCTTCTTATTCTACTACACACAGAACAACATTCTTCTTACACATACATACACATTACAAATTATAAAATAGTCAACGAATTACATTCGTTCATATTTTTAAAAGTAAAATTGAATGATATATTACACTGTAATACAAATGAGTTAGAGCAAGCAGTGGGGGAGGAGGGGGGTTAATGATTTGGTCACTCTGTGGGAGGGGGGGGAGGCTTGACGGGAGCGAGTGCGGAGTATAGCTTGGTGATGGCTGACTGCACCATGCGCTCTAGACCCTCGTCCTCTGGACAACTCACTACCTGTAATACAATTATAACATTCAATCAATATTTCGGACATCTTACTCACAACACCATCTAGACCCAAACTAAGTAGAGCTTGTATTATGGGTACTAGTACCCAAAATGTTTAAGTATTTATATCAGTTGTCTAGACAACTGATATAAATACTTAAAAATTTGTAAATACATACATATTATACATAGAAAACACCCAAACTCCGAAACAAACATTTGCGGATCACACAAACATTTGGTCCGAGGCGGGAATCGAACCCGAGACCTCTTGATCAGCAGTCGCATACGATAACCACTAGACCAATGCGGCAGACTGTATGTTTGTAAAGTCCCCCGCGACACAGGAAAATATTCCTAATGCGGGAGTTGTCTTATAATAATAAAAAATAAAAAATAAACCACTGAATTTGGGGAAAGAGTAGAATATATATAGTACAAAAGATACATTACCATATTGAGTAGATCTATGTCAGCTCTCTTCTCGTCTACGGTGACGTGCAGTTTGTCTCCCTTGAAGATCTTGGGCACGGAGTCCTCGCCGAACATCTCTTGCAACATCTCGATGGCACACTCCTGGAAATATCAGACAAATAAAAACTAGCGGACCCGGCGAACTTGATACCGCTCAATTTTGAGGCTATGTTTTGATATGCGAAGAATCAAAATTCCAGAACTTGATCGCAGCGCCACCTATCGGGTCCAATTGCGAATCTAAACCATTCTCGAAACCACTTTTTGTTGTGTTGAACACATAAAAAAAATCATCATCAAATCGTATTTTGTATTCTAAATATGCTTTCCATCAAGCAGAGTGCAGTCATATTGCCAGGTTGACACAAAAAAAAAATATTCTTCCATGTCAGTGATGTGTTCCCCTCACTCCCTGGAAAACATGTGTGTGTTAGTGACGTACCTTGAAGTGCATCCTGTCGAGTTTGGGTGCGAGCGGCAAGTGTCTGGGAGCGGGCAGCTGGGACGCGCTGAGGATGGCGGCCACCAGCGCGTCCGCGTACATGTCCGTCACGGGCTGCGCCGACCACTGGAACCAACACACATTAAATACGCATTACATAAATATCCCTTACATAGTAATGGAACGCAGTAATTATCTAGCGTTAAGTAATAATTATTTTTAAAGTACACAAATGGTCTTTCGATTCTATGGCTCGAAAGACCATATTTTTTATATTTAAGCCTACCAAAGTGACTTTACTCTGCGCCTGATGGTAAGCGTAAGTAGAATCTAGAAGTATCACCATCCTCAGTGTGAGGGTAGGCAATGAAACGTGGTGACCCATATCATGGTATCTGGTCAGATGTTGGAAGGAAAATTGGAAATAAGCCCGTTGAGTCAGCATAAGATAGTTAGTCGAAATCTCTTTCCTGACCTAACATATTATATATATATATATATATTTTATATGGTTATATATATATTTTTAGTTTTTAGGTTCATTGTTCATGTATATTTATCTTTATTGTTAAATAAATATTAAAAACTCTATATGTCACAGATAACGTATGTCATTTTATATGGATATATTTCTGAAATAAAAATTTTATTATTATAAAAGGTTTATATCTAGCAATGCACTGATAAATCTGTCGAGGACTCCGAGAAATCTGATACATATTATGGAAGGTAAAGGATTGAATACTAGTTTGAGTGGTAAGAGAGTGGTGTCGGATTGTACCTCCAAGGTGATGGTGTTCTTGTCGAGCGTGAGTTCGACGCAGTTGTAGAGCTTCCAGCGCGTCTCGCTGAGGAAGTCGATGGCGCCGGCCAGCTGCATGACCACGTGACGTAGCAGCCCCAGCGACCCGCTGTAATGGATCGACTGACGCTGCGTCACCTCCGACGACGTCAGCTCCGTGTACTCTGGTATATATATGTATCGATGAGTACATGTCCGTGTGGTGGCGGATTAAGAATACAGAGTGTCACCACCCCTATTCACCCCGCGGGTGTCGTAAAAGGCGACAAAAGGATAAACTACGCAAGACAACATCGATGCAAAGAGAAGAAAAACTTGAAACCAACCCTATACCAACCCGTCTGGCCAGCGTGGTATAGTAGGCCAAAACCTCCTTTCTAAGGAGAGGCCTATGTCCAGCAGTGGACTGTTGATGATGATGAGTACATCACACGATCCCAAAATCGATCCTCAAATTATCATTCTGATTCTACCCACTAAACCCCGCGGCGGCCTACTTCGGCAGTCGGGAAGAGCTCCAGGAACGCATCAGCGACTTCTGGAGTCCCCCCTGCCATACCCCATGACTGGGGTACATCCCAGGGTAATCATGAAATAACCCTTGGGGCAGGATGATATCATTCTGACTCTAAAAGGTGTTATACATATTTCCGCGACAAAGAATATTACATTATTACACTCTTCTAGAATATTTGGATGATGATGGCATCTATAACTAGCACTAGTATTTAAAATAAAGTCATTTACTTGCTCATATTTATTTACTTATGACGTTACCAGTATGTTACGTTGTTCTACGATATATTAATAGATTTTTTTAAACTTTAAAACCTATCAAAGTAACTCTACTTTACCCGCATGAGATATGGAAAGCATGAGTAAAATGGGGCAATGAGGGCAGGCAATGCGGCCCGGTCGTATATTTCTGAATCATTCTCTTGCCCTTCAAAGACCGGTAGAATGATTCTCAATGATTGTTATTTTTTTCTCTTTTTCTCAATGATTGTTAATATCTTTTTATTTCAAAATTTATTGTTTCTAATTGTTATTAATTGACAAATTTTATTATTGCTGAGAATACATACAAAAAAATATATTTGCACACTGTTAAATAATGGTAGAATGTAAATGGATCACATAATATTATAACACTAACTTTTGCCCTTGGCTCCGCACGCGTGTAAATAGTAGCCTATGTGTTATTCCGATATGTAAGCTATATTATTGTGAAGTTTCATCAAAATCTATTTAGTAGTTTTTGCGTGAAGAGCAATAAATATACATACATACTCACAAACTTTCACGTTTATAATATTAGTAGGATTATTAATCTGTATACCTATATTTCTGCAAATAAATAAACAGAATATATTCCTAGGTCGAGTGAAAGCGACATTTACATAGCAATTTAAGACTCACTATTAAGGTCTGAGGGCGCCAGTATGTGATAGTTGAAATTCCTTTTGACTAGAATACCCTGTAGCGGTTGGCCTGGCTCCGGCTTCTCCACGGCCAATGATCCCATTACCTGTACAAAATATATTTTATTTACAAAAATGTTAATTTGAGTAGAGTATGGTGTGTCAATTAGGGAACAAGGTGTATATCGAGTGTCGAATACGGGAGTAAGATGTGTGTCGAGTATGGGAATAAGGTGTGTGTTGAGAATGGGAGTAAGATGTGGGTCGATTCTGGGAGTAAGGTGTGTGTCGACTAGGGAGTAAGGTGTTATATGTGTCGAGTATGGGAGTAAGGTGTGTGTTAAGAATGGGAGTAAGGTGTGTGTCGATTATCGGAGTACGGTGTGTGTCGATTCTGGGAGTAAGGTGTGTGTCGACTAGGGAGTAAGGTGTTATATGTGTCGAGTATGGGAGTAAGGTGTGTGTTAAGAATGGGAGTAAGGTGTGTGTCGATTATCGGAGTACGGTGTGTGTCGATTCTGGGAGTAAGGTGTGTGTCGACTAGGGGGAGTAAGGTGTTTGTCGAGAATAGGAGTAAGGTGTCGGTCGAATACGGGAGTAATATATGTGTCGAGTATGGGAGTAAGGTGTGTGTTAAGAATGGGAGTTAGGTGTGTGTCGATTATCGGAGTACGGTCTGTGTCGATTCTGGGAGTAAGGTGTGTTTCGACTAGGGAGTAAGGTGTTTGTCGAGAATAGGAGTAAGGTGTCGGTCGAATACGGGAGTAACATATGTATGGGAGCGCAGTGTGTGATGAGTATGTGAGTGCACTGTGTGTCGAGTATAAGAGTATGGTGTGGTCGAGTATGTGAGTGCGGATGTTGTACCTTGGCGGTCTTGTCCCCGCGGAAGGTGAGCGAGAGCAGCTGCGTGTTGCGCGGCGTGTGGATCTGCAGCCGGCCGCGGTGCTCGCGCTGCAGCGCCGCGCGCAGCCGGGACATCTCGTTCTGTTCGCCGTGCACCAGCACCTGTACACCACACCACATCACTCCATCAGTTACCTCACACTTCACACCTTGTTTCATTGGCTAATATTTTGTTTTGATCTCGTGACTGAGTGACATTAGCCAATGTAACAAGAGAATAGAAAACGAAAAACGTTTGCAACTCGGCTAGGGGGGATGATATGAATCACTTTCCAATTAATTCGACTGCTGTGCTCGAAACTTCGGATTCAAATCCTCGGACGAACAATGTTTGTATGTCCTACAAATGTTTCTTTCGGAGTTAGGGCGTTTTCTATTTCTTTCCAAGATTGGTGTTTTTTATAACATTCGTTTCTTGTTAATTTAGTTACAGCTTTGAGTGCCTTGTTGGTCTAGTGGTAAGCGTATGCGGCTGCTGATCAAGAGGTATCGGGTTCGATTCCCGGGTCGGACCATATATTTGTGTAATCTACAAATATTTGTTTCGGAGTCTGAGTGTTTTCTATGTATAATATTTATGTATTTACAAAAAAAAAGTATGTTTATGTATTTATATTAGTTGTTTAGTACCCATAATACAAGCTATAAAAATACTATTAAAACATAATTTTTATAGCTTCCATCTTACCACATGCGGCGGTTTCAATATATTAATAAACTCCGAGGTCTGCTGGTAGTCAGTGTGAGCTGAGAACGAGATGTAGTCCACTGACATCTTTAGTGGCAACTTCTGGCCCGA
The DNA here is from genome assembly GCA_932526445.1 of Phragmatobia fuliginosa. NCBI lineage: Eukaryota > Metazoa > Arthropoda > Insecta > Lepidoptera > Erebidae > Phragmatobia > Phragmatobia fuliginosa. The sequence continues at coordinate 19,828,792 of OW052072.1, read as the reverse complement.
CATTGACGTGATCTCCTCAGGCTCCGAGAGGACCGTCTTCGCGAGGGTGCCTTCTACACAGTAGCCTGGAGACAGAGACAACTGCATATTTTATATAGTAGTAACTACAACATTTAAAGCTATGTAATAGACTGCACGGTTGGCTTAGTTGTTTAAGCGGTCGCCACGCCGCTCTCTACTGCGCCAAGTGTCGTGGGTTCGAATCCCACGCGGGATAACACTTTGTGTGATTCACAAATTGTTGTTCTGAGTCTGGGTGTTCTTTGTGTCCGTTTCATGTATGTTTGTAAAGTCCCCCGCGACACAGGAATTCATATTCCTAATGCGGGAGTTGTCTTTTTAAAAAAAAAAAAAAAAAAAAAATTGCCATGGTGGCAGGATTGAAATGTTTTTTTTATTTATATTGAAGCCTACCAAAGTGACTACTCTGCCTGATGGAAAGCATGACTTGAATACAGAAGTAGGAGTCAACATCCGCATTGTGAGAGTAAGCTCATGCTGCATTAGGATGGTGACCCATGGTGGCCTGGTCATATGTTATTGCACCATGCTTCCAGACGCCAGGAGAATGATGCAGAATGATTGGGCCTCCGGTCTCACACTCACCAACGAAATACAACAGCAAGAGTGCTGTCATTATTAGGATGGTCTTCTGTGTGAGGGTAGTACTGGCCGGGTCGAGCCGGACCATTCGTGCTGAAATCAGCGTGGCTTTATGTGAGGATACAGACATTTATTAATAATAATAATAACTTATTCTATTTTTCTACGTGTGGAAGTCCACTGTGGTTATCCACAAGGGTTAATACACCAGGATTTTTGAATTGACTATGAGGGACCTGAAAACAACTTTTATTGGAAATTTGGACAACAATTTCTTTACTCGTAACCTTATTACATTGTGCAAGTCCATGTTAGCACGCCTATATGTAGTCAGTCAGTCAAAAATAAATTCATATATTCATAAATAAAGAAGTGAATCAAACCCACCAGTCTACCTCCGTAGGTTTATGAGTAATATGCTTCTACTTTACCTTCATTGTTAACAAAGACTGAATGGATCTCGTAGGGGTTTAAGCGGTCACCATGCGTTACTCTCTACTGCACAGAGTATTGTGGACAGAGTATGAGACGGCAAATTGTGTGATCCACAAATTGTTACTCAGAATCTAGATGGTCTTTGTGTCCGTTTATATAGTCCTAAAGCTATCGTAGTCTTTCGTCGTAGATGACTTGATGTGCCTACTCCATAGTAACATAGTGATCAATGGTGGGAACAGCTACATACCAGCAATTATGACTCCATTCTTGGGATCAGTGCACCACGACTCGAAGAGCTCCCTGGACAGGCCCGACTGCATCATACCGGGCGAGGCCATGATCACGCACGGTCCTATGTCCTCGAAATGATCTATACCCTGGAATTTAACAATCATATATTATATAATGTTCCCTTTTTTTTTCCGTGCGGAGATCCCTACGGATACCACCAGTTGGTGGCTATGTCGGACTCAAACCCACTAAACTCCCACTCACATCTCGGGAACTATGAGTCTAGGATACCAGGTATACCGATAGAAAGTCCCTGGAACCCGACCACCTACGGCTTGTAGATTGCCCCCTTCTGTGTCTAAACACTACTCTAAAATTACTCAAAAAATCAAACCTCCACCCTGGCCTGCTTCTGATACATCTGCCTCATCTGTCACCCCTAGACTTGAGCTTATAGAGGACGGAGATCGTTAGACGATCTCCGGCGCCCGAGATGCCCGCGGTATCTGGCCAATCCCGGGCCAGGCGGAACGGGAGAGTTCTGAACCTCTCCTGGTCTCACACCGCCATCTCCTTGTGTTATTGTTATTGTTCTAGCTCGTGAGAAACACCGCGGGAATGGCTATATTTTTTACCACGATAACCGACATACAAGCGGGCGGAGACGCGATCGAATGCTAGTTAAAAATAAATCGCAATCTTAGTAATCAAATCCTATTTTACACCTGAACAGCTACGTCACACAATACAATCACGGATTATACGATCCACTACCAGCGGTACTTAGTAACTAAACTTGTAAGCCACTATAATACTTAAGACGATAGACATAAAGTTCAAATTCGATGTACGTTGTAAATTTTTACACACCGCCGAATTAATTGTAGCTGATAGAGTCAAGGTTATATTCATTTATACTTAAAATGATTCTGTAGCTATCACTACATATATATGATAAAGTCCATCGCATCTGTCTGTCTGTCTGTTCGCGATAAGGCTTGAGAAAGAACATAGGCTCCTTTTTAGCGTGATAACCGACATACTGACGCGGGCGGAGCCGCGGAGCGACGCTAGACTAGAAAAATAGCCAAGTTACATCACCTCCTGTCATCAGCTACAGACACCACGAATATGGTTTTGTGGTGGTGGGCATACCAATGTGCAACCAGGTGGGCTACGGATCTTCGGTAGGGACATCATCATTTTTAGTTGGACAATGGGGTCTATACTAGACTTGTGGTTCAACGGTTTTTTTATTTTTAAAGAATAATATTTTACTATCAAAATTAAAGACATTATAAAAGTAACGATTAGTACGGGTGGTTAGGACTTCAAGATAATAAAGCTAATAAATGAAATCATTTGACGAATAGTCCCATCGTCCAATTAAAAATAGTTTTTTGACAAATGCCCTCTACTAGAGATCCGTAATCCAAATGGCTGGACGTTACAATTGGTCCACCATCGAAACCCATGAACACATACAACTTCCATACTTTTCGGAGTTCGGGACTTTCCTCGCTTGATGACAGTAAAGTAAGATATCCTTAAGACTGTTTTAGGCTAGGCTGTGGTCGGGGTCTGGATGTCTTAATAACAGCAGTTTCTGGATCCATTCTCCGCTTTCAGGGACAAAGTGACACACAGTGTGGTTTTAGTTGATCCGATTCCGACACTCCGCCCCGCCGGGAATCCCGGTGAGGTGACGGCCCATAGGGGTTTGCGCATGTAAAAAAGGGCTAGAGTGTGGCCTGGGTCCGGATGCATTAATATGAGCAGTTCCCTGATCCCTCCCACTTCAGTGACACACCGAGTAAAATTAGTTTAAATTGGTTCGATTACGACACGCCACAGACGCAAACCTTAGCTTAGGCGATTCACACACTGCACCGCGCTACGTCGCGTAGCGCGGAGTGGCAGATTTTAATATTGTATGCAAGTACATCGATTAGTATAGAAAACACGCCAGGTCCAACACACCGAACATGCGCCACGGCGCGTGAGCGCGTGCCGCTAGCAGATTCTGCCGCCACGCGCTTAGGCGGGGCGGGCCGCAGCAATAAACACATTTATATACGAAATTGAACAATGCCCAGCAATTTGGTATATGAAATGGAAAAAATACAGACGACGACGACCAAATGGAAAGTAACCTTTAGTTTGCTGCGGGCCATGTACAAAGCCGTCAGGCGCGGAGGCGCGGTTTAATCTGCTCGAAGAGGCAGATCTGCTCCTCCGTCGCTACGCGCGTGGCCAGTGTGTGAATTGCCTTAGCCGGTAAGCGACCGCCCTGTGTAATCCCACAGGTTAAAAAAAGACTAGGCAGTGGTTATTTGGGTTCAATAGCTTCCTACCGCAGTCGAATGAAATAATATGTAAATATTTCCTATCATATACCGTTCATGTATTTCATATTCAAATTGACCTTGGATATCACTAAATTTAAACGCGTTTCATTTTACGGCGACTCCGAAAAAAAACCATAAATAGGTTTTATGCATGCTATTTTCGGATGGACGTCCACAGGCCAGGTGGAGTGATGATTTGCGCAAGACGGCTGGCAAGAGCTGGATGCGAGTAGCCGAGGATCGAACTAAGTGGCGTGCAATTGGAGAGGCCTATGTCCAGCAGTGGACTGCGATAGGCTGATGATGATGATTTTCGGATGGATTAAATAGCAGCATACATATGTTCGCAGAACACTTAAATATCTGTTATCGAGCTTACGTCACTATCTGATGACGTATCTTTCAGTTCCGTTTTGGTTCACTAAAAAACAATTCAGTTCTTTAGGCGTGAATACTAACAAACTTACAGTCATTTTTTATAAAAATACTGAAATATATTCCAAATAATTAATCTTGTGTAATCGTACAAAGATAAGATTGTGCGTAACGGAGCGTGTGTATTGTACTATCTGTAGTGTTGTGACGCGAGTGAGCCGGAATGGTTGTGTGATTAGAAAAACATTATTTTGGTGTGGATTTTAATTAAAAGTATGTATTTTTGTATCGTATACTTGTTATTGAGTAATTAAAGTAATTGATTTTAGAGGTACTAGACTTCGCTATATTTATTTAGTATCATTATAGGCATGAGAGGAATAACTATGTCTATTTACCGGTATTTTTAGTACATAAGTTAGCTTATAAATTATTGAATGAATCGTTAATAGGGAGACTGTCGCTTATTTTACTTTAAGATTGTTATTTGATCTTTGAATTTTGTATTGTTTGTCGCATATTAAAACATATCTGAAAGAATTAATTCTTACTAATATTATAAACTAGTTGACTCACACAGACCCGTTCATTAGTATTAATGTGAAAGTAACTCAGTCTGTCTATTTCGGTTTCATGCCAAAAGTACTGAAGCGATTAAAATGAAATTCGGTACACAGATAGTCCCGAGACTGAGAAAGGCTACTTTTTACCGTGCTAACCGACACACAAGAGTTGTTACCCGTGTTTCATCATCATCATCATCAACAGCCTTTAACAGTCCACTGCTGGACATAGGCCTCTCCTTTGAAAGGAGGTTTTCATCAAATACTTTTAAACTCTTTGTTCAAACACTACATTTTACGAACAAAAATAACCTGTGTTAATACTGAGTGATCCACACTAAATTTCATCAACATTGATCTTTCCATTATAGAGGGAAGATGTAACAATAACACACATACTTCCCAGAGAGGAGGTCCGGTCAATAAATAAATAAAATAAATAAATAAATATTTTGGACATCTGACACACAACATCATCTAGTCCCAAAGTAAGCAGAGCTTGTGTTATGGGTACTAAACAACTGATATCAATACATAAACATACTTTTTTTTGTAAATACATACATATTATACATAGAAAAACACCCAGACTCCGAAACAAATATTTGTGGATCACACAAATATTTGATCTGACCCGGGAATCGAACCCCGAGACCTCTTGATCAGCAGCCGCATACACTAACCACTAGACCAACAAGGCAATGAATGAAAGAGGGATTAATATACTATCATAATTCAAAAGCTTGTATATCTGATAGTGATTTTACTTAAGCTATTACTAGTCGTATATTTTCTGATCTGACTCGGTCAAGCCGGCCCATTCAAAATTAGTTCTGTAGTTTTAGAGGTCATCAACTACAAAGAGTTCTTGTCTCGTCAAAACAAAATGCATGTATGCCGTTAAATTAGGACGGTAATAAGAGAAACTCTTCCGGGATCGAAGCCGTCCTAACTAGGCCCTATCAAAAGGCGTGTAACCTAATAGTATAATCTGATCTGCTTCGGTGCTGCAGTGGTAGCAATGTACGACTGCTGTGCTCTGTAGTCTCAGGTTCCCTGGTCGGACTAAACTCAGGAACAAAGTACAATCTGCTAATTGTTTCTGAATTTAGTACTTTTCTATGTTATAATTAAAAAAATAAACGTATATAGGTATGTATTTGTATTTAAATCAATTGTCTAATACCCATAATACAAGTTTTGCTTAGTTTGGAACTAAACGCCGTTGTTTGAAGGTGGTCGAATATTAGTCATCATCTTCCGAGCCTTTATTCCCAAGTTTATTTGGGATCGGCTACTAGTTCAGCCGGTTTTACCTGAATTTCAGTTTTTCCACGGAGCGACTGGCATCGGAACTCCACAACTCTAAGGGAGAACTGAAATTCGAACTAGTTGAATTAGTTTTTGAACTGAACTGGTTGAACTAGTTGTCAGTATATTTGAGGGCACTAACTTCCCAATAACGATTGCCATAGACGTTTATGATAACCGGGACCGTCGGCTTTACGTACTCTCCGAAGCATAGGCGTGAATCTCCCGCCAAACAAATGATATTATAAAACAGCCAAACTAAATAAATAAATATTTATTTCAAGAGGTCTCGGGTTCGATTCCCGGGTCAGACCAAATATTTGTGTGATCATCAAATATTTGTTTCGGAGTCTGGGTGTTTTACTATGTATAATATGTATGTATTTACAAAAAAAAAGTATGTTTATGTATTTATATCAGTTGTTTAGTACCCATAACACAAGCTCTACTTACTTTGGGACTAGATGATGTTGTGTGTAAGATGTCCAAAATATTTATTTATTTATTTTTTATTTATTTAGTTTGGTTTACTTAGCGTATTAAATAAGTGAATATTTCTGACATCTGATTTACAACGCCGCGCCATCTAGATCAAAACGAAGCAGAGCTTGTACTAGTTAGACTGACATATACTTTTTTATAAGTATCTACATATTTAATATACTTAGAAAACACCCAAACTCCGAAACAAATATTTGTAGATCATACATACATTTGGTCCGATCTGGGAATCGAACGCGAGACCTCACGAACAGCAGTTGCGTACACTACCAGTGCGCCAACGAGGTAGCCAATGTTATACTACTTATCTCCATTTTCCTCCAGAAATGTTACCAGATTCATTGAAATCCTGGCTCATCCAATGGCTGGAAGATCACAGGGAGTTCGTGGTGGCCGTTTTCTGTTTACCGGCCAGCTTCCTCTTCACCGTGTTGATAAGGTTCAAGGCATACGTGCGGTGGCTGACCAGCGATCCTCAGCGCCATGACAGCAACGTGAGAGAGATACAGCAAAGAGTATGTGACGTTCAACTAACTCCATTTCTCTATCTCTAGACCAGTCGCTTCTGGATCTTGGAGGAATTAGTATGGCAGCTATGAAAGTTTATTTTTTTGACTTAGGGAGTGAACTAGCAGATGGTTCATCGGATGGTGACATTGGTGACTACTACCGCTCATAGTCACCTGCCTGTAAGACGGTCATCTCCATTTGGTGGTTAGAGACCCTGACTGCTAAGCCAGAGATGGTGGGTTTGATTCCCACCCAGACCGAAATATTTCAGTAATAAATGTTATGTTTAACTCATGCTGACAAACGACAGTAACGCCAAACGACGCCAACGACAGGTCCAATTTTGTTTTAAAAGCCTTCCAAGAACCTATTGAAACAAACATCAAAATCCTGATAGGTCCAGCCAGATATACACGTATAGAAGAGAATTTAGATCTATCTGCAGTTTGATACCATAGTACAGGATCTGTTTAGTTTAGGATCAAACGGCCATGTTTCAGATGTTTAAGTATAATATTATACTACTAGCCATTTAGCCTCGTTTTTCTGGAATACCTAAACATACAAAACCCATTCACCAGGTGCAACAATGGAACAAACTAGCACTAAAAGACCGCCGTCTACTCTGCACCTCCCGTCCGAACTGGCTCTCTCTATCCACGACATTCTTCCAAAAGCACCTGCATCATCAAGTGCCCATCCCACTGTACGACATCCTGGAGCTCAACGAAGAAGAGATGACAGTTAGAGTGGAGCCCATGGTGACTATTGGTGATATCACGGAGTATCTCATACCGAGGGGATATTCCCTGGCTGTGACTATCGAACTGACTGATGCTACTCTAGGAGGTAAGTAGATCACATGATCCTGGACTTATAATATTTAAACAATCTAATAAGATAAAAAAATAACTTGGATTGGAGCTGCAATATCCATCCCTGGGCCCCCTATAACCTCTTTTGACTGATCATCAATCATCAACTGTCAATAGCCTTGAACAGTCCACGGCTGGACATAAGCCTCTCCTTAACAAGGAGTTTTTGGACTACTATACTACTTTGACCAGACGAGTTGGTGAGAGTAAGTAGTTATTACTTATTAATAACTACTCATACTCTACTCTGCCTGAAGAAAACATGAACCGAATCCAAGAGAAGGGGGTTACCATATGCATTGTAACATCTGGACATACTCTAACCTATTAGGTTTCAATTTAAGTTATTCCTTTGAATTTATAAAGGCCTATAAAATTTCCAGGTCTCGCTTTCGGAACGGGGATGTCAACTCACTCCCACAAGGCAGGCCTGTACCACGAAACCATCACGAGCTACGAAGTGGTTCTAGCCGACGGTTCCTTGGTGAAGGCTACAGTCGACAACGAATACGCCGACCTCTTTAAGACACTCCCCTGGTGTCATGGAAGTCTTGGTTTCCTAGTAGCCATGACAATCAGGATCGTGAAAATCAAACCTTACATTAAAATCAAGTACATCCCTGTCAGAGGTCAGAAGAAATACTGCGATACGTTACGAGAATTTTCTGGAACTTACGAGAAAGTTCCCAAAGAATTCCCTGATTACATCGAAGGTACTATTTATAGCAAGGATGACGCTGTGATCATGGTTGGGGATTACTCAGACTATGATCCTAAAATACCTGTGAACAGCTGCTCAAGATGGTATAAGCCCTGGTTCTACAAACACGTGGAAACCTTCTTAGAGAAGGGAGAATCTGAAGAATTGATTCCTTTAAGAGACTATTTATTGAGACACAACAGAGCTATCTTCTGGGTGGTAGAAGATATGTTGTCTTTTGGAAATAACACCTTATTCCGGTACTTATTCGGCTGGCTCTTGCCCCCAAAACCAGCTTTCCTAAAATGGACCACAACACCTGGAATTAGAGCTTATACTTTCACGAAACAGGTATTCCAGGATATCGTGCTACCTATCAACGAATTGGAGAGACAGATTGAAATAGCCAGCGTTCTGTTCGAGAAGTTTCCATTGCTGGTTTATCCGTGTAAAATTATTGATCACGGTCCATCGTCGGGTCAATTAAAAAGACCACATTCGAAGTACTTAGTCCCTGGGACAAATTACGCAATGTATAATGATTTAGGAGTATATGGCGTCCCGGGGAAGGTGAAGGACAAAAAGCCGTATAACCCAGTAGCCGCCATGAGGAAAATGGAAGACTTTACTAGAGAAGTGGGGGGTTATTCGTTCTTATACGCGGATATTTTTATGACCCGTGAAGAGTTTGAGGTTATGTTTGATCTGTCTTTGTATGAAGAAGTTCGGAGGAAGTATAAAGCGGAAGGGGCGTTCCCTCATTTATATGATAAGGTGAAACCAGAGCTAGATGTGTTTGCCATTGGTGAAGAAAACGCTATTGCTTAAAATTATACAAGAATTTTAATTATAAGAATGATATGAAACAGATTAAACCATTTTGATACTATTACCTTTTTGAATGAGTAGAAATAGTTAAACTAAAACCCGACTACTTAAAACTTTTGTGAAAAATTGTATTGCCTATGTCACCGAGGCATTATTACGAATCTATTGATATTATACTTCATTCAAATTGATTCAGCAAAGCATGATTACTGTGGAACATACAAACATTGACTGCCTTGTTGGTCTAGTAGTTAGAGTATGCTATGCGTATGGGTTCGATTCCCGGGTAGGACAAAAAATATTTGTTTATACTACATATATTTGTTTTGGAGTCTAGATGTTTTCTATGTTTAATATGTGTGTATTTACAAAAAAAAATATGATTATATATTTATATCAGTTTTTTAGTACCCATAATACAAGCTCTGCTTAGTTTGGGGTTAGATGAAGTTGCGTGTAAGATGTCCGAAATATTACTTTATTTATGTACATACATAGATTACCAAAACCCGTCCTTTTTGTTTCGCCGTAGCCGAGGATCGAACTAAGTGGAGTGCTATTGGAGAGGCCTATGTCCAGCAGTGGACTGTGATAGGCTAATGATGATGATGATGATGGGTAAAACCTATCTGATACGCCATATATACTATCTGCCAGTGCAAGTACCATTATAATTACTTCATCAGTTTCCAAGATTATCCGGAATGAATAGACAAACATTGCAAAACAATCACATTTAAATAAAACGAGGGAGCACTACAGAGATCGCACCTACCTTCAATCTCTGGCTTCCTGATGCATACTTCCGTTGCATTTCATAAAATTCCACAGTTTATTGGATAGCGTGGAAAAAGATGTTACATTATAATATTATTTAAATCAAAATATAAGTATGTTTGCACTTTCAAATCCTTGTTCTAGAGCGATTTTTTTTTCTAAATTTATTAAATAGTTAGCGGTTTTATACGCGATAATGGCCGTTTTGTCGTTGCGGTTTTATACGCGGTAATAATGGCCGTGGTTCTGCCGTTAACATCACTAAACTAACCTTCACTAAAAATTTGTTGTTGGATTATATACCTAAATTTCATAGGTTTACAGCCCATTTTTCGATATTTCAAATCTTATAGTCGTCACAAAATAAGAAGCCCGTTTTGACATTTGTCATTTGACATGCCGCATGTAAGAAATTGAAAAATCAAATTCATAATCATATTTAATTACTATGTTACCCATACACTATCACAACGCGTATCATAAATAAGCATCATGTTTAACTTGATATTGAAAAATTGCACTCAAAAACACGAATTAATCGTATTAGTTACGCCACGATGACAAATGTCAAACCGGGCTTCTTATTTTGTGACGACTATAGCTATTCTTGTTTTGAACGTTCAAATGTGTAATCGAGTAACGTAATAATAGGCATATCCGATTAAATTAAACTCCTAATGTTATATTATTTTAATTTTGTGGATTCATCAATCAAAATCAGAATTATATAAATTATAATGTCTTTATGTGATATACCTATAGCGAATATTGTTTTGTTATTAAAGTGCAATGTTCGATCAATGTAAAGTATGTTTATGAATTTATATCAGTTGTTTAGTACCGATAATACAAGCTCTGCTTAGTTTGGGACTTAATGATGTTGTGTGTAAATGTCCAAAATGTTTGTTAAGGATGTATAAGTAATAAACAACAAGTTTCCTTTGAACTTTTAGTGGGTTCTGAACTCAATATCCAAACTTGTAAAGTTGAAAAATGGACTTTATGTTAATGAGTTAAAGTTTATAACCCAATAACAAATTTTAGTGATGTTGAGCAAAGAATCACAACCAATGTGTCCAATTCCAAACTACAATTTATCTCTGTACCAAATTTCATCTAATTTACTTCAGTTGTTACTGATTGAAATAAAATAATAGTTTAGGTTCAATCTCAGGCCTACTAAATAAACACATTTTGGAGCATATAAGCCCAAGTCGTTTCGGAGGATAATGGCAACTGTGACACGAGCATTTTAATTGGATATTTTTTTTGGGTCTATACCGCTAGTCACTTTGAGTTGTTCCATAGTGGTACAAATGAGTTTTTTGTCCCAGTAGCCCCTGGAGCAAGGGACACCAGTATTTCGGTTTGCTATTCAGAACTTCATAATAAGAACAGATTTAGAATATTTTTAATTTCTAAGACTTCTCGATTCTATAGAAATTTAAAGATAAAAATCATATCAAAAATTCGAAAAAGAGATTGTTCATTTGTAAACCTTTGCCTCTTTCATCATCATCATCGTTATCATCGCCATTTAATAGTCCACTGATGGACATGGGCCTGTTCTTACTAAGTAGGTTTTGGTCTACTATACCATGATGGCCAGATGGGTTGGTATATAGTTGGTTTCAAGTTTTCCTTCTCATTGCAAAGCTAAATAATTTGCTCACTTAGTTTTTATATATATGTGTGTAAGCCTTCCTAAGTGACTCGACTCTGCCTGATGGTAAGCATGAGTAGGGGTCACCATCCTCGTTGTGAGTACATACAATACAGCATGGTGATCTACAGTACGAGGGCCTTTTTTTTTACGAGGTGGGAAATCCACAGTACGAGGGCCTAGTGTGATACTTCTACTTCATTGGGCATCTACCCATCAGCTCTTATACCAACCAGGGTATGAATACGGGTGGTGACACTCCGTTTTCTTAATCGGTTATTACAAGCTTGAAGACAGCTGGTGTCCACTTACCTTCAAGTTAGAGATATGCCGAAACACGAAGGGATTATTGATGGCGATCTGTCTGCGGATCTTGTCGTTCATGGCGTTGACGTACGTCTGGTACACCGCCATGCACTTCTTGGCCAGGGACGAGGCGTAGTAGATGGGGATGTCTTGCAGCTCGGGGTGGAGGGACCAGTACTCGTCTGTGGAGGAGTAGAGATCAGGATATGATCACCATATAAGTGCTAGAAGCCTAATTTTTTTTTTGTCTTATTTTAAATATTTGATTTTCTTCGCCAAACGGCTGACAGGAACTGGATGCGGGAAGACGAGAATCGAACCAATTCGAGGGCAATTGGGCAGTGTCAGCGTCCTATGTCCAGCATTGGAATGCGATAAGCTGATAATTACTCGGCTCTTATTTGTATTAACACCTTTCTTCCTTGAAAAATAAATCAACTAGTCTTGGTTAACTAATAAGGTTGCCTGGAAGAGATTTCTTTTGGCAATAAGGTTGCCCTTTGTAATTCTGGTTTGTGGTGCTATCTAGCAGACTCAGAACAACAATTTGTGGATCACACAAAGTGTTGTTCCAAGTGGGATTTGAACCCACAACACTTAGCGCAGTAGAAAGGCGGCGACTACTAAACCATTAGGTCAACCGTGCAATCAATATTTTTTCGGAATGGGAATCGAATAAAAAAAAAAAAGTATATTTATGTATTTGGGGGGTTGCTGTTGCTCGCGTCCGTAGGATTTACCACCTTTTCCTAGGCCTACCCTACACGTTCCCTCCGGGTGGTGCTAAATGAGCAACAACGCCGAGTAACAGGCGGCGGTCAAATAACCTGATCCAACCAGCCTAACTAGCTTGGTCTTTAGTGTCGGTAGGAAATGACTGTCACAAACCGTAACCCTGTAGGCAAGTCTTGCAGGACCGGTGGTCTTGGCTTCATTGCCCGGACCAAGAGGTAGAAAACCTCATTAAAAATCACCCTAAGTCTACGGTGGGATACGCGCCAAGAGACTGCATGGCTGGTAGGAGACCAGTCACTAGCGACCAACCTCGACGGACCTGGCAAACGTCGTTGAAGAAGCCTTCTAGGGAGAATAGGCGTCACCTTCCTAGCGACCTGAATAATTCGGCCTTACTCGTGGGAACACATATGGATAAATTAGATAAACACAATATTGGACAAAGTGAAACTCAAAATAAGACACTTACACAACAAATTTTTCACAAGGGCCTTTTCTTAAATAGATCACGGTCCCAATCAGTAAGCGATGATTGCTTACTGCGAAATACCAGCAGTAATGACAATCAGACAAGACCAGCAACAAACTGTACAACTTCAATTAGCTCTCCTGGCTCCGACTTACTTCACCTTACAGCACCAGAGACTAACACCAAAGAAACCTCTCAAACATGGGTTGAAGTGAAAGATAGAAAGAGACGCAGAGATAGTCCAGAACACAGAAATGAACAAGTACAAAAGCAAACCAAACTCAGCACTTATTGGCTTAGTCAACCCTTAAGTACATCAAATAGTTTCAAGGAACTGGATGTAGATGTGGTTACAGAAACTAATCAAGCAGATGTAAAAAAACCTGCTAAACCTCCTCCCATCTTTGTAGATAAAGTTGAAAATATACGGCCACTGAAACTGCTACTTGAGGAACACGCTTTGGGAAATTATGAAATAAAAGTGTTAGATGACAACAGAGTTAAAATTCAAGCTAAGACATCTGAATCCTACAGAGAAATTGTGAAACAATTAGAAGGAAAAGTTACTGAGTTCTATACATACAGACCTAAGCAAGACCGAACTTTTAAAGTTGTGCTGAAATCTATACATCCATCTACAGACTCAGAAGATATCCATAAAGCCCTAAAAGAACTAGGACATGACACAGTTAATATATGGAACATAAAGCAAAAGATAACTAAAAAACCTCTACATATGTTTATAGTGGAACTCCAACCAAAAAGCAATAACAAAAAGATTTACGATGTAAAAAGCCTTTTGAATTACCGCATAAAGTTTGAACCGCCAAGGCCCACACGCAACATTCCACAATGCGCAAACTGCCAACAGTATGGTCATACAAAATCATATTGTCATCGCACACCAAAGTGTATTAAATGCGCTGGAAATCATACATCTGCCGATTGCCCCCGTAAAGAACGTTCGGACTCTGTTAAATGCGTCCTTTGTGATGGAAATCACCCGGCTAACTACTAAGGTTGTTCTGTCTATAAAGAACTCCAGAAGCAAAAGTACCCCCCACTTAAAAACAGACAAATCTACGAGCCACGGGAACAAAAAGGCTTGAAAACGATAAGCGAGCCCAAGGATAAAATTGACTCCACGAAAACATACTGTCCAACCTCCAAAAAAACTTATGCAGACGTTTTAAAAACAACTGAAAATAACATAAATTCTACCGATAGCGAGAACGACCAGAGTCAAACCAATGAAATGAAACAGCTGTTAGAAATGTTCAAACAGATAATGAACCAAATGTGCCTAATGACAAATCTCTTAACAAACCTAATGACTATTATGAACAAAAATTCAACCAATTAAAATTAGTTCTTTGGAATGCCAACGGCTTACCACAACACTACCTAGAAGTCAAAATGTTTCTTGAGACCAACGAAGTGGACATACTTCTAGTATCGGAGACACACTTTACTGGAAAAACATTTTTTAACATTCCAAAATATAAGATGTATCACACTATGCACCCCGATGGCACCGCCCACGGTGGCTCGGCTATTTTTATCAAGGAGAAAATACGTCATTATGGTACAAACTCTTACCAAACTGAAAAAAATACAAGCCACGAACATAATCGTCGAGGATGACAAAGGCCCGCTATTACTATCAGCACTATATATCCCTCCCAAGCACAACATGAAATGTGAGGATTACTCTGCTTTCTTTATTACCTTGGGCCAACGCTTTGTGGCTGGCGGAGACTTTAACGCAAAGCATAAAGACTGGGGCGCTCAAGTTACTACTCCTAAAGGTCGCCAACTTTTGAAATCAGTTCAATCTCTCGGATTAATAGTAACTTCTACTGGAGAACCAACATATTGGCCCACTCACGAATGCAAGAAACCTGACCTTGTGGACTACTTTGTTAGTAAAGGCCTTCCCTCTTCTTCAATCAAGTGTAGTTCCTGCTTTGAACTATCTTCTGACCATTCACCAGTAATAGCTCACGTGAACTCTTCAGTGGAAAACACAGAGGACAACTGCAGATTGCATAACAATAAAACCAACTGGTCATACTTTCGCGAACTCGTCGAAAACACCTTGGACTGTAAAATACCTCTCCAATCAGACGTAGATGTGATTGATGCGGTGGAACGTTTTAACAATATAATTCAAAATGCAGCATGGGCTGCTACTCCCATCTTCAATGGGAATAGTCCAAATAACAAAAGCTATCCCAAAGAGACGTTGGAATTGATAAAGGAAAAACGTGGGGCTAGAAAACTTTGGCAGACCACAAAGTATCATGTGCATAAAACAAGATTGAACGGACTGATTAAGAAGTTGAAAAAATTACTTGCTAAGCAGAAACAAACTAGCACAGAAAATTACCTCAGAAGCCTTGATGTGACACCAGCCACTGACTATTCCCTTTGGAAGGCTACAAAAAAACTAAAGAGGCCTACCGTACACCGATCACCTATAAAAAAGGAAAATGGTACCTGGGCAAAGAGTGACAGAGATAAAGCGGAAGTATTTGCGACCCATCTGTCTGAAATTTTTACCCCAAATGACGATCAGGGTTCCTCTAAGTTGAATGAAGTTTCAAATTTACTTACACAACCACACCAAATGGAACCGCCCATTAGGAAATTCACAAAAAGGGAAGTAACTCAAGTCATTATGAAACTCAATGCTCACAAAGCTCCTGGATATGACTTGATTACAGCCAGAGTCTTGAAAGAGTTGCCGGGTATAGGATATAAATATCTCACACAATTATTCAATGCCTGTCTTTTGAGAAACTTTATTCCGCCACAATGGAAGGTAGCTGAAATTATTTTAGTTCTAAAACCTGGTAAAGATGCTACTGATGTGAGATCTTACCGTCCAATTAGTCTCCTCCCGACAACGTCTAAAGTGCTAGAAATCCTGTTTCTTAGCCGCCTGGCCCCGGTTATTACAGCAGCGAAATTAATCCCTGAACATCAATTTGGCTTCAGACCTGCCCACAGCAGCATAGAGCAGGTGCACAGAATCGTGGAAAAAATAAATCATACTTTTGAGAATAAACTGTGGTGCTCTGCTGCCTTTCTGGATATCTCACAGGCCTTCGATCGTGTCTGGCATGATGGACTTCTGTATAAAGTTCTGAGGAACCTGCCCCTAAACAACTATCTTTTTATAAAATCTTACCTTGATGACAGATATTTCTATGTCAAATATGGTGACAACGTCACAAATCTACATAAAATAAGGGCTGGGGTACCTCAGGGTAGTGTGTTGGGACCAATGCTCTACTTAATGTATACTTCAGACCTACCAAACACAGAGCACGTTCTGACGGGGACCTATGCTGATGATACTGCAGTGCTAGCGGTCGACAATACAGCTACTGGAGCTTCAGATAAGCTCCAAAACAACCTAGATGAGCTATCCCGTTGGCTAAAGGACTGGCGAATAAAGGCTAACGAAACTAAATCAGTGCACGTAACATTTAGTTTACGCCGTGATACGTGTCCCGAGGTTGAGCTCAATCATATCAAAATACCACAGGCTGATGACGTAAGATACTTGGGTGTATACCTGGACCGCAGGCTGACTTGGAGAAAGCATATTGATACCAAGAGAAAAGCACTAGATCTGCAACTCTGCAAACTGCAATGGCTAATGGGCAGGAAATCACAATTACATCTAGAAAACAAGCTGCTTCTCTACAAGTGTATCTTAAAACCTATCTGGACCTATGGCATTCAGCTGTGGGGAACAGCTTCGTCTTCGAACATAGAGATCCTGCAACGATTTCAGTCAAAGACTCTGAGAATGATAACTGGAGCACCCTGGTATATCACAAACACGCGTCTCCACAAGGACTTGAAAATTGAAACCATCAAGGAAGAAATAGCAAATTCTCTTCATAAATACTCTGAAAGGTTGAATCGCCACCCAAATCTTCTGGCAAGAGAGCTGATGAGCATAGAACCAAACTCAACTTTTAAGAGGTTGAAAAGACGTGCTCCTCAAGACCTGACCGCATGAGGAGATAGCGCCAATATGGACATATCACAGGATATTGTGCCATACACGCCTATTTCATAACCATATAAATATCCAGCTCAATGTCGTAGAGACAGATCGCAGGACATAGATATTACAAAAAAAAAAAAAAAAAATATATTTATGTATTTATATCAGTTGTTTAGTACCCATAACGAACCAAGCTCTGCTTAGTTAGGAACTAGATGATGTTGTGTTTAAGATGTCCGAAATATTTATTTATTTTATTTATATCTTTGGGTAGCAGTCAGCATTATAATAAATACGAACCAAGTATGAGGAGTAGCTCCTGAGCTCGTCCCAGCGCGAACACAGGGATGAGACATCGTCCCCCTCTCTGTACGATCTCACTGACGAGGCCTGTGAACCTGCTCTCGCGTTCTTCTCGCTTCTCGTGGATATGGGTTCCGTAGGTAGACTCCTAAAACAATTTGGAGGTTACTAGCTTTTTCTTTTTAAGACTGCACTAGGAATAACTTGATTTTACAAACATAATTCAATCGAACAAGAAATTAACGGTATACACTTTGTATCAATATTAATTCCTTGCAGATTTTAAACGCTATGCCAATTGAAATCAAAGTGTCATTTTCAGGCACTTTTGAAATTTTTTATCAATGACTCTAGTTGCTTGATTCCAAAATGAAATGAAAAAAAATACAGATTTAAATTCTTTGTGAACATTATCTATACATATGAATAAAACTGCAAGCCGTGGGAATGTAATGATTGGGCTAACAGTATCACACTCCCCAACGTAATTCGACAGCAAGAATCCTGTCATTATGTCGGATGGTGTTCTGTGTGAGGGTAATACTGCCCCGGTCGAGACGGACCATTGGTGCTGAAATCAGCGTGGCTCTACTACATACTAGGTAGCCTACCTGTTAGGAACATATATATCTTGTTCCACGGAGGACTTTACATACATACATGAAACGGACATAAAGAACACCCATAGTTCTTCATTATGTCATCAACTAGCCGATGAAAGTCCCGTCAAAGTCGGTCCAGCCGTTCCAGAGATTAAGACTAGCTTTATCCCGCAGCGTTACTCGTGATTACACAAGAACCGCGGTCAACACTGCAGGGTTTAGCTAATAAATAACATATATTCATACCGTAATCAATACATCTGGATGTACAGTGGGTATTTCAGCCGCCATTAAATGTCTGTCCTCTTGTCTCGAGAAGTCGCCTGTGTACAGTATCTGGAACAATTGACAATGCATTATTATATGTTTATTATAATTATAATCATTTTCTTTTATTATATTTATAGGAAAATATTATTACTATAACAATAATACCTTTGGACTTCTTAATGAACTGTAAACAGACTTACCTGTACAAATAATTAAATTAAATTTGAAAATTTAAACAGTTTATAATTTCAAATGAACAGTTATTTATTTAACTTTTAGGGTTCCGTAGCCAAATGGCAAAAAACGGAACCCTTTTAAACTCGTCATGTCTGTCTGTCTGTCCGTCCGTATGTCACAGCCACTTTTTTCGGAAACCATAAGAGCTATACTTTTGAAACTTGGTAAGTAGATGTAATCTGTGAACCGCATTAAGATTTTCACATAAAAATAGAAAAAAAAAAGCTTTAGGGCTCCCCATACTACGAAAAGAAACTCAAAAAAAAATTTTTCATCAAACCCATACGTGTCTATGGATATATGATCAGATCAAAAATTATGTTGAGGTTTCAAACATCATTTTTTTCTAAACTGAATAGTTTGCGCGAGAGATACTTCCAAAGTGGAAAAATGTCCCCCCCCCCCCCTGTAACTTCTAAAATATAAGAGGGTTAAATTTAAAAAAAAAATATGTACATTACCATGCAAACTACCAACGAAAATTGGTTTGAACGACATCTAGTAAGTAGTTTTTTTTTTAATACGTCATAAATCGTAAACTGCAATTCACCTTTAATTCAATCAATACACTATTAAAAAAACATCGATCCACGTTACAACGAACTACAAGGACTTTTATATGATGTTACTTGCTGATACGGAACCCTTCATGGGCGAGTCCGACTCGCACTTGGCCGCTTTTTTATTGTCTGTTTGTTTCGGTTAATCTATCTGAAAGTTATCTGAGGCCAAACGAATCAGAACTTGTACTAAGGATACTAGACAACTAATATAAATTTGCACGTCTTTACTTTTTTGTAAATACATACATATTATACATAGAAAACACTGAAACTCCGAAACAAAATATTTGCAGATCGTACAAACAATTAGTGGGAATCGAACCCTAGAGCTCAAGCACAGCAGTCGCATACGCTTCCACTACACCACCGGGGCACACAAACATTTAGCCTGTGTGAGAATCGAACCCAAACTAACAAGCACATTATTCTATTACTTTCGGTATACCTTGACTCCAGCGATCTCAATCATGAACATGGCAGCTCCCAACACATGGCCAGCATTGTACGCCCAGAATCGAACCCCCCTCACGTCCTTCTCTTCGTGGAAGTTGATTGTCTCGATACGGTCCATTGAGTTCTCCAGGTCTGACTCAGTGTATAACATTTGTTCTGTTGATATATTGCTGTGGAAAACAAAACAAAATTTAAAAAAATGTTTAGGCAAATCAAAGAGACTACTGCGGCTGATGGAAAGCATGAGTAGAATCTAAGACCTCTACGGTCACCATTCTCAATGTAAGTACAGTTATGCCGAGCAGTTAAAACCTGGAACTCTCTACCAGCGCATGTGTTTCCTTCCTTCTATGACCCTGGGTCCTTCAAGCGGCGTGAAAAAACATCTGACTAGGCCGCCATAGTGTGGGTCACCGTGGTGCACTGTTCGCTGTGGCAGTGAGGAGGTAGGCCACCACTTCTGAATTCTGTTCATGCTTTCCATCAGAGGCAGGGCAGAGTCATTTTGGCAGCTAATACAAAAAAACAACACAATGCAGCATGGCGACAAACACAATGGAGGCTTAATGAGATTCTTCAGCCTCATTGAGCATTCGGTCTCACACTCACCAACGAAAGACGAATACTGTCGTTTCTAGGATGGTCTTCTGTGTGAGGGTAGTATTGCCCCGGTCGAGCCGACCCATTCCTGCTGAAATTAGCATGGTTCTACTACCTAGAGATTTAGCTACTAAAACCACTTGGTGACATAAAAATTTAGTTCAATCCGGGAATCAAACATCAGCACAATCAGTTGACTTCTCTCTCTGGAGTCGATCCCTCATGTCTGAGGATCATGGTCAGCTTCAAAGTTGCATCTGGAACGGATGATCTTCCTCCACCGGTTTCTGTCCAGCGCGTCTCTTCAACTGAGCAGAATTTAGAGGTCAACGAGTCCTTCACTTGATCGGTCCATCTTGTTGGTGAACGACCGCGCGATCTTTTGCCTTCGGTGTGCCCAACCACGATCATTTTTTTCTAGATTTCAGTTGACTTACCTAACTTTAATATAATCGGAGACAAGCCATCGATAAATGGCTTTTGTGGCGTGGGTCATGAACACGCGGCCCTTGAACGAAGTCTTCGTCAGAAACCATGGCAGGGCACCGCTGTGGTCAAGGTGGAAACTGCAAAGGAAACAAGTTTTGTTTATATGATATGATGCACTCCTAGCAGGTTTGAGACACTTCAGTTGGTCTGTACGGAGAGCAGCAAACTATCCAGGAGAAATTTTCCAGTCGATTCGTTTAGATAGAGTCGCTGTCGGTCACACCCACACAGTATTGCGGTTATAGTTGTCATTCATTTAAAGTTTTTATAATTAATTTAATAGGTTTTCATTTTTATAATCAGAAAAAGTCAATAGCACTATAAGTAAGCAAATACAATAACAACCTGTAACGTCCCACTGCTTGCAGGGCTCGGGTGTCCTCTCAGGAGAGGGTTAAGGCCATACGTCCCCACGCTGGCCAAGTGCGGGTTGGGGACTGGCATCACATGTTGTGGATACGTAATCTTGATGTTGGATTTGGATTGCCTTCTAATAAGCTTCACGGCTGCTATCTTATGGTAACAACTGGGACCAACTACTTAGAGAGACCTCCAAATCACCGAATAGTTCATAACTTGCCACAAACGGTCACCCATCGAGGCCTGACCGCGCTGTCGTTGCTTACCCTCGCTAAGGCCACTTGGCTGTGAGAGCTTCTATTATAAGTATTGCTTTAAAGAAATACTCACTGTGAAATAAGAAGTAGGTCCACTTCATCAGCTTCTATCAGGTCTACAAAGGGTAAGGCATCCATGCCAGATAACCCAGGGTGTATGCCACAGTCCAACTAGAAAAAGAATATTATATGTATAAAACAATTAGGAAACAATTACTCCTTTTTTTTTTTTTTTTTTTTTTTTTTTTACGTGTGGAAATCCCCGCGGACCGTCACCCCGTCGGGGGTTACGGCGGGGTGGTGTGTCGGACTCGAACCGACTAAAACCACACGGTGTGACCCTCTCTGCGCCTTTGTATTGGAAGGAGTCCAGGGAGGGGATTTCCTTCTGGACTCCAACCGGCGCCTGCCCGCACTGTTGCGGGCACCATCTCACAATTTACTCTCTAATTAGGCAACGTCCGGTCACACG
This sequence comes from Phragmatobia fuliginosa, assembly GCA_932526445.1. Classification (NCBI taxonomy): domain Eukaryota; kingdom Metazoa; phylum Arthropoda; class Insecta; order Lepidoptera; family Erebidae; genus Phragmatobia; species Phragmatobia fuliginosa. Next base: position 19,806,929 of record OW052072.1, on the reverse strand, counting down.
CGGACGTCGCCCCCTCGCGGTTGGCCTCTACTGCGGACGGACGGGAAACCCGTCCCGCCCATCCGCGGCCACTCTCAGGGCGGCATGAGACGCAGGTATGCGCGCCTCCGCCGCCCGGGGCGCCGGCGGCGGATCGGGTCCGAGTGGATATCGTCCTCCCGGGCCTTCTCCGCCACCTCCTTCTGCAAGATTACATCCTCGCAGAAGGTTGCGACCGCGGTAAAACAACTGTCGCTGCCGGCCATCGATCTTATGACGGCCGGCAGCGAGAGATCCCCTCCGATGACTGCAGTGAGGACCCGGCGCTGCGCCGCCCAAGCGGGGCAGACCGCCAGCGTGTGCTGGGCCGTGTCCTCACTGCAGTCGCAGTGGTGGCAGGCGGGACTCGGTTCCCTCCTAGCGACCGAGTGCAGGTACTTTCCGAAGCAACCGTGCCCGGAAAGTACCTGCGTCAGCCGGAAGGAAAGGGTCCCGTGCTGCCGCCCTGCCCACTCCGCGATGACCGGCTGAAGAGCCTCCACGGCGGCGAAGCCAGCGCGTGGGGTCTCCAGCCGGAACGACCATCTCTGCATGGTGGCTCGGCGAGCGGCTTCGCGCCACTCGCGCACGTCCTCGGGCGGAGGGCGAAAGCCGTTCTCCGCCCGGAAGTCAGCCACTCGCCGATAAACTTCGGCGAGCACTTCCGCCTCCAAATCCCACGGGGGTGTTCCGGCCAAGGCGCACGCCGCCTCGGTAGATACGGTGCGGTATCCGCGTATGGCTCTGACCGCCAATACCCTCTGGGGGCGCCAGAGGCGCGCCCTATTCTGGGCGGACAGAGCCGCCGCCCACACCGGTGCACCATACAGTGCCATCGACCGGACAACCCCCGTGTACAGCTGCCTAGTGGGGACACTGGCCCCGCCCAAATTGGGCAGAAGTCGCCCTAGGGCGGAGGCAGTGCCCACCAGCTTAGGACCAAGCTGTCGGAAGTGCTCGTCGAAGAGCCACCTACCGTTGAGGACCAGACCCAGGTACCTCATCTGGGCCCGGACCGGCACGAGGACCGAGTTGACCACAATGGAGGCGCCGGCGGGCGGACCGCGACGGGGCCCATTAAATAATAGGGCCTCCGTCTTGTCCAGGGCCACCCGCAGACCCAGCGCCTCGATGCGCCCGACCACCCGGGAGACTCCTGTGGTGGCCAGGCGCGCCGCCTCCTCAAAGTTTGCCCCCCGGGCCGTGACTAGGGTGTCGTCTGCGTAGCAGATTACACCCAGCCCGGGGGGGAGACGCCCTCGTAGGGCCCAGTCGTATCCCATGTTCCACAGGAGTGGTCCTAGGACAGACCCCTGTGGAACACCGCACGACATGGCCCTGCGTCTCAAGGCGCCATCTCGGTCCTCGTACTCGACGGTACGCTCCTCTAAATAGTCTGCCACCAGCCGCCTCAGGTACCCTGGCACTCCGTGGTATTGGAGTGCGGCCCTGATGCAGCCGAATGGCAGACTATTGAAGGCGTTGGCGATGTCCAATGACACCGCCAACACCACTCCGCCGCCTCTCACCGCCTCTTCGGTCACGGCCCTCAGGCGCAAGATCGCGTCGACCGTCGAACGCCCTTCTCGGAAGCCGAATTGGGCGTCCGACAGGTCGGGCCCCACCTCGCTGAGGTGCCGGACGATGCGGGCAGAGAGAACCCTCTCGAACAACTTACCCGCCTCGTCCAGCAACACGATGGGCCTGTAGGCCGCGACCGAATCGGCAGGCCGTCCATGCTTTTGAATCAAAACCAGCTTCCCGCACTTCCAACGCTCAGGGAAGCGTCCGGACGCCAGGCTAGCGTCCAACACTCCCCTGAGGTGGTCCGACATGTAGTCGAGGGCACGGGCCATCACTCGGGCTGGAACCCCGTCCGGCCCGGGGGCGGTGTTCTTGGATCGAATCCGCAGAACAGCCGCCCCTACCTCAGATTCCCTGACAGGCGGAACATCACCCACGCTGCCCCGACGACGACCACGACGGGCCATCGACGGGGGTGTGTGTTCCGCCCGCTGCGGGAATAGGCCCTCGACCACTTCCTGCAGGAAGCTGGGCTGGAGAGTCTCCGTAAGGGGGGGGCCCGACGTGCGGAGCTTGTTACGCACCGCACGATAAGGGCGACCCCAGGGGTCACGCTCCAGACTCTCCAGCATCTCTTTTCTGCTCGCGTCTTTGGCGCGGCAAATGGCCAGCCTCAGAGTTTCCCGAGCTGCTCGGTACTCCTCGTGAAGCCGGTCCACCTCCTCACCGCCTCCGCGGTGACGTCGCCGACTCCGGGTGTGGGACCTCCGGGCACGTACGCAGGCCGCACGGAGGTCCGCCAACTCCTGGGACCACCAGTAGACCTCCTTCCGAGGAGGCCGACGGCCACGAACGCGGGGCATGGCCGCATCGCAGATGAGCGTTAACGCATCGGCGAAGCGACCAGCCCCCACGTCGACCTCCTCGGTCGGGGCCTGCGGAGACAGCCAAGAGCAAACAATGGCCGCCTCCTCTAGTAGGTCCCTGTCCAGCTTGGCGACAGCCCACCGCGGAAAACGGGAGGGACGCCGCGCCGCGTGACCCCTACTGGCGTCCTGGGACCGGGAGAGCTCAAATCGGATATAACGATGATCCGAGAGCGTCTCAACCTCTTCCAGGACACTCCAGTTCCTTACTCGTGCGGCGACTGCAGGGGTAGCGAACGAAAGGTCCACTATCGACCCCCCCTGCTGTCGCACGCACGTGTTGGTGGCGCCCCTGTTCAGCAAACAGAGGCCCACCGACGCCGCCCATTCCTCGACGGCTTCGCCCCTGGCGTCCGTCGCCGGGGAACCCCACGCAATGGACTTTGCATTGAAGTCCCCCAGCACGAGGACGTGCCCAGACACCAATCGCCGTATCGAGGTCTCCAAGTTGTTGAGGAAGACCTCGAAGTCGCTCAGACTCCGGTTGGGGGAGAAATACACACCATAAATGGTGATTCCCCCCCATTCGACGGCAACATATCCGGTACCCTTGTCTTTTAGCGACAAGGGCGGGGAATGAGCCGCCGTGGAGCTGACGACTGCCACGGAGCCGTCCCAGTCACCCATCCAGTTTGGACGGGGAGGGACAAAATAGGGCTCCGCGACTACGGCAACACCTATAGACCACTGCGCCATGGTTTGCAGGAAAAGATCTTGCGCCGCGGCACAGTGGTTGAGGTTCGTCTGGACCAGGAGGTTGGAGACTTGATCCATTACTGGATCGTCTCTACAACCCCCTCCATGGGCGACGACGTCGTCGCCTGATTGACGTCGGAGGCAGCCTGGGTCGCCGGGCTAGCCTCCGGCGTCTGCCGAGAAGCGCGGGGAGGCTTGCAGCCCCCCTGCCCCATCTGGTGATTGGCGGGCTTTTTACCCGCCGCACACATCGGGCAGTGAGGGGCGGCAGAGCATTCTGCCGCCTTGTGCCCGGTTTGACCGCAGCGGAAACAAAGTTCGCTGCAGTCAAAACAGCTCTCGCACTTGGTGCGAGTGTGTCCCGCGACGAGGCACTTGTAGCACCTCATCGGCCTCGCGGCCAGAACCGTGATTCTGGCATTCACGAAGCCGACGAGCATGCTCCCGGCGTCGGCCAAAACTTTGGCCGCCGCCACGGGACAGCTGACCCACACCGAGCCGAGGCCTCCCGGGCCCGGCCGGACGGTGCCGACTCGGATGGTGCCCGCGGCGCAGCCAGTCTTCTCCACGACTGCATCGCGGACATCCTCCGACGTGATGGAGTCGTCCAGACCCGAAATGCGCAGTTCCGCGCACTTGGTGGGCCTGGCGACCTTGACACCGTCCTGGGCGGCAAACACCTCCCGCAGCCTCTCGGCGAAAGTGTCGGCCGTCTTGGCGCCCTCAGCCCCCGGGAACTCGAATACTCGAGCTCCCGTCTGGGCGCGGCGCAGCCTCATCCCCGCAGCCCCGAACTCAGCGGCGAGCCCGGGACGGGCCCCTTTGAACAGGGCCGCGTAGGTGAGCCCGCCAGGAAACAATTACTCCTACACCAACATACCTTACATTTAAGGAGCCACTTAGACATTTGGGTAACCTAGTGATATTTTCATTTTTTCTAAACTTTAGGAGACATTTAAGTACTTAAGTTTATCATCATAATCAACAGCCTTTAAAAGTCCAATGCTGGACATAGGACTCTCCTTAGCAAGGAGGTATTGGCCTACTATACCACGCTGGCCAGACTGCTTGGTATAGGGTTGGTTTCAAGTTTTCCTTCTCTTCGCATTGATGTTGTCTTGCGTAGGTTATCGCTTAGTCGCCTTTTAGTACACCCGCGGTATAAATGGGGGTGGTGACACTGTATTCTTAATCACCAGTCACCACACTGACATGTTAATAAAAAGAGTAAAAAGTATTCATAACAAAAAAATCTCTAGTTTCACATAGATCAATATTTACCATTATCTTTTTGCCTTTGAACTCCAACATAATACACGATCTGCCCACTTCTTGACCAGCACCACTGAAAAACAGTACACAAATGTAATCTAGAAAATGTGATTTAGAGCACCAGGTGGAAGTCCAGTTTGTACAAAATATATCCAACAGTGACAAACTTGTTGGTCTAATACACAGGTATTGTGAGTTTAACTCAAATTATGGATAACACTTTGTGCACTCCAGAATTCTGAGTCTGGGTGCTCTTCGTGTCCCTTTCATTTATGTTTGTAAAGTCTCCGCAACACAGAGTGTATGTATATGCCTAAATCGGGAATCATATTTTTAAATAAAAAAAAAAACACACTAAATGTGTAAGAAAGTCTAAAATTTATGTAGCCTGAGTTACACCTTATAACATCAGTGGAAGTGACATCAAAATCAGTCCAGGGGTTCAAGAGATTAGAGTGAACAAATCGACAGACAGACTAAAAATTATGAATGTTTTGTTGAAATTCATCATAATGATAGTAAGTATCATGATAAAAAATTTAAAATAGATTTTTTGAGATAAATAAATAAAGAAATATTTTTCGGACATCTTACACACAACGCCATCTAGTCCCAAACTAAGCAGAGCTTAGTTTTGCCTGCAGTTGTACAACAAAAACTGCAGGCAAACCACAGAGTGCAGTTAGTTGTGTGATAAGCACAAACATTTGCTGGGTATTTAGATGTAAGTTTTCCAAAATCTATACATAAAATGATCCATTTTTGAAATGTTGCATCTGAAAAATTGAAAAAATGACTTTCGCCATAGTTTTGATTAGAAAAAGGCCCATCCAATAGTCTGTCTTATTACGTGAAGTTTATATTTACTAGCTATGAAAAATAGATGTTGACCGATTCGCACACCTAACCAATATGAACACAAATTTCATGAGAATCGGACAAGCTATTTCGGAGGAGTTTAATTACAAACACAGAAGATATAAGATAGATAATAGAAGTTGTTGTTTGCACTTGTTCATTATTTTGATGTACTTTTGTGTACAACAGTATTAAATTGCTGTACCATAAAGTTTTTTCTATTCTATGAGATTCTGTTAAGCTTCAATAAAGAAGCAGATGTGTGAGATGTCTCAAGTTATCATTAATAATATCAGTTCTTCATAAATTAACATATAATCATAATAAAACAAGTATAATTGGCAGTATTAGAGTTCATATATAACCTGGTGTAAGTGTGCCCATGTCGTTTGATTAACGAAATTTATCATAATTTTCTATGTGACCGTGTTAGAAATGATGACACTATTTTTTTTTAAAAAGTCCCCATTTAGAAAGACACACTTTTCCCAATGTTTGAGTCATTTTTTAAACCCCTCAAAAAATGGAATTTAACAATATTAACTACATGGTATTTTTTTACCAGAGAGAAAATTATCTTATCCAGCTAATTAGAAAAAGGATTTCTTAATCAGTGAGTACTTAAAGTGTGAAAATTTAAATTTTCGAAATATTACTAAAAATATTAATTACAGTGGTCTTATAGAGAGTTGGTCACTTTCTTCCATCGGCACGGGGTCAGTGCCCTTCCTCGGGTTCGTAGTCATTGCTAATACTTATAAAAGAACACTAAACAAAGATAAAATACTGATATGAAGTAGTTCGGCCACAATACACTAAAACTTATGAGCAAAACAATCACAACACAACAGCCGGTAAAAGACAGGTTATAACAATGTTGCCATGCTAAAATTTTGTTAACCACTACAATTTACTACTACTACTTCGTAAGTTTCCACTCCTTTTACCCAACTGCGCTACACAAAGGAAGGTTATATGTGTACCAGCCCATATGTACCTGTAGTGATGCAAGTCGTTCAGTGGAAAAACTGATATTCACCGGTTGAACTAGTAACCTACCTCAAATAATATTGGGAATTAGGCTAGGAAGATGATGTACCTGTACCTTTATGATACTATTTAAACCAAACGCGTGGACCGATTATGATAATTGACAAGTCAATTAATTTCTTATGACATTGTGAATATCATAGGCAGTATAAAAAAGGGGCCAAGTGCGAGTCGGACTCGCCCATGAAGGGTTCCGTATCTACAAGTAACATCATATAAAAGTTCTTGTAGTTCGTTGTAACTTTGATCGATGTTTTTATAATAGTGTATTGAATGAATGAAAGGAAAATTGCGGTTTACGATTTATGACGTATTACAAAAAAACTACTTACTAGATCTCGTTCAAATCAATTTTAGTTGGTAGTTTGCAAGGTAATGTACAACTTATATTCTTTTAGTTTTATCACTCTCTTATTTTAGAAGTTACAGTGGAGGGGGGACACATTTTCGACTTTGGAAGTGTCTCTCGCGCAAACTGTTCAGTTTAGAAAAAAATGATTTCATAAACCTCATTATCATTTTTGAAGACCTATCCATAGGTATGGGTTTGATGAAAAAAAAAGTTTTGAGTTTCAGTTCCAAGTATGGGGACCCCCAAAACGTGTTGTTTTTTTTCTATTTTTATGTGAAAATCTTAATGCGGTTCACAGATTACATCTACTTACCAAGTTTCAACAGTATAGTTCTTATGGTTTCGGAAAAAAATGGCTGTGACATACGGACGGACAGACAGACAGACAGACATGACGAATCTATAAGGGTTCCGTTTATTGCCATTTGGCTGCGGAACCCTAAAAATGAAAATACTCATCCAATTTTGGACGCCACAAAATTGACGAACTAGGTAAGTCAAGTATGGTGTCGTTCAATAGATATATCATTTTAAGGGGTCTCAAATCCTTTTTCACTCAAAATTACTGGAAATAATCTATATCTATTTAAAGTTGTTGGTAACAATTCTTACCAATAGGCTGTTAGACAGACCCGATATAAATACAGTAATGTTATGTTGACATAATTATGGTCTTGAGGATAAAGAAATACAGAGAAAATCTAGACAAAAAAAAACTAATGAAGTACCAAGCAAGCTGGATGGTGATTCTCTTTTGTCTCTTCTTTTTCTGTTATCTCCTTTAACTCTTTTATCTTCCATAAAAAGGCACAAGTGTGTTGATTCTCTTTGTGTCCCTTCCTATTCTAACTTCAAGGGGGAGCTAGCCTTAAAGGAACCTTAACAGCCCAAAGCTGGAAGTAGATCTTTCCTTAGAAAAGAGGTCTCCTGACACTCGCTAAAACTGCTTGAAATCAGTTTCTGTGCGGCGTGCGGTGAAATTACTGCGATCAAGCCGGAACATGTGCCAAAACATGGCTCTCATACGAGTACATTATGAAAGACAAAAGAGAGAAGTATCAGAATGATAAGAGAAAATCTCTTACAATAATTTTTTATCTATTTTTAACAACTAAGAAGTGAAGACTATTTAAGCCTAATGAAGCTAGAAAAAGTAGGAATGTATTTAAGTTAAAATGAAAGATAGCTTCGTGAATCGTGATAGATTCTAACAAGACCCGGGAAGCGAGTAGTTATCTACCGCACTTTTTGTAAATAAATGATTGTTTATATAAACAGCGGTCGCTATCAACCTAAGTTACCTATTATGCCAGTATTTAGTTTCAGTCCTATCTCGCACATCACGCCTACACATCGTTTCACAATGTTAATCACAAGAAAAACGCTCTTGAGAGCATGTGTTTTACTGTTATGTTTAGTGGCAGGTAAGAAAAAAAATCAGTGAAAACTAAATATTTAAGTTTTCTTGTCCGCGTCTTGGTCTCGGGATCGGCATAAAGCGATGAGAGTTTCCCTGCGTTACTTAAGGGCCACCGCACACTAGCTACTTTTAGCATCGGCGGCGGCTTTTTTAGAAGCTAAATACGACGACCGATCGCTCTACAACGCACACTTAAAAACGCCAAACGCGGAGATTGAGTCGTTTTTTAGAAGCGCGACACAGCAGCTGATCGCCGATGCTAAAAGTAGCTAGTGTGCGGTGGCCCTAAATAAACAATTTTCTTAAATTTGCCTAAATCTGATCAAGGTACAGCGCAGCGCATCTGCATTTACCTAATTTGAATTTGGAACCATTCATATTCCCTAAAAAATTACATGCAGAATAGGTAAGTTCAGAAAGTACAAGCAGTGCTTTGCTCTCTGCGCTTATACCTACCTACCTACCAAAAATGCCTACAAATATAATAAAGCCGATTATTTATTTTCTATTTGCAGTCTATGACAGTTTACATGTGTTATACGTAAATAGAAACAATAGCTATTAGAATCTTGTACTGTTGTTCCTTGCTGTATGTTTATTATTAAATATAATCATGAGTGTTGTTTACCTACGATCATCTTACTGATGTCACGGATTGATATTACGTTAGATTTATTTAAATAGATAACCCTCGCCGTGAACTGAGATAACCCGTCATTCAGCTGCACAGACCATGATACATATTTTTTGTATCAAAATTGAACAGAATATTATTTTGCTTGCCATATGACCATTTATGGCAATCGTTACGGGATTTTGGAGCCCTACAACTCATACAAGTCTTTCAACAGATCTTCGATATATCGTCTTGTATTTCAATTGAGGAGTATATCTGATGGTATTGCTTTAGAAAATCGATGTCCAGCTGCTAGCCAAGTTTAGGAAAAGGCTCGGAGGACGATGATGATGTTTTCATTCATCTATATTATTTTACAGGTACTTGGGAACTATCGATAACGAAACTTGAAGTGCCATCGCTGATTGAATTGGGAAAAGATGCTGACTTAAGTTGTCAGTATGAGTTAGGAGATGAAGACGATGAGAACTCAATTGTTGTTAAGTGGTTCTGGATACCAGCCTTATCGGCAAGTTATGACAAAATACTGATTTACCAGAGAATAGCAGGGCGTGCTCCGATGACATTTAGACGTCGTATTTTCGGACCCATTGGTATGTAGTTGAATCTTCTTAATCCTGTAATTTTACTGATACATCTTTTAACTGCTTCGGTGGCCCAATGGTAGTGTATGCGACTGCTGTCCTTAAGGTCTCGGGTTCAAATCCTGGGTCTGACCAAATATTTGTATGATCTTCAGATATTTTTTTTCGGAGTTTGGGTGTTTTCTATGTATAATATATATAACCAAAAAAAGTATATAACCTAGTATTCTATCAGTCTATCTAGCTTTAATAATGCAAGATCTGCTTAGTTTGAGACTAGATGGCGTTGTGTGTTACATGTCCGAAATATTGGTCTGGATCTAAATATGAGTGCACGAAAAGAGATTTATTCTTTTTAGCAAATTTTCGCTGAAGCTTAAATTATAATTGTAACGATTTTAATGCGTGCTTAATATTTATTATAAAATTATTTAATTTCCTGAAATCATTGTGCTCCCATGTTGTGAAGGTTAAATAACCTTCACAAAATATGGGAAAACAAAGAAGAGCACGAACAGAAGAGACTATATTTAACTGTAATCGTAAACCATGTCGTGTTTTATGAGTTGGCAGATCGTTCTTGAAATCAATATGCTCTAAAACAGTTCCGTTACTGACTGACTGACAGACAATGCATGGCCATGACTAGTGGATGCGGGAAACTGGAATTTGTCACGTATTCCTTGAGGAGTGTAAGCAAGCACTAAGAGAGGATTTTTGAAATTTCCTCCCTTAAGTGGGTGAAAAAGGCTGTTAAATTTTTTATATGGTTTTTATTTTCATTCAGCAATTTGTTTGTGGGCGAAGCGTTGGTGAAGTTCCGTTTCTTTCTCCTTTCACATGAGATAAAATAAGCGATTTAATTTTCAGATATCAAAGGAAATGACTCTATCTCATTAATAAGTATACATCCTCTTAGTTCGGGAGTGTACGAGTGTGTAGTATCCAGCTATACGTCAGACTCACATAAAAACGAAACATTGACTGTGATTAGTAAGTATGAACTAAAAAGTAGACAAATTTATATCAACAGCCTTTAAACATCTATTCATTCCTTTTTTATATATAAAATAACGTCTATTTATATTAACCCAGGTGGAGGTACAGGTCCTGTTATAAAAATTAACGAAATCGCAGAGGAGAGTACAGAAATTAAAAAGAAAAACGAACTATTGCAAATAGAATGCACCGTGGAGGACGTAGCGCCCGCGCCAAGTCTCGGAGTTTCTGTTAATGGGTTGGTATTGACAACACAATCATTGCGGCAATAAGTAATAGTACTCCCGTCATTTAAAGTACTGCGTCTTCCTACCTTCATAGCCTTTGCCAATATCAAAGTTACTATTTCAATCGATTTGAGAGGTTGGCTACTATATCAACCGATTTTACCCGAATCTCAGAGTTTTTGCAACCATAAGGACTAACTAAATTTCATGGCAATGCGAATAGACAATTTAACTTGCTCTCTGAGCCACTAGCGTATAATACCGATAAATTCCACACTCCACGGTGTTATTGAGAATTTCTTCTAACCTGAACCTGAGACCTCTTGATCGGTAGTAGCATACGTTAATGGCTAAATCTACAAACAGTATTACTTATACTTACTTCCTCAAATTACTGCACAAGTGCTGGAAACACTTTTTTGCATACATACAACAGGTACTAGCTACATACTAGCAGTGGTTACAGAATACAGCATTTTTTTTTTTTTTTGGACATCTGACACACAACATCATCTAGTCCCAAGCTAAGCAGAACTTGTGTTATGGGTACTAAACAACTGATATAAATACATAAACATACTTTTTTTTTTGTAAATACATACATATTAAACATAGAAAACACCCAGACTCCGAAACAAATATTTGTGAATCACACAAATAATATTTGGTCCGACCCGGGAATCGAACCCGAGACCTCTTGATCAGCAGCCGCATACGCTAACCACTAGGCCAACGAGGCAGTCAATTATTAGGTGTACATATAGTAGCCGGTTTAAAAGAGCAAACTTTACACAAACTCTTCACCAAACCATCTACCCAGCATAGTGTAGTTAGCAAACCTCCTTACTGGAGAAAGGCTTACATCGCGTAGTAGACTAATAGAGACTGTTAAAATGATAAAACAAAGGTAAACCTTATAAACCAACTAAAAAGTTATTTTTATTTACAGACATGACGTAAAAACCGTTACAATCATAGAAGATAACAACCACGATGCCTTGTATAAAGCGACAGCCAACCTTATAGTTAGTGGCGATCACATACTCAATGGTGACAATGAAGTAAAGTGTGAGATGTCATTCTTTCATTCCAACGACACGGTTCTTCCATGGGTAACTACAACGAAGTTTGTAGTTATATAAAATGACTCTAACACTGAGAAAATACCGTGTCATAATATTTTATTAAATTGTTTAAAAGAAGTTGTTTATTCTTTGTTCTCTTGTTGTTTATTTAAATGAAAATATACATATTTCAGTATAACCGTTTGTTTCCTTTCAATAAGAATGGCCTGTTCTGTTCAGTTAAGCTCTGTAGTCAAACAACAGACTTGATTAAAATACTCATGTTTCTCACCTGAGAAATAAAAGAACTTACCTAATGATTGAATCATGAAAATCGGACTGTCTCTAGAAGTTCCCGATCAATAAAATTGAGCATGTGTAGCGTTCTAAAATAGATAATAGAATAAATAAATAAATATTTTGGACATCTTACACACAACATCATCTAGTCCCAAAGTAAGCGCAGAGCTTGTGTTATGGGTACTAAACAACTGATATAAATACATAAACATACTTTTTTTTGTAAATACATACATATTATACATAGAAAAACACCCAGACTCCGAAACAAATATTTGTGGATCACACAAATATTTGGTCTGACCCAGGAATCGAACCCGAGACCTATTGATCAGCAGCCGCATACGCTAACCACTAGACCAACGAGGCAGTCGCAGTCGATTAGTAGTCGCATAGAGGTTTCGGGTTCAAATCCCGGATCGGGATAAAAAGTGTTTTTCACGATTCACGCCCGTGCCTCGGAGAGCACGTAAAGCCCACGAACATCTATGGTAATCGTTATTGGGAAGTCAGTACCCTCAAATTTACTGACAACTAGTTCAGACTTCAAAATTTCAAATTTAAGTTCTCCCTTAGGGTTGCGGAGGTCCAATGCCAGTCGCTCCGTGGAAAAACTGTTAATCAGGTAAAACCGGTTGAACTAGTAGCAGACTCCAAATAATATTGGGAATAAGGCTAGAAAGAAGAATAGAAAGTAGATCTATTGTGATCTATTGGTGTCATGTTTCTCCAACACAAAGGGAACATCCTCAGGCCAGACGAGGTGATTATGCCAGCAAAACATGCACTTACAAAGAAACATGAAAATCGATTAATTTCTTGAAATAAATGTATATATGAAATTTATATTTAGAAAACTCATCGTTTTTTCGACAGATATAAAATAATCCCGTAAAACGTTTTGTTACAGGTTTCACAAGGTAATTTAGAAGTTTTATGTTAATGTCCATAAGTCGTTTTCTTTTTGTTAAAAATGTGTTTTCTATTCAACAACAAATGTCTGTTTGAACCTTCTACATATGAAAGACGGAAACTCTTCTTCTTCTTCTCTTGGTGAAATGGCAACCAGCCGAATATCAGCTATTTCTGCCAATGTCAAGTAGTTATAGTCTTCAGGTCTTCGTCGTAATGAATTTCATGATAAAAAATGTGAATGGGATGAAATGGGGACCGTCTTCCGAAAAAACAAAAAAAAAGCGGCCAAGTGCGAGTTGGACTCGCCCATGAAGGGTTCCGTATCAGCAAGTAACATCATATAAAAGTTCTTGTAGTTCGTTGTAACTTTGATTGAATAAAAGGTAAATTGTGGTTTACGATTTATGACGTATTACAAAAAAACTACTTACTAGATCTCGTTCAAACCAATTTTCATTGGTAGTTTGCATGGTAATGTACAATATATATTATTTTAAGTTTTATCACTCTCTTATTTTAGAAGTTACAGGGGGGGGGGGGACACATTTTTCCACTTTGGAAGTGTCTCTCGCGCAAACTATTCAGTTTGGAAAAAAATGATATTAGAAACCTCAACATCATTTTTGAATACCTATCCATAGATACCCCACACGTATGGGTACGATGAAAAATTTTTTTTTGAGATCTAGTTCCAAGTATGGGGACCCCTAAAATGTATTAAAGATGAAGAATAGGAAGAAAATAGCAGGACTGTGTGACATAAAATAAAATAGCTTTGATAAAATATATATTGACTTTTCTTGTAGATTGATAGAATAGAATGAATAACGAAAATAACAAACATGGTTGCTAAGGTACCTAGACATAGACCACTCTCCAAGAATATATCAATAAGGAGTATGTATATTCCTAACATCCACCTCTGTTTGCTATTCCAGCCATCTTCTTCAGTATTTCGATTCTGGGCCCATAAAGTGGTTTGGTTAGCATGTCAGCAATCTGCCTGGCTGCAGGCACATGGCAGATGGTAATGCTTCCATCCTGAATGCATTCTCGTATGAAGAACGAACGAATCCTTATATGTTTAGTTCTTTGATGGAACTCTGGTGGATTACTAGCCAACTTAATTGCCGATTCATTATCCACACATAGGGACGCAGGACATAAACATTTATTACCAGTGATTTCTTTCATGACCTTTTGAAGCCAAATAATTTCTCTGGCAGTTTCACTAGCTGCCACTATTTCAGCCTCGGTGGAGGAAATGGCAACCGTGCTCTGGCGTTTGCTATACCAAGCTATTGGTCCTCCGGCATACATGCAGAGGATGCCTGAGGTTGATCTTCCAGTTTCCATATCACCTCCATGGTCAGAATCACTGTAACATTCTAATCCATGGATATTTCCTGGCTTGTAAATGATGCCTTCATCTATTGTCCCTTTCAAGTAACGCATTATTCTCTTGACATTAATGATGTTCTCCTTTGTAGGTTTATCCAAATTGCGTGATGCAACACTGACTGCATAAGCTATGTCAGGCCTCGTGCTTGTCATCAAATAAGCTAAAGCACCAACAGCTTCACGGTACGGGAAGCGCATCATAGCTTCATCAATTTCAGCATTATTTGCTTTTAAAATTGGTGTTGGGACAGGCTTGCAATTCTCCATACGAAATCTTTCTAGTATGCGAGTGATGTACGCTTTCTGATGTAGCAAAATGGAACCATCGGAGTACCTCTTTATCTCCATTCCAAGAAAATAGTTGGCAGGCTTTACTGTTATTTTGAAACATATCCTCATTTCTTCTAGGAAGCAGTTAGCTTGTTTCTCACTAGTAAATGCAATCAAACCATCATCAACGTAAAGAGCAAGAATAAGTTTATCTTTTCCTTGTGTTCTCACAAACAAACAGGGATCAGAATAACTTTGCTTGAATCCTATTTTTACGACATAATCTGTGATGCATCTGTTCCAACAGAGTGAAGCTTGCTTAAGTCCATACAAGCTTTTCTTTAATTTGAAGACATACTTTTCCTCAGCATAACCTTCAGGCGGTTTCATGTAAATGTCCTCCTCTAATTTGCCATAAAGGAAGGCTGTGGACACATCAAACTGTAATAATTTCAGTTTCTCTCTAGCAGCAACGCTCAATACAGCTCTTATCGTGTTGCTTCTAGCAACTGGACTAAAAGTTTCATGGAAATCTATATCTTTCTTCTGAGAATATCCTTTAATGACTAGTCGAGCTTTATATTTGTCAACAGAGCCGTCAGGATTTGTCTTAATTTTAAATATCCATTTACAAGGAATAGCTTTCCGACCTTTTGGTAGTTCAACTATATCCCAAGTTTGATTTTCTCTAAGCGACCTTATTTCACTTTCAATAGCCTTTTGCCACTTTTCTTTATCTTTACATGACATTGCCTGTTTATAGGTTTTAGGCTCGAACATATTGTTAGCTTCCAAAGCCATAATATTGTCATTGAACCGTTGAGGAGGCTTTAGGTTAGCTCTATTTCTGAGGATCATCCGACTTCCTTCTCTTTCAATGTCATCATCAGACAGATCAAGATCATCAGATCCATTGCCTTGAGTGAGTTCATCTTCTTCTTCAGAGTGAATGGATTCAAACGTCGATTTATCTAGATCGATTCTTGAATCATCACCTATATCTTCATCGGCTTCAATATGATGATGAGCGCTTGATGAAATAGGTTGTTCAATTTCTTTCAATCTATCCTCCGTAACATTCCTGTTTTCAATATTTCTATCATCATTGATTACTACTTCATTCTGGAGACTTGGGAAATCATGGAACAAGTTATTCTGGATATTACTTGTAGGCTTTTCTGGTTTAAGTGTATCCTCTTTAGGTTTTCCCAGTAACGGTACTTCTTCGAATATCACGTCTCTGGACCTAATCAATTTGAATGATTCCTTGTCCCAGATTCTGTAGCCTTCGTCTCCTTCGTATCCAACAAGAATACCTTTTTGAGCTTTTCGTTGCAGCTTCTTGCGATTAGCTTTAGGGACGTGGGTGTAGCCACAATAGTTCCTACTTCATTACACGTTCTTAGATAAGCCACATATCTTATGATACAGTCAAAGATTAAGTAAAGTAATTATAGGCACGCACTATTTTAGTATATAAGCGCTATTGTTAATTCAATTAAATATACTATACTACAATATACTACCAGAGACTATCACACCACCTTGAGTCTCATTTATACTCCTCGCCAAAACATCGGCAAACTGGTGACCCCGACAATGAACAAGGAACCCGACAAACGAACGAAGAAGATGAACAAGGACATGGCAAATGCATAAAGGACCCCGAAAAAAGAAGAAACCGACATGGCGACAAAAAGAAGAAAGAACCCGAAATTTGAACAAGGACCCGAAAATTGAGCAATGAAGAAACTGACAACTGAACAATAAAGATACCGAAAATTTGACAATGAAGAAACTAATCTTGCCTTCTGAAGAAGAATATATAGTAACCTAGTATGGCACTATTGCATAAAGGACCAGCCACGTTGATGGTTCATGCAGTGAGGCTATCGTCGCTCTCCAAAAATAGCAATGATCGTTATTCAAGTCTCAGCCAACCAGCAGCCTCGGCCTCAACAGGGATACCACACACAGGACGCGACTGCTCCAACCTGGTTACCCCTTCGGCCTCATCAGCGCCCCGACTCACTGGGGACTTCACCGCAGCACCGCACACCGCTTGCGATTCCGACGCACAGGAAGCAGCGGACTTCAGCCCCGACTCACTGGGGACTGGCGGCTAACAGTTCCGACTCACAGGAACTTGCGGCATCGTGCCTTAATTGCACAGTACTCGAAATGAATTGCTGACGCTTTATCACGAATAATAGGAGTAATCTCTATGCATTCAACGCGAGATTACGACCAGAAATGTCGTGCGCAGCAGAATTATTCAGAAATAAACAAGGCCTGGAAAGGTGTTTGAGCAAAATAAAGACGTATTACGATGATTTCAGATCGCAGCTAAAGCATGATATCACTCGAATACTGTCGTTAGCCAGGAAAGAACGTTCAGATTGTTAAAATGCTGTTTACATAAATCCACACGTATTGATCAAGTAAGTTTATCGGTATGTAATTCACTAAACGATACTATAATAATTTTGCTGACTACGTAACCTTGAAATATTATAATTAATGTGATTATTGTATACTTCGTAAAAAGTGCTGACAAGTGAAGGTCGCAACTCTCGGTCATATGTTTGTTATGTATCAATTTGTATGTTATTGACATAGTTTATATTCACTACCTAGGAACTACCCCGTGATGTTAAGATTGTTAGGACATAGGTTATGTGTAATTATATATTATAGGTTATGTATATATTATTAATTTAAAATGAAGATAGTCTGAATTAACTACCGTAAATTTTTGAAAGTATGTATTTACTAAGATTTGTTATAATAATTATCCTTTCAAAAGGGGAGGACCTGTGTAGCCACAATAGTTCCTACTTCATTACACGTTCTTAGATAAGCCACATATCTTATGATACAGTCAAAGATTAAGTAAAGTAATTATAGGCACGCACTATTTTAGTATATAAGCGCTATTGTTAATTCAATTAAATATACTATACTACAATATACTACCAGAGACTATCACACCACCTTGAGTCTCATTTATACTCCTCGCCAAAACATCGGCAAAGTGGGCATAGCACGTGCAACCTAAAATTCTAAGATGTTTGATCGCTGGCTTCTTACCATACCACAATTCATGAGGTGATTTGTATGGTACGCTAGATGGCCCTGTACGATTCAACACATAGACAGTCGCATTCACAATCTCTGCCCATAAGCCATCAGAAATCTTTTCATGTGCATTCATAATGGCGCGCGCGGCTTCTACGACAGTCCTGTTTTCTCTCTCTACGCAACCTGCTTGCTCCGGGGTGTGGGGCATCGTAAACCTTTGCTTAATGCCGTTTTCAGTTAGGATATCTTTAAATTCCTTGTCAACAAACTCTCCACCGTTGTCACTTAATATTTCTTTAATGACGTGTCCTGCAACTTTGGATTCTTTTAAGAAAATTCTAAGCTTTGAGGCTGCTTCAGATTTTTGTCGAAGAAAATAGATGTGACGATAGCGTGTAAAGTCGTCTTTAAATAGGATGTAATATCGTAACTTCGAACCAATTGAATATGGAAATGGTCCGCATATATCGGTATGGATTAGTTCTCCTGGTTTAGTAGCTCTAACCCTTTTACCAAAAGATTGCTTGTGAGCCTTTCCATAAACACATCCTTCGCAAATATCCGATTGTTTATTCTCCACTTTTAATCCTAGCTCTTCTTTGATGACCTGACGAACGTGTCTCTTATTTTGATGTACTAGCCTTTCATGATAAATTTGTAATGGATTTGACAGTAATTGATTGAGTTCATGATTTTTAGGCTTGATACAGATAAGCTCTAGCTTAAATAGTCCACCTTTTATTTTTCTAGTCCCAATTACTTTGATGTCTCCATTTACTTTTACTATACATTTTTTAGGCGTAGACTCAAACGTACTCTTGTATGAGTTATCATGTGCAGAAAGTACGGAGAATAAGTTTTTTCTTATTTTTGGAACATACCAAACGTCCTTGAGTAATATGTGCACAATTTTTCCATTGACGTTGGATTCAGCTCGAATATTGCCCATTCCAATGGCTTCAATGGTTTGCCCATTCACCGCAGTCACCGTATGTGAACTCTTGAAGTGCTCGAAGCTTTCGAAGAAGTCGCCTCTATTTGTAACATGGCTTGTTGCTCCGTTATCAACGTACCAGTTATCTTTATCATAAGGCAATCCATCATCCAACGCTAACACTGTCAGATTTACATTTGAGGTTTGACCGTTATTTGATGGTTTTGGTGGGCGTCCATCATTTATCCATTTTCGACATTTACGTACTGCATGTCCAACTTCTCCACAATAATTGCATTTAAAAACTTTATTCTTCTTCTTTGTCTTCACTGATAAGACTTCTTCAGTATTTTCCGTTTCTACTTTACTAGTCAATGCTTTTTCGTAGGCACTTAGTTGCGAAGTTAAATTTTCTACTGTCCGATCGTCTTTTGTTATTAGGAGCCAACTTGACTTGAAAGCGAAATAATCTTTTGGTAAAGTTCCAAGTATTTTACAAATAAGTAAAATTTCGGGCAAATTTGCATCAATTTGGCTTTTTAGATCATGCCAAATGTTTTTTAACGCAGATATATGCTTTCTTATGTCATGCTCAGGATCCTTTTTATAATCAAAAAACTTTAAACAGAGATCATAACTTTTGTCTTCGCTACTTCCACTGTAGAGGCGTTCTAACTCGTCCCATACTTCTTTAGCGCTTTTCAACCGCATGACTTGTTCAAGTATCTCATCCGTCATGTTCGTCGTCATCAGGGTCAAAACAATACAGTCAATATTTCGGAATTGTTTTAAATCCTTTTCATATTTATCTTTAGCTACGACATCTTTATTTAAAGCTGCAGTTATATCAGGCTTACAGATTTTTCCTTCTAAAATTTCTTCAGCACCGGGAATAGCCCTACATATAGTCAAAATCCTGTACCTCCAATGCTTGTAGTTTTTTTCATCTAGGTGCATTATTTGTACCTTCGAAGCCTCTGCGATCCCCTTATCCATGGTGATGTTAAGACTGGATACAAATTATTTTGCTATAATTTTTTATTAAATTCTTTCCCAGATAAAAAGAAAACTTTTTAACATCCACTTCTTATCTTTATTACTCTGCTACCATATTAAAGATGAAGAATAGGAAGAAAATAGCAGGACTGTGTGACATAAAATAAAATAGCTTTGATAAAATATATATTGACTTTTCTTGTAGATTGATAGAATAGAATGAATAACGAAAATAACAAACATGGTTGCTAAGGTACCTAGACATAGACCACTCTCCAAGAATATATCAATAAGGAGTATGTATATTCCTAACAAAATGACCCCTTTTCTATATT
Organism: Phragmatobia fuliginosa; assembly: GCA_932526445.1. Lineage (NCBI taxonomy): Eukaryota > Metazoa > Arthropoda > Insecta > Lepidoptera > Erebidae > Phragmatobia > Phragmatobia fuliginosa. The sequence continues at coordinate 19,787,070 of OW052072.1, read as the reverse complement.
TATGTGAAAATCTTAATGCGGTTCACAGATTACATCTACTTATCAAGTTTCAACAGTATAGCTCTTAAGGTTTCGGAAAAAAGTGGCTGTGACATACAGACGGACAGACAGTCAGACATGACGAATCTATAAGGGTTCCGTTTTTTGCCATTAGGCTACGGTACCCTAAAAACGATATCCGACGGAAAATCTTGTCTTTTGACAACATGACGGTCAATTTTTGACATAATATGTCATGTTGACCATGTTTTTTTATGTCAGTCGTTCAGTCGTGAAGTGAAACGTCAGTCAAACGTGTTGAACACGTTGAGGTTATGTTAGGTCTATAAATAATAGACCACGGTTAAATTTTAAAAAAATGCCCAAACAGAAGCTGTTTGATGATGATTCTGATGATGAAGTAAATCTTAAAACAGAAAATGAATATGCTAAGAAATACGACAAGTGGCGCGAAAAGGAAGAACTATATAAACGTATGTATTTATGTTTTGTGTATTTATAAAATTCATATCCGTAAATCACAGGTTGCAGCTTTAATTCTCACCTTAGATCTACACCTTCACCTAGATCATAATATATATTTAGTAACAGGAGTATTTTTATCAACTGTAGAATCATAAGACCTCTCTAAATAAATATATTCTACTAATATTTTAAACAAAAAAGTTTATGAATATGTATGTTTGTTGTTCTTTCACGCAAAAATTACTAAATGGATTTTGATGAAACTTAACAAAAATATAGTTTACATATCAGAATAATACATAGGCTTCTATTTACCGCTATAACCTACACGAGGGCGGAGCCGCAGGCAAAAGCTAGTAAAAAATAAACTGTATAGGCATGAATAATAAAAATATTTTTTATTTTTAGTTGAACAAAAGTATGGTTCCAAACCATTAAACTCTGATGGGGAAGTGTCAACGGACAGTGAAGATGAGAGTGATGTGCCACCAGAGATCTCAGAGGAAACGGAAATGCAGTTTTTAAAGACCCTTTCTCTGTTGAAAACTAAGGACCCCAGGATTTATGACCCTACATTTAAGTGTTTTGATGAGAGTGAGAAGAAAGAGCCAGGTAAGTTAGCATATTTTAAAATAATATTGTGTACTAGCTGATCATCACAGTGTATAGATCCAGAATAGACATAAATTTAAAAAACTGTTTTTTGATAGCTGTTGATAAAATTCTATAATGAATATCTTTGTCTTTTGGTCTTTCTGATCTCTATCTTCTTGAACAGCCCTAGCCCACTGGTGGACACATAGGACATAAAATGGTTTTGGCCTGTTAAAAAATGTTGGCCAGAGGGCCTGTTTATTTCAAGTATTACTCCTTTTTGCAGTGCTGTTGTACTGAATAGTTTTCTAAATCTAATGCCAAACGAAGGATTTAAAAAAACAATACTTAAGTAAGATTTTATTTTAGAAAAAGAAAATAAAACAGCAACATTAACATTCGCTGATAGTGACGATGATGAAGATGATGACGGAAACATTTTTAGCCTTGAGAAGAAAGCAGAGATAGTTGACAGCAGTCAGACAGAGAAAAAAATACCTGAAACAAAGGTTTGTATCATGTTTGCACTATTCAAGATTTCCCAAAGAATCGTTTGCATGGTTGTTATTTGTTAGTAGGTATTTTTGACTTTGAAAAGGACGAACTTCCATACAACCATATACACTTCTTGTAGTACCTGCTTAAACTACATAAGTTAAAAATAAAACTTCTTACTATTGGGTAACAGCCCAAAGTGTGACTTGGCTTTCGACACAAGGAAACACCACTATTCTATCTTGGGCTAGTTATCAGCTTGAATCTCCCCAAGTTCTGCCTCCACTGTATCGCTCCAGCAATATCTAGGTCACAACCAGGGGCGACTGCTTTTAGAAAACCTTATGGGTGCTTGCTCATGCTCATTAGATGACTTGAACAAGTGGTAAGGTGTGAGGAGTGAAATGCACACTGATCCACGGACAAATAAATAAATGTCCTACTTACATACTGCATACAAAATTACTAATTATGTTTGTAAAATGTAACCATTATACAATAAAATAATTATTATAGAGACAAAAACCCGACTGCTTAAAATTAATGTCAAAAAAGAAAAAAAATGCACATGAATATTTAAAACGTAGTCCAAAAACTTTAATAGGGTTTGTATAGGATTTTGTCAAGTTTCCCTTCTTTTTGCAGTGCTGTTGCCTTCTTGCGTAATTTGCTCCATTAGTCTGCTGAATAGGGTTTGGTGAGGGACACATGTGATTTCTATAAATATAATTATAACCTAAACATATGCTTTCAGGAAGGTAAAATAAAGGAGTACTTAACGGGTAAGGCAGAGCATATAAACGGTGAAGTTGAGAAGGACCTTGCACCACTTAGAGCTTTTTTCTCGGACCCCAACCTGAATGAAGGAGAAGCATTCCTAAGAGATTATATACTGAACAAACAGTAAGACAATATAACTAATCCTGTATAAATAAATAAGTCCTGGTTGAAATACAAATATCTGCGGCAATCGTTATTGGTAGTTGGACAACAGTATAACTTGTACTCGTTTTGTGAAGTTGAGGTCTGACAGAAGTTGTTCCACTTAAAAACCCCCATGTTCCACTGCTGCATTAGGGTTTCTCAAGAAAGAGGGTTAAGGCCATAGATCACCACACTGGCCGAGTGCAGGTTGGGGACTGGCGACAACACTGTGGCTGTGTGTGTGCGTGCGTGTGTGTGTGCCGTTAGATGTTTTTAAGCCATCCCAAGGCCTCCAAATAAGCTTCATGAACAGTCATGAAGCTTATTTGGAGGCCTTATCCAGTTATAATAACAAATACCGACTGCATAACGTGACCTTCACGAATCACCTTCGAGAATCACGGTATGAATGCTACTAACGGTCACCCATCCAGGAACTAAAACTAACTAGTAAAAAATTCTGTTTTACTTAATCCGATACACGTTATTATTCATTAGATATCTAGAAGAAGGTGATGTCGGCGAGGCCAAAGATAAAGTACGCGATGACGAGGACCTGGAGGCTGATGAAGAGAGGGTCGAAGAACAGGGCAAGTTCGAGAGGGCTTACAACTTCCGCTTTGAAGAACCCGATCAGGAATATGTGAGTAACTTGTTGTCATTGATAGGGATTTTTTATTGTCCTGAGTGACCGTCACTGCTAATATGGTCGTGGGCTCGAATCCCATCCAGGGTATACATAAACCTTAATAATTTATCTACTATATGTAAACCAATATTCTTTTATATCAACAATCCGGCTCAGGCTTGGGTCTTCTCTCAGGAGAGGGCTAAGGCTATGGCCTGACCGAGTGTGGGTTTCAGACACTTGACCATTTTCTTACCCTCCAGCGAAGGGCTAAGATGTTATCAAACTACCTTGTACTAATAACATCTTCTAAGCTTCTATATATGATTTGTAGCTCAAACGTTTCCCCCGTACCATGAACTACATCCGTCCAAAAGACGACCGCCGTTCTCGCAAACGTACCGAGTTGCGCACACGCAAGGAGGAAGAGAAGCACAAGAAGATGGAAGAGATAGCGAGACTCAAGGCGCTGAAGCTGAAAGAGATACAAGAAAAGCTGGCCAAGATCAAAGAAGTCACCGGGAACGAAGAGTTGGCTTTCAGGGTAATGTTTGCTACTTTATAAACATTGAATTCCACTGCTGGATAGAACTCTCTAGAAGAAAAGAGGATTTGGCTTACTACACCATGCGGCTAATTGGTGTAGGGTTTGTTTCATGTTTTCTTTCTCTTTGCATTGATATTGTCCTGTTTGGTTAGTTCCCTCAGCGCCTCTTATGACACCCACGGGGTGAATAGGGATAGGTCCGTATTATTATTACAGTCCGTATTTTTAAACCATCACCAATTTATGGACTTTAAAATATTTACCTACGAAAAACTAGCTTTTGCCCGCGGCTCCGCCATCGTGTAAGTTATCGCGACAAATAGAAGCTTATGTGTTATTAATATTATTTTTACGGGAATTAACGCGATCACTTATTTAGGGTATTACATACCTCTGATTTGCCTGACGTTTCGACCAGGTTGCACCGGCCGTGGTCACAGGCTGACTGGCTCATCGGCGCACGCCCTCCGTCGTCGAATTAGTGAAGTAGAAGGTTCTTCATCTACCCGCACATTTTCGATATTGTTGTTTTTGTGTCGCCATGTACCGTCACATGACACACTAACAGTGTCCCTATTCTGTAAGCAAACCGATGAGTCCCTATTCTGGTGTTTAACCGACTGCGCAGAAAAGCGAGGTGGTATGTTTTTCAACACTGGATTCCACGCTGTAGATAATTTAAAACCATCTTCCCGATTGAAGGTTTTATGTTTTTTAATCTCAATCGCTTCACGTACAACTCTTGAGTAAAAGTGACGTTCGGTGGAGAGGACTTGCGTGCGGTGAAATTCAATCCAGTGGTTGATGCCTGCATCGAGTGCATGTTCTGCAATCGCTGATTTGCTCGTCTGTCGGTTCTTCACAGCAGCGATATGCTCTTTGACCCTTTCTGCAATAGTCCGCTTAGTTTGGCCTATGTAGGAGCTTCCGCAGCTGCAGTCTATTTTATAAACACCCGGAGTTTGTAGTGGCAATATATCCTTCGGTGTGCCGACGATGTTGTGAACCTTTATGCCTGGTGTGTATACTGTCGGAATACTGTCGGAATGGAATATTTCTTTAACACAGAGCCGATCTTGTCCGTAACTCCCTTGACATAAGGCATATAGGCCGGTTGCCTGTTCACTTCTAGATACTTGCGTCTTATTTTCGGTTGCTTCCGTCCTCCTTTCACTTGATATCCGTTACCTTTAAGTACCTCCTGAACATGTTCTAGCTCCTGTTCTAAATGTTCAGGGTCACAGAGATCGTAAGCTCTGTTCTTGAGTGAGGTCATAACAGATTGCAAGTGCCGGGGGTGATGATGAGACGTGGCGTGTAGGTATCTGTCCGTATGAGTAGGTTTACGGTACACACAGTGTGACAAGGACCCATCTGATCTCACGGTCACTTTAACATCTAAGAAGGACAACGACCTATCCGTCTCCATTTCATATGTAAACCTCATTTTAGGGTGAATAGAGTTAAGATGTTGTTGTATATATTGATCTACTTCTTGTTTGTTTCCTTTGACGATACTGAAAATGTCATCCACGTATCGCTTCCATAGCTTAACGGTATTCGGGCCGAGATTTAAAACCTTCTCTTCAAAATGTTCCATCCAGATGTTGGCAAGTACTGGGGCTACAGGACTTCCCATTGCGACACCATCAATCTGGAGGTAATGTTGACCTTGGAAAAGGAAATAGTTGCCATCTAAACAGTGTTCAAGTAGATCCATATAGTTGAACGGCAGGCAGAAAAAAAAAAGGAAAAAAAAAACATGTGTTATTCTGATATGTAAGCTATATTAGTGTAAAGTTTCATCAAAATCCATTCAGTAGATTTTACGTGAAAGAGCAACAAACATACATACATACTCACAAACTTAGTAGAATTAAAAATTTATTTATTCTAAATTTATAGGATGAGGATCTCCAAAGTGAGTTTGACCCTGATGAACACGACAAGAGAATGAAAGAGATCTTCGACGAGGAGTACTACGGAGATGCTGATGAACACAAACCTGTTTTCCCAGACCTGGATGAGGAGTTGGAGATTGGTAAGATAAAGTTTCAGCACAATATTCAACATGCCGTGGTTGGGTTAAATGCAATCATAATGGCCACCATATTCACGTTCTTATTTTTTTTAAAAGACATCTTGGGAATATACATATTCTGTTGCAGCGGGGCACTACAAAAATACATGTTACGTCCGCAAAGAACACCCAAACTCAGAACAACCACAATACTTGGCGCAGTACCGTGACTGATATAAAGATACTAAATAGTACTGTACTTGGGCCATTACAAACTTGCGAAATGAGTCATAAATCCATTTTTTCAGACCTCTCGCTCACACTTATAGGCATATCGGATCTCTCGCTCACACTTCCAGTGTTGTTGTTGTGAGCGAGAGATCCGAAAGTGATTTATGACTCTGTGGAACGGAACGGGACGGAGGAACGGGTATCGTGTCCCTCCATCACAAAGGGAGGATTCTCCGACCAGGCGGGGTGGTCATGCCTGGTGGGCTACTGCCCAACAGTTGATGTTGGAATGTTGTATATATACTATAATCGGCGCGAGAATGTCACCTTCGCGATTCAGGATTTGAAGTTACTCCTATACGGAGTAACTACTAATCCTGTTTTTCCTCGTAGTTCAGTGTTTCTTCGCTAAATGGCTCTGTCGTATGTTTTTCGTCGAGCTGAATGTGGAAGTCGCCACAAATTAGTTAGCGCGTTTGTGGTGGCCTTAGTATAGGCGAGTAAAGTGTAAGGGATGGGAGTCGAAAGGTACAAGAGAAACATACCTAAATCTAATTTTTATATTACAGAGAATTGGGACAACTATCAGCCAGAGCATTCTGGAGAGGGAGCACCAGAGGATGATGAGGGCCCGTATTGTGAAGATGAAGACTTCAATGTATGTACATATTTACGTTTACATCTTCATCCTAACCTTTATTCCCAATATTATTTTGGGTCTGAAACTAGTTCAACTCATATCAGTTTTTCCACCCCCAATGTCATCGGACCCCAACCCTGAGGAAAATAAGTATAATAATAATAAATATATCGGCCATTTTACACACAACGCCATCTAGTCCTCAAACTAAGCAGAGCTTGTATTATGGCTAACTAAACAACTGATATAAATACATAAACATACTTTTTATATTTTTGTAAATACATACAACATATTATACATATAAAATACCCAGACTCAGACAAACAAATATTTGTGGATCACACAAGTATTTGATCCGACCCGGGAATCGAACCCTAGACCTCTTGATCAGCAGCCGCAAACGCTAACCAACCAACAAGTCCATCAATGTATATTCACCACTCATTTACAGTCCAATGTGTACTCTAATTTCTACTTCTAAACCCTCAGATGGATGCCGACTACGACCCAAAAACGGCTCGCGATAATCTTCTAGAGGAAGTAAAGAAGACACTTCAAGGAAAGAAACGGAGAAACAGAAAGAAGAAGTCCAAACTTGCCGAACTTTTAGAAACGGAGAAGCCCAAGTTCGTCCCAACAGTGGCTGAAAAGAGTTATGATCAATACATGGAGGAGTATTACAAGATGGATTGTGAGGATATCATCGGAGGCGATCTGCCTACGAGGTTTAAATATAGACAGGCTGTGCCCAATGATTATGGCTTGACTGTAGAAGAGGTAAGAGTTTTTTAATTGTCATCCTCATATCCATTATTCCCAAGTTTATTTGGGGTCGGCTACTAGTTCAACCGGTTTTACTTGAATATCAGTTTTTCCACGGAGCGACTAGCATCGGACCTCCACAACGCTAAGGGAGAACGGGAATTCGAAGATTGAACTAGTTGTCAGTATATTTGAGGGCACTGACAACTAGTTCAATCTATTAGTAGTAGTTTAACGAAAAAAATCGGAATTCAAAGAAAAACTTTTCCGAGTACTCAAATCTCGGCAGGTGTGCCTAAGATATTTAAGTAGTTCCTGGGTTCCTTTTCTTTAGACCACATGGGAGGCACCAGCCTTCAAATAAAAAATGAATTATCAAAATCTGTTCACCTAATTGAAAGTTCTGAGTTAACAAACATAAAAAATCTGTTCACCTAATTGAAAGTTCTGAGTTAACAAACATAAAAAATCTGTTCACCTAATTGAAAGTTCTGAGGTAAGAAATATAAAAAATCTGTTCATCTAATTGAAAGTTCTGAGGTAACAAACATAAAAAAGAATAGTTGAATTGAGAAACTCTTCCCTTTTTTGAAGTCGGTTAAAAAGTATGATCACATATTTTAGTCCTGTACTAGGCGAGGCCTGCGGTGTTACCCGCGGTTGTTTTTGTAATCAATGGGTTACGCTGTGGAGTAAAGTTAGTCTAAAAAAAAGTAGCCTAAATTATTATTTATATTAATTATCAGCTATATCTACCAAGGGAAGTATTGATAAAAGCACCCCACCCGTTCCACAGATTAGCCGGAATAAACAGACAGATAGACAGACAGAAATGTTTTTTTTTTAATATTGTATAACAATAGGCATTCATTGAAAAACTTTTTTTTTATAATAATAATAATTTATTGTTCATATCTAAATCATTAGATCCTGCTGGCAGACGACAAGGAGCTGACCCAGTGGGTGCCTCTGAAGAAGATTCTGAAGCACCGGCCCGACCACATGGAGAAGGGGGATGCCAAGACATATGCACAGAAGGCAGCAGACCACAAACTCAAGAAGAAAATATTACCAAGCTTATTCAGAGACTTGCCCGAGTAAGTTGTGTTCTAATCTTGCCACATCAACTGCCTGTAACCGGCCTCTGAGAGATACCATTTTGGAGGGATTGGATTGTGTTCAAATTTATAGGACTGAGTCCTTGCAGTAACGCCTGGGGACAGAACTAGTCTAAAAGAGGTAGCATATAAGGTTACTCGTTATATCAGCAGCTACCTGTAAGTGAAAGCCGACAAACAGAAAGAGACCAAATTGTTAAAATTTTCGTTTTTTGATGTAAACAATACATACTTTATGAAAAAAAACTTGTTATTTTAAAATTACAAACTAGCACTTCAATTCTGTTTATTTTTATATAGATACTAACTATCGCCCGCGGCTCCGCTCGCATGTATATTGCAGTAAAAAGTAGCGTATGTGTTTCTGATATATAAGCTATATTACTGTAAAGTTTCATCCGGCTGCACGCACAAAAAAACGTGACTCATGCTGCGTTACCTCGCTCTGAGGCGTTCCATTTAAGGCTTGAAGTGTAAGCTAGAGCGCGGAACGAGCGACAAAGAGGCACAATCTTATGACGTTGTCACGTTCAACTATCGTCAGTAAACCGACTTTACAGACAAACGATTTTTCTACTTTTTTTTATCACCCAGCCCTTTTAAATAAATTTCTAATCTTCCCTGACGTACTGACGGATTACCATCACACTTGGCTTGTCTCCCTATTACTTTGGTAGAACTAGAATTAAGGTCATTACAATGCACATACACATTAACACATTTCACACATTAAATAATCACAAAATCTTTTTCCAGAAATCCTGACATAGTAGTACCCATAGAAGAAACAAAAAAGAAAAAAAAGAAGAAGAAGAAAAAGAACAAAAGCAACGAAACAGAAGTGACAGAGACTAATGAAGAACAAACAGCTGTAGATCAGGATATGAGTGAACAACAAACTAATGAGGAACGGGTTGAAGAACAACATGAAACTGAAAAACCTAAAAAGAAGAAGAAACATAAAAACATAGATAAAGCAGAAGAGACTGTTACACAAGAAGAACAGAACAACCCTGTAGAAGATGGTGAATTAAAACCAAATAAGAAAAAGAAGAAACACAAATCAGAAGGAGTCATTGTTGAAGATGTACCAAATGCATGTCCTAGTCAAGGAGATAATGAAAGTACAGTTGTAAATAATAAGAAAAAGAAGAAAGATAAACACAAATCTGATAATAAGAATAAAGATGACTCAAATAAAGAAAAGAATGAACAGCCTACAAGTAACAATGTAACTGTCAATAATCCTTCAAAGAAAGACAAAAATCGAAAACGTAAAGGCAATTTTGCTGAAACAGAACAGCCGGGTAAAAAGAAAACGAAATTTAATAATAAGAATTTGAAACAAAATGGTGGAATTAAGAATAAAAATAAAGGGCCTGTCAATCCTCTTGTTAACATATCTGACGAGAGGCTTAAAGCGTATGGGTTGAATCCGAAGAAGTATAAAAACTTCTTACAATTTAAGAAATATTAGTAATTTTATTATCGTCAACCGCATTGAGGAGAAACGAGCCCAGCAGTGGGACACATGGGTTTTTGATGATGAATTTTAAATTATTTTATACTCATGATTTAAAATTCATTTTTCAATTAAATAAGACTATTGTTAGGCTCATTCGCTTTTTTTCTCTATGGATTAAATACTCACTCTTGTATTTTGTCTGTGGTTAAAGTGTTAAGATATGTAAACATTACAAACTATGTATTTAACTGTGTCAAATAAAAAAAAACGGAAATATAAATAATGTTGATTATCAAGGGTAAAATTCTTAATCTATGTAAAAATCTTGTTTTATGAAACATCTATAATCCTTGAAATTGTACAGTGTAAATATAAAAATGTATATGAATAATAATTTAATTATTTCAATCCAATCCCTATAGTTGTTTTAAAACAATCATGGAATCCATACATCCAGTTTGCTGTCAAGCTTCAAGCCCACTTGTAGGCGTTCGGTAAACTTGGCGGTGAATGACTCAGAGTGCCTAGTGAGTTAATTTCAAACTAGCTGAGTCCTGCGATTACTGCTGTAAGGTGCGAAGCTAGTCTTTAAACAGCCTAAGTTACTCCTCATGTCATCTGCCAGTGAAAGATCCGTCTTAATTGGTCCAGTCATTCCAGAGATTAGACTTCACACAGACAAAAATTTGATATTAGCAAGGGGGTGTCACACCGCAGTTTAGGTATAGTCGGCAGCATAGATATAGAATAGCTTGCCGGTGGGGCTGTCGCTTACGCACGATATTGAATTGCATACTTACGCATTATTGAAATTTTGGTTATTCTTTTCGATACATACAATGGCATATAATGACAAACCTCAACCTTCTAATCCATGTAAAATAAATAATTCTGTAGGTAAATATCTGAATTGAACTTAATCTTTTGACGCCAAGGGTCTTTATTTCTTTATTTTACTTTTCGGAGTGAGTCTTCTGTACTAGTCCTATTAGGTATTCTGTGATATTACATACAGCCATTTCAATTTTATTTATTTGCATGAATTAATTAGATCGTCTATGTGGTTGGCCCAAACTGAAATCTCGAGAAATCGCAATTCTAAATGTTTATTTAGGCCCTTTGTGTGCTTACTAATATTATATAAGTGATAGAGAACATAAACAATTTATAGGTAGCAGAGCACGAATGGGTCGTCTCGACCGGGGGCGGTACTACCTTCACACAGAAGACCATCCTAAAAATGACAGCATTCGTGTTGTCGTATTTAGTTGGTGAGTGTGAGATCGGAAGCACAAAAATACAGCAGCTCTCTCACTAAGTGGCCATAGCGTGGCTGACACCCACACATGGTGGTATAGCGTGATAGCGTGTCTGTACTCTCAATGAGGATGGTGACCCCTGCTCTTGAATGTGATACACAGGAAAGTTAGAATTATGAAAGCTATATCTAAACTTTTTCTTGTTATAATTTTGAATCTCATTTGTGCCAAATTAGATTTTGGGAAACAAAAAAACCATGTTTTCCTTTTTGCGCTATCTAATAATAAAGTGCAGTGGGTCAGAAACGTTTTAGTACCTACGTCTGGCTATGTTGACGTTTTATTTTACAGGTAAATTAATAGGAAACATGTTTAAGTAAGGATGGTTTTAGTTATTGAAATCAACAAGTTTTAATAAATCTCAACATAGGTTTTTACATACTCTTTGAGTTTAAGGCACAGCTGTGGTAATTATAAATGTGATTAAAATAAACCTTCATTATGCATATGAATATTTTCAAGATTGGTCTGAAAATTTGTAGTCTGACTTTCTTGTTATTTTCTTTTTTACATGATTTTAATAACTATTTTGAAATTACACCCTCATTTTCGTATTTATTAATTTAACATCTTGGTTTTTAGTAGGTAGATAATATAATCTTGTGGTAGAATCAATACCCAATGAAAGTGGTAACACCATTCTGAATTGACAGATTTGACAACTCTTTCTGATCAGTCTCTTTTTCGGCGAGCGTTGTGAAAGGAACAGGTGATTATTTTTTGAATTTTTTGAATTCTTTTAAAGTGGTTTATTAAAATAAAATATATGTGTATATTCATAGTATTCAATATCAATTCGTAGTTAGTGCTGTTATTTGCGTGAAATAATAGGTACATTGTAAGATTTAAATGGATTTCTTGAACCTAACCTATATTTTGTAAATTTGCCTTAAAGTAGATCATAGCGATTTTCTGTGAATCGTTGTGAGTGGACAGATAGGCTATAGTATTGCCCCGAACATTGATTCCCAAGCGCATTTAAACTCGTGGACCTATGCGCTTGCAACGGTTTGTGGCGACAAACCCCTCTTAAATACTTCAGCAACTGCCTCGCGTGGGTCAGACTGACCATAAGGGTCTGTTGTCGACGTCAACAACGAGCGAAGAATTCTAACCTCTAATGTTATGACTTCTAGCTCGCCATCATGGTGAACAACCGAGTACCTTCAGTATTCTCAAAGACGTACGTGACGCCTCGTCGTCCGTTCGAGAAAGCGCGTCTCGACCAGGAGTTGAAGATCATCGGAGAGTATGGTCTGAGGAACAAGCGCGAGGTATGGCGTGTCAAGTACACGCTCGCCCGCATCCGTAAGGCTGCCCGTGAGCTGCTGACCCTGGAAGAGAAGGACCCCAAAAGGTTGTTTGAAGGTATGAACACGATAAGTACTACTTGTAAGGTTGAATGGTTTTACTATCCCACAAGCTAGTTTGATAAACAGATTTTTTTCTTCAACACGGAGAATTTGTTTACATGAGGCAAGAACTAACCTCTTTTTAATTAATCAAGCAACTTTCAGACAAGTTGGCGGTTAGTTGTACAGTGTGTTCATTTAAGGTTATGAAAATTAAAATTAAATAGTTTAGACTTTTCTTTTGTAAGACGGATAATAAGGAGCACGTTTTTCTACGCGCAAGTTAGTAAAACTGAAAGTATTTGGGTAAATAAACTTAAACAATATAATTGCTATAATGATGAAAAAATCTGGCAACCTCTTATCAGATTAAAAAAATGTTGATATTCAATAAACTGACAATGTTCTATACAGACAATTGAGAAACCAAAATATAAATTTGACCTCTTACTTAAGGCTTAAAATTCCAGGTAATGCACTTCTCCGTCGTCTGGTGCGTATCGGAGTGTTGGATGAGAAGCAAATGAAGCTCGATTATGTACTGGGCCTAAAGATTGAAGATTTCTTGGAGCGTCGTCTCCAGACTCAGGTATTCAAGGCTGGTCTGGCTAAGTCAATCCATCATGCCCGCATCCTCATCAGACAGAGGCATATCCGGTAAGAATTGTTTGCTATTTTATATCACAACTGGATTTACTTACCATAAGAGAATATATAAAATTAATTTAGAAGTATACATTGAATTGAGGCTTAAATTCATAAAAATAGAAACTTGATCAAGAATATATTGTTATTATTAGCACCACTTTATATAAAAAATAAACAATGTAAAGCTACACTTAATTTAGCAAGTTTCTTCAGGAATTTTTTTTTATACATGAACTCAAACACAGGTGAACGGTGAGAGACGGCCAGCAGCTACCTGGCTCTGACTTGATATTCTAAAGACCACTTGACTCACACTTGTGTGATCAATGTCTTGAAATGTATAAAAGCTTGTTTGAGCTCCACTCGGGTAATGTATTCAAATCATTCATTTTGGATTATAATGTAGTGTTGTTGATGAAAACATATGTGACTGGGGGCTTAAGATATAAGAATAGATAATTCTGGTAGGTAGTAGAGCAATGCCGATTTCAGCATAAATGGGCCGGTACGAATCTAATAATGACAGCATTTGTGCTGTCATTTTTCATTGGTGAGTGTGAGACTGGAGGCCCTATTATTCTGAATCATTCTCCTGGCCTCTGGAGGTTGGGAAAATGATGCAGAAACATCTAACCAGGCTGCCATGATATGGGTCACCATGCTGCATTCCCTACACTCGCAGTAAGGATGTTGACCCCTATTCTTTGATTCTACTCATGCTTTCCATCAGGCAGAGAATACTTTGGTAGGCTTAAGTGTAAAAAATATCACGAATTCCGAGGTCCGTAACTTACAAGTGTAGTGGTTGCAATTGTCACTTTAAAGTAACAAAACCATTCATTTGTTCCCTTATACTATAAAAACAGTAATTTGTAGAAATGAAATAAATATTTTTGCTTTTCTTGGTGATTTCTGTTGTAATAAAACTGAAAACATATAAATCACCTATATTTATAATACTAATTGTAAATTGTTGTTTACAGTGTCCGTAAGCAAGTAGTGAACATCCCATCGTTCATTGTCCGTCTGGACTCTGGCAAGCACATCGACTTCTCCTTGAAGTCACCGTTCGGCGGCGGCAGGCCTGGCCGCGTTAAGAGGAAGAACCTCCGCAAGGGACAGAGCGGTGGAGCCGCAGCTGATGAAGAGGAAGATTAGACCTTAAAATAAACTGATTGTTTAACATCTATTTCTCGTTTTTATTTTTACCATTTATGCTATACATGTTAAAGGGCTGCTTTAATGAAATAGTAGGTGATACACGCAACCTCTTGTGTATCCTATGGTGTCTGTAGTGATTTGATAACAATGTGAACAAGTTTGTTTACCTTACAAAAGGGTCGTAGTGAGCCAACCATAAAAGTAGTTACCTATGTGTTCTTTTGACTGGCCCGACCAATTTTTTAATTATTTGGTCAGAAGACACCATCCGAATGTACTCCTTTGATAGAAACATAGGTAGGCACTTCGTTTTCAAAGTAGGTACCTCTTTGGTAAAAAAGTTTACGCGCATAGGGCCCGGGTTGTAAACGATGCTGTTTAGAGGGACATCTTTTGATTGCCGACTTAAAATAGTGTACCTACTACTGATTTTTCCCATTATTTCTAGTTTCAGGGAATAATAAATAGGTATTTATCAGTTGGTTAAAACGTGGAAATCAATCAGGAGGTAAGGAAATACTCGTTGCCTCTAATTTCTAAGCTCTGGTCATTCAAGCACAGCGCAAGAAAAAGCAGTTCTATTGAACTGTTGGTCACCTTGCTGCATTGTTCGCATTCAAAATGATGATGGCGACTTCCACACTTGGAATCTACTGTGCTTTCCATCAGGTCTAAATTCATGTAAAAATTATTCGGTATTCTCATTTTGATAGAAACAAGACGTGTACTTGTTAGTCTAGTTACCTACCCTATCAAATCGATACCCACCCTATCAAATAGATACCCACCCTATCAAATCGATACCCACCCTATCAAATCGGTACCCACCCTATCAAATCGATACCCACCCTATCAAATCGATACCCACCCTATCAAATCGATACCCACCCTATCAAATCGATACCCACCCTATCAAATCGATACCCACCCTATCAAATCGATACCCACCCTATGAAATCGGTACCCACCCTATCAAATCGGTACCCACCCTATCAAATCGGTACCCACCCTATCAAATCAATACCCACCCTATCAAATCGATACCCACCCTATCAAATCGATACCCACCCTATCAAATCGATACCCACCCTATCAAATCGATACCCACCCTATCAAATCGATACCCACCCTATCAAATCGATACCCACCCTATCAAATCGATACCCACCCTATCAAATCGATACCCACCCTATCAAATCGATACCCACCCTATCAAATCGATACCCACCCTATCAAATCGATACCCACCCTATCAAATCGATACCCACCCTATCAAATCGATACCCACCCTATCAAATCGATACCCACCCTATCAAATCGATACCCACCCTATCAAATCGATACCCACCCTATCAAATCGATACCCACCCTATCAAATCGATACCCACCCTATCAAATTGGTACCTACCTTATCAAATTGAAATCTACCCTATCAAATTGATACGCTCATAGCCAAGTGGCCCTAGGTAATTTGAAACAATCACCGAGCGTGAGCAACGACGGCGAGGTCAGTACCTAGATTGGTGACCGTTTGTGGTATGATATGTTATGAGCCTTAGCGTTTAAGTGATTCGGAGTTCATATTAAGCAGTTGGTCTCGGTAGTTATCATAACAGTCGTGAACTGATATAATATTCAACCTCCTTCAGTGCTGCGTGTATTGCAGGCAGTAGACAACGTGATTTATCACATTGTGTCAAAACTTGAATGTCTGTCAAACAATGTCTGTTTTACAAATACCTATAATTTTATGTTGAATAAAACCTAAGTTCCCTAGGTTTTGCTCTCTTATTTCAATTTATTCAACATAATGGAGAAGTATCTAAGACCCGAGAGGTTCGACGGGGATCCCACGGTAAAGTCTACGGCAAAGGAGTGGAGCCATTGGAAACAAACTTTCCAGAACTTTTTGACAGCTCAACAAACTGCTCCCGCTGCAACTAAATCCAAGGATGCACCCCTGGACATCGGCGACAATATTAAACTGCAGTTGCTAATCAATCACATTTCACCACGAGTATACGAATACGTAAGTGATTGCAAGACCTACGTAGATTCTATAAGGGCTCTCGACAAAATCTTTATCAAAGAGTCCAATATCACCCATGCCCGTCACATGCTTACTACCAGTCGTCAACAATCAGACGAGACGGTGGACACTTACATGCAGTCTCTGAAACAGCTGGCAAAGGACTGTAGTTTTACTGACGTAGATGCAGAAACTAATAAAAATGATACAATACGAGGAGCTTTCATAGCTGGCTTGACATCATCCAAGATCCGATCGAGACTGTTGGAAAGTTTGACGTTGACATTAGACACTGCGTTTAACACTGCTATTTCGATGGAAATGGCAGAGCTTATCTCTCAAGCTTACTCTAATCAACACCCAACCATCAGCGCTGTACCCGGCACATCTAAATCTGAATCGACACACACCCCTGTGAATGCCGAAAGAATCAACGTGGCGGCTGCCAGTAACTCTTCCTCTGGCTCATCAGGACATTCAGTACGCAAGTGTTTCTTCTGCGGCGGTTTACTACACCCAAGAAGGAATTGCCCAGCCCGAGAGGCCATTTGCAAATCCTGTCATAAGAAAGGCCATTATGCGAAGGTTTGTCGTTCCAAGAACACTAGTGCGTCTTCTAATGTATCTGAAGGCTGCGATCACTGCACAGCCTGCATAATTGCTGCTACGCCTACTTCACTGCGCAAAGCCATCGTCACTGCGTTCGTCAAAGGCGTCCGTGCTGAAGCTCTCATTGATACTGGGAGTTCTGTCAGTTTTATTAATGAAGATTTCGCTAACTTATGAAACCTTAAGAGAGAGCCTTGCACACAGACTGTTTCCATGGCTTCTCTATCACATACCTCTCAAGTAAAAAGTTTTACCTGCCAGAACATTAAAATAGGAAACCACTCTTATGCCAACACTACCTTGCTGATAGTCAAAAATCTCTGTATTGACGTGATAGTTGGCCATGATGTCCTTCGTAACCACTCGAGTCTGGAATTCACTTTCGGAGGACCTAAAGAGGTATTTAAGGTATGCAGTGTTGCTGAAGCCTCCGTTCCTGCCGTCCCATTACTTTCAAATCTCTCTACGGACTGTAAACCAATCGCGATAAAGTCACGCAGACTCAGTGCCGAAGAACAGATTTTCATCCAAAATGAAGTCAAGAAGCTGCTCGAAGAAGGAACTATCGAAGAAAGTCAATCTCCTTGGAGGGCGCAGGTACTCGTCACAAAAAGCGAGACTCACAAGAAACGCCTTGTTATTGATTACTCCCAGACGATTAATAGGTTCACCCAACTTGACGCCTATCCTCTCCCAAATATTGAAGAAACGGTGTTCAAAGTATCGCAATACTCTGTCTTCAGTGCGATAGATCTACAGAGTGCATACCATCAGGTTCCTATACTTCCCAATGAAAAGACTTACACAGCTTTTGAAGCGGCTGGGAACCTATACCAGTTTCGTCGCATCCCGTTCGGCGTAACGAACGGCGTGGCCAGCTTCCAGCGTACGGTTGACTGGCTCATACGCACAGAAAATCTGAAAGGAACATTCGCGTATCTTGACGACATAACTGTTTGTGGTAAAACGCAAAGTGACCATGATGACAATCTTGAGAATATTCTAAGAGCTGCCGACAAGTACAACTTGACCCTTAATGAATCGAAAAGCAAATTCAATCAAACAATAATAAACTTGCTGGGTTACACAATAGGACCGGATCATGTCATCAAGCCTGACGCTGAGAGATTACAACCCCTGCTGAAGATGCCACCCCCAAATGATACTGCATCGCTCAGACGGGTACTAGGTATGTTTGCCCATTACGCGAAATGGATACCTAACTTTTCTGAAAGAATCCATGCACTAGCTCATGTTGACAGATTTCCATTAAACGAAGCAGCTACATCGTGTTTCGAAAATCTAAAAGCTACTATCGCAAAGTGCTCTGTTCATGCTATCGATGAAAACGTGCCTTTAGTCGTAGAGACTGACGCTTCTGAACATTCGATTGCCGCAACCTTATGCCAAAATTCTAGGCCCGTGGCCTTTTTCTCAAGATCTTTGAATTCCAGCGAACTGAATCATTCTGCTGTCGAGAAAGAAGCGTACGCCATCTTTGAATCCTTGAAAAAGTGGCGCCATTTTCTAATAGGAAAGCCATTCACAGTCATCACTGACCAAAAATCCGTCACATTTATGTTCGACACCAAGCATTCGAGCAAAATCAAAAATGAAAAAATACAAAGATGGCGACTGGAATTAGCACCGTACAAGTTCGACATAGTGTACCGCCCCGGAAAAGACAACCAAGCAGCGGATGCTTTATCACGCGTATGCTCCTGCGCCACAACGACTGCTACGGGAGCCGCTAGACTAAAATCGCTACACACAGCTCTTTGCCATCCTGGGGTTACACGGATGTTCCACTGGATAAAATCTAAAAACTTGCCCTACTCTCTTGACGACGTAAAATCCATGACTCGTGAATGTCAGATATGTGCTAAAATTAAGCCGAGATACTATAAAAATGATGAGCCTTTGCCTAAGCTTATAAAGGCTACGATAGCCTTCGAACGTCTTAGCATTGACTTTATGGGACCAGTACCCTCGAACACTAACAACCGATACATACTTACAGTAATAGATGAATATTCTCGATTCCCTTTCGCATTCCCATGCAGTGACATGAGTGCCAAAACGGTGATCAAGAACCTCAATAATATTTTCATGATGTTTGGAATGCCCGCATACGTCCATTCGGATAGAGGAACTCAGTTTCTATCTGCAGAAGTTAGAGAGTTTCTCAACTCCAGGGGCATTGCAACTAGCAGGACTACCGCGTACAATCCCCAAGGAAATGGTCAAGTAGAAAAGCTAAACTCGACAGTCTGGAAAGCTCTACAACTGGCCTGTGAGTCTCACGAAGCGCCTATTGAAACATGGGAACAATATTTACCGGTAGCTCTACATTCTATTCGATCATTGCTATGCACTGCGACTAACTGTACTCCTCATGAAAGAATGTTCTTATACACACGCCGATCTCCAAACGGCAATACGATACCCTCTTGGCTAACTGAATTAGGCCACGTTTTGATGAAACGATTCGATCGGAAGAATAAGTACCAGCCGCTCGTAGAGGAAGTGGAAATATTGCAAGCCAACCCTGATTATTCGTTTGTTAAACTCAAAGATGGTAGGGAGACCACAGTATCCAATCGACATCTCGCCCCAATTGGACAAGGAGAAGGAGAGATATTGGATCTTCCTGGCCAAGAATCAGTGCTAGAAGAAGAGCCGTTTTCAGGCCTTAATGATTCCTCCTCGAACTATACGACTCCACCGGATACTCCGCCTCGTGATGACCCTCCGATCTCACGTCCACAGTCACTGAGAGACGCATCACCTCGTGGAGAACCTACAACCTCCTCTCCTTCATCTCGTCGACTCCCGTCACGGCCGCCACCTCCATTAGAGGATGTTCCCCGAAGATCCGAGAGAGCTCGACGCTTACCGCGCTACCTTGAAGATTATAGTGTGGGAGAATGATATAATATTCAACCTCCTTCAGTGCTGCGTGTATTGCAGGCAGTAGACAACGTGATTTATCACATTGTGTCAAAACTTGAATGTCTGTCAAACAATGTCTGTCTTACAAATACCTATAATTTTATGTTGAATAAAACCTAACTTCCCTAGGTTTTGCTCTCATAATTCATGAACATAGATTTTAATGTAGGTATATCGCGCGTGAAGCTTAGTTGGAGATCTTTGGCGGCGGAGGCGGCTTTAAAATATCCAACGGCAAGATTACGTAGCTACACTATACGTGCCTCAGGATTAACTTTGACACCGGCCTCATATCGTTATGTAGGTAACCATTCCATTGTCCCGATTTTTTAGGATTCCGTAGTTCATGACTCGGAACCCTTTTAGATTCATCATGTCCGTCCGTCCTCAACTTACCGTTCAAACGATTAGTACTAGATAGATGAATACATGAATATAATTGTGTTTTTATCAAGTCGACAAAATGCTACCATTAAGTAATTCATGAAAAATATTTTCATTTTTGGTACCTCATCTTTTAAAAACATGAAGAGGTTGCTAAGACGATTTTTGATGTGAAACATCTATAGCCGCACGTAAAACAGATTTCTGGCGTGGCGACGCATGCCGTGGCGACGCGTCGCCACGCTATACGATGGTATATATATACAGTCTATATGCAGTAGTGTGTACGGTGTGGCGACGCGTCGCCACACCGTACTATTTTAATAATTAGTAATATTTTATTTTATCATTATGACATATTTAGTTCCTATTACAATATATGTTCTTTTCTGCATATTACTTTTACAAAATAATGGCGATGTTTCACATCTGCCAGGCGTCCCGTGACGGCTCACATTTTTTTTTTTATTCGGGTATCGATTTGTAAGCTATTCAACTTTAAAGGGATTTTTTCTCAAAACAGGGCGTCCCCCCCTCCTCTAAAAGCTAAACAGTTGGCTTGAAAAGTCTGAAAAAATTGATGACGGTAGTCCAAGTGATGAACTCTATAGGAAAACTAGTCTAACTAGGAAGTTTAATGAATAAATGTTGATGCTATTTTAACGAATTTAAGATATACTGTGATAAGAAAGGACGACCATAGACATCTTTTTGCCGCGTTAATCTACATTCACGCGGGCAAGACCACTTTGGCCTCGCCACAAGACCTCGTTGGTCTAGTGGTTAGCGTATGACTGCTGATCAAGAGGTCTCGGGTTCGATTCACGGGTCGAACCAAATGTTTGTGTGATCCGTAAATATTTGTTTCGGAGTTTGGGTGTTTTTTATGTTTATTATGTATCTACATATTTACAAAAAAAAAGTATGTTGATGTATTTATATCAGTTGTCTAGTACCCATAATACAAGCTCTGCTTAGTTTGGGACTAGATGGCATTTTGTGTAAGATGTCCGAAATATTTTTAAACTGTGACAAGGAAGGACGACCATAGACATCTTTTTGCCGTGTTATTCGACATTCGTGCGGGCAATACCACAATCTTCTATATTATTTATAAATGGAAATCGTCTTAAATTAAACAAGGTTTTTC
Source organism: Phragmatobia fuliginosa (assembly GCA_932526445.1). NCBI lineage: Eukaryota > Metazoa > Arthropoda > Insecta > Lepidoptera > Erebidae > Phragmatobia > Phragmatobia fuliginosa. The sequence goes on along the minus strand of OW052072.1, from coordinate 19,765,574 downwards.
ATTTCTTATTAAATATATTTGGATTTGTTCATTATATTTACTAACCAACAGACGTTTAACTTAAATTTAAGTTTGTGTCTACTTACATTAATAATAATTATTATAACATTTGTTTTTAACTTAAATAATAGATTGGTACTTGTCTTCCTTTCTGATATTTTTTCTATTCATAATACTCGGCAAACGAGTAGATAGAACTGAGTGCAGCTGATTATCACCGTTGGTCGGCATCTTAAGAAATAAAAATACTTTATACTACACCTGATCGGAACAGTAGTCAATATTCCCTGAAAATGAAAAGAGAAAGTTAGTCTTTTCCTTGACCTAAATAAGCGGGAGGAAAAGTTGTATGAAAATCCATTTCTAACGTGTTTTAGCGGGAGAGAAAGTTGTATGAATTTTCATTTCTCATGTGTTATCTTATCTATGGCGCGCGCCTGACCAAAGAGTTTTCATATAATTTAAATATGGAATCTCCGTGCCACTGACATCGTTTTGTGAAGAATAAAAAAAAACAAAAAAAGCGCGAAATATTTATAAATATTATGTCAAATTCTAAGCTAAATCACATACAGTCGTCCCACGAAGACGTCTAGACAGGGCAATCGTGCGGGGCGTGAGGGGTGAGACGGGGGAACGGCTGCCCCGAGCTGCATACATTTACAGTGTTAGCAGCTCGGGAAACAACTTTCAGGGCTGTCGTGTGTCACTTTAAAATATTATTATTTTGGAAAATAATTTAAATGGTGCATACGACGTGTGTTGTGGAAGATTACAAGTCGTCATCATCGTCAATGAAAATCCAAGATGGCGAAAATTTGCAAATTTTTTGACATGGGTATCATGTCCATGGTTTACGAAGTCACTGAAAACGATTATGGGGTTGAAATGAAAATCCAAGATGGCGCCTCCTAAAATTTGCAAATTTTTCGACATGGGTATCATGTCCATGGTTTACGAAGTCACTTAAAACGATTATGGGGTTGAAATGAAAATCCAAGATGGCGCCTACTAAAATTTGCAAATTTTTCGACATGGGTATCATGTCCATGGTTTACGAAGTCACTAAATACGATTATGGGGTTGAAATGAAAATCCAAGATGGCGCCGACGAAAATTTGCAAATTTTTCGACAAGGGTGTAATTTTTAAGATTTGCGAGGTGGCTGAAAATAAAAATGAGATCAAGTGTCTTTCGCGGATTTTTTTTTCATAGCTACGTGCAAGTGTACTAGATCCAACATGGAGGACATTATTTAAAAAAATATAGTTATGAGTGTCAATTTTGAGGTTTTTTGGCTTGACGATTATGAAAATAACAACTTTTTCAAATTCAAGATATCCAAATCCGGATATTTCTTTAAATTAAATTACATATGTTTGAAACTAGAATACCAAATTTCAGATTAATCCGGCAACAGGCCTTTCCTGTTGCCGGGTTGACCCCCTTATATATTTCAATTACTTGATTTGACCCAAACAAGGCAAGCTAAATGAAACTGTTAAAAAAAACTATATTTTTGATCATTGTTAATTATTGCTTATAATAATAATCATAATGTTGATGACGATGTTGATCTAAAATAAATAAATTTATTAATAAATGTTGTTTACTTGAGACAACCCTAGCAGTTGCGACAATGTCTAGACGTTGCCGGCATTTACCACGAGATCAAAGGCGCCGTCCTACTGTATGTTTCTTTATACTGTGGCTAAATTGTGTCTTACATGGTGTCTTACGCTTTAATTTTATTTTATAAATACTTTAAATGTTCCTCACAGGTGTAGTATAAAGCACTGTGTAGCACTCGGGTGAAAGTCCCATTCCTACCTCGGGAGTATTGTGGCCCTAGGCTGCGCCTTCGGGCCACAAACTGCTCCCTCGCTAGTAATCGGTTCCTTTCCTCCCTCGGTGAACAATGTACTATTGCCATTGTGTAACCCCCTCCCCCCCAACTCCCCCAATTAATAACGAATGATAGTAATTCCGTAGGAATGCGAAATACAAAGTCTTAAGAAAATAAAATTCCTTAATTTTTAATTAGGTAGATATTTATAGTAATATATTTATTTTTTAGATTTCTAACTCCAATGATAATATCATTGTCTAACTCTCACATACCTAAATAATATGTCTACTCTCACATTAAATGCATATTTACGGAAATATGTAAGTATGTATTCACATAAATCTTTACTATTCTTATCCTTACTAATATTATAAATACGAAAAACTACTGAACCAATTTAAATGAAATTTTATACACAGATAGATTAGAGCCTGAGAACGGACATAGGCTATTTTCACGATAACCGACATTGACTCGGGCGGAGCCGCGAGCGAAAGCTAGTTATGACATATGTGAACACGGATGAATACGTACGTTTTATATAATTTTCTATATTTAGTCACTTATCCTAAACTCGTTGCTTATACTGATACGGCTGCTAAAAATTAAAACTTAAAATAATTATGCCTGTCCAAGAATTACACTATGAAATTGTTCTTATTTGGTTTTATTTTAAGCCTCTTCCGACAACTCTGTGTCTCTTAACTTCTCAGCGATCTTGGCCACCTTGTCCCTCTCATCTATCTGGTGTAGGCAGAGGTCTAGGATACGTTCCAGACCTCGGGCGGTTTCCTCCGAGGAGTAGATCTCTCTGACGGGCACGTGGACGAAGAGTGTGCGTGTGTTGTCTATGCTTAGCGATGTGTAATAAATATACTCGCAGAGGTACCTGGAATAAAGTTTTTTTTTATATGTATTTACAGCGGAAGTAATTTTGTCTGTCTGTTGCGCTTTCACGCCGACTAGGGACGGACGGCTCCATTAATCAAGTGATAGGTATTTCTTTAACCCCCCCTTTTAGAAAATTAAAGACTACAATAAGTTCAGACGTAGAGTAGAAATGTGGCAGGTTGTTTTTGACTGACATGAACATAATGAAAGAAATGCAAATAATTTCAGAAAAAATAAATACACTTGATATATTACTATACTCCCCCTCCCCTTTGTGATATTTCGTGATTTTTAACTTTTGTGAACCCCCCCCCCCCCCCCCCCGTTGAGCCTCAAGTGATTAATGGACAGACCCTCCTGAATGGATTTATCTAAATGTAATTTGGTACACAGATAGTCCAAAGCCTGAGAAAGGACATAGGCTACTACACGCGGGCGGAGCCGCGGGCATATACTAGTACTATTTAAATACTAGCTTTGCCCGCGGCTCCGCCCCCGTGTATGTCCGTCAAGGCGGTAAATAGTAAGCCTATGTGTTATTCGGATATGTGAGCTATATTATTAAGAAGTTTCATCAAAATCGAGCAACATACATACATATCTATTCACAAACTTTCGCGTCTATAATATTAATAGGATTAATACTATAACTATTTATCTACATTTTCTCAACTTATCACCAATAGTGACGTCATGTGACGTAACATAAGTACCTTTATTTAGTAGGTAGGTACCCATCAGCATGAGTTGTACGGTATTATATCATTATCTTATTTAAGTCTTATCATATTTATCTCAACGTTGAATACATATTGATCTTTGTTTCAGCCGAGTGCTGTATTTCTATAATGATCGTTTGTTATAATATTATACATTTTACGGCATAGGTGGCAAACGAATAGATGGATCCGTAGGTATGCTTATCTGCTATACCTCAAAAAAGTAGATAAATCTTCGTTGTTTTATACAGAGCTTGTTATTAAATGTTATCTTATGCAAAGTATTCTAGTCACAAACTCGGCACAGCCTATGCTATGGTAACCAAACTAAACGCAGGCCTTAGGTCATCTGCTAGTGAAAGTACCATCAAAATCGGTCCCGCCGTTCCAGAGATTACACGGAACAAACAGACAGATAGACAAAAATTTGTTCATGTAAATGTCGTAATGATTTTTCGCTAATAGCTTCAGTATAGTAAACCACTACACCGATTTAAGTGAATTTTGTCGTAGAGATACTTAGATCTTTGAGGAAAAACATGGACTACACTTTATAACGACAACCGACGTACAAAGAGCCGCGTGTAAAAGCTAGTTGTAGAAAAATTACACTCAGACACTGGGAACCGAACCTGTGACCTGCTTCTCTATGAGGGTTTTTTATATTTATGCCTACCAACTGCCTGATGGAAAGCATGAGTAGAATCCAGGAGTAGGGGGTCACCATGATGGCCTGGTTGGATGTTTCTGCATCATTCCCTTGGCCTCTGGATTGGGCCCCCAATCTCACATTCACTAAAGAAATACGATAGCAAGAGTGCTGTCATTATTAGGTTGGCCTTCTGTGTGAGGGTAGTACTACCCAGGTTGAGCCGGCCCATTCTTGTTGGAATCAGCATGGCTCTACTACCTAAGACCCGACAATCAACACTAATACTAAATTATATGTAAAAGTATAGTCAACTCTTAGTTTTACCTGCCAGCATCCTTAGACACCTGGGTCGTGATTTTGCTATCAGGTTCACCACCATTAAACTCCTTGCTGATCCGCTCCACATCCAACTTGCTATGAATCCTGATAGCTCCTTCAGCTGTGCAGACATTATCAGCTGGACACTTGTTGAAGTAGTCGAATGACTTGTACCCTTTCCGATGAGCCTGTGACTCCAGGTCGAAACAGGTAGCTCGACCTGATACCCCAACATGTATCATTAACTGTAAAAGGGTACATGCAAAAAAGTTTAAGATTAATAAATATTTAGGACGGCTTACACAACGCCATCTAGTCCCAAACTAAGCAGAGCTTGTATTTAGGGTACTAGACAACTTACTTTTTTCTGTAAATACATACATATTATAAATAGAAAACCCCCAAACTCCGAAACAAATGTTTGCAGATCACACAAACATTTGGTCCAACCTGGAAATCAAACCCGAGACTTCTTTATCATTAGCCGCAAACGCCAAACTACACCAACAAGGCAGTCAGATTGAAAGTTAAGCAGTAATAGGTCTTAGTATGGACATATTATGCTGAGGGATAATGAAAATGTGACGAGTAAAGTGTTAAGAGTCTGATACGGTCCAATCCGGGCGGGCTACCACTGCGCCACTTGTTGTTAGAAAAAACACGGTGGTTAGAAAAAAAAGATGTAACAAGAATCAGATTCTATAACTCCTATAAAAATCTAGTTAGTTGTGTCATATAGTACTTATGCCACAATAGGGTTAACATATTATTTTATAACTAGCTGAGGCCTGAGGTAACACCGCTGAGCAAAGGTATTCTATAAAAAAAATCCTAAGCAACTCCTCGGGTCATCAGTTTAATACCAATGAAAGTTGAGTAAGTGTTCCAGAAATTAGCCAGAACAAACACACAGACAGATATATAACTTATTTAATGTTAGTACTGTATATACTATAATATGCATTTGGGGGCCGTCCATTAATCACGTGATTTTTTTTTGGGCATTTTTTAACCCCCCCTCCTTCTTGGTTACACATGGTGAGTTTTAAGACTACCCCCCCCCCCACTCCCCCTCCTATATCACGTGTATTTTTTAGTACCTACAAAAATCTTATTTTGTTTTTATATAATAATAAAATACAGGTATAGCCGTATAGGTATCAACTAATTTTATAATAGAAAATTAAAGACTACAATAATTACGTTCATAGGTAGAGTAAAAAGATTACAGGTTGACTGACATAAAAATAATGTAAGAAATAAGAAAATTTGCAGAAAAAATAAATACATGTGATATATTACTACACCCCCCCCTCCCCCTTGTGATATTTCGTGATTTTTTGTGAACCCCTCCCCCTCCCCCCCTTCGAGTCTCACGTGATTAATGGACAGCCCCTTTAGTAAAAACTGTTCATTTGATATCACATACAGATACTCCAATGTTGTTTATTTGTTTAAATCATAATATTAAATTGCTAATCCTTGTGTAATAACTTCTTTGTATGGTGGATAGATAAAAGGGGGTTATCAAGTACTTATCACTTTTTCCGAAATTGTTTATCTTTGTACATTCTCCTTTTATCTCTGTAAGTGTACGTTAATAACCTCTCTCAATGTATTTTTACAGTTCCATAGCCAAAATGGTGGAAACGAAAATTTCACAAAATGTGTATGAACTTATATAAGTACACACAAAAAACAACTTTATCTATTTCTTTGTTATAAATAAAAAGCTAAATATTTCGAAAAACTTACACACAACATCATCTAGTCCCAAACTAAGCAGAGCTTGTATTAAGAGTACTAAATAACTATAGTTTTTTTATATAATAAATATATATAATATATATATATTTATATATAATATAATAAATATAATATATAATTTAATAAATATAATAAAAATAGTTTTTTTTTGTAAATACATACATATTATACATAGAAAAACACCCAGACTCCGAAACAAATATTTGTAAATCAGACAAATATTTGGTCTGACCCGGGAATCAAACTCGAGACCTCTTGATCAGTAGCCGCATACGCTAACCACTAGACCAACAAGGCAGTCGTAAGTCATTATTCTGGCTTAGCTGCGAAACAACTAGTTCAACTTTGACCAGACTTTCACTCAGGCAGCTGATATAAGGTGTAACTTAGGCTAGCCTATTTTTCACTAGCTTTCCTGTTGTAGGACAGCTATCAGCTGTTACAGCTTAGTAGGCTCTTCAAATTTATGAGAAATAGTCAACTAAATAATTTGATGTTACAGGCTACTATTTTCATTAATGTTTGTGTGTTGGGTTTTCTGATACTATTATATTTACAATTACTCTGGCAAACAAAATTTTTTTTGTTTGCCACAAGCCGTCACCTCAATGGGGTTTGCAACGGGGCGGTGTGTCGGAATCGAACCAACTAAAACGACATGGTATGCCACTGTGCGCCTGAAATAGGAAGGGTCCAGGAACAGCTGTTATTATGCCATCTGGACCTGGCAAACAAACCGTAAACCACTTTTTTTTATATATTTTCTGGCCAGCACCTTTTAGTAGGACAAAGCTTCTATTCTACAGAGAGGTCTATGCCCAGCAGTAGCTTATTAAAGGCTGTTCATGATAATAAATGAAAACAATTAATAACTCACTTTAGGAGTGTGTGTCTCCCACAGTGCGGGTACAAACTCATCCACATTTTCGTAGGTGACTGGTATTTCTAGCAACACCAATTCTATATTATGTTTCTTCTCAATTTCATCTTTATTCATAATTTTCACAGCTTCCCAACTGGCGTTCACCGGGTGCCCAATATAGGGGCCGAAACCAGTCACTAATACAATTGGTTTGAACATAGAATCCAAGTCGTTGCACATGTTGTCTGATTAATATAAATATATAAGGACGCCGATTGTTAACAAGTAGGTTTTCCTTTGCTTTGAAATCCTAAAAAAATGCAATGTTTACTACTTTTGACATTAAAGTCAGATGACTTTATTTTCCTGATGTTGTCTAAAGTGAGAGATCGTTCAAAAATTGAAATATATTAGTAGTTTAAAAACCTAACAATAATGTCTGTTAAAGAAAATAATTTATTTTAACATTCTTTTCTTAAATTAAAAGGTTTTGTATATTAGTTTAATTGAACTTTTTTAGATGAATTCAATGATGCAGACACATCTCAACAGGCTGCCATAATATTGGTTACCATACTGCAGTCTTCATTCGCAATGAGGTTACCACTACTCATAGATTCTACTCATGCTTGCCATCAGACAGGGTGGAGTCTTAGGCTCATACATAGAAAAATATACTAAACAAAAAAAATCGATAGTATGATTTAACCACCCGTGTATTTTGCAGAGGCCAACGTTTATGGGCGTACTTAAAGATCGTGACTGCCACTGCCATCATACCTACGTATATAGGTAATGTAATCAACAAAGATGTTTTTGGAGACCCCATATACCGGTTCAATCCTCACGTGAGACAAAACTTTGTGTAATCCCCAAATTGTTACCTTAAAGAAAGAAGACTTTAATATTTATTCTTTCTGATGCCCGAGGGAATTTACAGGGTGAATTTTTGAGGCGGGACAGTAAGGGTAGGTACCTTAACCGTTATAGTTAGAGGAAAACGCTTTTAGAAGATTATCCCTAATTTTTTTAAATATTCTGAACGGCATTTACAGATTTTGGAAAAAATGTACAGCCAGCAAGAAAATGGCCATTTTAAACAAAAACTTTTTTTGATGCCAATCGATCCTGTTTCTTAGAAGGATCAAAAGTCTCTACTGGACCGAATGAGGTTTGAGTACTAGAAATGTCAGAAATCGCAAAAAAACTTTTTCCATACATTTGTACGGAAATAAATCATTTTAATATGTATTTTATCTTTTTTTATTCTTTATGCGTATTTAGTAAATAATAGGAACACGAAATTTGCATTGGTGTGGTTTTTTTTTTTTTTTTTTTTTTTTTTTTTTTTTTTTTTTTTTTTTTTTTTTTTTTTTTTTTTTTTTTTACGAGGTGGGAAATCCCTTCGGATCCCCGGCTCCTAGGGGATACAGAAGCCAGGGATATGCGGTGTTTCCACTAAAACCCACCCCGATCGCCGGACTCATGCACCCTGCTCTAGGGAGGACCCGGACCATATTATTTCAGGTCCCCCCAGGATTGATGCCGCGCCTATCAAGGCTCTATCCCGAGGAAAGCCAGAGAGGCTTTCCCCTAACTATCGGCTCAATTGGCGTGTTTTTCCTCCTCTCTATTAACCGCAACAGTTAATCTGCTACCAAAGATCCCCACTCTCTGGTAGCTTGCGGTGCCCTCGAGGGCTGGTGTTGTCGCCGACGTCCTCTACGCTCAGGATCGGCCCTCTCCCGATCCCGTTCAGCGGTCTCTTTCTGAAGCATTACAGCTTCACAGAAAGAGACCACTGCGCCCCATCCCTCCTCGTCCGCCAGCATTGCAGCAATGATTGCTGGCGGGGACAGGTCTCGTCCGATTTGGCCAACTAGGACTTCGCGTTCAGACACCCAAGCGGGGCAGTCCTCCAGCGTGTGCTGGGCAGAGTCCCAGTCGGCTGCGCAGTGGTGGCATTGTGCCGTCTCCTCGCGTCCTATCCTATTCAGATACTCACCGAAGCAGCCATGCCCGGTGAGTATCTGAGTAAGTCGGTACGTGACACGACCTCCCTCCCTACCTACCCAAGCTTCGAGGTTAGGCAGAATGGCACCAACAGCGCGTTTACGCGCGATATGCGGCTGTTCCAGCCGCGCACGCCACTGGGCCAGTGCCTGTCGGTGAGCATTCCGCCGCATTCCGAGCACGTCCTGGTCTTCCCCGCTCTCATCCCGGCGAATGGCACGGATTTGGTCATAGACCTTTGCGTCCATATCCGCCAGGATATCAAAAGGCGGGAAACGTGCCAGTACAACGGTTAAGGTACCTACCCTTACTGTCCCGTCTCAAAAATTCACCCTGTATATGTACCTGTACCTATAGTGCTATGCTATTACTCCGGAGCACCCATGGACTCGGTGATCGTCTTCGTAAGCAAAATTACAGTATGATATTATGATAGTAGTCCATATATTGAAGTTTAAAGGAAAACTATAGCGGCTTTGATAAATTTTTAGTTCAGGAGTTATAGAAAATCCACGAGCCATTGTGCTATGCTAGATACGCACTTGGCCGATTTTTTTAAAGTGAACATGTACGTAAAGTCATAGATAAGAGAGTAGGTCTATCAAAATAAATATAGCAATGAGAACCCACAACATAATTATATCAAATAAGATAAAACCATACACTAGTTTATTTCTGGATGGATTAGAATAGATCTCGCACATTTTAAGAACTGTCAGTGTTCGTTCCATTTTTAAATGTGACAGTAGTAGAATGTACCAGTATTCATTATCTATATAAAACCTTATTTACGTGTACAATAACTAATATATTTTTGTTTAATGAGATTCTGTAAGAGTAAACGCATCAGCTTGTCCATGGTACCAACATGCTGTTCCTGCCTAAATAGTAATAATCGAATCCTCGTTCGTAAAGTCTTAACTTCATCATTATCAACAACCTTTACAGTCCCACTGCTGGGCACGGGTCTCCTCCTTTTCTGCCTTAATTTACAGGTAGGTATGTTATTATACTTATTATATATGAAGGTGAAAATCATACATATTATATTCAATCTTGTACAACCGAAGGGTTAGGAAGAGGCGTTTTAAGGATCAATGTTTTGCTGGTATGCGTGGGGATTTCCGCTCGAAAAAAACCCAGGGACAGGGACAGACTGAGAACCATGCAATTTGGAAATTAAATATTGCAAAATTATTCATCTATTTATTGTTTAACTATTTTTGGACACTACCTGTGTAAATATCAGCATCATTACATTGTCCTCACATTTAATAATGCAATAAACAATGTAACCAAAAATTGAAAAAACAATGTTGGAAAAGAGTGTTCATGGAGTTTCTTGTCTGTTCTTCTCCATAGGATCTACGAATTGGAACAGACAATTAGCTTCACGACTAACTACTGACTGACTACTTGACGTTTCAAAAGTGCCATTGTATGGTTTATTTGAAATAAAATGGTTTGATTTGATTTGATTGATAAATATTTAAAAGGAAAGATAAGAATAGGTAATGAAATAGACGTTGCTTACTCGACTTGATTTTCGAGTGTTATCTCAAGAAGGTCACGGCCTAGTTATGTGATATTAATTGTATAAGGTCGTTTAACTTGAACTCGAACTTACTGTTACCGCGAAATCCGAGCCGCGAAGATAAACTTGGTAAATAAATGTATTATTGTGGTTGTGAGTATGGAGAACGTAATGTTTTTATACAAAAATCCTATGATTCATAGTTTTATTTAGAAATCTATACAAATGAATAGAATTAAAGTGTCTCTTTCTAATTTAAATAATCCAGCTTTTCACTAAATGCGTTCGAAAGTAGGTATATCATAAAAAAACTTTTTTTTCTATCTGGTTCTTCCGGTTAATTTAATGAAAGGCTGAACCGATTTTGATGGATCTTTCACTTGAAGATGATATAAGGAGTAATTTAGGCTTCTTTTTTAGATTAGCTTCATATCACGGCGTCACCCGTATGATCGTATCTATTATTTATAGGTGCAGTCGGCAGGCGGAGATTAAATAAGTCGTGGTATATATTGTTAATATTTATTGGAAGAAACTCATTACAGAATTACAGCGCAGTTTTCTGTCTCCACCATCTTGTACCAACGACGACATTGTGTTACCATACACAAAAATATAATTGTTGCCTAACATTATGACACATATTTATCTAATACACCCCCTCAACAATTATGTTTTTTTTTTTTTTTTATTATGTTTAAAATAGAACATCAAAATTTAACCTTAATAAAAGTTGGTGTAGCATCGCCTTAACAAATGTTTCTGAGAACAACACTTAACTAAAATTAACAACAACATCTTTAACTTCTAATTTATAACACTAATACTACAGTAGAATATAAGACAAGCTTCAATCTAAATTAAAATTAAACTTCTAAGTTTTACAAATAATGTCCTTCCAAGTGGCTTAGTGAACAGATCTGCTACATTTTCACTGCTCTTTATATACTTTAACTTCACTGTACCACTTCTTACCTTTTCCATAATAAAATGATATCTTATGTCTACATGTTTTAGTCTTTTATTGCTGTTATTATCCTCAGCTATTCTTATCACACTCTGATTGTCCTCATAAATAACTATTCCAACATCATATCCAAAATCCTTTAACAACATTTTTAACCAGCATCCTTCAACAATCCCTACACTTAAGGCCATATATTCGGATTCAGCAGATGATAAAGCTACAGAATTTTGTTTTTTTGTTTGCCAGCTTATAAGGCCATTAAATATTTTAAATGTAAAACCACTTGTTGATTTCCGGTCTCTCACATCTCCTGCCCAATCCGAGTCTACATTCCCTGTTAACATTGTATTTTCAACACATCTATATTCTATTGACAAGTTTAATGTTCCTTTAATATACCTTAACAATCTCTTTAAACATTTAAATAATAGTTCACTAGCACAGTGTTGGTATCTACTCAAGAAAGTCACAGCTACACATAAATCTGGGCGAGTTCCTTGGCATGCATAGAGCAAACTACCAATCAACTGCCTACATTTCTTTTCAATTACTGCTGATTCAGGTTTCTCTCTCTCTAATATTTTAAAATTAAAATTTTGATCTATCGGTGTACTTACTGCCTTACAATCTTTCATACCATACATCTCTAACACTCTCTCTAAATATTTTCCTTGATTTAATATTGTCACCCCCTTTGTCACATCCTGGCTAATACTGATCCCTAAGTAATTTTCTGCAATTCCTAAATCTTTCATTTTAAAATTTTTGTTCATAAGTTTTTTAAATTTCAATACACTCTCTTCAGATCCAAAAAACAAAATATCGTCTACAAATAGTAGTACATATAACACTTCACTATTTTCTTGCATTGTGTAAAGACAGGGGTCATTTTTAGATTTAATGAACTTCTCCTTTTCTAAGATTCTGTTAAACTTCTCATTCCAGTAACGTGGTGACTTTTTTAAGCCATATATAGATTTATTAAGTTTCACTAACATCCCATCTGGTAATTTCATATATACTGTCTCTTTTATATCTCCATACAAGAAGGCTCCGGTAACGTCCATCTGATGTACAGGCTTCCTTTTTTGAGTTGCTACGGCCATGAAGGTTCTGAATGTTGTTAGTCCAGCTACTGGAGCATATACTTCCATATCATCAACTGATTGTTCAAATCCTCTCGCTACTAATCTTGCTTTGTACTGACCTCCTTCTTTAATTTTTAATACCCATTTGCTACTTATAACCTCGCTTCCTTCAGGTATTTTTTCTATTTTTGTCCAGGTGTTATTTTCCTTTAAAGTTCTCAATTCTTTCTGTATAGCTGCTTGCCATTTATCCTTGTCTTCATTTTTCAACGCTTCTTCATAAGTAATGAACTGATAATCCTTGCTCCAAATTGGTTTTTTTCTTTCTCTTCGACTCCTCTTTTCCGGCGCTTTTGTGTCATTCAATTCTTCATTTATTTCTCTACTTCTTGGTACTGTTTCTTCTGTTATAACTTCAATCTTTTCTCTCTCCGACTCATTTTCTTCATTAGTGACTTCAGTATCCTCATTTTCTGAATCTATATTTTGTATTTCATTTTCTTCTTGTGTTATATCCAGTATCTGTTCAGCTATTTTACTCTGAGTTTCTTTGTCTTCGTTATCATATTTCTCTTCTATATATTTATTTTCTACTTTCCCTTCTTGTGAATAGCTCTTCATGTTTTCTTCATTCTTCTTTAAAAATATTATATCTCTTACTGTTTCTACTACTTTAGTATTTGGTATCCATACTCTGTATCCTTTGGTGTTCACTCCATATCCCACCAAAATTCCCTTCTTACCTTTTTCATCCCATTTTGTTCTTTTTTGTTTCGGTATATGTATGTATACTTCTGTTCCAAATATTTCCAATGTACTGATATCAAAGTTCTTCTTATATAGTAACTGGTATGGTGTTTTATGATTTTCTTTACTTTTTCCTGTTCTATTTATTATATATACCGCTGTTGCTACTGCTTCTGCCCATAGTGACTTTTCTAATCCTGCTTGAATTAACATGGTTCTTGCTGACTCGACAACCGTTCTCATCTCTCTTTCGATTCTGCCATTTTGTTCAGGAGTATAGCTTACTGTCGTCTGATGTGTTATTCCCTTTTTTCTGAAAAACTGTTGAAGTCCTCTGTTTGTGAATTCCGTCCCATTATCTGATCTGATAGTCTTTACACGACATCCTGTTTCATTTTCAAAATAAAAAATAAACTCTTCAATTTTTTCTCTTGTTTCCCACTTACTCTTAAAGAAATATACATAACGGTAACTGCTAAAATCATCTTTAATTAATAAAAAATAATTAGAACCTCCTAATGACTCTGCCTCCATAGGGCCACACAAATCCATATGCAAAAGTTCTCCAGGCACACTTGCTTTACTTTCACTCTGTTTAAAAGGTAGTCTGTGTTGTTTTCCTCTAATACAATCCTCACACTGTTCTAACTTACTTATATACTTTATATCATTTTCTCTCAAAATCTGTTTAACATACTCAAAGTTTTGATGACCTAGCTTTTGATGCCATGACATTAAACTAAAAACCATACTATCTCTCTTCAAATAGAAATTCATCACATATAAATTCTCCCATCTATCTGCTGTGGCTTTGACTTCCCCATTTTGCAAAAATTTACATTTACTACTAGTGGACATCATTATATAACCTTTATCTAACGCATTACTGACTGAAAATAGGTTTACTTTTATCTCTGGTACATAATAAACATCGTTTAGTATTACAGGACTATAGTTTGAGTCAACTTTAGCTAATAATTCAATTTTACCTATTCCTTCTACTTTTAATTTTCTGCCATCCCCAACTACAACAAATTTATCCTCTGAAAAATATTTAAACTCTATAAAATTACTCTTTATACCTGTTACATGATTTGTCGAACCGGTGTCCATGAACCAAACATCCTGCTCCTCACATGTGCTCATCATCGTGAAGGCGCTCGCTCTACTGTTATTTGGTTGGCTGTTCCTCTTCATCTGGTTGGCAACATCTTCCTTTTGCAGACGCACTCTACAGTCTTTGATGACATGACCTATACAATTGCAATAGTGACACTTCTTGCTGCGACAGTCCTTTCTAAAATGTCCTATTTTTCCACATTCAAAACACTTTAAATCATTTTTCATTCTATTTTCTTGATCTGTCTGGTGCTGAAATCTGCTGCTATTTACCTGCATATTATTGTGATTACCTCTGAATGTAAAATTTCCTCTTCCTCTACTGCTATTTCTACCTCTAAATGTTTTTGTCACAAACGCTTTGCTTTCCTCTTCCTTTGAGTTTGACCTCTGTTCTTCCAGTAACAATCTGGTCTGCAATTCTCCTAATGTTTGTTTATCCTCGGGGACACTTTCCCATGCTGAAATAAAGTACTTATACTTTTCTGGAAGAGTCATGATGATTTTTGTCATGACCATTTTTTCTGAAACTGTTTCTCCGACTGCTCTTAATTGATGAATGATATTTTCCATTGTAGAGAAGAAAGAAGTCATTGGCTCTTCATAACTTATGTTAAAAAACTTTTGTTGTAATAAATGTGCACTTAGTTTTGATGAGGGCTCATACAATGTACTTAACTTGTTCCAAATTTGTGTGCTAGTAGTGCAAGTAATAATATGAGAAATTATATTTTCTTCTAACCTACTTGTTATGATTTCTTGCGCCCTATTGTCCGACTCTTCCCACGACTTTCGTTTTTCCTCACTACTGCCGACTGGTAATTCGACCTTTCCTTCGACTATTTCCCAAAGTTTTTTTGATTTCAATATTACTCGCAATTGAAATTTCCACGTTTGATAATTCTTACCATTTAACCTTTGTACAGTTTGTATGGAATCCATTTTGTAGACGACGACCAGTGAACGACAAAATAACCTCACAATCTCTCGACTTGTTGCTGTAGTTTTTAATTTGTTTGATATTACCTCGACCAGCAACAATATTAAATTTTATATTTTGTTCTGATTTTCTATACAACTTCACAAGATGATCTTCCTCGAGTTTTTTTTTTTTTTTTTTCTTCACACGAACAAATTGCGTCGTAGGTAGTTTCGCTTCACTGTAGT
The DNA here is from genome assembly GCA_932526445.1 of Phragmatobia fuliginosa. NCBI lineage: Eukaryota > Metazoa > Arthropoda > Insecta > Lepidoptera > Erebidae > Phragmatobia > Phragmatobia fuliginosa. The sequence goes on along the minus strand of OW052072.1, from coordinate 19,749,881 downwards.
TATTTTACTTCGCTTCTTAATCTACAACGCCTGGGCCTGGGCCCATAACCTATTATTTATAGGTGCAGTCGGCAGGCGGAGATTAAATAAGTCGTGGTATATATTGTTAATATTTATTGGAAGAAACTCATTACAGAATTACAGCGCAGTTTTCTGTCTCCACCATCTTGTACCAACGACGACATTGTGTTACCATACACAAAAATATAATTGTTGCTTAACATTATGAGTATTATGACACATATTTATCTAATAGTATCACAAACAACCGTGGGTAGCAGCAGTCGCTCCACGTAAAAATCGAAGCCCTAAGTAGATGTGTTCAGCGATATTATATGTAACAAATTTTAGGTAGCTACCTAGTACACATTATAAATACAAATTTACTTAAATTAATAGATAATTAGGTAAAGACAAGAATTGTAACATAGTCAAATTAAGGCCAAATTATGTAACGATTTTGAGTGTTCCTAGACAGGGAGTTTCTGTTTGCTGTTTTTTTCGAAGTCCGTTTTTTCATAAAAGTTTTTATAACAGAAAACTTACAGGCCATGCCATTTGTGAAGATAATACAAACATCCCATACTAACATTATAAATTTCAAAGTAGCTCTGTCTGATCCGCTTTTACAGTCAAACCGCGCGTGCGTTACCCCAGCAAAAAAGCAAAAAAAATTGGGCCTTAGAGAGATGAGAGTATGACAGAAAATTAGTGTGTTCTGAGGTGTAATTTGTTACCAATAGCAAAATTTGTGCAGGTAGTAGTTTAAAAGTTATTCGACAAAAACACTTTTTGCTGGAGTAACGTTTCAAACGTTACCCCAGCAAAAAAATTTTTTTTTAAACGTTTCAGACCCAAACGAAATACATGAATATTTAGCTTTTGTTCCGTATTAAATGTTAGCAAACAGCAAAATTTGTGTGAGCTGTGGTTCTTAAGTTATTGTCAATTTTGCTGGGGCAATATTTCGGTCTTGTCTAGAACTTGAAAATGGCTGAACGCAGAAGTTTGAAAAAAATACCATCGATAGACCTTCTTTTGCTTATATTTGTTTAATCATTCGTTTTCAAATTGTTTGAGGAACACCGATGTAATAAAATGGTTTTAAAAATCAGAAAAAACTGTTTTGCTAGGAAACCAGTATACTTACTGTAGTGTATGCGATTATTCGAGTTACTCGAACAAGCATACATACGCTGTCTCGGGTGCCACGGCTAGCAACACTGCCGGCAAACTGGCACTGTCGACACGCGCACGGCGCGGAGAGGTGTAGTGAAGGGCAGAGTAAAATACGTTGTGTCGTGAGCATTGTCGAGCCAGTGTTTAGTTATTGCAGGTTGAAAGGAACTAAACAAACACTATAAGTGGCGACGAGGTAAAAAAGGTACCTAAGATTTGTCAATAAACCTTTAGCACAGTCGTTTGATTACAAACCAAGGCTATACCTTCATTTTGAAATCAAAAGCATTTTCCGTATTATTGCAACATAAACACTAATATTACAACACATTTGATCGTTCCTAACTTTAATTCGATAAAACGCGATGTACCAGGTGACTAATAAGCTTTTTATACAAATCCGCTTATTTTCACCCGGCCTATAAAGTAAACAGATTAAAAACTTGGGACTGCAGGAGCAATATGTTGTCAATTTTACACTTCCAGCTAAAATAATAGAATAATAGAAATCTGTTAAATAAGACTGAAGAAAGACAAAACTGTCAAATAACCTTCTCAGTGAGGTTTTGAGGGACATGTTTTATCTACAATGATTTATACATACCCTAATACTCAAAGAGAAAGCGCTATAAATAAGAATAGTTCATTGACAAAGTGATACTATTTAAAAAAAATAGAAAAGAGATATTAAAGGTATAATTATTTTATTTTACAAGTTACATATATGTTTTAACTACCTGCTACATGGCAGTATTCATGTCTTATTCTCCTATTAACCTTGTGGACACATGTATTATAGAGAAATGTTGTGTATGGCATTTGCACGGACATTTACCTCAGTATGCAAAGAGAAAGAATTTTAAAAATAATTATTAAACATAGCTCACTGTGTCGAGGAAAAAAAAAAAAAAAAAAAAAAAAAAAAAAGAAAGGTGGATAATGGCACCTAGAAGTGATTCCTTTGATAATACATATCAGTTAAAAGATAGTTTGAAGATAGAACTTTTGCAACTAACCACAACTTATAGTATTACTACTGTAAAATAATGTGGTGGACAGGCATCATCTTGCTGTTAGTAAATTGCACTGTATAGGTTAAGTTCATTTAAATTTCTATAATAGAAATAGAAAATATTTTAACAGTATAAACAAATGATATTGTTAGACTGTGTTATTGAATGAAGATTACTTAGTGATAGTTGCTTCCCTTTAAAGGTATACAATATGTGTAAGCAAATTCACATATTGACGGACAGACATTATTATTTGTTTTCAAAGTGCCTCCCTAGATAGTATTATTTTTGTACATATGCCATTTAGAATAAATAACTTGAAGTTCCATATATTATATACAATAAATAACATGATAATAATAAGATATAGTTATAATGTTCTAAGGTTGGTAAGTAGATGGTAATTTAATAATAACAGAATATATATATAATGCATACAAACCGTGGAGTTGCATTAGGCTAAACAAATGGTTATGTTTGAGAAGAGTAAACTGATCTCGCATTGTCTTAGATATTTGCGATTGGGAGGGTAGATGTGAATTGTTGATTAATGTTATGTTTCTTTAAGTGAATCTTTTACAGATATTTGTGTACATTAGACCTTGTTGTCATGGACGTATGTAAACCAGAGATGTGTAACACAGGAGTGATTGATTTAAAAGATGTATAATCTTTCAAAATGCGAAATCACTCTTTAAATCTTTGGATTTGAAAATACATCTTTAACTCTCTACATTGAGATTGATTTTAGTAACATGAAATGATTAAAACTAACAGATCAGATGTGTAGATGTAGTATGAGACAATAGATACAGGATATTGTGAAATAAAAAGAGATAACATGCGCACTCTAAGAAATACAGTGATGATACACAGTAAATTAGACTCTCTAGTGTTATTGTAAAGCTTAAAATATTTGCGAGTATATATGAAATTTGGTTATAAAAAGTATTTTTATAATATAAATTTCTTTGCATTTGACATTATGTATTTTGACGCAATATACAATAATAATAATTTGTGGCTGAAGCTCATGTCTGTAATTTTGTTTATAATTGTAAACTTAAATTAAAAATAGTTAAAAACAAAACAATTTGCGTGCAGTTAAGTTCGAATATTTTTATGGCGTTTGTAAACAATTACATTTAAAGCGTTTATAATGTATTGAGGGAATGAAAGAATCAATACCTACATGGATTAATAGACATTTGCATCATATCATGGTCAACTGAACGAATCATGTCATAGAAAGAAAAATAATGAAAACATTTATTCTAATGACATTGCAACACATTCAATTAATATTTATAGAAATGGCATTAAATAGTAAAAGGTATATTAGGCACATTTAAATACATGTTACCTGAGAGGATCAGGATAATCGGTTTAACTAATTATATAATGGTCCACCCGTTCGGTGTGATATTCTACACTGAGAACGGTGAACAAATTAACGAAAATCATTTTCATTGACTTGTTGTTGGAAATGTGTGACAATTGGTTGACAATCTCCATTAAATTGGAATTGGTTCACAACCTCCATTAAATTGGGAAATGTATTATGGTTCAAATGAGCACCTCCATTAGATTGGAAAATGGTTGACAACCTTCATTAAATTGATAACAGTCGGACATTTCAAATGAATGTCTCCATTAAATTGGAATTGGTTGACAACCTCCATTAAATTGGGAAATGTATTATGGTTCAAATGAGCACCTCCATTAGATTGGAAAATGGTTGACAACCTTCATTAAATTGATAACAGTCGGACATTTCAAATGAATGTCTCCATTAAATTGGAACTGGTTGACACCTCTCATTAAATTGAGAACAGTCCACGCTGTGGAAGCATTGGATGACGCCTATATCATCCTAATAACAGGTGACGCCTCTATCATCTTAATAACAGGTGACGCCTGTTGCGTAAGTTCTAATGTAAAGTGGTACATAACTCAAACTGTGAGGTTACCAGATGATGCCTGGTAGTCCGGATGCAGGTAACACCGTAAGAACTTAGTAACGTAAAGTACAGGTGATGTCAATAAGTACATGAGGTAAAGCGACGTAGTTTTATGTATGTAAAATGAAATGATGTATGATAAATGAAAACTTTACACGGATAGCGCCCGTAGTAAAAAGTTGTGTATACCATTTATTAAGAGAATTATAACCGTTTCTAGTGTGTGGGATTATCCCATTTGCGAAGGAGTGCTTGATGATTCAGGGGCACTTCTATAATGCTCAGTATAGGGTTCGATATGTCGATATATCAATGCAGCAATGTGCGGTCACGATGCCTGGCTCGGAAATAATACCAGTGACATTGGCGAGGTTTCATAGAGTCTGAGAGGAGGCAGATTGTGTTATTGAGTTATGTGTAAGTTTGCCATTGAAGACTGTCTGTATAGGTACAAGAAGTGTACATCTGTTGTTGGTTAAGTCATCTATTAGACGTCTGGCGTAAAGCACTATTTGTTAAAAAGAAAAGGTTGGAATACCTTTTAAGAGGAATATAAATTATCATGGTGGTTTCTAAACTTTGTCAAAATCGTTGGAATTTACAGGATAAGAACCTTGGTTACATGTTGTCTATGGTTTGCATCTTATTTTGAAGCTTTTGTTTTGGAAGTTAAATTACGTACAATAAACTTATTCACTACGTACGACGTGTCTCACTCCAACGTTCACTGCATTGGGCGTGACCCATCCCAGTACCGGCATTTAGTAGCGGCAGTCATAGTGTTATATTCTCATATTATATTGTATATGAATAAGGTTTATCACTAAGACTATATAAAACTAAAATATTATTATTCTAAAGTGTAAGAGTGAAATCAAAATATTACACCACTCTTTTGAAGTCGATCTGAGCTTCGTGTTTCAGTCATCTTACCGTAAAGTATCTAACTTTACAGCACAGCACACTAAAAAAAAAAGGGTTTAAGATTGTTAAAATATTGTAACTTAAGATTGAGTTATAGGTATCTATCTGACACTCTCCCTTGGCGTGGAGTTGCTTATGAGTTGAGAGGAAAGGTATGGGCTGCTCTCCACGGTGGTGATCAAAGTACGCGTAGAGAGATCAATCTGGTTTTGATGCTCAATCGAGTGCTACTGCTGATTGCTAGTGAATAGGGTTTTGGCGGTTTCCGCTGTCCTCCGATTCGTCATTGTCAGCCGAGGCTTTTAGGCGGGCGTTGGTTTCATTTATCAAGTTCAAGTTTCGGAAGCGGAGGCGAGGAAACCTGTACAGGGTGTGTGTTCGGTTGCAGCATTCGCGCTCCGTAAACGTCCTGTTGTTACGCGCAGCTTGTACCAGGGTGCTAATAAGTTGGTACTCGAATTTTATAGGTAAAGACCTATTATAATACGTAGTTTCTTGCGCACCGGATTTAAGTCATTTCGAAATTCGAGATGTGCTTCATAAGTCTGTTTCTAGCCACTGCCCTTCCAAGGGATGGGCTATGTGTGTACTCTAGTGAATATTTAATAAGAGGGCTTTGCGGGTACTTTCCGAAATGGAAGTTAGTCTCGTCTTTGGGTGAAGCACTTGAACTATTTGAGTACATTGGAACCCTTTGGTACTTGGTATGCAGTTGATGGATTTCTTCGAAATTTTAGAGTTACTTTCATTAAGCTGGCGGTTTGCTTCTAATTAATACTGCTTCGTTGGTCTAGTGGTTAGCGTATGCGGCTGCTGATCAAGAGGTCTCGGGTTCGATTCCCGGGTCGGACCAAATATTGTTTGTGTGATTCACAAATATTTGTTTCGGAGTCTGGGTGTTTTCTATGTATAATATGTATGTATTTACAAAAAAAAAAGTATGTTTATGTATTTATATCAGTTGTCTAGTACCCATAACACAAGCTCTGCTTAGCTTGGGACTAGATGATGTTGTGTGTCAGATGTCCGAAATATTCATTATTATTATTATAATAACTTGGAAAGTGACTTCCACGCTTCGCAGCTTCGGTGCACTTGCAATTCGCTTAATATCAACAATCGGTGCGTCATCATCATCATCAACAGCCTTAACAGTCCACTGCTGGACATAGGCCTTTCCATAGAAAGAAGTGGTTCGGTGCTTGAATAGGCTGATTATTGTGGATTCGTACTGGTAGGAAAAGAACTAGACGAATACTTCTTACCAAAGCGGCGGAAGCCGAAAAGTGACGAAACGAGTCGATAAATATACACATATATGGAATATGCGAAAAAAAAAAAAAAAAAAAAGAGTGTGGAATGCTATAGAGGAAAAACGCACAGTAGATGATTATCGTAGCAGCATCATCTATAATCGATTTCTGTTTCATTCATAGTTGTAAGATTGTTCATGCCGTCAACCTATTAACATTTATTAAGTTTGCCGTTTATTGTAATGCAAAGAAAAAATACAAAAAGGAAGGGATGTAGTGTATGCGATTATTCGAGTTACTCGAACAAGCATACATACGCTGTCTCGGGTGCCACGGCTAGCAACACTGCCGGCAAACTGGCACTGTCGACACGCGCACGGCGCGGAGAGGTGTAGTGAAGGGCAGAGTAAAATACGTTGTGTCGTGAGCATTGTCGAGCCAGTGTTTAGTTATTGCAGGTTGAAAGGAACTAAACAAACACTATACTTACAATCAAATAAAAAGCTGTAACATATAGCCATGGTTTACATTTATAATGACTGTAAATTTGGAATTAGTAACTTTAAGCAATATGAAGATATAAGTAAATATTATTAATTTTAAATGGTATATTTAAGTCATCGAATACGCAGTTCCTATAAAAGAAGGAAACGTGGCAAACTCTAACAAATTTAAGTATATCATCAACAAACAAGCCTGTAAATTTCAGCTATCAATCACGAATATTATAAAAGTTATATGTAAAACAAGAATGTAACAACATTCTCCTATAACCCGAGCAAAATGAAAAGGTTACGTTAAAGCGACCGCGCCATACATTTAAATATCTTCGTAAATTAACGGCTTAGTATCTGGTATTTTGTACAGTCAATAGAATATTTTTATCAGATTGTAATTTAAATATTTAAACTAATTTTAAAACCTTAAATTTTTTGTTTCATACAATATAATGCTTCATTCGAATTCAAATTAATGCAAACCAAAATATCATAACTCAGTTGGGAATAGTGTTTTATAACACAATATAAAAATTACAAAATTTCATTTAGTATGCTATATTTTTTCCTTTTTTTGTTCTTGTTATGAGAAAAATAATAAGTTACATGCACCGCGACACCATGGAAGCAACAGGAAGGCAACAAATGTAATTTTAAAAAGAATAATGCGTGTAAAATACTGAACACATTTTACAAGGAAAGGACAAGGAACATTTTACAAGAAAATGTTACTAAACATTGTAAATATTTATTTAATTCATTGTAAAAAGAAACAAAAAATATCAAGTTAGTATCGAAACATGTTGAAATTACTCAACTATCTGTGATTTTTCTAAACATTTATGTACTTATGTGAGCATATAAGACTGATTTTAAATAAAAAAAATTAATCATACTCAATTCAATATTCTTGTCACCCGGACCTAACTTTTTTTGTTCGTAACTGTACCAACAAAATATTCTAATAAACCATTCATTTCAGATGTCAGCCGAATGTATGGCGCGGTCGCTTTTACGTAACCTTTTAATTTGGTCGGATTATAAGAGAATGTTGTTACATTCTTGTTTTACATATAACCTTTATAATATTCGTGATTGATAGCTGAAATTTACAGGCTTGTTTGTTGATGATATACTTAAATTTGTTAGAGTTTGCCACGTTTCCTTCTTTTATAGGAACTGCGTATTCGATGACTTAAATATACCATTTAAAATTAATAATATTTACTTATATCTTCATATTGCTTAAAGTTACTAATTCCAAATTTACAGTCATTATAAATGTAAACCATGGCTATATGTTACAGCTTTTTATTTGATTGTAAGTATACTGGTTTCCTAGCAAAACAGTTTTTTCTGATTTTTAAAACCATTTTATTACATCGGTGTTCCTCAAACAATTTGAAAACGAATGATTAAACAAATATAAGCAAAAGAAGGTCTATCGATGGTATTTTTTTCAAACTTCTGCGTTCAGCCATTTTCAAGTTCTAGACAAGACCGAAATATTGCCCCAGCAAAATTGTCAATAACTTAAGAACCACAGCTCACACAAATTTTGCTGTTTGCTAACATTTAATACGGAACAAAAGCTAAATATTCATGTATTTCGTTTGGGTCTGAAACGTTTAAAAAAAATTTTTTTTGCTGGGGTAACGTTTGAAACGTTACTCCAGCAAAAAGTGTTTTTGTCGAATACCTTTTAAACTACTACATGCACAAATTTTGCTATTTGTAACAAATTACACCTCAGAACACACTAATTTTCTGTCATACTCTCATCTCTCTAAGGCCCAATTTTTTTTGCTTTTTTGCTGGGGTAACGCACGTTCAAACCGCGGCACCGATTTCAATATTTTTGCATTAATTACTTTGATTCTTGCATGAGCTAGAGATTTTTCCTAGTTTTCAAATAGCTGACATATTCAGTGCTGGTGGCATACAGAAAAAATATTATTGTCCTTTTCCAGGAGGGACGAGGCAGAGAGAGAGAGCAGTCCCCCTTGCCCCTACCTATGCGGCTACGGCTACTCTTTACCGCGAAAACAGATATACACGGCCGCGGGCGGAACCGGAGACGAAAGCAAACAAGTATACTCCATTTCATGAAAGAAGTCCCGCGGAATATTGTGGAACTAAATTTGACAAATGGGGAGATCGGCCATGTTGTAATTTGTCAATGTTATCGAGGTGCGTTTGTTTTGGTACATATTTTGTGACTTTATTATTGGATTAGTCCGTTAAAAGGTTTATTTACGATGCTAGAAGTTGTAAAAAGTACTGTTCAAGAAATCATATGAAAGGTTAAGGAGATCTGTGAAGCGGAACACAAGGATCACGGTGTTTTATTACCAATAAACAATGTTCGCAAGAGAGTCGCCGCCATGACAGGTAAATTTTTGGGCTGCCATATATACAGATTTTTTCCCGATTGATTTCTTACAGATTGGAATTAAGTTTTTTTAATGCATGATTTTTTTAAAGGAATTAACACAACAAAAAATTGTAAAGTTATATTCAACAATAATGTAATTAAATACGAAAATAATCATTCGTAATTGTTCATTTTATTGCAGGTGTGTCAGAGAAAACTGTAACGAGAGTTACAAAAGAAGGCGCAACAGCGGCGAGTAATTGCCGCCTTACCACTGCGATCTCAATTCGATAGAAAAAATGTGGAGCCTTGTAAAGAGACGGACCAAGATCCAAAAGATATTGTGCGCCTAACAGTTTTTTGAGATTGTTACAGCGGAAGACTTTTTAAGCAACTACAGGAAGAATATTTAAATAATGATGTTCTTATGAAGAAATGGATCCATTTATTATATCGTGATAGAATCAGATTCTGTCTCACTGTTTTTTATTTGCTCTTCTGACAGTGATCATAGTATGACCGATCATAATATTATTCAATAAAACTTTTAAATATTATTTAATTTTTCTAATTTAAAGTTGGTCGAACATCTCCATTTTATATTTTAGAAATTACAGGAAGAATTATTTTTCACTAATCAGATATTAGTAGTATGAACATCAGATAGGTACCTTAAAAATACATTATGTTAGAAACAATTTAGTAGTAGTAGTAGTTAATAAAATGAAATTAAATGAACGATAAATTATTTCCCCTGATTTCCCCACATTTAACTCTGGCAATATTATGTCGCGCGATTACAGCGCTGCGTCTGCGGGACTTCTTTCGTGAAATGGAGTCTATAATGAAAGCGATGAATTGTGAATGTACTAGATACCATAAAACATGCTTGATCTATGCATGTTTTGGAAAAAAATGTTACATTTCTAACCTTGACCTTAGAAATAGAAATAAAAACTTGTTTTTTTTCGCAAATAATAAGGATATCGATATAAACTTTTTGTTTGTTTGTTAAAACGTGTTATTTTCGGACAGTACTGGTCCGTTTTGAAAAATTCTTTCGGTGTTAGAAAGCATAGTTATTGACCAACCTTGATGGCATAAGCTTAATATCATCAAGGTACTATCAAAAGGAGCCGTGTATCAATGAATAACATTGCCAGAACCATCGAAAGTCAATCTTTTTTTGTGCTTCCATTGCGTACCTAAATGGTAAAGTTCGTTTAGATTTCTTTGGGAAATAAAGGCGATATATTTTATTTGCGTATCAAAAGAGTAATACGAATTCATATATTTACGTAAGCATATACATTTACATAATAATATGTACGTTCATATGTCGGGGAAACCAATATTACTCATTTGGGGAAAAAATACGAATTAACATAAATGCTGTAGTAAAATAAATCTTTCTAAATAGGTCAACTTTTAAAACAAGAAATGTATTATGACTAAGATTTGAACATAGTTTGCAAGATATCCATGTCGAAACGGCAGCGCTATATATATAATTAATGGATATTATATTCTTCAGTCTACGAACACATCTAAACTACGACAGACGGTTGCTAAAAATGGGAGTTCTGGTGACCGGGTTTGGTCCCTACGATATAGGGTTTGACAAAGCCGAAGTTAATGCAAGTTGGGAGGGTGTTCAGAGGATTGATAAGGAAGGGATTGAAGCAAAATATGGAACGCAGTTGGTCGTTCAGCATTTATCAGTGGACTATGATGACGTGCAAGCCAGGATGACCAAGTTATGGGACGAGCACAAGGACTTTGATGTGAGTTTCTTTAGTTTTTTTTAGTCGACGTACGGCACACTCACACTCCGACGTCCAAATATACCGACATTTAGTTCAAACTCCGAATTCAGTTCATTCCGAAGCAATCGTAAAAATTGATATTCTGATAAAAAAAATTTTTGGTTTTATTTCACACAACGTCATCTAGATTCAAAATAACCAGTTTGTATTATGAAAGCTAAATCGATTGATAGAATAATTATATATGTTTTTAAATACATTATTATACACAGAAAACATCCAAACTTCGAAAAAAATGTCTGTAGATCATACATACATTTGATCCGACCCCGAATCCGAGGATTCGAACCCGAGACCTAAACTATAGCACAGCATTCGGACACATTGTGCCATGGAGGCAGATAACTATACAGCAAATATATTTATAACTCATCTTTTATTATGTAAATCATCATCAACCCATAACGCCCCGCTACTGGGCTCAGGTATCCTATAACTAAGCTTCACGACTGTTACCTTATGTCTCTTATGATGACAACCGGGACCGACTGCTTAACGTGACCTCTGAATCACGGAAACTCTTATATCATATCATGCCACAAACGGTCACCCATCTATGTACTAACGCCGCCATCGTATCTTACCCTCGGTGATTGTTTCATGAGATCACGTGTTTCCAATCACCTGAGGCCACTTCGCTATGAGCGTTTCTGTTAAGTTTCTTCATCTTCCTAGCCTTATTCCCAATATTATTTGGGGTCGGCTACTGTTCAACCCTAGCCTTATCCCCAATATTATAATTGGGGTCGGCTACTGTTCAACCATAGCCTTATTCCCAATATTATTTGGGGTCGGCTACTGTTCAACCCTAGCCTTATTCCCAATATTATTTGGGGTCGGCTACTGTTCAACCCTAGCCTTATTCCCAATATTATTTGGGGTCGGCTACTGTTCAACCCTAGCCTTATTCCAAATATTATTTGGGGTCGGCTACTGTTCAACCCTAGCCTTATTCCCAATATTATTTCTGGTCGGCTACTGTTCAACCCTAGCCTTATTCCCAATATTATTTGGGGTCGGCTACTGTTCAACCCTAGCCTTATTCCCAATATTATTTGGGGTCGGCTACTGTTCAACCCTAGCCTTATTCCCAATATTATTTGGGGTCGGCTATGTTCAACCCTAGCCTTATTCCCAATATTATTTGGGGTCGGCTACTGTTCAACCCTAGCCTTATTCCCAATATTATTTGGGGTCGGCTACTGTTCAACCCTAGCCTTATTCCCAATATTATTTGGGGGTCGACTACTAGCTCAACCAGTTTTACCTGAATACAGTTTTTCCACGGAGCGACTGGCATCGGACCTACGCAACCCTGAGGGAGAACTGAAATTCGAAGGTTGAACTAGTTGTCATTATATTTGAGAGCACTGACTTTCCACTAACTGTTGCCATAGATGTTCATGACAACCGGGAACGATGGCTTAACGTGCTCTCCGAGGCACGGGCGTGAATCACTGTCACACTTCCATACTCCGCGGTGTTATTAAGAATCTAAGATGGTATTAATCAATAATACGTTATTAAGAAAAACCGAATAACACTTTTGGCCGGACCCGGGATTTGAACCCAAGACCTTTTGATCAGTAGGCAGCTCTTCTGTTAAGTAAATACAATAAAAAAAAACAATTAACCCAGCTCATAGTAACTTTTTTTGTGCAGCTTGTGATGCACGTCGGTCTGCTAAAAGATATAGAAGGGCTCAGACTTGAAAAGCAAGCTTGCAAAGAGTCCTATTTCGTTGGAGACTGCAAAGGATGTTGTCCAGTAGACTTCGCACATCCTCTAGGAGATAAAGAAGCTGTGTTCAACACGTCTTTGGATGTCGACGGCATCTTGGAGGAATATAACGCTGAACCGCCGGAGCAACTGATGGCTGAAGTTTCAGAGGATGCCGGCAAGTGAGTACCTAATTTTATAATGTTATCTTGCTTAACTAATGCGTTTGGATTTTATTTATGGAGACTAAGGCATGTAGGAAGACCAACCTAATAATGACAGCATTCTTGCTGTCGTATTTCATGCACCATTCTCCCAGCCTCCGAAGGCCGTGAGAATGTTGCAGAATTTTCTAACCAGGCCACCATGGTATGGGTCACCATGCTACGTTGCCTACCCTCACAATAAGCATGGTGACCCCTACTCCTGGATTCTACTCATGCTTTCCATCATTCAGAGTAGTCACTTTGGTAGGCTTAATTATAAAAAAAATTTCATCGAGACATTTTGAGGAAGGACATAGCCTCGTCTTTAACGGCATACACGCGGGAGAAGCCGCGAGCTCAAGCTAATTTTCAGATATATGTAAGGTGGTGTTTGCTAGATGGCGTTGTTAATATCTACACTATCTTCTAAACTTCCTCATTTCTTTGTTCCAGGTTTTTATGCGAATATGTTTACTTCACCTCACTGTATCATTCAGAAACAAAGCGGGTCATGTTCGTCCATGTTCCTCACGAAGGGTACTCCTATGAACAGATTGCGCGAGGTCTGGAGAGGCTACTTGAAATTGCTTTAAAGCATTGTATGAACTAGCAGCTAATGAACAAGTATTAATAAGGAGTATTCAATGTGCAGCACTGTTTTATTGTTTTATGCAGGTTTTATGTAATAAAAATAGTATTTTTTTTAAATAAATATTTATTTGTAAATAAAAAGTATTTTGTTTTATTATTTATTCAAATAAAAAAATCGGCCAAGTGCGTGTCAGGCCACGCACAGGAAAGGGTTCCTCAGTGTTCTGGGTAATCACATATGTAGCCTACTACTTTTTATCCCAAAAATACGCGGGTAATATCGCGGGGCGCAGCTAGTAATTCATATATAAAAACAATTATCATCAACAATCTCCACTACATTCTTTAACTTGAAGTTGTCGGACACATATCTCAACAATTCGCTCCAAACCTCGTGCTAACTCTTCAAACTCCTCCTGACGCTTCATGGGAGGAACGTGGACGAACAGAGAGGTCTTGTAGTCTTCCACTTGTTGACATAGAGACGTGTAGTAGATGTACTCACAGAGGTAACTGCAATTGAAAAGTTTGATTAATAAGTAGTATTCACACAGAAGACTATCCTAATAATGACAGGATTCTTGCTGTCGTATTTCGTTGGTGAATGTGAGACTGGAGTCCCAATTATCCCACCATGTTGCATTGCTTACCCTCACAGTGAGGATGGTGACTCCTACTCCTGGATTCTACTCATGCTTTCCATCAGGCAGATTCACTTTGGTAGACTTATATATAATTATAAAAAAACTTGTATTATAACCGATTGATACACGATTGGCCTAGTGATTTAAGTTGTCGCCAAGCTGCTTTCTATTGCGCCAAATGTCGGGTTCAAATCCCACAGTTCACAAATTGTTGTTCCGAGTCTGGGTGCTCTTTGTGTGACTACTAAAAAAACTGGCTAATCCAAGTGACAAAACTCTGTCGGCTAAATTATAAAAATAAAACCAGTTTCACCCCGCGGCGTTCCGAGCTCTATTTTAGAAAAGTACGTACCTTCCAGCATCGTTAGAAATATCAGCTTTTAGACTGTTCTCCGGCAGATCACAGTTGAACTGATCGCAGATGAGGTCCACTGGGATATCAGTGGCTATGTCCGCTGGTCCTGGTGAAGGGTTCATGTACCCTTTTGGTATTTTATGAGTGTTATCTAAGTAAGTATACATCATTTTCCTCGCCTTTCTCTCCAATGTGAAGCCTTTTGTGAGATCAGAAATTCCCACGTGGATAATTAACTGTAAGTACATAAGGAGAAATCTATACAAATAAATAAAATGTAAGCATTTATAATTTATTCTTCAACTATCCTGACTAATATTAATCATCGACATCAGCCAATCGCAGTCCACTACATGACATATGCCTCTCCCATTGCACACCACTCTTATCTATTTAGGGCTTCTCACATCCAGCTACTGTCACTCACAGTTATTACTGCGGTGACTTCCACATAAAGCACAACTAGAAAAAATATGTACAACTGCGCCATCTATCGAAGAGACACCGAACTACAAAAGTATAGAACTATACGTAGCAACTACTAAATACTACTAATCCTGCATCGCGATATAAAAGTTCTCGCGCCGACAAGTGTAATTACAACTGCCCAATATCAAATGTTGGTTCGTGGCCAGCCAGACACCACGTCGCCTGGTCGAGGGATCCTACCATTGTGTTGGAGGGACATGTCACAACTATTCACTCTACATTACGAGTGTAACGACATCTTAAACTAAAATATATAGCATTATAGACTGTACAATATTTAAAGGAAAATTCACTTGAATACATTTAACAAAAACGACCTCTACTTACATGTGGTTGATATTCTTCCCACATCTTAGGTACTGTGTTATCAACACAACTGTACTCTACTGGGACTCTTTTCGTAACTAGAATGATGTTTAATCTCCTTTCCAACTCTTCTTTCATCATAAGCTGCACAGCTTCGCCGCTCGCATTGATATTATCATCCACTTTACTCGCATTTAAAAACATTGGCCCGAATCCGGTTACTAACACTATTTTTTTCCCGCGTATTTCAGAAATAGAACCCATATTGTTAGTCTATGGATGAAGAGTCTCTCACTTTTTTTTTTACGTCTGTCTGGCACTGCGATGTGTTACAGTGTTGTTGAAAAAACAAGATGGATAAGTATTTATAATGCTGTAATACTGTGCATTTAACGTATGTAATTTAAATAATTATACATTATGTTTTTCCGTTTTCCTTTCTTTCATAGTAGGTAGGTATTAATAATTTCAATGACGAATATTTTGCATTAGGGGAAATTTGTATATTAAATAAATTCATTAATGTAATGTAATAAATAAATTAAAGCTTTTTTCTAAATGCTTGTGAAAAAATATACGGTAATTACAGTAACACATTTTTGTGTGTCTGTCTGTTTATGTTCCGGGTAATCTGTGGAACGGCTGAACCGGTAATACAGTTTGGCTTCAGGAGCTCGCTCTACAACTGATGTTGGTGTTGAACTGTTGAAAAGTGTATTATGTGCTTGGGAAGAAAACTGGATGCGTTAGGTATTTTTGTGTTCTATCTAAGGGATTCGATTGCGTTTTTCATGATACATTGATCAGGAAATTGTATCAATATGGAATTAGAAATACTGCGTTGCATCTTCTGAAATCATATTTGGGTAACAGGATCCAGGAACTGCCAGAAAGTGAAAGTTGACCTGTCTGATTTAATAAAGGATAGTTAGGGGAAAGTGCTATTGCAAGACGTCACTTCACTTTACATTGTTTAAACTTTCATGGTCAGTAACGTTAAAATAGAAATCTGCGGGATTGCTACCATGTGCCTTTTTGTTAATGAACTTGAATTGAAGCTCCAACAATCAGTTACAGATGACGTGAATGGCACTTACTCTATAATGTCCTGAACTGGATCAATAGATAGATAGATACTCTTTATTGCACACCATAATACAAAAGATACATCGTAGGATTCAATCCTATAAAAACAGTGGTACAATGGGCGGCCTTATCGCAGACTGCGATTTCTTCCAGGCAATCTTAAAATGGACTATACTTAAAGGTAATTGTAGTTAGCGGTGCACATTTAGGATTTCCTAATACTCATATATATACATACATTCATGCGCCTACATACATACATATTATACATATGAATACATACATAAACATACATATTCAGACAGCTCATAGTTATTACAGAGATAGATAGTGATCCTTGACGAGTCTCTAAGTATTCACCGACTGTGCCTGCCTTACAGCCTCTGGTAAGGCATTCCACAGGCGTGCAGCTTGCACTGTAAAGGATTTATCAGTGAAAGTTGTGAAGTGTGTTGGAATTTCCAAAGTTCGATTTTCCGATGACCTTAAGCATCGTGTGTGTGTGTGTCATGAACAAAGGTATATCTTTTCTTCAAATAGGTAGGAGTTGTAGGGTTAATTAAGACATTGTATAGTAGGGAGAGGATATGAGTATTCCCGCGAAACTGAATTGGGAGCCACTTGAGTTTAGTGCGAAATTCGGATATATGATCATATTTGCGTAAACCAAAAATGAATCTGATGCAAAAATTCTGAAGTCTCTCAAGTTTATCAAGTTGGTCCTCGTTTAGGTCAAGTTATCTGACATCGGCATACTTAGTCGAGAATCGGTAGCAGAATAAATGTTTTTTACAAACAATTTACTTTTAAACGAAAACAAAACTAACTGTATTTGATTTTTTCACACCTAACATTATGCAAATAAAACCATTTTTCTGATAATCTAAAGGAATTGGACCTTGTGGACACCACTAAGTTTTTGATTAAAGTCTAGACTCCAAAAATTGATGGATTGTGGAAAAGACTCAGGTCTGCTGCAAACACGGCTTATAAAATTCGCCAACTAACTTATGTAGCAACAGCTAGACTAGTGTATTTTAGCTACATTCATAGTGTACTCAGCACTGCAGTCGCATAAGTTACCACTGCACACTGCAGCGCCGAGACAGTCAAATGGAAGCGAATCTGCGGACGTAAAGCTATTTCAGCTCCCCTAGCCAAGTAGCCAAGAATAGAGAATAGAATACAATATATAAATACATATTTTCGACATATGACACACAACATCATCTAGTCCCAAGCTAAGCAGAGCTTGTATTATGGGCACTAGACAACTGATATAAATAAATAAACATACTTTTTTTATTGTAAATACATACATATTATCATAGAAAACACCCAGACTCCTAAACAAATATTTGTGAAACACACAAATAATATTTGGTCCGACCCGGGAATCGAACTCTTGATCAGCAGCCACATACGCTAACCACTAGACCAACGAGGCAGTCAGAAAAAGAAAAATGTTTGCAACTTGGATAACGGGACAGCAAATGGCTAACGTGCTTATCAATAAATTGCTACCTTCTAATGTTCGAGCACATTATGCCAGGCCGCAGCGTGTCGGGGCGGGCCGCATCGCACGGACGCAAATCCGCATTGCAATCATGCGAGCCGCTGCGGCCCGGCATAGTGTGCGATAATTCATACAATTTGTATTGAAGCGATTTGAGCGGATTTTTGCGCTCCGCCCCGACACGCTGCGGCCCGGCATAATGTGCTCGAACCTCTAACTTCTAAGTCTCAGTAATTTTAAATAACGCAATGGGTTTTACATAATTTTCAATTTACGTAAGTTAATTAAATATTGTCCTTAAATACTCTGAATAATATAATTTTATTAATGTAAGAGGAAAAATCATTGTCCAAATAACTTTGAATAAAACTATTATCATAATAACGGTGCCTCTTTCCTCGTGAAAGAGTAGCTATTGTACGTGGTTCTGCTCACGTAAATACATATTTTCAAGGTATAGGAAACAGACGAGCAAATATATCACCTAGTAGTAAGTGAGCATCACCATCAATGAAAACTTCCGACTAAAGAATTTTCCCCAAGGAGCGTCAACAATCATTCCCCCTTGGCCAAATTTGCATACATTTTTCTTTTTCTATTATATTCTCTAATTTATTTCTCTATTCTCTTCATTGTATTTTTGATTACGTCACTGAGTGACATTAGCCAATGAAACAAGAGATTAGGGTATAGAATAGAAAACGAAAAACGCAGGGGAGCTGGTCTGGGGCACTCCGCATCCATACACTGCAAGCTTTAAATCATGTTCAAGGATTACCTTTTCGTTATTCGGTACTCTTAATGATAAACTGCCAAATTCCTCCAAGAAGTTTTTGTTTGCAATTTACGAACTGATTAGGTATATAACAAATCTGATAATGCCTTGGGATGGCTGATGGTTGCCCTGTCTTCGGAGATGTGATAGCAGGAATTCAGAAAACATGTCAATTTATATGATTTCACCTAAAGCGCTCAGTTCAGTTCAGTTTATGCGCCTTGTTTACGGTCCCGTCATCGCAGCTCGCATCCTCCTTGCGGATAAGACACATTTGATCTCCAAAGCATCCCCTTCCAGTGGTCATCTGTGTTAACCGGTATTAGATACTGAGCCAATGCTCCATAGTGGGTCCTACCGCCGCAATAACGGCGTGCCCAGCGCTGGGTTGCCCAAGTCGTTCCCTCCATTCCTCCACGAGTACCTTACGAAGTTGGTATTTCTGATATTCAAATTCTCCTACTCCTACTCAACTCCGTGCCTCATTGCGCCACTGATACAGAGCCGCAGGGCTTCGCCTCCAGGTCCTGTGGTGGAATTTTGGCCAGGAGGCTCGACGCCTCAAAGGAGTTCGTGCGATGCCCTCTAATAATTCTGATAGCCAGTACTCGCTGCGGATATTGCAGGTCTTCAGGTCCTCCGCCCATACTGGGGCACCATAAAGGCCATGGACCGCATAAGCCCCGCGTTGAACCTACTGCAGGGGTCCCCCCTTATTTGGCAGCAATCGAGCACGTGCTGTGCCAACCAGCTTGGGGATCAGACTTCTAAAGTGATATCCGAGTCCCATCGGCCGTCTAGTACAGTGACAGCAATTTACTTTCAAATCATCATTTACTTTCATCTGTACGTCCCCCACACCATAAAAATAATTGGTACTTTAAAATTAACTTAACATTTTATTTATTTCAAATTTGTTTGATCCATTTATTTCATATTTCAAATTTATTGGATTTATAAGTCCAATAAATTTGAAATATGAACAAACTGACGTTTCATTATTAAACTTAATATTAGTTAGGTATTTATACATAAATAGCGAGTATAATCCAATGTCGTCTGACTCACCCACACATCTAACGAAGAACAGACGCGTATTTATTTAATTATTAAAAAAATGAATGAAATTCAGAACCCCGATCATAAAACTGTCCTAGTGACGGGGTTTTTACCGTTCAAGAGTGGTGAGAACGGTATATCGATAAATCCTAGTATCGAAGCCGTGAAGTTAATAAATACGAATCGATTAAAGGACAAATTAAACATCACTGTGGTCAGGGAGGAGGTGCCAGTTGAATACCAGTATGTTGATGCCAATGTGTGTCGAATGTGGGATCAATATCAACCTGACGTGAGTACTGATATACTTCTTTTCTTAGTTTTATGTGTATTTGGTGATAAGCTGTTAATTATAACTCCAAATAGGCAAATAGGCCTTCATTTAGTTGTACGTATTCTTTTACTTGGTTGTTATCTCAGAGCTCGACATTTACTAAGTTGATCGTTTAGTTTAACTTAATTACATTATACTGCCCGTTTCGTCGCCATATAAAGTAATTACCGGGCTATATTCTGAGCTATATTTCTGCATTCATGACTTATATCTTCACTGTCTCACAGAATGACAAACTAGAATAACATAATTGAAGGTCCAAGCTTTTGAATAGAGATGAGGGAGGGTGATGGATCATTATCATCATCGCTCTTTCAATCGTTCACTCCTAGGCACAAGGTTGTTTTTTTTTGTATAGGAGAAAAGTGACTTCACTAAGAGTAGTGGACAGTGGACACCATATTTATTACGAATGCTGACAATGCAGCATTTTGACCCATATTATAGCAGCCTAGTGAGGTGCTTCTACATCATTGGGCCTGCCGTAGAAACACGATTGCTGTCATTTTAGATTGGTCTTCTGTGAGAAGGTAGTATCGCCCCGGTTGAGCCGGCCCGTTCGTGCCTCTACTACCTTTCTAATGGACATGGTTCTGAAGTGGATTTTTGTTTCATTGACCCAAAATCCTTACTAATATTATAAATGCGAAAGTAACTCTGTCTGTCTGTTACGTTTTCACGTCTAAACCACTGAACCGTTTTTGATGAAATTTGGTATGAAGATAGAACTGAACTTGGGAAAGGACATAGGCTAATTTATACACGGATAACTGACATACACGCGGGCGGAGCCGCGGGCGAAAGCTAGTTACACCATATGTTACAGTATAGAAAAGTACAAACATACAAAAATAGTTCTTGAGGTAATTAGATTAAGTTACATTATTGTAAAATTAACGAAATGTTATTAAATTATACATGTTTACTGATATATTTTTTTAAATTGAAATCACATACTTAAATAGCTGCTTGTTTGAGAGAGAGGAAATGAGACTTAGTAAGTAATACCAGTAGTAGGCCAGCTCGACCGGTGCAGTACTACCCTCACACAGAAGAACATCCGACATAATGACAGCATTCTTGCTGTCGTATTGCGTTGGTGAGTGTGAAACCGGAGGCCCAATCATCCTGCATCATTCTTCTGAAATCCGCAGACAGGGAGAATGATGCAAAATTATATGACCTGGCCGCCCAGGGAAGGCTCACCATGCTGCATTACCTACTCCTGGATTCTATTTATGTTTTCCATCAGGTAGAGTGGAGTCACTTTGGTAGGCTTAAATATACCAACATTTAAGAAGTAATGAATAACACTTTATTCCGTTTGTTCCAGTTGACTATCCATGTTGGTGTTTCCAGTCGTGTTGATGAGTTTACGTTAGAGATACAAGCAAACAAAAGCAAGTACGAAAACCCAGATAACATTGACTGCGTACCGAGTGGCCTCGAGAACCCCTGCACCGGTTCTGATAGTTTAGCCACCAATCTAAACGTCCAAAACATCTGTGATA
The DNA here is from genome assembly GCA_932526445.1 of Phragmatobia fuliginosa. Lineage (NCBI taxonomy): Eukaryota > Metazoa > Arthropoda > Insecta > Lepidoptera > Erebidae > Phragmatobia > Phragmatobia fuliginosa. Next base: position 19,728,263 of record OW052072.1, on the reverse strand, counting down.
CTTTTAATAAGGGTCTTGATAAAATGTCTTTGAAAGCTGTTTCATCAAATGAAGCTGGGAAGTAAGTAATCATCATCATCATCAGCCTGTCGCAGTCCAGTGGACATAGGCCTCTCCATTTTCACGTTACTTAGTTCGATCCACGGCTACTCCCATTCAGCTCCTGCCATTACTCCTCCTGGCCTGTAGGCGTCCTCCTAATCATCATTAACATTATTTATTAGTCTACTGCAAATAGAGGTCTCCTTCAGAACAAGGTGTTCGACTACTATAGACAGATGTTCAAACAAATTGGCGTAGGCTTTGTTTCATGTTTTCCTTATAATTGCAGTTATGTTTTCCTGCCCATTTTGCTCCCGCAGTCGGTTCTTGATACGAACTCTTTGAGCAATATTCTTTATACTACACCTGATCGGAACAGTAGTCAATATTCCCTGAAAATGAAAAGAGAAAGTTAGTCTTTTCCTTGACCTAAATAAGCGGGAGGAAAAAATGTATGAAAATCAATTTCTAACGTGTTTTAGCGGGAGAGAAAGTTGTATGAATTTTCATTTCTCAAGTGTTATCTTATCTATGGCGCGCGCCTGCCCAAAGAGTTTTCATATAATTTAAATATGGAATCTCCGTGCCACTGACATCCTTTTGTGAAGAATACAAAAAAACAAAAGAAGCGCGAAATATTTATAAATATTATGTCAAATTCTAAGCTAAATTGTGTCTTACATGGTGTCTTACGTTTTGATTTTGTTTTATAAATACTTTGAAAGTTCCTCACAAGTGTAGTATAAAGCACTGTGTAGAACTCGGGTGAAAGTCCCATTCCTACCTCGGGAGTATTGTGGCCCTAGGCTGCGCCTTCGGGCCACAAACTGCTCCCTCGCTAGTAATCGGTTCCTTTCCTCCCTCGGTGAACAATGTACTATTTCTCATTATTGATATCGCTTCTTATACTCCTTGGCATTTTCTTTTTTAAAAGAACTCCCCGCATTAGGAATATAATCCCTGTGTCGCGGGGGATTTTACTAATATACATGAAACGGGCGCAAAGAACACTCAGGCTTAGAACAACAATTAAGGAATCACAAAGTGTTGTCCCACGCAGGATTTGCACCCACGACACTTGACGAAGTAGGCCACGACAAGTGGCGAACGCTTAAACCACCAGATAAAATTATAGATGAAAAATGTGACTGTATAATATTACTTATTGGCTCTCACGTCAAAAGAATTTTCAAAACGCTTTTTTTACAGATATATTTGCGAGTATATGTACTACACGTCCCTGTGTGAGCAACGTGATAGGGGCAAGGCTTCATTGCTTATCCACGTGCCTATGATGGAGGCGACACAGGAGTTCATGGAGCTGGCTGATGGTCTTGAGCGTTTAATAGAAATCTGTGTTGAACAAATACGACCAAACAACTGAAAAGACTACATATTATAAGCCTGTGTTATAAATCTAAAAATATAGAGAATATGGTAGCAATGTACTTACATACAATCTGAAATTGAGAATACCTTGTAAAAATTGTTATGTATGAGATTGTAGTGTAAAGCGAAATTTTTAAATGTGAGTCTAAAATGTATCGTAGGTATGTGTAAAGATTTCCCCCCATAAAAAATGACAGGCCGTGTTGCAAGTGTCGGAAAAAGATGTTATGGTTAGGGGGCGTAAAATAATCACGTGAGGGTCGAAAGGGGGGGAGGAGGTGTGACAAAAGTCACGAAATATCACAAGAGGGGACGGGGTATAGTATAACATAGAACGTGTACAGGGCCGGATTTACCATATAAGCTGAAAAAGCTGAAGCTTGGGGCGGCAGAATTAGGAGGGCGGCAAAATGGCCCAAAAACTAAACTGGTACAGATAAAAACCTTTTTTTAGACAACCAACCAAAAGGAGTATAAATCCTGTGTCGCTGTGGGCTCTACAAACATACATAAAACTAACACAGAGAACACCTAGACTTAGGACAACAATTTGTGAATTGCACAAAGTGTTTTCCCACGTAGGAACCCACGACACTTGGCGCAGTAAAATGCAGCGTGGCGACCACTTAAAACACCATTTTTTTTGACGTGTGGAAACCCCCTCGGGACGTCACTCTACCGGAGTTTGTAACGGCATCGAACCGACTAAAACCAAATGGTGTGCCACTCTGCACCTGAAACAGCAGGGGTACAAGGAACCTGTTATTACGCCCTCTGAACCTCTCCCAGTGCTTCCTCTCACTGAAGCGGGTGCCATCAATTGCTTATCTCTCCATGGCGACGTACGGCATACGTGGACGTCGCCTACACTGAAGCCTGAAGGCCACTGAAGCGGATGGAGGAGAAAATTTCCGTCCATTTGCGGCCACACTCAGGGTAGCATGACCATGGCATAGATCGCAGAAGGTTGCGACCGCGGAAACCGTATATGGCTCAAACCACCAATATCCTCTGGGGTCACCGGAAGCGTGCCATATTTTGGGCGGTCATAGCCACCGCCCACATCGGTGCATCGTACAGTGCCATAGACCAGACAACTCCCGTGTACAGTTGTCTCGTCACGACATTGGCTCCACCCAAATTGGGCAATAGTCATTCAAGTGCGGAGGCAGTGTCGACCAGCTTCGGAGCAAGCTGTCGGAAGTGCTCGTCGAAGAGCCACCTACTGTCAAGGATCAGGCCCAGATAACCAACACGACCTAGACATGTCTTGTCGTTACCCCGCCGCTGCCGATTAAGTACTGCCAACTCTTGAATATATTGACGTTGACAGGTGCATGGACGGTGAAGTTTGTGGATCGGAACGGGGTGGAGAATCGAAGGGAAGTGTGTTGCAGGGTTCCTCAGAGCTCTGTATTGGGCCCATCATTATGGAACCTCGCATACTATGCGGTCCTTCGCACCAGTCTGCCCTCTGGCCTAAGGTGGCCTGCTATGCGGACGGTACCCTAATACTGGCCAGAGGGTCACGCTTCGAGGAAGTGCTTCTGCTCGCCGAGCAGGGAGTAGCTTGTGTTGTGTTCCTCCCGCTGTAAGGTTCAACTTAGGAGTCTGCAGCGGCTGATGACCATTCGGATCGTACGGAGCTACCGTACGATCATGAGCCTAAAATACTACGGCAGAACGCACACACGCACTTGGAGGGCACGGCTCGAAACACAGGGCTGTGCCAGCCAACGCGCTGTTGGAGCCGTTATGCCAAGCTTCAAAGCTTGGATAGAGGACCGACTGTGTCACCTACCGATTGACTCAGATACTCACCGGACATGGTTGTTTCGGTGAGTACGACGAGTCCAAGCGTCGAGCCCTGGTCGGGCAGATCGGACGAACCCTGTCACCGCCAGCATTGATGGCGGCAATGCTGACCAGTGATGAAGGGTGGGAGGCCTCGGTCTCCTTCTGTGAGAACGTAATGCTTCAGAAGGAGTCCGCAGAGCGGGATCGGGAAAGGGCCGATCCCGCTCGAATGCGCCCTCGGGATGCGGTAGAGGCAGCTAGTCCCCAATCGTTGCCTAAGGGTCGTTGCGGCTTCATCTTGCGAAAATGTGACCACTTCAAGCGACTCGAGTGTAAAACGGTGAGAGGCGCCTGCCCCAAGGGTAATTTATTGATTAGAGATGTACCCTAGTCGTACCCTAGTCATGTGGTAAGGCAGTGGGGACTCTAGAAGTCGCTGATGCGTTTTACGATTTAGTGGGTAAACCGGTTCGCCGAGAGTCCCATGCACGCCCCCCGTCTCCTCCACGGAGGGTATGGTGCGAAAAGCATTCCCCGCGAAAAAAAAAGGTGCATGGTTGGCAGTATCGGGCCTTACTTACCTATCTTTCTTAGCTTACCAAACCTTATAAGTAGTGTAGTAAAAAACAAGCTTTGCTTAGCTTAAAAAAAAAAACAAAAGTTATAAAAATAATCTAGTAACTAATCTTTTTTCCTAAAGAAAGGAATTAACTTAATTCTGAAAAGTGTATCTAATTTCAGGAGTCAGTAGAGGCGGCAAAAATTTTAAAGCTTTGGGGCGGCAAATGTGTAAATCCAGCACTGAACGTGTATTTATTTTTTCGTCAAAGGCGCGATTTCTAAACCGAAAACAGTTGTAGTGTGTACCCGTTCTGCCATTGAAAAGCCAAATTTTAAGATTCTGTGTACGTGCTAAAAATACACTGGATTATCGGCGAATTGGGGGGGGGGGGGGGGGGGGGTGTTAAGTTCTAAACCTCAACACGTATATCAAGGGAGTTAGGTAGGGGTAATAAAAAAAACCAAAAACATCACGTGATTTATGGACGGTCCATTACTTTGCTCCGGTGCACGTCCATTGGTCTGTGTTGCTCGATGCTAAAAAGATTAACCAGCAACAAAAAAGGCAGGATAATAAGAACATATGAAAGATATGACTAACTGATAGGTACTTAGTTACACTTGATATTTAAAATGTCCATCATCATCATCATCAACAGCCTTCAACCGTCCACTGCTGGACATAGGTCTCTCCTTAGAAAGGAGGTTTTGGCCTACTATACCACGCAGGCCAGACGGGTTGGTATAGAGTTGGTTTTCTAGTTTTCCTTCTCTTTGCATTGATGTTGTCTTGCGTAGTTTATCCCTTAATCGCCTTTTACGACACTCGCGAGATGAATAGGGGTGGTGACACTCTGTATTCTTAATCCGTCACCACACGGACATTAATCCGTCACCACACGGACAACTTTTTTAGTTTCAAATATAATGTAAATATGTTATGGTTAACTTTTATTGATTTAAACTACTTAATACCATTGTAGATTCTTTAATGAATATCCGTGTATAATATAAGCATTAGCTTAGTGTATAGTGTGATTGGTGTCTCATTAAAATATTGTAAAAAATTATAATTGCTTTTTTTATATAAATTACTGGTAATTACTGAAAATACTAAAAATTATGAACAGACAATTTTTTTTATTTGTATATTGGAGACTGGGGATATTTGATCCTTACGCAGACTAGGTACACTAGATTTATACAACAGCATTTAGTTTTATAGTGGCGACATCGGTTGTCAATGGTACCCGCTAACTTATATAGATATAGATGTATATATAAACAAAAGATAGAAATTTATGATAATAAATGTTATTAAACCAATGAGTAGTGGCGGACTAACAGGGGGGTGGAAGGGGTAGCCCGCCCCATATCTCCGGTCTTGGGGGACCCCCAAATGCCTCCGCGTTCCGCTGATGTAATCCTAAACAAGACTTTAAAAATCCTATAAAAGTTTTAAAGGTCCCTACATAATTTGATCAAGAACAAAACACTACAGCCATCTAGACTTTTTACGCGGTGCTAATATTCTTTTAACTTTGCTAAACGTGTCGAATACGTTGGGGGAATTTCCGTCTTTGTAGCGGGTACTTCCTCAGGAAACCCTGAATGAATGAAGTGCAAATGAATTACTCTTTTACGCCTACATTTACATTCACTACATTATATTCACGTCGAAAAATAAACATAGGCCTCATTTAGAAAAAAAATATCTATAGTGCTGCCAAAATGACTCTGTTCAACCTGATGGAAATACTTTTTACTGCAATAATCGAGATACACGGGCGAAAGCTAAGTGATTATAAAAATACATAAAATAAATCGTAGATGTCAAAATGTATCACTGTTTATCTCCTGTCAAAACTTCACCGCTTGCCATGCTTAACATGTTGGTATGGCGCAACCTCTATGGTGGTACAGCTCTATGCTGTTCGCCTGTAAAGTTCGTCTTGTCACGAATCTTACTAAAGAAAATACGTTATTATAATTTCTGTTATGTTTAAATAAAAAAGGCATTCTATTGCAAATGGTTTATTTATATTCCACGCCCATCAATTGGTAGCAGAGCGTGGTTTGCATAAATGCCAAAATATAAAAAATAACGTAAAAATGGCGTACTCGACATATCGGTCCATAGAAACGTTAAATAGAAATAATTACGACACCTGGAGTTTACAAGCACAGGCCGTATTAATTAAAACCGAACTATGGAATTATGTTAGCGGCGAAACAAAGTTGTCGTCGACATCGAGCGCCGAAGAAAAATGTAAGTTCGAAAAACTTGATATACAAGCTAGATCGGAACTTATTCTGCTCATCTCACCGACCGAACTAAAACAAATAAAAGGTTGTAAGACGTCAAAAGAGATATGGGATAAACTTAAATCCATACATCAGAGCACTGGTCCGGCGAGAAAAGCTACGCTGTTGAAACAACTAGTTCTAAAGAAAATGAGTTCCGAAGAGGATATCCGCGACCATTTAAACAATTTTATGGATGTCGCGGGAAAGCTGGAGGATATGGAAGAAGAAAGCTTACTCGTGTCGGATTTGTTATACTTGTCTGAACAAAATGAAACAGAAGATGACTGGCACGACGCAATCAAAGCTGAAATACGAGCACATATCAAGAATGAGACGTGGAAAATCACGAAGAAAACCACTGGCATGAAGCTCATAGACTACAAGCGAAAATAATGACTTGACTGTATACAACAAAGCTAAAGACATGCTAAAATGTATTAGAGACATTAAAGGAGAAAAAGTGTGCAAATTACAACGATCCTTGTATGGTCTAAAACAATCCGGGAGGCAGTGGTATATCCGGTTAGACACGGAATTACGCAATATTGGTTTTGTCCCATCACAAGCAGATCCGTGTGTATACGTACTACAGAAAGGAGGAGCTAAAGTAATCACAGCCATCTGGGTAGACGATTTATTAATAGCTTACAACTGTTCAAAGAAGATGCAAGAAATCCAAACAATGCTTGCACAAAAATTTGAAATAAAAGATTTGGGAATACCACAAAGAATACTCGGAATTGATTTTAAATACACTAAGGACACAGTGAAACTTTGTCAAGAAAAATATTTAGAGGATACATTAATTAAATTTAGAATGGAGGAATGCAAAGTTACGAATACGCCTATAGAACCAGGGCTATCGCTTGAAGCAGACAAAAGTCCAAAAGATAAAGAATTGCCATATAAAAACATGATTGGAACACTCATGTACCTGGCAGTAGCTACGAGACCCGATATTATGTTCGCTGTTAGTTATCTCTCGCAGTTCAACGATAGCTACAATGCCGAACACTTCAAGAGTGCCAAACGCGTGCTAAGATACCTCAAGGGCACATCTAGTATCGGGCTAAGTTTTAAAAGAACTGAACAAGAATTATACGGTATGGCAGACGCAGACTGGGGTGCCTGCAAATTAGACCGTAGGTCTTTCTCCGGGTACTGTTTCATATATGCAGGAGGCTGCATCAGTTGGTCATCCAGAAAACAAAAGAGTGTAGCGCTTTCAACAGCCGAAGCAGAGTACTGTGCGTGTAGTGAGGCAGCAAAAGAAGCCATACACCTTAAATTGCTATTTAATGACCTGGGGACTAACATAGATGACGTTCAGATTTTAAATGACAATCAAGCCGCATTGAAGCTCAGTCAAAACCCTATAGTTTCGTCAAAATCCAAGCACATTGATTTGAAGATGCACTATATAAGAAACTGCATTGAAAATAAACAAATACGATTGGAATATTTGGAGACTAAGAAGATGGCGGCTGATTTATTGACCAAGGGGCTGCCGGGGCCAAGGCTCAAGGAGCTGATCATCCACTTCGGGCTGGCATAGAGTCGCGAGGAGGAGTGTTGGTATGGCGCAACCTCTATGGTGGTACAGCTCTATGCTGTTCGCCTGTAAAGTTCGTCTTGTCACGAATCTTACTAAAGAAAATACGTTATTATAATTTCTGTTATGTTTAAATAAAAAAGGCATTCTATTGCAAATGGTTTATTTATATTCCACGCCCATCATAACACACTTAAGCGGGTAACACCGCGGGGCGAAGCTAGTAATAAATATTATCAACTCCGTTTAAAAGCAGTGTATAGCCAGGGTTAACAGCTCTTGATTTTTTAAAATTAGCGCCTTTTTTCTTGGACAGCTTTCGTTGGCCAAACTATATGTATTTAGATCTATTTTATTTGAACACTTTTTCAACGTAACACACATATCCATCTAAATATTTCTAGCACTAACCGTAGGGACAGAAGTCGATGACGGACGGATATGACGATTCTATAAGGGTTCCGAGTCTTGAACTACGGAATCATGAAAACGATGGAGAGATAAATTGTCCTCACAATAACAAAGGTTAAACTCTAGAACTGGTTAATATTATTATTAAGAATTAATTAAAATAAATACATATATCTTTTATGACAAAAATCGTATATTTAATTTGAAGTTTTAAGAAAAAAAAAACATTTTCTAGTCTATGGTTTAAACTCTATGCCATGACCTCTGGGATTTTCATTCTAAAATTCGCTCATATTTCATTCATTTATCAAATGTCGGACGACGTCTTTGGTTCGTTTCATGGCGCGTTTTACCTTGTAAAATGTTTTTATAACACGTGTCAATGGTTATATTTATCAAAATATCTATAGTAGTTAGTTAAAAATTATTGCTATCAGTTACTAAGATACGAAGTCCAGTTATTCCAAGGTGTTTACCCTGTTTATAGGTTATGTTAGTGCTTGGTCCATATTATACAAATAAAATAATAAAAAAATGACTAACAGCGAATCCAGCGCGTATTCTAAGGCCGTGGCGATACCGTTCCCCTTTGTGAGAAGAAAAGTAGAATGCGCTGGTGCTGCATTTCTTAGATATCATAATATTAAATGCCATGATGGCGATGTCCTGTTTGAAGCTCTCCAGGCCAACGAGAAAACCGAAGAGGTCATTTTCGATGATGACGTCGAATATCTGCGAAGCTTGGACCCTAAGGATTGGAAGATGCAGGACCATTACGCTGTTCTAGGTATAAAAAAATTACGATACAAGGCTTCCGATGATGATATTAAGCGTGCTTACAGGCAGAAAGTGTTGAAACATCATCCTGACAAGCGTAAGGCTCAAGGCGAGGAGATTCGCAGTGACGATGACTATTTCACATGTATTACTAAAGCTTACGAGATCCTTGGCACTCCAATTAAGCGTAGATCATATGATTCTATAGACCCTACTGTGGATGATAACGTGCCATCGCAAGCTGATATTAAAAGGGATGGCTTCTATAAATCTTTTGTTAAACACTTTGAATCTAATGCTCGGTGGTCGGAGAAGAAAAATGTGCCTTTGTTGGGTGATGAGAACAGTTCAAGAGAACAGGTCGAGAGGTTTTATGCATTTTGGTACGACTTTGAATCGTGGCGTGAGTTCTCTTACTTGGATGAGGAGGAAAAAGAGAGGGGGCAGGATCGGGAGGAGAGACGATGGATAGAGAAACAAAATAAAGCTGCAAGAGCTAAACTGAAGAAGGAGGAGATGGCCCGTCTGCGTAGTTTAGTGGATCTGGCTTATGCTTCTGATCCTCGAATTCAGCGCTTTAAGCAAGAAGACAAGGATAGGAAATTAGCTGCTAAACAAGCTAAACAGGTAATTCTTTATTTCTTTTAATACTTTAAACACTTCTACAGCTTTTTATTAGATATTATAGAATTCTACATATAAAATGGATAATCTATACAAACAAATAAAATGTAAGTTTGTTTGTAATTTCAAATTATCAACTTAACTGCTTGCATTGAAAGTTTTTGTAGTACTTGTATAAAAAAATTTATCAGTCTGTCCGTTTTTTCCGGCTAATCTCTGAAACAGCTCAACTATTTTCTACAGTACTTTTATCTATCTTTCTAATAACAACCCTGGTTAACCTACTCAGAAGGGAGGTTTGAATAAATGTGTGTAGAAAAAAACAAATTTAGTACAATTAAAGCCACACAAAGAAGCTATTCTACTAATGGTACTAAATGCATATAAAAATATATACAGTGCTAACATAAAAGTAAATTGGCCAAGTGCATATTAGATTAAAAATAGAATAGGGTGCCGTAGTCACCCATAATGGTCGGTAGATTTCAAATAGTGCCCAATAGATAAATGTTACGTTTACTTATTATTTCTTGATTTTGTAAAGTTTTGGTGTAGAGATAGATGAAAACTTGAGAAAGGACATGGCTACTATTAACCGTGATAACTGACAAAACTGCAGGCGGAGCCGCAGGTAAAAGCTAGCACATAATAAGAGGTGCATTAAAATGGTGTCTAGGTTCAATCAAGGTGATTAAAGGTGGTTATGTGTCAGTGTTATAACATTAGTTCAAAATGATTAATGTTTCTGACACTGGCTGATAAAAAAAAAATAACCCAAAAGAAGAGGTAAAAATAAAGAAAACATGCGTTTGGCTGATTGGAAGTTGTTTGTAACTATATCTATTATCTTATCAGCTCAGGAAATGTATAAATACTAACATACATATGTTGCACATATTGGATGCAAGATTACACAGATTTATTATCTTTGATTAAGTTCTACTGCACACAGTACTATAGTAATAATTATTTATTTACAACTAAAACATAATATATGTAGCGACAACCACATATTGTGCAAGACAAAATATACAACAGCGCCATCTACCGAAGTACTACCGAATAACAAAAAAATTATAGATATTCTAGTGTCAATTAGATATGTATAACTGCCTAACATCACTATTAGGGCCTTGACCCTTGGCCCTCGCCTAGTCCTGTTGGAGGGTCATGATACCCATACCTCCACATACACATACACAATTTATAATACTAATACAGACACATAGTATCTGTAGTAATGTCTCTTTGTGTGACACAATAATAATTGCTCATGGACATTTGTGTTACTTACATTACTTGTGCAAATAAAGATATATTTGTTGAAGGAAGCATATGTGAATATTATATACGGTTGTTGCATATACATGATAAATAATCGATTCAATTTTGAGTAATAGATCAAAATGCATGTTTTATATAATTAGAGTTGGCAAATATAACTTGAATTAGTTAAACTGAAATACAAAAAAATAAATCAAAATTGTTGATAATGTTTAATTTATGTCAACCTAACATTTTCTCAAATTTATTTGCCTTCTCAATTCTCCGGTATCGTTTAACAGCCAGTGCTTACACTCTTTTGTAGCCATAGAGACATTATATCCATTTTATTTTATTTATTTAAAAACATATTATTAAATGAGAAATGTCATATTTTAATTTCAGAATGCAGTTCAAGCCAAGAAAGCAGAGGAAGAACGGCTGCTGAAGGAGGCCCTGCTTGCTAAACAGAAAGCTGAAGAGGCAGAAAGAGCCCGGATAGAGGCAGCCCGTGCTGAAAGAGAACAACAGAAAAAGAATCTTAGAAAGGAACGTAAAGCATTTAGAGATCTGTGCAAATCTAATAAATACTACTCTAAGAGTGATGAGGAGACCGTTGCGCATATGGCGGCAGTAGAAAAAATCTGTGAAATGTTGAAATTAGTAGAATTACAGGAATGTATTAAATCACTTGAGAGTAAAGGGAGGGAAGCTTTCTTAAGTGCAATTAAAGAGACAGAGGACAAACTAGAAGCGGAAAGAAAAGCTTTATTTGAAAATAAGAAGGTTGAAGAACAAAAGGCTAAGAAAGAATCTGCTCTCAAAAGACCAATGGAATGGTCCGTCGAGATGACACAACTATTAATAAAAGCCGTCAACTTGTTCCCAGCTGGAACTAACCAGAGATGGGAGGTCGTAGCCAACTTTTTAAATCAACATGGCACATTCACTGATGAAAGAAGGTTTGTAGCAAAAGATGTATTAAATAAAGCTAAAGACTTGCAAAGTGCAGACTTCTCTAAAAGCAGTCTTAAAAAAGCTGCCAACGAGGAAGCTTTCGATCAATTTGAGAAAGAGAAGAAGAAGATGCATAACCACATTGATGATAGTGGTATTTCTAAGAATGATAATCCGTCTAAAGTTAAATTAGTGAATGGCACAGCTGCGCCTAAAGCTGAGGAAGTCGTCGCCAAGCCTGACGACAGGCCCTGGACGAAAATCGAACAAGAACTTTTAGAGCAGGCGATCAAGACCTACCCCGTGAGCACGTCTGAGAGATGGGACAAGATTGCCGAATGCCTACCTAACCGTACTAAAAAAGACTGTATGAAGCGTTATAAGGAATTAGTTGAATTAGTTAAAGCAAAAAAACAAGCAGCTAACCTATCAAAATAGCATTAAATACTGTTTAGTTGTGTATTTAATTGTTTACCTACCATCCGCCACCAATAAATGACCAAAGTAGATATATATGTATTAAAGCGATTTATATATTTACACGTTTGTTGGCTCGGTACAGAGAACTACTGATGAGGTGATGTAAATTGTTATAAATTCATAAAATAATTATGGAATAAATTATTGATAACTTTTAGAAGAAAAGCTTCATCATTGAGGTTTTATTTCTCACAATTTATTATTAAATTATAACATACTGAAAGTTTAGAAGTTCGTATAAATAATGTCCTTCTGTTCCTCCCATGTGTGTTGTAAGAGTCGACTAAGGGCCTGTCCACATCTCCACGTCATGACGTGGTCAACGTGGTACGGTGCGGTATCGTAGCACGGCGCGTTGCCGCGACGTGCTAGTGCACGATACGGCAACGTCGCCGTGGAAAGGTTCGCTACATTATGAAAGAAACAAGGATTCTAAAATAAAAACAGTTGCTGAGATACCATAGATCTTGTTGATCCACAAATGCATGTTATTATTATCTTTCTAGCCTTTTTGGGGTCAACTTCTAGTTCAACCGGTTTTACCTATTAGCTTTTCCACGGAGCGGCTGGCATCGGACTCCTAAGGGCCAACTGAATACGAAGGTTGAACTAGTCTGTATTAGGACAGTCCAGAAGGAAATCCCCTCCCTGGACTCCTTCCAATACAAAGGCGCAGAGAGGGTCACACCGTGTGGTTTTAGTCGGTTCGAGTCCGACACACCACCCCGCCGTAACCCCCGACGGGGTGACGGTCCGCGGGGATTTCCACACGTAAAAAAAAAAAAAAAAGTCTGTATTAGGACACTGTCTTCCAAATAAATCTGAGATGTTCATGACAACTGGGACCGACGGTTTAATGTGCTTTCCGAGACACGGGTGTGAAAGGTTAGTCACAAACTAAGCAGAGCTTGTGTTATGGGTAGTAGTTTTTGTAAATACATACATTTTATACATAGGAAACACCCTAACTTCAAAACAAAAATTTGCAGGTCATACAAACATTTGGTCCGACCCGGGAATCTCACCCGAATCCTCTTGATCAGCAGCCGTATACGCTAACCACTAGACCAACAGGGCAGACAAATGTGTGGATCACTAAGTACAAAATTCTTCCACATGTACTCGCTGATCCACAAACAAAGATAGTTTTTTTAAACAGAATCTGCTAAAAAGGAATACTCTGCATGACGATGGAGTTTCTCTGGAAGCTGGAATGTAATTATTTTAAACAGAACATGATAAGCGAAAGCGATAAGAGCGCCTGTCCTAACTTGTTTCCTGTAAAACACACGTCAACAGACAAGTTGCTACCTGTCCCCAGCAATAGTTTTATAAAAGCTATCTATAGGATTATTTAAAAAGCCTTTTGATCAATCGATTTACGGTAGAGGCTAGTATTAGTACTAACAGTCTCTAAACTGAACTTGGGATAGGCAGACAAAATTATGAGGTGAAATTAGGTCCCCTAGTTCGGCCACCTATTAATAAATATTTCGTACAACTTACACACAACGTCATCTAGTACCAAACTAAGCAGAGCTTTGGGTACTAAACCACTGATATAGGTAAATACATAAACATACTTTTTTTTTGTAAATACACACATATTATACATAGAAAACACTCAGACTCCGAAATAAATATTTGATCATACAAATATGTGGTCCGACCCGGGAATCGGACCCGAGACCTCTTGGTCAGCAGTCGCATACGCTAACCACTAGACCAAGAAGGCAGCTACCTATAACCCTTACAACTTTAGATTAGAACCAGTGACCGACAAATTCTCGTGGCCAAGGCCAAGCCGGTGTCAGTGACTTTTAAAAATATTGAAAATCCATTTCAACAACAGTGATGTCTATCAACAATGTCATAAATGTTATTAAAAAACACAGAAGAATTTAAAGATAATCCAGTTATGCTTAGAATTGAAAGGTTTTTAGTATCTACATAACGCAGAGATATACCTTGACTTCGATCTTCAATGACAGAAATTGGAGTTGGCATGATTAGTGTGCATAGGAATAAGTTTTCGGAAGAACTGAATAGATACATGCTATTTAAAATAGAATTAAATGGTTTCCTTCAGTCGAATAGTATCAAGTCGTATAAATGGACTATCTAATAGTGAAAGATTTTTTACATTATGTCTGTATTTGTGAGGTTGTAAAAAATATTTAATATTAAATGGACTACTGTCTCTGTTATTAGCGTGTTCTAACAAACAAACATTCTTCAGCTTTTTAAAATTCGTAGGTATAATATTATAAATGCGAAAGTAACTCTGTCTGTCTGTTACGTTTTCACACCTAAACCGCTGAACCGATTTTGATAAATTTTGGTATAGAGATATATGGGACCTCGGGAAAGGACATAGGCTACTTTTTACCGCGAAAATCGACACACTCGCGGGCGGAGCCGCGGGCAAAAGCTAGTATATATATATATATACACACGGTAATACCAAAAATCATTTTTAACCGACCTCAAAAAAAGGAGGAGGTTCTCAATTCGTCGGAATCTTTGTTTTTTTTTTTTTTTATGTATGCTCAGCGATAATTTCATCGTTTATGAACCGATTTCAAAAATTATTTTTGCATTGGAATGGGCGTAGCTTACAGGATGTCCCATCGTCACCATATCGAGATCTGATGATGGAATCCCAAGGAAATCGAGGGAACTCCTCAAATATCATAGGCACAATTGTCGCGATTTGGGTAGTCGGAATAGTTTTCCATTGAAGTCGGTTCCTTTTTGTTAAAATTATTAATCCAAAAACTTCTAATTTATTTAAATTTTGTTCCGGCTAATCTATGAAACGGCTTACTAGATTTTGACAATAAATGTATTACCTAAGTAAAAACTGTTCATTTGACAGACATTACAAACAGTCACTTCAATTTAATTTATTTGTAAGCTACATCGGTCACGTGGTTTCTTGCAAAACATTTTTTTGCAATAACCTATTTATGTATACTTAAATTACATAGTTAAAACTAAAATTCGTTTATTAGGAACTGAGGCTATACAACAATAAACAAAATGGTAACGATGATAGCTGCAAAAGTATAAAACTGTGGCACAGCTACGTCCCCCTCCTTTATAGGAAAGTAACATGTTCTTATTATTATATTATCGTTAAACTACTATACACGTATAGAATACACGTAGATTTACTCAACTTGATTATAGCCCCTTGTGTATCTTGGGAAGCCTTACAACCTCTTTCTCACATCCGAACGCATTTAGTTAGCGATCTGAACACGGAGTTTTGTTCCCCTTCAATCATAGTTAACTGAATTTAATAAAGAATCGTAATAAAGGGAATAACAAACCATGCAAAGTAACACCTTTGGCCAAAAGTTCATAAATAAATAAAATTTAAATTATATTGATGTCAATTTTTCTGTTTAAATAAACTATTATTGCACAAAAAACGAAAAGAAAGTGCCCTTTTGAAAGCTTGAACAAAAAGGAACAGGTAAGGTCAAGCCCCTTTGGCCCTAACAAACAACCATGACGAGTGTCATTAAGTTACTAGAATTACTCCTCGCACTGCATTTCCGAACGAAGCTACTTATTTAGCGGCCAGTTCAAGGCCGAACGACAGGTTTTCTTCATCTGCCATGTTAGAGAAATGTTGTGTGTATTTTTTTTGATGCGGCGAATCCAAATTATTATTTATATAATTTATTGCGACAATGTATGTCTGACAAGGTCACTATAAGCATCTATGGTAATTAATATTCATGGACTGTAGTTGTGTTTGATTCTAAGTATATACATTTGTTTAAACCGTAGGAAAGTTACAGCCATTCCCGTTTCTTTGTTTTGAGCCGTAACACTATTTGTGCGTCAGTTTTTTTTACTAAAAACTTGTACATACATATAAAAGTTTAAACGATACTTAGTTTTAAAAAGCAATTTTTAAATTTTTTGTGGATTTCTTGTTCTCGATTTTTGAGAGGGAGCTCATTACGCACTACTTGCGTCAAAGAGTATGTAACACTACGTAGGTATAACTTGCGTCTCTTGAATGGAGTACACTGAAAAAATAGGAAATGACAATAGAACTAGTCTTCATTGCTCTAAATAGTCATGGGGTGCTATAGTAACGTGTGCGACTGGTGTGCTTGAGGTCTCGGGTTCGATTCCCGGGTTGGACCAAATATTTGTTTATTTTGTTTCTAAGCTTGGTTTTTTTATGTATAATATGTATGTATTTACAGAAAAGTAATAATATATTTACATACATATTTATATCAGTTGTCTAGTACCCACAGTACAAGTTCTCTTTGATTATAAAACATGTCTAGATAGAGAGTTCGAGCGTCTAAACGTCCAAAAAAATTGTATTTAACTGTAAGAGACTAAGCTCGTCGCAGCCGATCAGTGGCGTTACTGTCATTGTACGGTAAACACGTATTGAGTGGCGTATAAAAATGACGTTTTGCATGATAAAAGTGTGCAGGAATTACTTTGGACGATTGAAATCAACTAAAAAAATTAGTTATCATCGGTAAGTAAACTTTAAATAACTATATTGTAAAGAAAGAATTAAATTAACTCAGTTAAATTTTATCAAAGTTCGACCACCATTTTGACGGCATTTTTACAGGGTTGCCTGTTAATTGCATTTAAATTTCCCATGTGAGTGTTAGCCAATTTACAAAATGTTGAATCATAATTATAGTGCTGGATAATACATATTATATATGTATATATCAAATATTTTTAAATCTAAGGTGGTAGATATTCTTAATCTGATATGGGTGTCAATTTTGCCGCTCCATGGATGCTATTAATGAAAGTAGTATGTACGACGTAAAGCTGAAGAGATTGTTTGTTTGTTTAAACGCACTAATCTCCAGAATTTCTGAACCGATTCTGAAAATTCTTTCACTAATCGGAAGCTATACCTTCTTTGAGTTTTTAACGAGAATATAATAAAGAATATAAAAAACAAGATTTACGAGAAATTGCGAGGAACATCTAGTTAAAAATATAGTAATTAAATTAAATATAACTATGTTGTATATTAACTTAATTAAGGGCCTCTGTGAGTTGGCTTTCCTTCGTCCGCCTTTCAAAGTACCGGAACCTCGGACTACTTTCTAGGGCACAGGGTATATTTCTACCAAATTGTTGTTAAGTATTAAGAATAAATAAGCTTTAATAGCAATTCCCTTTTTCACCAACATATATTTTAGCTACTAACTCAAAAGCAAAAACTCTAATACATATTGACTGACTTCAAATTTAATACAAATTACATACTTATAAATCTCAAAATCAATACACAATTATTTTCCCTCCTTTTATGGAAAACATTCAAGGGCTGGTATCACTCAGAACGCTGCCACGTCATGCGCGCGCCCGTAGACTACGCTTGCATGTGTGTGTAACATGCACACAAGCCCTGCAAATCTGGCCTGTTGTTTTTATTGCAAATGCAGCGCAACACTCCATCTAGACATGTATATAATCAAAGCAAGTTCTTATTAGTTTTAGACTAAATAGCGTTGTGTGTCAGATGTCCTAAATGTTTATCTATTTATTTATCAATATAAAATAAGTTTTTTAATCAAAATATCTAAAGTATACAACACATAGACGAAACAAGAAGAGTACGGGAAGGTATTTGAGCGTAATTTAATACCGACCGGTCGTACACTTGACTCATGCTAAAGAAATGAAACGACTTCAAGATATTGATTAGTTTCAACTTGCAGGCTGCGTGCGGATCCGAGAAACATTCCACTTGCATTATATGGGCGATTCTCTGTAAACTCGTAATCGGCTGTCCAGACCGGATTTTTCAAGACGTTATTAAATGATTTAAAAAAAACCAACTCCTAATGAAACTCTAATTCCGAAACTTTACGGACCCTTTGTTTTTAGAACCATAACTATTTTCAGTTTTTTTCTAGACGCAATAGAAGCTCTAAAAATACAGTCCCCTGGCTGTCCCCATCACTGTATTTCCACCTAGAAATGAGATTTACGAAGAAGTGAGTGATAAATGAAGTATTAGGAAGTCAATATCATTAAGAAGATAAGTTTATGATATTATTTTCGTAAAACAAGGTTTTATTACGAAATTTATTTAATTATTAGACTCCTGTAAACTTTGTCCCTAGAATTTTTAAACAGTCCCCTGCCAAATATTTAAATTCATAATTAAAAACAACTATCATATTTACGATAATTTTTTTAAGTCACACTAAACGTAATAGCTTTGAAGTTAGCAACCTTGCCGAATGCGGCGTTGATATGCCATTTTGTTAAGTGTCACAGCGTCATTTGTGAGGTGAACAAGCGCTTGTACCGCTACCACGCACAGTCCTCTGGTAAGTCATAATATGTATTTTAATTACTTTAATAATATCCAAATAAAGATTATTGTTGCATTATTTATGTCTCAATTGATGGGTATATTCTTAAAAAACTATTTTATATCAGTTTTGTAAATATTGTGAAATTTAGCCGAAAAACACAGTCCCCTGGCAACAGTCCCCTGTCTGAAATTGCAGCAAATTTTCCAGTGCTAGTCTACAGCAAAGAAAAAAAGAAGCCAAATAGCGACGACAGAAGTTTAACAGGGAAAGAAATGAAAAGATCGCACGCTTAGAGAAAAAACTTAAGAAGTACAAAAAAAGTAGCGAGATTAGAAAGAAAAATCAAAAAGAACGTTGAAGATACGCCTAAGAAAAAGTGTTGAAAATGTTAGACGAGCCTGACCAAAGAAAAGAACAGGGGCCTGTGTATTTTGTATAAGTAGTCAAGAAAGCGTTGTTTGGCGACATTAGTAAGCAGTTAAAAGAAAATTATTCCACATTGAAATGTACCAAAGAGAAACAAATCTTTAAAAAACTTGTAACTGGTAGTGTTCTTTAAAAGTACAAGCACTGGATACCTAAAGAAATAAAGTCGTTGCCTAGACCCGGCAAAAAATCTAATCTCATTGGCTTAGAAGTACCTAAAGCTAAACGATGTAAAACACCTGATATTTATATAGAAAGTTGTTTTTTCTGTTCACTTTTCATAAAGAAGTTTTATTTATTATTGATGCGAAAATATTTCATAAAAAGAATAAATAATTGATTAATGTAATATGACTTTTTTCTAAAGTACAACAGTACTCTGTCTGACTTAACAGTCCCCTGTCATGATTTTTTGGAAAATCGCTAATAACTTGGAAAATATAAATAATTTCAGTGGGCCTCTTTATATACTTAAATAATAGTTTATTATCTTCGAAAAGGAACACAGTTTTTTAGCAAATGTTAAAAAAAATTGCCAGGACAGCATTTGTATGGGACCTGTACGAGCTTACAGAGAAATGCCCATATATAATACGGTTCTGTATAGGCTGTGTAGTTTGTAATAGCATTGAAATAATTTAGGTAAAGCTGATCTGGATATACTTAGTCGGTACTAGGTAACTACAGAAGAAAGGACAGCGATATAAATCTGATTATTAACTAGCTTCGGCTTGTAAATAATTAAATAATAAAAATAATAATTATATAAATATTTCGGACGTCTTACACACAGCGTCATCTAGTAAAATAAAAATCGGCCAAGTGCGGGTCATGCCACGTACACGAAAGGGTTCCTCAGTTACCCATAATGGTACGTAGATTTAAAATCGTATCCAATAGATAATTGTTATGTTTACGTTTTAATGCGTTAATTTTGTATGACGTTTTCCAAGTAAGCGCATTTTACAAGTTATGCCTCTATATCTACTGAACTAATAGAGTCATCTAATCCGTTATAGTTTTCCTTTAAAGTTCATTATATGGACCACCATCACGAACTTTTTCCAGATTTTATGAGCCCGCCGTTTAGCTTATAAAGGAGGCGACGCCCTGTTTTTACAAAAAAGTGCCCTGTAAAGTGGAATTTCTCGCAAACGGATACCTAAATAAAAATATACGTTTATGTATATCCCTACTAATATTATAAATGCGAAAGTAACTGTCTGTCTGTCTGTTACGTTTTCACGCCTAAACTGCTAAACTGATTTTGATGAAATTTGGTACACAGATAGTCTAGAGTCTGAGGAAGGACATACGCTACTTTTTACCGCGATAACTGACATAACTTCGGAACCCTAAAAATATCTTTCCCAGGGGATGATTAAGTAAGCTGATAAAATTGACATCAACGCTCGTCGTAAAACCTAGTCACGGATAAATGAAAGCAGTTACGAGGTACTTGACGAGGGTTATTTAGTTAGGAATAGTAATTCCTCACGACTTTACCGTGTTTATCAATATACGCACGAATAGATAAGTGTTAGCTATTTATGTACTATTATATATTTGCATATCGAGCTTTGTGGGTTGCAGACAGCATAATTATTAGGTGCGTCCCGGACTATGCTGTTCTAACTAGCGGTGTTGGACTGTGAAACCCAATCATTTGTTTATAAACTTTGAAATATTCTGTTGAAATTTGTATGTAAAACAATCTAAAATAAAATTGTGTCATAATTGAATTAGCTGTAATCAGAAGTCGAATGGTTAAATGCATTATGCATCCATGCACGCCGTAACGTTAAACTGCATTGTGTGATGTGAGATCGATTCGGTAACTTAGGTTTTTTATTTTTTTTTATATATTTGTTTTGTTTTATTTTACACTGTTTTATCTTACAGATGGATTTATTTATTAAATCACTAGGATTTCATAAATGAATTATAAAAATATACAATAAAAACACACATGCTAAAAATATTGCAATCGCTTAAACAGTGAATATCCATAAAGTGGTAAGAAAATTTTGATACAATATTTTTTTAGCGGCATTCTTTTTTTTTAAATCCTAAGGTAACTAGTTTCTTGAAACCTTTTTATGTCAATTCACCGCTGTCCGTTTTTCGACAAGGGAAAGGTCAATCAAATGAGTTATTTGAGCGTCCGACTCTTGGGTGAAATGTTGTTTATGACTCACAATTTCATGTGTTACGGTAAGTAATATATCTACGAGTACATAATTATATAAGTTATGTGACATCCAAACTTCGATTTGTAGGTACCAAAGTGGCGTAAAAGGAACGTGTAGGCTTTTTACCTATTTGTTAACTAAATGAAAGTCTTGAGTAAAGAACAATATCTAATAATTTTGTTTGTGTCCAAGCAGAAAATATTTAATTTTAACTACAACACAATTTATTTAACTCCAAAATAAAGCTTTTAGACAATTCATAAATTTCTTTCTCATAGTAACACGCTGCTTCAACTCATTACTCAACGAAGGCCTTTCAACAACAACATGTCTTTAAAAAAACACCGAAGATCTATTTTTATTGATAGCTGAAATATTTAAATAATTCTAATTCTTCGAAACGAGCAGGAATAGAAACCGATTTTCCACCTATGTACAGTTATTCATGCTTGAGTTACAATAAAGGATTTCTACTTTTAATATCAGCAACAGCTCAGGGACGAAAGTTATGACTGTAACTAAAAAAACAATCGGGTTTATCCATCAGAGTGAAAAAGAAAATGTGATGCATTTGTCCTAGAAACGCAATTTAGGACATGCAATTTAAATATTCTTATATGTAGCCCTATTTGGGCATGCACTGCAGTGTGTTGCCAATACATACACACTTTGATTATAAAATGTACCTATATAATCAAAGCATACACAATTGCCGACCCAGTTCAGGTGTTACGGTTGCTTGGTCAATACAATCAACCTTGAACCTTTAGGTATAAAATAAGTATGAGAGGGGTTTAGTGGCTTCAAATTTAGAGGGTGTATTTTGTTTAGTACCCATTAGTCTTTTCTTTTCTGTTTCGTTTGAAAAGAAAAGCAAGTCCAAAAAACAATATTGAAATAGGTACGCACCCCTAGTTTCGTGTCAAAATCACGAAAACAATTTTTTTGGGTCCCTACACGTAAAGCGGAGGTGTTTTGGCTTGACACGCTCTTGTCGGATTTTTCTCTGTTGCACTGGTTTAAGCATATATTTTCTAATAATCTCATTATTACATAATGCCATGAACGAACTACTTAGTACAATTTTGCTTATTTGGTATTTTTGTGAATATTTTTTTTATTAAATGCATATTATGAAATTATATACAGTATGTTACTTACATAAAACAAATCAATTTAAAAAAAATGTGTGTCTGTTTGTTCTGGATAATCAATGGAACAGTTGTACCGATTATCACGGCACTTTCAATGACAGAAAGCTGATGCCGTAATGAGTAGCTTAGGCCAATTTTGTTTTAAGACGAAGCGAGCGAAGCTATGCTCTGAAGCGTTACTCGTGATTCACAACAAAACCCGCGGGACTCTGCTAGTCGGAGTGCGCATCTAGCGCATAACGTGACTAATTTATTTTTGCTTATCGCACGCTAAATCAGCAAATGCGAGTCGAAATGACCAACCAATCAATTAACTTGGTTATGTCGTTTAATCAATACAAGGTTTAGGGACCTGACCCGTTGCCAAGTTGTAAACGCTTTTAGTTTTCTATTTCTTTTGTGTCCTTGGCTAATTGACATTAGCTAATGAAACAAGAGAATAGAAAACTAAAACAGGCCAAGTGCGTGTCAGGTCACGCACAGAATAGGGTTCCTCAGTCACCCATAATGTTTTTAAAATACCTATCTAATACCTTAGAGATACCCCACACGATGGGGTAGACGCGAGAAAAAAAAACATCCCCAAATTCCCCACTCCAAAATTATGAAAAATATTTTTATTTAGGGTACCTCCCCTACACGTAGTAATAATGTAGTTGTAATAGTAACGTAGTAGTAATGTAGGGGAGGTACCCCAAATAAAAATATTTTTCCTAATTTTATTGTTGCACTTTGTCGACGTAATTACAACACATATTCGTGTAAATTTTCATCTTTCTAGCACTTACGTTTGGACGGTAAGTCGAGGACGGACGGACGGACGAACGGACATGACTAATCCATAAGGGTTCTGAGTAATAAACTTCGGAACCCTAAAAACGTTTGCAACTTGGCTAGGGGAGCTAAGTAGAAAAGCAGAATATTATGCAAACATTTAAAAGCTTAAATTTTGTCGAAAGTGCTCAAAGTTTCTTATCTATTCTTCTTCACAGGCTACAGCCACACATGATAGCAGCTAAAGTACTTACCTACCTCCCAGTACTAGTAGAGGATCACAGATGCAGTATACAGTACTTAAAGGTAAAGATTAATTTGATATAAATGATTCAAACCGCCAATTCATATCCGTCAGCTATTGTATCATAGAGATTAGCTCCAAAATGAAACACGTCCTGTTACAAAATCAAGGATGTTTATTCAAATAATATAATCAAAAACTTACTTTGACTGAAATAATTCGAATAATATTGTTTTATACAAAAAACAGCCATTCTTTATTGAGTAATGACTATGGTTGAAAGTTGCCAATGAAACAGCAATAGCTATAATAAAATGATGCTTTTTCGACATTATTAACTTAATCTAAGTTACACCAGCATTATTTATAAAAATAGACAATTATTCGTGGCAGTGTTTCAAAAGATGTTCATAACCAGATAAATAGTATCTAATACGTATTTTTTTGTTAAGAAAATACAAAGGCCGTTGTTAAAGTTGTCATCTACAATGCTTTTCAAATAAGAATAGGACTGGATTTTTGACGAACTTCACTGGAAATGTATTGGCGTAGGCATAAACATCAAATAATATTAAAATGTGGCAAAGACTATGTTAATATTTTTATATTCTGATTTATTTGAAACAATTGTAAATTCTCGTTTTTTGCATATCATTCAAAAATATCTGAAGTTGATGACAATGCAAGGCAAGATGGCAGATTTCCAATCCAATCCAATCAACTATTGAATGTAGTTTTAAACACGGACACTATATTTGGAATTCACCGTACTGTCCTATTTAAAAAAGCCTTAAATTCCATCCACTCCAGTTATGGCAAGTAACTGGTAGTTAGTAATGTATGTTTTTACAATGGAATCTATCCAGATGCACGCCTTCAAGGCTTCATAAAACAAACACGTATTGTCTACACGGTCTCAAATTACTTGAGGTAATTTTCTTCACTTTAAAAACCAAAGCCAAGTAATTGTCTATTCCTCATGGTATTAGTCTATGCATACAAAAAAAACATTATAAAGATTATAAATATTCGAGTTTGGTTCGGTTCCACTAAGGCACATTTGAGGCCATAGATTGCGTTTAAAGCTTACCACTTAATGAGTACTTATTGAGTAATAATAATAATTAATAATTACTTACATACTTCACTGACTTATGAGTTATGAACACGGCATACTGAAAAGCGACTTCCATTTATTATACTTTATTCTAATACAATCATTTTTAAATCAGAATATTAGAAATTATACATTAAATTGTATAAAAGATTATTAAACATTAGAACTTGTTTTTTAATTATGTGTGCGTATTTTAAATTTTTTTTCAACGTTTTTATTACGGATGCTTTTATACTGCAGGCAAACAAGATTTGGGAATTCGTTCATAAAATGGTAACGTGCATTTAAAATAAAAATATGGATGGCAAATGAGTGAAATTGGGCGGTACGGAGTTCACCGTGTCAGCCCATCTTTAATCTCGTCAGAGAAAAGAAAATTATTTTAACTCAGTAGTCGATTTTGGTCATCTTATTAGAAACAGTCTGTCTGCCGAAGAAACGACGATAGATGGAGCCATAAATTTTTATTTTGGCGACCCTGAATAGGAAGTCGAAGTATTGGCAGACCAGCTGCCAGGTGGTCGGACGATATAAGAAAGACGGCAGGGCCGACCTGGACTAGACACGCCGCATGCAGAAGCGAATGGAGAACCATGCAAGAGGCATACATCCAGCAGTGGATGCAAATATGCTGAGGATGATGATGATAATTGGAAACAGTTGAGGGAGAGTGGAGATCAATTATTTATTTGTCTTACCTTATGAGCAATCTAAAGTTGTATTATAACAAAGATCAATGTAATTTGTCAAGGGTTATAAACTCTGCGTTCCATGCTATATGAGTCACAAGAACAAGTTTAACGCAATCTGGTCAAGAAATCCGGAATGTCAGATGTGCCATGTAATACTTATCGATTGCGTGAATCCCTGTATAAATAATTCACGGTGATCTAATTTTGAGTACATATATATTAATGGCGGATTTATTTAAAGTGGACAACTTCACATAACATTTACGTGTGAATCTTGTTAATGATAATAATATATGTACACACTGTTTTTGGACCTACACGAGTTTTATAATAGCATCGAATGAGAATATATGCACACATAAATAAGAAACAAAAGTTAATAGAAAGGATAATTGTTAAAACTAAAAGAATTTCTAATTTGAACAAATTGTCATTATTTGCTTATAATATAAATATAGAATATTCCCTAAATACTGGCCTTGAAGACTGCCATTTGCGATAACGAAAAAAAAGTGACAACTCAAAATATTTTAATTTATACCACAAAATCAACATTAAATTAGTTAGTTTCTTTTAACCATATTATATAGTTTTAAAGTATTATTACATAACTTCAAATAACATGTATGTGTAATAACTTCCATCAAAGATAGACGTCTTGTTAAATAGCGCTCATCTGACAGAGAAAGTTATTGTGAACGCAATGATGACTTCCTACTGTACCGACGTGTGAAATGATCTTACGAATTACGATGACGTAATAATTATAAGTACATACACAGAGGATCATGTTATACAACACACACACAGATACAAGTTAATCAATAAAAAGACTTTTCTGATATGTGGAGTTCGACTGTTGAATATAAATCTACTCAGATCAATTGGTCTGAGTCTAACTATCAGACAATTTGCAAAATAAAATGCTATTTTAACATACAATTGGCAAATGGGAAGAAATTAAGTTATTCTAAGAAGTTTTTAAATGATAAACAATCAATATATTTTGAAAAATGAGATTCCCTTCTTATTACACATTTAAATAAATTATATCTTGTATTAAAATATACATGTGGTCGTGAATTTTTTTGCATAAGTAGCGTAAATGTAAATATGTATTTAAAACAGCACCTAGCAGAGTATCACCTTTAAGTAATAAAATGTCACAAAAAGGTTAACGTTAAAATCAGTCTTACAATTTTGTAATTATTAAGTACAAGTTGGGCTCTAAAAATATAACAGAACAGTGAGAAAATAATAGAACTTAAACTTCTATTGTAATTCAATAAATCAATCATACATTAAATTCGTAATTTTAATAAAGACTATTGTTCTGTAGAACAAGATTCAAGAATAGAGATACAATAGATAATAGACTACTAACTGTCAGGAATCTTGAGTCGTGATTTCGTGAATACAACTCAAAATCATAGAATGCAATGATTTTGAGTTGTCACAATAAAAAAAAATTGCGTCGCCTTACGAGAGACATCGAGAAACGCGTAACTCCTGGGATATAAATGTATTAATTATATGCATAGTAACTGAGTCCAGTTACTAATACTGGAATTAAAAATAAAACAAAAAAATAAAATAATATTTGTGCTCAAGATTCGTGACGGATTACTGTTCGGAACTCAAGTTTGGTTTAACGGAACATTTCAGTTTAAGTTTCACTAGCTGATAGCTCTTTACCCGCCTCTTATTTTGACTATAATTCCGGAAATAAATACACTTGTATTTTTTTATAGGCTTGATTTGATTCCCGCCAAAAAATGGAGATTCAATGGGACGCAATATTTATCTAACAAATTTAGATAGGACAGAAATATTTTGCTTGATGAGGTTGCATACGGTAACCAGTGACAAATTAAAATTTTTGTTCCGTTAAACGACAAGTCTATATTTATCTTTCGGCCTATTTAGAGAGTCAAAACCTTATATATTTAATTATTACTCTTAAAACACGAAAATATAAAATGGAATGTTTGTATCAAATATAACTTATTATAATATACAAGGCACGTGTTGACCTTAGAATATACATATTAAAATGGCTCATTGGTTTCTGCAGGTACTTCTGCAAAGAATCCTATAGTGTCATTCACGTTTCACTTTGTAATGGTGTATCGTTCATAATTATTTAGTAGGGTGTATAATTTTTGGTAATAATAAATAATAAGAAATTATCATTTTCAAAATTTAATTTCAAATTAGCTTGTGTCAGCAAAGTCTGACGACAAGCCTTACAGGGATGTGGTCATTTTCAGACCGAAATAAAAAGAAAGGTAGTTTAAGGTAATCAAAATGGATAGATCGAGGGAACTAGGACAGGGATATCGTAAAATTTTAAACGAAATCGAAACTGGACCTAGACTAGTAGTTAGAAGAGGTCAGAGCAGCATACCTGCCCCCATGCCAGGTTGCAAACGTTTTTCGTCAAGCATTCGCTGACACCTCTATTCTTTTGTTTGATTGGCTAATGTCACTCAGTCACGTGATCAAATCCAAATATTAGCTAATCAATCAGGAGAATAGAGTCGTCAACGAATGCTTAACGAAAAACGTTTGCAATTTGCCTTCACGGCTTTGGGATGTTTAAAAATAAACTTTAAAATTAATGCCATGAAGTTTAGAATTGTTTGCAATTGTTGATTGAGGTCTACCATTAATTCGTTCTTCTTACTTTGCAAGTATACCGAAATTAGATGAGAAGGTGACACATCTAGATTAGAAAGCATCATTCTTAGACCATTAAGGACGCGTTTATTTCTATCTACTCAATTATAGAGAAATGGGAAGTAATAAATCTTATCAGATGTTTAATGACCTCCGTAGTTATGATAATGAGCTGAGTTGAGTGTGTATTATGTAATTTAAGTTCGGTTCTTGGATTTGTCAAATACTTGTAAGTCGGTCATCGAGAAATGAATTTACTATCGACACGTGTGAATACTTTTATAAATTATGTAAGTATTATGAGTAGGATTCTAAAAAATATATAGTGTCCGATAGTTCAAAATCAATTAGATTGCCCGGCAATGGAGAGGCCTATGCCCAGCAATGCAATAGGCTTATAATGATGATCTAGTATATGAGCGACGAAGTTCAGAATGGAAATCTCGCTTATAGAAAAAAAGTCGTAATTTTAACAGACTTATGTAAATGATTAGAATGGCTTTCAAACTTATTTCTTTTTTAAGATTTACTATTTCGAGATTTCATTTAAGAACAGTTTTATTTAACTGTATTTTATTAACAGTTGTAGATTGAGATGTTTAGAAAAGAACAATATTTTAAAAAATCGAATCTTGTTTTGCCTTTACAGTTCGTGTCAATTACGTCAAATTAAAAAAAAAACTAAAAAAAGCGGGAAGATGATTGAATTCTTTCGTTTAAGGGTATCGTTTCCATAATTGCTCGAAAAAGCACTTACGGTTATGACAAGAGAAACAAATTAATTCATTATTTGACAGTAAAAAAAATATCTCAGTTTCATAATAAATCAATCTATAGAGAAACCGAGTAAAGTTACTAATACGATTATTTATTTTCGAGAAAAAAATCATCAACAGTGACTAAAATCACCGAAATCGACCTTTTCTGTTTGGAATCAATCTAGTATTATGTTGCTTTATTTGAAATAAATATTTTATTAGTTGCAAGAAAAAAGTACAAAAAAGAGATTAAGCATTTAAGGTTTCTATTAATTCTCACCAGAAAGTCATAATTTAATCTTAAACATCATTAATTTTTAGCGGCAAAAGTTCCATACATTTTAGTATGGAGAAATAATTTGCAATAAAACAGAGTTCACGCGATCCAAAAATTCAGTGTTCTCCGAATATTCAAGGCGAGCGCACGCTCGTTTTTAGCTCCACACGCACTGTCACGCACACAAAGATTTGATTGTTTACATACGCCGACGTGACTGTGTGTAACTTTTGATAATATTTGGTAGGTCTGAGAATAGACACACCAATCTTTATATTTTAAATTATTATTAACCAACTTCAAAAAAGGAGTATTATTTGTGTTTTTTTTATTGTACATTCATTGATTACTCTGTCAATTGTGGACCGATTATTAAAATTCATTTTATATGACTGCCTCGGTGGCGCTGTGGTAGCATATGCGATTGAGGCCTCGGGTTCGATTCACGGGTCGGACCAAATGTTTATGAGATCCACAAAATTTTTTTTTTTAGGTGTTGGCTGTTTTCAGTGTTAGTTCATAGGGAAACCCTAAAATTTTATAAGCACGTTATAAATAGTTATTATATATTTTTTTATTTTGTAATGCTATTCCAGACGCAATATCTGAGCTGGTAGCCATCATTTCGTAATGATGAGGGCAGTAGTAGCGCATGCGACTACTTTGCTTGAGTAAGGATTCAGGTTCGATTCCCGTGTAGGACCAAATATTTGTGTGATCCGCAAATATTTATTTCGGGGTCTGGGTGTATTCTATAGGTAAGCAACAAAAAAAGTATGTTTATGTATTTATATCAGTTGTCGAATCAATAATATAAGCTCTGCTTAGTTTGGGACTGGATGATGTCGTGTGTAAGATGTTCGAAATAGTTGTTTATTTATTATTGTAATACAGTGAACCCCCGGTAATTCGGCCCCTGTCTAATCCGGCACCCCCTGTAATCCGACATGTCTATTATTATAAAAATGTTTTGAAAATCTTCACTAATGCACGATTGAACAGGTTACAATGAAAAGTTATCATTTTTGTAGGTATGTTCTATAAGATTAATAGCGTTAATTTTATAATGAAACGGGTTTTGTTTAATTTACTAAATTCTACATACATAATGAAGTAAGATTTAACATATAAATCTTATTATTGGATTTGTTATTTGTCGGATTAGAAGGTACTCTGTTGTTAAAAATTCCGGACTATAGGGGGTCTTAGGCAGTACTCTATAATCCGACAATTTCCATAGTCCGACACTGACTTGCAAAACGTTTGTCGATTTACCGGGGGTCCACTGTATATCATACTGCCTTGTTGGTCTTGTGGTCAGCGTATGCAACTGCTAACCAAGAGGTCTAGGGTTCGATTCCCGGGTCGGACCAAATTTTTGTATGATCTGCAAATATTTGTTTCGGAGTTTGGGTGTTTTCTATGTATAATATGTATGTATTTATAACAAAAAAGTATGTTTATGTATTATAAACTGCGAAATAAATATTTGCGGATCACACGAATATTTGGTAGATGATATTCTGTGTCATTCGTCTGAAATATTTATTTATTGTTATTTATTATAAACTAGCTTTCTGCCCGCGGCTTCGCCCGCGTGGAATTCGTTGATATCACACGACATGGTAAGGGTAGATTAAACAATCTTACCTGATTTTATGTTTGATAATAAGGAACTTCGACACAAACTTTCGTCCCCTATTTCAAACCCTTCTACCTTTATTTTCGCGATAAAAAGTACCCTATGTCCTTTCCCAAGTTCAGTTCTATCTTCGTACCAAATTTCATCAAAATCGGTTCAGTGGTTTAGGCGTGAAAGCGTAACAGACAGACAGACAGAGTTACTTTCGTATATGTGTGTTACCTTTAGTCGTATCTTTCAAGATGTTCAGCTGATGATGGAAAGTAATACTACTCAATGGTTTGGTCTTGGATGATTAGTATTTCACTTTTATACGTATGTATAAACCGCTAGTCGTATTTATGTTTTACTAGCTTTAGCCCATGGCTCCGCCCGCGAGTGTGTCGATTTTCGTGGTAAAAAGTAGCCATGTCCTTTCTCGGGGTCCCATATATCTCTATACTGAAATTGATCAAAATCAGTTCAGCGTTTTACGCGTGAAAAGGTAACAGACAAACAGACAGACAGAGTTACTTTCACATTTATTTTAGTAACATTATTGCGTAAATAAGCCGTTTGCATTAAATATATTAAAAAAAAACACAGTCCTCTGCCTCTTCAACCTGTCTATTAAACTCAAAACATAACGTAACTTAAAAACTACTGCACCAATTTTCATGATGTTTGCAGCAATGGATAGATTGGTTTTAAAGGAGGGTATAATTTGTCAAATTTTAAATGTTTTTTAAATGCCTATAAGACCATGTATCGTTAATCACACATTATTGACATAATAAAATCTTACACTGAGAGTCACTAGTGTAAGATTACGGCCAATTACGGGTGCGACCTGGATGAACGCTCTGACGTATTATAAAAAATTTATTTAAATAATATTGTGTAATAAACAATTTTATTCTACATATTTCATGTAGAATAAAATTGTTTTAAATGTCTACAGTATTTATTATGATAAGGATTAATATTACATTGTTCCAAATTACTTTGAAATTATTATTCACAAATAAAATAATAAAGAAATATTAAAAAAGTATAATTAAAAAAGTATTACTGTAGGTTATTCCTAATTTATGTAACTCGTAAACTTTTGTCAATATTGGCTTTATTTATGTGTTCCTTTAAAATAATAAAATAACATTAATAAATCTTCTTTAAAAGGTAACCTTAATTATGATGAAAACCGTATTTAAATACCTTGCGTATTTAAAACGATCTGAGTTGACAGACAATGCACGCGAGCAAATTTATTTTATACTGTGTAAAATTATTTTATAATCTTTGACCATTCGATTGGTATACAGAAAGTATTATGACTTTCTGTACTGAATGAATCCTACGGGCTTTACGTTATATCAAGATACATTGCGTGCGTTGTAAGACATTAAAATACGTTCTACAAAGGCGAACAGTTGATGGATATTTAACATAAGCAAAAAACCGAAAGTCGGTGATTGCTTGCTACGGTATGTATGCGACAGTGCGCGATGCGTCTGTGTGCATGTAAAATATGTATGTGGGTGTTCAATCACAAATTCTCACGCTTGGTGTCGCGGGCCTTAAGAATATGTGCATACCTCATGCATTGTTAATTTACTGAGTGCTCATAACGACGCGATGAACAATTCAAAATGATAAATAATGCTACAGATTTTACGAAAGAATGAGTTCAAAATTGACAATGGTATACTATAATACAGATTGTTCGGTCAATCATTACTAAATTACTAATACCGGATGCGAGGCATTTGGTATCTAAAATAGACAAAAAAGTATGCTCTAATAGTGCTGGCGTTTGAAAATGGATGAAGTCCTACTATTCATAGATAATATTAAAAAGTCGAAAGTAACTCTGGGTCTTTTACGCTTTCAGGGCTTAATTGCTGAACCAATGGATGTACGGATTTCGGTACAGAGATATTTGGACCTTGTAAAGGACATGAGAATTTTTGTCGCGATAACTGACATATTAAAATTGCGAAAGTTAGTGAGGATGGACATTTAGTACACTTTCACGAAAAAACATCTGAACGGATCGAGATGAAATTTAACATAAAGTGTGAAATTAAACATAGGCTATTTTTTATCCCGAAAAATGTAGTATTCCCGTAGGACGAGCAAGGTACAACCACTGCTGTGGGGTACAACTATTATGAAATAATTTCTAAGTATGTTTGGTAGAAAAGTGAATGACACTATAGGTTGTATTGAACAGTAAAACATTCTATATCACGCCTGTATATGACGGTAGTGTCATTATCCCAATAAGGTTTAAATAATTTTAATCACCAGTACCTCTATTGTCATGGTGTTAAGACAAGATTGTAGATACCCAATACATATCAACCTGGCCCTAGTGATATTCACAGCGAAATTCACAGAAGTCCTATACATGCGTCATATAAATTTGCACACCACCCATTAGAATGAAAATAAATAATTAATTATTAAAAATCAAATATAAAAAATGCCAACTGGCAACACTTCAAAAAAAAAGTTAAATTTAAGTTGTATTTAGAACACTTATAGTAATTTGTTCCACAGTAGAAAAAAATTAGAGATGTTAATCATTTGAGTATAACAAGATTCAAATCATTATTGTTCACATGGTGTTGAATAGACACAAAACCTTCGTTTAGATATTGTTCAATTAAACAATGAGTTCTATGTATTCCTAGTATAATTTAAAAATAGAACGGAATATTGAGAATATTGTAAATTTGAGATAAACAATGTTGCCATATAATGATTCACATTAATAAAATAAAAAGGACTTATGTACTTTTTGACAATATTAATAAGATTATTTGGAAAATATTATTAAATTACTCATATTTTACGCATATGCTTAGATATAGATATAAGCATATGCCTCTAACATGGTATTTTTTTTTTAATGTTTGATTTACTTTAAAGACTATTAAAAGAAAAGTAAAGCTGATGATACCAACAGTTTAAAATACTAATTTTAAATTTATACCGAAATAAGAATTAACGGTTTGCTGATACATAATATTCTATAAATTGACCTATTCAACACCACATTGATAAGATCTTATAATTTATAATAAGATTATCTAAATCAATTAAATCATTAAGAGACCACCACCGGTATAACTTAATTATTTACCACTAATCTTTGAAATACCGCTCTCCAGGAATGGTCCGTTACGCACAATCACTGTATCTTACACCCTTTACGTTTCTTATTCATATCAGCTTGCTTACTCTTCTTCTTAGCCAGACCTTCCGCAGTTATATCGGATATTACAGACAGTCTTTTACTGTTATCGTTTCGGTCTTGGCTCAAATGCGGTGGACTTACATCAGGCGGGTATGTAGCACTGTATAAATTATTGTTTTCGCTGTAACTGTGAGGTATGCTTACCGACGGGCCATTGTCAGGCAAGGGGTTGTCTGTAGGGTAGTGTGAAGCCGGCCTAATGCTAATAGGATCCGGAAAACGAGGTTTTTTGCTTGTAGTAGGTGGTGGGGGAGGATGTCTATGCTGTAAAGGAGTAGGATTATATGGCACTCTCTTCTCTTCATATGATATTGAATGATTATGAGACATATTGTTACTTGAAGTACCAGCTTCAGATTGATCAGCATAATAATGTTTGGACATTTCCAATGACTGGAGAGCACTGCTCTTTGACTGGATTGATTCTTTTTCAAATGGCTCAACATAATTCAGGTCAGAGTCAACAGATTTACAGAGCCTTAGACGATTCTCCCGTATTATGTCACGAGGGTTACTGTATGCATCACAGAGAGTAGCTGTCGGTGTTGGTAGTGGATCATTTTCATGAGGCAACATTTGTTGTTGCTGCTGTGTTGCCATTCTCTGCTGTTTTTTTAATAGAGCTTTTTGCCTTGCCTTTTCTTTAGCTTTTTGTAATTTTTTATATTCTCTTTCTTGTAGTAATCTAGCTAGTTCACCATCTTGAGCTTCCACTGCACATCTCATGTCAGCTAAAAGAGCATCTTGATTATTGTCTTTACTACTCAATTCTCTTGCAAGTCTTGCGTCTTTCTCTTCTTGCTCTAGCCGCTGTCTCATTTCTTCTAACTCATCAGGTGAGAGGCCAAGTTCTTCTGGGTTGATATCACTAGTGGGCAGTGGTAGAGATACAGGTTGTGGAGCTGGAAGGGGTGCAGGTGCTGCACTGCGAGAGGAACTGGGTTGTTGCAGCATATCACTGCTTCGCTGCCGTCGTTGTCTCCTTAAATTTATTTCAGCCATTTCTCTGGCTATTTCAGCATCGATTTCGGCTTGACGCCGACGTGTGAGCTCCCGCAAGTGAATCTCATGTTCAATGTCTCTCTGTTCGTTCAACGCGATCGGAAAGTCTTCACGAATTTGTTGATTGCGGAATCTGTTCTCGCAAAGATGTGAGGATATCTCACGGTCTTGTAAACGGTTAGCGAGGGCACCGTCGGATCGAACCAGCCACTGTTCGCGAAGATCCGTCACGTGGCCAAACTTGGGCATCGTATCGCTCGTTTGGAACCCCGCCATCGCTGGTGCGCGACAGTAGAAAGTATCAGAACTTTCTTAAATGGAGATACCTAAATCCGTAAACACGTTATTGTTTGCGTTTGAGTAACGCAATACCAGTTTATTATCGTTGACTACGACACGAATGGCATGGTGACGAGAACTGGCTCAAAACACTGTCCACAACACGATTCATAACACTGCACAAACTCTTCTCAACAACTTTCGTTACTTTCCGTGAGAATCCTCAATGAAATTTTCACGTTTCCCTTGTGAATTCTGGGTAAACAATAGGTAACAATGTTTGATAATCTACATAATTAATTACGTTAGGTGCTCCTCACTCATTCATCCCTCCCCCACAAACCACAACAAACGTACTGCATGATTGTATTGTATTCGAATGTAAAACTCAGTGAAAAGTGAAGTGACAAAATGTGTACACAATGACAGCACTGACACATGAATTTGAAGCTAGTGTTTGTTGTGTGGAACTGTGGATCATAGACAAAAATAATCGATCGGTTACGATTATCCACAAGGTAGTTTAATAAAATTATTGATCGTGTATACTCATTGTATGCTCAAATCGCTTCGAGGATCAATAATTAATTTCAATGGATTACTTTAAATATTTAAATACTATAAATTTACTATAAAAAATTCGTCAAAATATCAACGTTTTTCACAAAAATTGGGTGTTTTCTATTCGATGAAATCTCTACTTTCCGATGGTGTAAATATATATGTATATATATATTACCATAGTAAATCTTCTCAGAAAATGAAAAAAATCTAATTCGATTTTTTTTATCGTTATTGAGATATTTATTAAAATTTACACTGTAATCACTCGAAAAACGTAAGATTACATGTTACAATGATACACAAAAATATTGCAAATCGAAATATACTACATTAACATACCAATAAATAATTAAGTTATTATTAAATAAAGCATCTACAATACTTTGAGAAAGTTGCAGAATCTTCTTTAAAGTATATGCGTATATGCCTATTTATTACTATTTTAAGATAATTTAATACCTGAAAAATTTTAGGCCCTAAAAAGGTATTTCATAGAAAATAACAGCCTCCACGTGTAGCTTTATAAAAGATGTCGTACACTGCTCTGTTTTACAGCTGCTACGAAATAGCAAGTATGTAGTAAGGCCCAGACCCGCCTAGCCCACTTCTCTATGAAAAACCTTTTAACATTCACCTTTTTTTTTTATTTGATGCCTACCAATGTGACTCCACTCTGCCTGATGGTAAGCATAAATGGAGTCCAAGAGTGGGGGCCACCGCACTTCCCGCGATGCAGGAAGTATGGCGATGCTGACCCAGACTATGGCGGCTTTATGAGATGCTTTTTCACACCCCTCTTATAGGACACGGGATCATAATGGGAAGGAAACACGTGGGATTGTAGCGAGTTCCAGTTTTTAACCGCTCGGCACAGGAATATAGATAATATTTATAAAAGACAAAACCTAGCTAATTAACAATATAAATAAAAAACATTGGTACTTTCAACAATTTATAGAAAAATATTGGTAAAAAACATTTCTTTTTGTAGTTTATGTAAGTGCAATACCAACGAGAACATGTAAAATTTCTTCACTTTTGTTATATCATGAGAAATTAATCTATTTGACATAATCGTCTTTTGCTAGGGTGCGTCTTCTCATAGAACTGCGTGGACACGTGAACTGATTCTCGTCATTACAGCCGGTATCTAATGTTGAGAGACATATCGTTTGAAAAAAAACAGAACAACTGATTACTAATTTACGATTGTTTTACAACTGATAACTCGCCTATCTTTCGCGCAAATTCACCGAGCCCTTTCTTGTTTGCCGTGATATAAAACAGCTCCTCAGACACTCGCTGAAGCCAATTGTCGAGACGTGAAAACCTGGTAGAAACATATTTTTATAAGTCACAAAAAAAGTATATTTAGGAATTATGTAAACTATGTACGTAAGTTTACCTTTGTTTGTCGACAGGGACTAGAACGTTCAAGGTACTGATTGTGGACGCGAATACGATATCACTGAGTGTGATATAGGTACCACCGAACCACTCACGTCCAGCCAACAAGGCGTCCAAGTCAGCGTAGGCTGCTTCTATGTCCATGATTTGTTGAGGCATCACAAAGTGACAATTTTCATATAAAATTGGATACTAAAAATGAAGTACAAAATAAGTTTGAACGAAAAATTAAACTTTACGTTGCAATTTGTTAGTGTGTGTGTTGGTTAGTTGCTTGTGTATGAAATCAGTTTAATAGCTACGTGAGTTCAGTTGATTTATTTCACCTTGGAATTGATGAAAAAGGTGAAAATCGATTAAATCGAATTATTTCACTGAGTAAAATAAAGACACTCCGTTTCCGTTCAGTTTGTAGGTACACCTGAAATTTTGATTGTTAGAATTCATTTCTTTATTGAGTAGGTACATAAAATGCTCATTATTTTATAAACGCAATATTCAATCATACATCTGGTAGCATATAAAAAGTTCATTAGGAAAAAACAGGGCAAAGTTAGAGAATCGGTTGTTGATACAAACAAGCTACATAGGGATACAAGTGTTATAATATGTTTGTACGGAATATTGTGTAGGTATATTATAAAGGATTCACGAAAAAATAAGAATACTAACAGCAGCAGCGCGAAACCTTGGATAGAGTATACTGCTATTATAATGCAAGTGCTGATCAACAATTGATCTACCTCCGGGGTCCTGAGGCAGGATATGGGTCGAGTCGCAGTAACGACTCGCTAGATATGTGCAAATTGCATGACTGGAAACGAAATTAAACTTTAAAATATAAACAAATAATATAATTATAGCAAAGTATATTTAAGTTATTAACCTTAGAGTAAGACTTTTCTAACTTTTAAACTTTCGCGTTCCATGATAATTAATATTATTTTTACGGGAATTAACGCGATCACTTATTTAGGGTATTATACATACCTCTGATTTGCCTGACGTTTCGACCAGGTTGCACCGGCCGTGGTCACAGGCTGACTTGATAATACCCTAAATAAGTGATCGCGTTAATTCCCGTAAAAATAATATTAAGTAAGACTTTTGGAACTAATAATTTACCCACTATAGTTCGTTTTATTACGTACTACTTTTACGACTGTAGAATAAAATCATTAAAATGGACGATTCAAAGACAACTATTTACTGAAGTAATCTTAAGTTTTTTGCCTAAGATTACTTTAGTAAACATTTGTCTGTCCTGCTCATTTTGTGATTAGCATAATATCTGATCCTGATTCAGTCTGCAGTCAGAGGTAACATTTGTCGTGGCTGAGATATTACGCATAAGGTTTTTCTGGAAAATCTTTTCTTAAATATTATTGCAGCCTACTAAATTGACTGTTCCACAATAAATGTGGTGAATACTCACCACACTTATTGTGGATGCAGATAATGCAGCACAGTATTTATAATAATTAGTTATAAATAGCAGCCAGGAGTTTGGAAGTTTGGCGGCTATTCACGCCCGTGCCTCGGAGAGCATGTAAAGCCGTCGGTCCCGGTTGTCATGAACATCTATATATTTTGAAGTCAGTCCCCTCAAATTTACTGACAACTAGTTCAACCTTCGAATTTCAGTTCTCCCTTAGGGTTGCGGAGCCGATGTCCGATGCCAGTCGCTCTGTGCGAAAACTGATATTCAGGTAAAACCGGTTGAACTATTTGCCAACCCCAAATAATATTGGGAATAAGGCTAGGAAGAATGAAAAAAAGTTATACTTCTTATTAAGATCTTACCTATCGGCGAGTATCAACTCTCTATCCTTGAATACTGGTAGTGTTAGAAACGGATTTAACTGCAAAAGAAAAAAGTATGTAAAAAAGTAGATGTATTCATTTTGTAAATATTCATAAACAATCCATAACGTCTCACTACTGGGCTCAGGGCTCCTATCAGGAGAGGGCAAAGGCCACACTTCCCCACGTTGCCTGAGTGCAGGTTGGGGACTGATAAGAAACGCTGTAGCTACCCAAGTCTTATCGTTGAATGTTTTAAGCCGCCCGAAGGCCTCCAATTAAGCTTCACGACTGTTATCTTACGATAGCAACCGGGATCGACTGCTTAACGTGACTTTCAAATCACGGAAACGCTCATAGCTACAAATGGTCACCCATCTAGGTACTGACCGCACAATTGTTGCCTTAGGTGATTGTTTCTAATCACCTAAGGTCACTTGGCTATGACTACTTCCATTTCCACTGATGTTGTAAATTATGCTCTTTATCAATTAATTTCATTTCCAGAATCATCATTATCATCAGTCTAGCACTCCACTTCAGGACTTAAGCCTATCCAATACAGTACAAAACTAAGAATAATAACAATCCTGACTGCCTTGTTGGTCCAGTGGTCAGCGCATGCGGCTGCTAATCAAGAGTTCGATTCCCGGGTCGGGCCAAATACTTGTGTGATGCATAAATATGTGTTTCGGAGTGTGGGTGTTTTCTATGTATAATATATATGTACCAAAAAAGTATGTTTATGTATTTATATCAGTTGTTTAGTACCCATAATACAAGCTTTGCGTACTTTGGGACTGGATAATGTTTTGTGTAAATGTCCAAAATATTTAATAAAATATTAAACTATTTAATATTTCTTTGATCTATAACAATGTCTGTCTGTTACGCTTTGACAGTATCCAATTTAAATTAAATTTGGTATGGATGCGCTTTGGTATTCTTCACCACAATAACTGACATACACGTGGGCAAAAGCTTTGTATAGTTTAAAATATATCCATAACATCTTTTTTATTTTATCTAGATCAGTTATCTGTTATGTATGTTTAGTATTTGACGTCCATGGGTCTCACAAGTTTTCTTCATGCAATGATGCTGTCCTGCGTAGTTTGACATCACCCATGAGATGAATATGGTGGTATTTAAAAAGTAAGGGCCACCGCAGACTAGCTACTTTTAGCATTGGCGATCGGCAACTAGTCGCTTTTTAGAAGCTAAATACGGCGACCGAACGCTCCACACCGCACACTTAGAAACGCCAAACGCGGCGATCTAGTCGCTTTTTAGAAGCGCGACACAGCAGCTGAACGCTACTCTCCGCACTATTTCGGATGCCAGTAGCAGCGACTTGGCATCTGAGCAGTCGCTAAAACGCGCGTTTCCGATGCCGCGATCGACCGCAGGAAGTCGCTAAAACGCGATGCAGCATCGATGCAGTCGCCAAATCGCCGATCGCCGATGCTAAAAGTAGCTAGTCTGCGGTGGCCCTAAGAGAACTCACAGCTGCTATTTCAGGCCCTCTATGCTCTCCCTTATCCATATTGACGTCTACTTCTGTTATACTAAGGTTCATGGAGTCAAGTGCCATCATAACGGCTCTGCATGCTGGGCTGCGGTCTGCCTTCCATAGTGTACAGTGCCTGACACAAGAGAACAAAGAATAGTTATTTGTAATAATAATAAATGTTTTATTGAGAATTTTTTAACTCATGATAGTTATTCTTTGGTAGTTTTAAAGAATTAGTTTACTGTTTAAAAGTTACTTATTGAAGTCACTGGAATGCACTTATGGCCTTTGAGATGTAGAGGTCATGGGATGTGGTAGTGACTATCACGTGAACCCTCTAAATTATTATCGTATCGACTTATAAATCCTTAGGCTGCACGCAAGAAAAAGTATGACTCATTGTCACGTTCCGCCTTAGACGAGAGTGCAAGCGGGAATGCGGAATAGGTGATAGAGAGAGTACGATCGGCCTAAGCGTTCGGCTTGTGATGCACCTATCTCTCTTCTACGTCGTCGGCTATTCGGCTTGTGATGCACCTATCTCTCTTCTACGTCGTCGGCTAATGTCCCGAGTAGAAGAGAGACAGTGGTAGCACACACAACCTACACGTGAACTGTTTTGTCAACTGTTTATTGAATTGAAGTGAAAAGTTGACGTTTACTTATGAACAGGGCTGGATTTACCATAGAAGCTGAAAAAGCTGAAGCTTGGGGTGGCAAAATTAAGGGGGCGGCCGATTGGCTCAAAAAAATATGGTACAGAAAAAAAGTTAGGTTTTTTTAAAGACCACTCTCGAATTAGGAATATAAATCCTGTGTCGACGATAAAAAAGTTGTAATTATCATAAAATCGGCCAAGTGCGTGTCAGGCCACGCACAGGAAAGGGTTCCTCAGTCACCTATAATGGTATGTGGATTTAAAATCGTATCCAATAAATAATTGTTATGTTTACGTTTTAATACGTTAATTTTGTATGACGTTTTCCAAGTAAGCGCATTTTACCATATAAGCCTTTATAACTCCTGAACTAAGAAAGTCATCTAATCGGTTATAGTTTTCCTTCAAAGTTCATTAAATGGACCAGCATCACGATTTTTTTCAAAATTTTTGAGCCAGCCGTTTAGCTTTTAGAGGGGGGGGGACGCCCTGTTTTTACAAAAAAGTGCCCTTTAAAGTGAAATATCTCGCAAACGGATACCTAAATCAAAAAATCGTCTAGGAAACCCTTTATTGTTTTTAAAAGACCTATCTAATGATACCCCACACGATGGGGTAGCCTCGAGAAAAAAAAATCATCCCCACTTTACGTGTAGGGGAGGTACCCCAAATAAAATTATATTTCATAATTTTATTGTAGCACTTTGTCGACGTAATTACAACACGTATTCATGCAAACTTTCATCTTTCTAGCACTTACCGTTTGGACGGTAAGTCGAGGACGGACGGACGGACGGACGGACGGACGGACGGACGGACGGACGGACGGACAGACGGACATGACGAATCTATAAGGGTTCCGAGTTATGAACTTCGGAACCCTAAAAAGAAACTAGTAACTAGATTATTTCCTAAAAAGGGAGTTAATTACTATAGCTTTGGGGCGGCAAATGTGTAAATGGGCGTTTTTCAAAATTTTGCTCCGTTACGTACAGGATGTCCATTTATTTTCATAACAAAATTTTAAATAAACGATGAAATGTAGACATTGACAATGAACTAAGGTTTAAGAAAAACCATAATCAAACAATGTTAAATGAGTATAATTTCTATTTAATGTATTATTATAGTGAGGGTTGCCAATACAGGGGTCTTGTACGTTACATTTTCATTCAAAGTAAATAATAACTCAATCATATCAAAGTTAATCAGCTTTATTTATAATTAATCAACAACATAAAAATCTTCTAAAATTTAATACCACTTT
This sequence comes from Phragmatobia fuliginosa, assembly GCA_932526445.1. NCBI lineage: Eukaryota > Metazoa > Arthropoda > Insecta > Lepidoptera > Erebidae > Phragmatobia > Phragmatobia fuliginosa. The sequence continues at coordinate 19,686,076 of OW052072.1, read as the reverse complement.
GTGATATCTTGCCTCTTAGTGCTGTTTAAAATATAAAATATGTCTTGTACGTAACTAAATGGCACTCTGGACTATCAAACTTTGTGAATAAATAACTATTCTGAAAGACTATCATTATAGGTAAGTTTTTTTAAATACAAAAAATAACAAAAAGACATTTAATAGATATTAACAAAAACATAACTCCCAAAGGTTTTTCATAAAAAAATAAAAACTATAATGTGGGAATTCTATTTAAAATAAAAGACTTTCTAATCTTCGTATAATGCGTGTATTCGACAAGGAAGCGCACACGGGAAGGGGCCATAGACAATATTTTCGGGGTTCACATTCATTATATATCCAACACCCCCTCTCAATTTCAAGTCTACAATATTTTATTTGATTACTGCTATCATCCACATAACTTGAAATTGGAACAACTTATTACTTATTTTACAATGGCAACATTTATTCACTAGCAGAACTGTCACAATCAACTTGACATTGACAACTAACGTCACAATCTCACATAACCTACGTGACGTTTTTAATAAACAAACATTTAATATCAAATTAACACAATTTGCCCCTTTCGATTAAAACAAATTTAACTTACATCTAATACATTTGAACTTATCACTAGACAATGCTTTTGTTAAACAGTCAGCCACGTTTTGTTCACTTTGCACGTATTTAACTTCAATTAACTTCTTGTAAACAATGTCTTTAACAAAATGAACTTTTATGTCAATATGTTTTGATCTCTTCGTATTTTCATAATTACACATCATACATATAGCACTTTGATTGTCTACCATCATCACAACACTGCACTTTTTAATACTGAGTTCACTTGTTAGTCCTTTTATGTAGAGAAGTTCAGCAACACACATTGCACCAGCAATGTACTCCGACTCAGCTGTCGACAAAGCCACTGCGCTCTGTTTCTTAGACGCCCATGAAATAAGATTTTTCCCATGAAAAATCACACTCCCACTGGTACTTTTGCGGTCTATTTTATCACCCGCCCAGTCGGCATCTGAATAAGCTAAAATAGTATTATCTTCATTCTTCATATACATTAATTTTAATTCTTTTGTTCCTTTTAAGTATCTGAGTATTCTTTTTGCTGCTTTCCATAACTCTTCATTGTATTTATCTAAATATCTACTTAGGTAGCTTGTAGCATATGTAATATCAGGTCTAGTCAACATTGATAGATAATTTAGACATCCAACTAGTTGTCTGTAAGGTAACTCTTCTTTCGGAGGTGTTTGTTCAGGCTGGAAACCATTTATCATTGGAGTATCAACAGCTTTACACTCTTGCATACAAAATTGTTGTAACATTTTATCAATAAACTTTTCTTGTGATAATGTTAATTTGTTTTTCTTTCTTTCTATATTTATTCCCAAGAAATCTTTTACTATTCCCATATCCTTTGCCTTAAACTCCTTTTTCAGATTACTAATCATTCTTTCTATGTTTTTAATTTCTCCCATTAGTAAAATATCATCGACAAATAGTATTAGCCAAATGTCTTTTCCGGTATACAAACAAACATCATATTTTGATCTTTTCATTCCTGCTCTCTCACAAAATGTGTTCATAGTCTCGTTCCAACATCGTGGTGAGTCTCTTAGTCCATACAGAGCTTTATTTAACTTTAAAACTTTTCTTTTATCTGATATTTTTACTCCTTTAGGTACTTCAATGTAAACTTCTGTGTCTAATTTTCCATTTAGAAAAGCTGATGGAATATCCAACTGCCTGACCATCCAGTCATTTGTAACTGCATATGACAACATTAGGCGTATGGTAGTTATCTTTGCTACTGGTGAATAAAAATCTTGATTTTCAATTTCCTGTTGAAACCCTCTTGCGACTAACCTTGCTTTCTTAGTACCATCTTGTTTTGTTTTAAATACCCATTTTGTTTCAATAACTTTCTTTCCTTTTGGTAAATTACATTCGGTCCACACTTCCAGTTTGTTTAATGAATTTATTTCTTTATCTATTGAATCTTTCCAGTCTTTTTCTATAGCCTCTTCGTATGTTAATGGATCTTCTGATATTAAAGCGTAAGCTGCATATAAATCTACCTCATAATCATTCAACTTTTCTGGTATTTTTGGTAATCTTTTAGGTCTTCCTTGTACTTCTGAATATTCCGGTGTGTATATGTCTTCTTGGTCACTATCTTGTGTTTTCTGTTCTTCTGTTACTTTTTCCTCTTCTTCATTAATCATATCTTCTAAGTATTCTAATTCTTCATAATTTTCTGTGGTATATGTCTGTTCTGTTTGGTTATTTGGTTTCTCTTCATATTTATAGTTAGACTCATCGAATTTGACATCTCTTGACATTATGATGTCATTTGTTTTAGGGTTCCATAGTCTATACCCTGCTGGTCCATATCCGACCATTCTCATCTCCGTTGCTCTAGGATGCAATTTGTCTTTTCTTGGCAAATTCACTACCCAGGCTTTACTTCCAAAAACTCTTAGCTTGTCCAACTCAGATTTGGTTCCTAAATAAATATCAGCTGGGATTTTACCATAAAGTGCCCTTGTAGGTGATCTATTTAGTGTATATGTTGCACATTTTAATGCGTTCACCCAGAGATACTTTGGTAGGTTACTTTCTAGCAACAAAGGTCTTACTCTGTTCATGAGAGTATGGTTCATTCTCTCTGCCACTCCGTTTTGCTGGGGAGTATAAATACATGTAAATTCTTGTATTATACCATTACTTTTACAGAATCCTTTTAATGCTTGATATTCTTTTCCATTGTCTGATCTAATTCTTTTAATGTTATAACCCTGATTCTTCATTCTAATCACATATTCTTTTAGTACTTCTGTAGCTTCACTTTTGTATTTTAATGAGTATACTTCTACAAAATGTGAATAGTCATCTATTATTGTCACAAAATATTTTTCACCATTACAACCTTCTACTGACAGGGGTCCTCCTATGTCTGTGTGGATTAATTCTCCTATAGCTTTTGACCTTGGTCTACTTGCATCTTGAAACTGTTTCCTTTCTGCTTTGGCCTGCATGCATATGTCACATGTCTTATTTGAGGATGGCAAGCCCAAGATTCTCAATCCTCCATGATTCAAATGGCCTAAGCGACGATGCCACAAATTACTTTCTACTTTACTTATCAAGTCTTGATTAACTTTTATAGTGAAATTTATAAGAAAGAGATTTCCACTTGATTTTCCATACATAGTTCCACCATTTTTATGCTTTAAAACTGTAGTCTTTTTTCTGAAAATTACTTCAAAATCCTTCTCGTTTAAAGTTTTGACTGATAATAAATTTAATGTTAATTCCTTTACAATATAAGCTTCTAATGTTACATCATGTCCTTCTTTTGATTTTAATTTTAATATCCCTTTTCTGTTTATATGCATTTCTTGTCCGTTTGCTACTCGTATAATTATCAACGGTATTTCCACTATGTTTTGCATGTATTTCACATATTTTTCACTGACCATATGGTGGGTTGCTCCAGAATCAACCGCAAATCTTATTTTCTGATTGTCACTTATTTCTTCAGTTGGAAAGGCAACCAATGTAAACTTTTCTTCTGTTTCTTCGACCAAATGGGCTCTTCCTCTGCCTCTATATCTTCCAAACCTTCCTCTATACCTCTGTGATCTGCCGCCACCTCTTCCTCTACTTGGCTTTGGACAATCTCTCGCAAAGTGGTTGGGTTCATTGCAATTGTAACACTTAAACTTTGTTTCTGTTGTAAATGCCTCCCCTTCTTCGCATCTGTTTTCTGACATATCCAGTTCTGCATCTAACAGTTTTCCTTTGACATAATCCATTGTCAGGTCTATATTTGTGGCTTCCAGTGCTGTCACAATAGTTTTGTATTGGTTGTCCATGCTCAGTAACAAATAGCATACCTTTTCAGACTCTTCTAACTTTTTCTTATCAGTCTCTAACTCTCTGAATATTTTATCTATCTCCACGAAATGGTTCTCGAGGCTTTGTCCACTTTTTAGTTTTAAATTGATCAACTTCTTGCGCCAGTATAAATCTGATAGTACACTTTTACGATCTAAGGCATTCTTCAATTTCAATATCATGTCTGCTGCACAAACCGCATCTTTTATGTATTCAATGTGCATGTCCGATAAACATTGAACAATGATCGATTTAGCTACAGCATCCTTAGCACAAAACTTCTCATCTTTGTTTCTCTGTTCTAATGCCTTTATTACATCGACATCTATTGCTTCCCGGCACTTCTTTTCTTCCATTAAGCATGTTATTCTGAACAGCCAATTCGAAAAATTTCCGCTTTTTAATTGCGGAACGTGGTACTGTAGTGACGCCATTTTTATTTTACTTTTAACACTTCTTTAATAATTCTACCAATTCCTACACAACTGCTCCTAAACCTTTTTAAATATCTTACTTGCGCTCCCTGTGTCCTTTCTGGGCCCATAACCTGTGGGAATTCTATTTAAAATAAAAGACTTTCTAATCTTCGTATAATGCGTGTATTCGACAAGGAAGCGCATACGGGAAGGGGCCATAGACAATATTTTCGGGGTTCACATTCATTATATATCCAACATATAACAGCCAAACCAGGACAGTTACGTATGTGGACAACAGTCGTTACGTTTAGGAACTCTAAAGCTATGTTTACAACGAGCACAATTTCTAGTCATTTCACAATATTATTCAACATTTCAAAAACGTCGTGATGTGACATATTATTTAAGTCACATCACTTACTGTACTTATTTCTATAAAATTAGTCAATATCACAGACTGTTTTGATTTGAGCATTTTAAAAATATATTTTACAAAAAACTTAGGGGATTCAAGTCTATCTCAGTTTCATTTTCACATTAAGTAGGTAACAATACTTCTTAACTTACAAAAAAATCCAACAGATACAAAAAAATGTCAAATAAGTAGTAACAAAAATAAAATAGGGAACCAATAAGTAGGTAATTCTGCGTGATTGTTTGGTCTTCTTTTAGAGTAACTTTTTCATTTTCCAATAGTTCAATCATCTTTTTGTGTTTAGTCTCTAGGCGAAATCTATTTTTACTTATACTACTAATAACTTTCTTTAACCTTTCACAAGTTTTTAATGTCCTTTGATATCTTTTATAATTTCGGTAATTCAATCTCTGTTTTTTCTTCAATTTTGTATTATCTTGCATCTCTGGCACTGTCATTGGAACAGCTGGCTTAGTATTATTTTCTTTTTTATTTTCCCTTTTATTCCTTTTTTGTTATCTCCAAATTTTCCGTCTTTTTTCCTTTTCTTTCTTATTTAGTTCACTTACCTTGAGTTTATGTTCTTCAGTCTTTCGACTTCTTTCTTTTTATATTTGTTGTATTTTTCTTCATTTTCTTTGTTTTTGTCCACATCGCCGTTGTTTTTGTCTCTCTCGGCACCAGTCAACGGCATAATTTACCTGAGTAGGAATAAATTAATTTGTAAGGAAGTGCCGAGGATGTGAGGAATGTTAGGGTTCACCCTCTTTATCGCTAGTCTAAATAGGATATTTATAACATAATAAGGAAACCTGCTCACCATGAGGTGACTAGATCCTATAAAGGTAATGAGTTTACCTCTCTGGGTGGATTATATTTTTAATTTATATTAAATTGCACAAGACAGTATGAACGCATCTTTACGAGTCCAGTACGTAACGTTTTTAGTCCACATAATACATCACGTCACGTCCTGGACGTTACGTATAACGCGGACTTGTCATCACATGTTTTTTTGGTATAAAAAAAGTTGATTATAGTAGTTTACTAGTACACATTCATTATCTACAACATATTTACTTATAATTTATCACGAGTAGTACATAAAATTTGTGGGTCTTACCTTTCAAAATCAATGTTCGTACCGGACAAACAAAACAGACCCGTCACGCACGTCACGGACCGCAAGTGTTGACGATTGAATTTCTTCAGTTTTAATTCAAAGGAAAAGAACGAAGGAATGATAAAAACATCGTCAATATGGCATTGCTTAAAAATAGTTAAGAGCCAAAGACAATATTAATGTTATTCTTTATAAAATCATACCGTTACGTACAGGACTGTCCGCTGTGGCCAGTTTTTTAAATCCGATAATTTCAGTATTTATATTAGAAAAATATACTACAACCTTATTATATTTTATTTAAAAACAAATATAATGAGTTATTTCATTCGAGTAATACTAAAGATATCCAAATATAGCTTATATATTCTCCAAAATACGTAATCAAAATCCAGGATATGATGAAGGACACATAAAAAAGTAGGATAATATTTGGTATTTTATTAAATATTAAAATATGTTTTCCGTTTAAGTCTTATGTTTATCTTTTTTTTTACAGTAAGTTAAACATTTTACCCTAACGTAAAATAATTTGATACTCACTTCCTACATTTTTGCCTTTTAATCAATGGTCAAACTCGTAGGACACGGCAAAATAGCCCTGAGCAAAATTTTGAAAACCGCCCAAATACACCACTGCATAAGACGTCATCACGTAAAATTATCGTTCGTAAACCGAATTTACAGACAACCAATTTTTGATTGTTTTATTATTTACTAGCTGACCCGGCGAACTTCGAACCACCTAGAATATTAATTCATAATAAAGTATTGTGTTTAGTTATAAACTGATAGTGACAAATCGACAGAAGCGCCAACTAACACGCCCCGGCCGGTACCGTCAGAATTGCTTTGTTCCTGCATTTTAAATCTGTAATATCTTCAAAAGTATTAATTTAAATTACATACTGTACAGGGCCATATTAATCTATATTAAATACACAATGTATTTAAGGTACTTAATTGGATAAGGATTAATACTTTGTTGCCTATAGTCGATTCGTAAATAAACCATTATTTCTTGTAAAAAGAAAAAAAAAAGGTTATTGTGGGTCATCCCTAAGAGATAGACATATACCATCGCGGACTTTTTTGTAGACCTTTTTAAGATGTACAATACTGTAGTACATTATTTTGATCTATCTCGTAGGATACAGCCAGCGTTTACAATGTAAGCGTAAAATAGAAACCTCTAAAATTATTATCTACTATATTATGCATGTACTATACATAAAAACCTTCCTCTTGAATCACTCTACCTATTAAAGAAAATTTCATAAAAATCCGTTGCGTAGTTTTAAAGATTTAAGCATACAAAGGGACAGAGAAAGCGACTTTATTTTATACTATGTAGTGATAGTGATTTACTTCATGTCTTCAGAACATTCAGTGGAAATCAAACTCGGTTAAACCACTGTGCTATTAAATAAATGATATTGATTAAAATAATAATTTTGTATCTTTCTCTCTGTTTGGGCTAATCTCTGGAACGGATGGAGCGATTTTGACAAGACTAACTGGCAAATAGCTGATAATATAAGCATAAACTTAAGTTTCTTTTTTAGACTAGGTTTGCGCCGCAGCGTTACCTTTGCCAAAAGCAACATAATCAACAACAATGATCAATTCCACATTCAATTCATTTCAAGTTCAATTTCACATCTCCGGCAATCTAAATAATTCACCCAAGTTTAGGTGGTAAACTAAAATAAAAAATTTGCTAGAAAATAAAACCCGGTAAGTCGCTGTAGTCTTCCTAGAGTCCATTACCATCAACAAAATGAATACTCACTTTAGTCCTTGTGTAGCCACAACGCTTTTTGTTACTGCCGCACCCATTTTCTAATTTGTTAGCCTGCGTTTTGTAATTAAACTTTTATAATTTTTCATTGTAGTTCCTGAAAATTGTGGAGGATTACTTATGATTTTGCAAAAATATTTTTTGGTTGAGAATTAATATTTTGAAGAATTCATGACAGTGGTATGATGATTTTTGAACCATTTTTACATAGAACAGGCATTTTGAACTATTACTCTAAAAAATTTGAATGGAGTATAGAGTATACAATGTTATATCTATGGTTTCAACTGAAAATGTTATGTATTAAACAGATTTAGATTTGGTATACTTTGTTTATAAATCAAAATTGAGTTATTGAATTACAGCCCTCGTGAAATTGATATCACATTATAATAGTGATGAATTGTCAATAGCCTGGTTTGATAAAAGAACGTATTATTTAATTTAAATTTTTCCAGAATTAACGGTTTACAGAATTTAATGGTAAACATATTGTGATTTGATTTGGGAGTCAAATAGCATGATATCGCGCATAACAAAACTATTGTGAATTTTAAACGTGCGTTTATTATCGTCACCTTTAAGTTTGTTTGTTTTTATGTGACTTTAGTTGGAGTATGTTTGAAGTGTGTTTAAATATATATTCTTATATCAATTCTATAAAAGTAGATAACGCAAAGCCTTTGTTATTACTGAAGACACAAAACTCATCTATTTCAAGTAAACACACGTGCTCACACGCATGCCTCGAACCAAGCTTCTTTTCGTCAGTACCGTACGAGAGTTTCAGGTCATGTAGTAAGTTTGCCTAAAAATGGTGCCTAAATTATACAATAGTGAAGAAAAGGTTGAAGGAATTTCACACGTTAGGGCAAACAAAACTATATTTATTAAGATTCCGTAAAAGCTGGAAGTCCTATCGAGTCCCAAGGAAGAGAGACTCCCGTTATCTGCCTACTTTTATAATCCACTCTCATTGGAGGAAATATTCTAATTTTTCCAAAGTTTTGATTTAAAAAATGAACTTGGCAACTAACGAACTAACATTTGAAACTATTATAATATCGAACATGCAATATGCAATAAGTAACGGTAACCATGAATTTGATCCCCGTGTCGCGCCGTATTATTTTGCATACATCTGCGGTGTTTGTTTTTTATAAACAGACTTGATCGTTGAGAACGTTGAGAAGCTTTCATTTCGTCTATGGATTTCTTTGTGAACAGTTCTATTGTCAGTTTTTATTTAAAAAAAACATGATTCTTGTTGGTGGTTCTCGTATTATACGCAATATTAAACCTTTCGTCAGCAATAAAACTAGGTGAGAAATAGTGATTATTTGATTTTAGAAAGAATAGAGTTATTTAAGTCTGAGTAAACAATGAAACTAAAAGTTAATTATGTGCACGTCCGTTTAGGCACATCTCCGTAACAATAAAAAAAAAATTAACAAAAAGTTTTTGCTTGAATTTTTATACCTTATAATAAATAAATAAATGTTTTGGTCATGAATGTTTGTAAAGTCCTCCGCGACTCTGGATTAACCTATTCTGTTATATCATTATTTTAAGAAAAAAAAAAGAATTTTTGAGTTTCAGTTCTAAGTATGAGGAACCCCCAAAATTTATTGTTTTTTTTTATTTTTGTGTGAAAATTATAATGCGATTTACAGAATACATCTACTTACCAAATTTCAACAGTAGTATAGTTCTATTAGTTTCGGAAAAAAGTGGCTGTGACATACGGACGGACAGACAGACAGACATGACGAATCTATAGGGGTTCCTTTTTTTGTCATTTGGCTACGGAACCCTTATTAAACGATTTTTTGAAAACTGACAAACAAAAAATCTATTTGTAAATATAATTCTTGGATCATATTGTTGTTCTCATACTGAGAATGATTAAAAAAAGACGCAGATGAAGTTTCATTAGTCAGCTAGTGTTTAATAAAAAATAATATCAAGTTCTTATCGTTCTGAAATAAACTTACTCTGGACTAGTGTGAATTTATTTCAACTCACCTCATTTACTTCACGGTAACGTGTTCTGGATCGAGAACGAATTGACTCGGAATAACCTCACACAATAGATGCACCTCTTATCAACAGAAACGGAATACCTTTAACTCGAGTTGGTTGAACTCGAATTGAAATCGGTTGATATTTTAAGTTAAATCAATCATAATACATATAATCAAAGGCCTAAACAGTAACAGTCTACTGTTGGAGATAGGCCCCTCCTAGCCTCCTTAGAAAGGAGGGCTTGTATCAAGTTTTCCTTCTCTTGGCAGTACTGTTGTGCTGCGTAGTTAGCTCCTGTAACCGCCTCTTACGACCCGATGAGTAAGTTATGATTTTATTATTAATTTTAAATTACGTAATTAACTACTATTTCTTATTTAAAACTTCTAGGAATATGTCGCTGTCAACGAAACCTATCCTCTACGGAGATGAGGCGTCACCCCCCGTCAGATTTGTGATGATGACTGCGTCCACACTCAACATAGATTTGGACTTTCGTAAAATTGATGTGTTCAAATTAGAAAACAAAACAGAATCTTTTACAAAGGTACTGAGATTTTTCAGCAGGTGTATAGTTAATTTTATAGTTATAAAACCTTCTTTCTATAGAGAGGTTTATGCTCACTCACTAACACACAACTCACCAACATCTGTTAAGCTATCGGCAAACAACATTTAATAGTCGTGAAATCTAGTTGAAGGCCGTCAGCCGGCTTAAAAATATCCAACGGCAAGATTACGTAGCCACAACCTTGCTTGCCTGTCTCCAACCCTCACTCGGCCAGTGTCGGGACATATGGTCCTCTCCATAGAGGAAACTCGAGCCTAGTAGGACGTTATGGGTTGTTGATGAATACTAGATTAAGCCGTCAGAGATGGCAGACGTTGAACATCATTTACAATAATTTAAACTCGTTTTCTGTTTCCAGCTAAACCCTTTGCAAAAAATTCCAGTGTTATCAATAAATGGGCAAGCGATTTGTGACAGCCACGCGATTGCATTACATATGTGCAGAATGAGCAAGGATAATCATTTGTATCCTGAAGACAATGTTCTACGGACCAAAATTGATGAGATGATGTATTTTAATGCTGGTGTATTGTTTCCAATTGACAGTGCCATTTATGTAAGATTTTTATTATAATCTCCTAACTTCTTGCTGGGTCTTCTTAAATCTCACCCATAATATTGTTCTTTTTTTTTATAGCCTACCAAAGTGACTCTACCCTGCCTGATGGAAAGCATGAGTAGAATCCAAGAGTAAGGGTCACTGCATTGTGAATACAGACAATGAAGCATGGTGACCCTCACTATGGTGATTAGTGAGATGCATCATAGTTTTTCTATTGCGACATATTTATATCAATCAAATTAAATATGGCGTCAAGATAAGAATTTAGATGTCAGTAGTATATAAGTAAATCTCGAGTTATGGAGTGTCAGTTCGTGACTCGAGATAAACTGGATTTGGTATGATATGTAAGCAACTCCGCATTTTCATATCCATAATTATATTAGAAATTCGAAAATAGCTTTGTCTATCATTTTGTCTGTCTGACTTTTTGGTTATAAAGCTAAACCACTGCACCGGTCTATTGGTCTTCATAAAGAATCAAAATATGTCTATGCAAAATTGCATTATCTATCTAACAATAATGGTTTATAGACATAACAAGCTTTTGCACGTGGCTCCACCTGCACTATGTGGTTTTTTTTTTATGAGGTCTGTTTTAGACCTCCCTGCTTTTCCCCGTCCGTAAGACAGGACCTTTTAATTCTAAATTACATTTACTATCGATTTTTTTTGGGAAAATTTCCCAATGTTATAATATCATAATATTGTTATATTTACAATTTTTATTACAAGTATGTTGTTTCTTTGTCCTATTTATTTTATACATTTTTTCTTTTATCGTTTGGTTATTTCTTACATCTGTTACTTAATTTATTTATAGTCTAAAACGTTCTGTTATATAATGCCTTATTTACATTTAATTTCTTGGAGCTTCCCATATCTTGGGGTTGTCTTTTGCACTATGTGGTTATCGCCTATGTCCTGACATACTGACCATTGTTGTTAGATAGTTATTTAAATTATTAATTTTATTCAAATGCATTCAAAGGATCGCGTATTACAATCAATTTATTTATTTCATTACAGACTGAATTTTTCGCCGGTAAAGGAACAGATGAAATAAAAGTCAGAAACTGGTACTCAGCACTGGACTATTTGGAATTAAAATTAAATGGAAATATGTTTCTGAATGGTGATGAGGTAATATTACTACAAGATTTATGTAAAGGTGTTTTTTGAATAACAAATTGAACCACTTGGTGAACACACTACAAAACTTAACTTTATAAGACTTATCAGTAGGAATGAAGATACTTCTAAATTGTTCCGCTTCTTCTGTACTCTATATTTACAAAAAGGTAAAACCTGAACCTACTGAAGTAATTTTGAAACCTATTTAAAAAAATATAAATACAAATTATTCGTGAGTGTCAAAGGCTATACTGCTATTACTCCGAAATTTTGGACACCATACAGCTAAGCTAGCAGACATTATGGAAAAACGACAGAAGCTTGTTGCTGAGCTTGAACGGGTTCTCAGCCACATCTCTCAAAGGGGTATTGCGAATCTGGTCCGGTTCAACCGCAAAAAAAACAAGTGTGCGCGCTCTCTACTCAAAAGTATCCCTACGTTCCCCTACCTCCTTTTGAGAACACTCAACTGCCACAGCAGTAAAGGCTTAGTATCCTGAATGTGGAGCTCTGTCTGTGAGAAGCGTCACTAAGGCGGCTTTGCGGAAGATAGGAATACTGAACAAGGTGAGACGGCCCTTCTCGCCACAAAACCCAAGATCGATCGTGCGTGGAGTACTGTTTTCATCTTTGCGATGGATCCGTCCAGTATTAGTTTGACGCTCTCGATCGGTTGCAGCGGCGAGTAGTCCGCATTATCAACAGTCTTTCCTCTACAGAATAATACGTCACATAATCCAAAACACTCAACTGCCAATGCAGGACAAGCTCGGTATCCTGGGTATGGATATTTGCCGTGATCTCAACCGACGTGAATACATAGAGAGCGTCACCAAGGCGGCCTCGCGAAAGCTCGGTGCACTAAACAAGGTGAGACGGTTTTTCTCGCCGGGGCATCTGTGTCTTCTCTACAAGACCCAGGTTCGTTCCTGCGTGGAGTACTGTTCTCACCACTGCGATGGATCCGCGTAATATTTACTTGACGCTCTCGATCGGTTGCAGCGGCGAGCAATCCGCATTATTGACAGTCCCGAAACTACCGAGTTCCTGGAGCCTCTGCAGTTGCGGAGAGACATCGCTTCCATGGCGGTCCTCTATCACCTTCACCATGGTGAGTGTTCGGAAGAGCTCTTCCAAATGCTCCCTCCTTCTCCGTTCCTTTACAGGACAACACGTGCTGGACTTGGAAGTCACCGCTTCAGAGTGGCGGAAATACGCACAAGAACGAAGCGGTTCGGCTCTTCTTATGCCGAGCAGTCAAAAGTTAGAACTTGCTACTAGCTCACGTGATTCCTTCCCACTATAATCCCGGGTCCTTTAAAAAAAACGTACTGGCCTCAGTAGCCACCGCTTTAGAGTAGTTGACATATGCTCGAAATGGTTTGGCTCTTCCTTTCTGTTCCGAGCAGTTAAAACCTGGAACTCTATCAGTGTACGTGTATCCCTCCCTCTATGATCTCGGGTCTTTCAAGCGGGGCGTGAAGAAGCATCTCACTAAGCGGCGACCTACACTATTGTGTAGGTCGCCGTACTACATTGTCCGCAATGATAGTGAGAGTGGTGACAGACATTCTTGGACTCATGTTCATGCTTTCCACCTGGTAGAGCCGAGTCATTTTGTCAGTTTATAAACATATAAAAAAATCTAAAACACACGCTGGCAAAGCCTTCATAATTATTGTTATTATTAAATCTTATTAATTATTTCATGACAAGAGAATTTTAAGTACAACTGAATAAAAGTAGTATTTACCCCAAAAGAGAAAATCGTAGGAATACAAAGTTAGATTCACAACAAACATTTTTTTACAGATGCGGCTCAGTGATCTATGTTGTGCCACAACAGTGAGCTCCTTAGGATTGTTTATACCAATGTTGGATCGCCATAAAAAAGTAAAAGAGTGGATGAAAAATTTAAAACTAGTTCCTTGTTTTGAAATAAATAAACGGGGTTTAAATAGATTAGAATCTTTTGTGAAGATTTATAAGCATGATGTATCAAAATAATACTAAATGTTATAAAATGTGTACTGGTGTTTTATTTTAAATTCTTCACTCGACTACCATTTTATTGGTTGACACCATTAACACTAATAGTCAATATTAAAGCACATCACTAGGAGCCCTGTTAGATGTCAAAGATCCTTCAGTCTATGGCCGCTTATTGATTGGTCGACGAGGAGATGTAAAAAATGGCTGCCTTGCCTTCTCCTACTCAGGTAGAAATAATTGAGATTTAGGTAGTTTATACGCCTTAAATTGCTTATGTTCGGCATTCTAAGTAAAGTTAATTAAACGATCTACGGTTTAGTGCAGTGAAAATTTCTTGTTGACGTTGAAAACATCAAAATTTTTGACACTAAAGTTTAGTGTATCATGAAGGGATTACGCTCCCTATATTTTAATTTATTTCAGTAATTTGAACACGTATTGTATTATTTGCTATGTTTTAAATTACAGTGCAAAGTTTCTGATAAGTGTTTTATGTTTTTATATTCTGAGTTGGCCAGGGACTAATTTTATGTAGTTTAATTGCTAGCGTATAGAAAACCGTGAAGAATATTGAAATGTCACACCCATACTCGTTCAAAATACGTTTTTAATGTTTTTTTTCACTGTGAATAATACGTTCTGAAAATGGGGCTTGAACGGTTGCAGGTGGCAGGGACCCACAGCGCTATATACGAGGCATATTATCACCAGGTAAGTCACATTTTATCTTGATAATTTAGCTCAATTAACTAACATATCTGTTACGTAGATTGATCGTGAACCTTTTCTTTTTAAATCAGTGTTATCGTTATCACCAGTATTTCTAATGTCAGTGAATCATTATTCTAGGCCAATGTCTTTGGTTAAATAAAAAAAAACTGCTATGTAATGTAACCCTTAAGTGGTTGTAAATGCTATATTATTTGTACTGGTTTGCTAAATTGCAATCAATATCTCGGTGTATAGCTGTATGCAGTTAGATAATTTATAGCTGAGTCAGATTTTGGAACTGAAACTTCTATTGGAATTGTATCTTAGTGATACATACTTATTTTCTGTTAGATGACAGGGTATTTATGAGGGTAGAGAATATAAAATGTTATTTTCAAAACTCTATTGAGATGTGTGTGTGAGTGCAATAAGAATTTATTGCTTATTTTAGGAGACTTGAGCAGTTTTGTCTTAGAAATAAGAGTAGATCATGCAATTTTTGCTTTGCCATCATGCAATAGATGCAATCAATATTATAAACCTCTGTAGATATCAATAAATAATTTCAGTTTAAGTATATATAATATATAAACAAACATTTATTTTATAATTTTTGGCTAGCTACTAAACTGATTGCAGAATTTAATGGAAATATGAAGTAAATTTTATTTCTATAACACATTTCTAATCTCTTTAGTTCTTCTTTTTCCTAGCCTTTATTCCCAATATTATTTGGGGTGGGCTACTAGTTCAACTTGTTTTACCAGAATATCAGTTTTTCCATGGAGCCACTGGCATCGGACCTCCGAAACCCTAAGAGAGAACTGAAATTCGAAATAAAAACTGAACTAGTTGTCAGTAAATTTGAGGGCACTGACTTCCCAATAACGATTGCCATAGATCTTCATGATAACCGGGACCGACGGCTCTCCGAGGCACAGGCGTGAAGCACTTCCAAACTCCGGGCTGCTATTAGGAATTTCCTAAAAAAACCTAAAACATTTTTAGTACTTACATTTAAATAAAAAAAAATATCAACACTTAATTGAAGAATTCTATTTCAGATTAAATAGCCTGTAAAATCATAAATTATATTATATAAGTTTTAAATCATTATTTTGATAGAAACTGTTTTTTTTAAGTTTAGACTATTTGAATTTGTATTGACAAAGGTAGATGAAGATGACAGATACTATCAACAAATGAAACCTTTAATTATTTTTTTTAATGTATGGATTGTGTTGAGACACTCAATTCAAAAGTCAAGATTTCGTGTATGGATTTAGTTAGCTAAAAGCTTATTAAAACATCAAAAATGTTTTATTGTAACGGCAAAAATTACATAATATCAACTGTGTCTTGGCTTCCAAACTATTTAAAACACTTGTAATATGAAAGCCATGTAAATTCCCTCTAGATGTTATTTTATATTTTGACGTACCTATTCAAAATTCTTAATAATATTACGTAAAATAACACAGTATTAGACTCCGCAATGAGTTTTCATATTGAACACACCCTGTATCCCCGTGACTTACATAATCTTTTTCTTATTTAAGTGCAATAATAAATATATTCTAATCCTTACTAATTTTATCACCGGTACCAATGCAGCACCGATAACTGCTAGAGGTTATTATATCATCTATACGGTTCTATACCAGTTCTAAACAACATTGTATCATATTATAAACTTCAAATTAATCTTGGTATTGTATGTTGAAGAGCTATGAGAACTGAGTAAACTCCTCATTCTCTGGCGACTTGCGACATCGACTCGTAATATGTTTTGCTGATCCCGTTTTATCCTGTATTTAACGCGAAAGTTTGTGAATATGTATGTATGTTTTACAGTAATATAGCTTATATAATAGAAAAACACATAGTCCACTTTTTACTGCAATAATCGGGATACACGGACGAAAGCTAGGTGATTATAAAAAACATAAATTGTAGATGAAAAATGCATCACAAATCTTCACAGGTTGCTATGCATAACCTACTTGCATAGCAACCATAAAATTAGCACTGGATAATCACTTAGGTAGCCAACTTTTTATCCCGAAAATACGCGGGTAGCACCGTACTGTAGTATGTACATAAATGTATTATCTTAACATCTATACAAATAAATAAAATTGAAGAGTCTGTAGGTAATATCGAATTAACAGTTTTTAATACGGGTGTTTTCTATGTAATCATCATCATCATCGTCACCAGCCCATTGCAGTCCACTGCTGGACATAGGCCTCTCCCATTGCACACCACTGTGATTGATTTTGGGCTTCATCACTTCTATGTAATATATACATATGTATTTATTTACAAAAAAATTGTTTATGTATTTATATCAGTTGTCTAGTACCCATAATACAAGATCTCTGCTTAGTTTGTTACTGGATGGCGTTGTGTGTCATCATCAACAGCCTTTAACAGTCCACTGCTGGACATATTCCTCTCCTTTGAAAGGAGGTTTTGGCCTACTATACCACACTGGCCAGACGGGTTGGTAAAGGGTTTGTTTCAAGTTTTCCTTCTCTTGGCAGTGATGTTAGCTGCTTATTTTGTTCCTTTAGTCGCCTCTTACGACACCCATGGAATGAATAGGGGTGGTGACACTTTGTATTCTTAATCCGTCACCACACGGACTTGTGTGTAAGATGCCCGAAATATTTATTTATTATTTACCTGCATATATAGTATAGTAGATAGTAAATACGATAATTACAGAAAAAATAGTAGTTTTTAAAATTTTGATCTGTATATCTGTTTGTTCCCTGTAATTCTGGAACGGATGAACCGATTTTGTCAGGACTTTCACTGGCAGAGAGCTAATGACCTAAATAGTACCTTAGGCTAAAATTTTTTACTAGCTTCGCTCCTCGGTGCTACTCAAGATTTACAACAAAACCGCAAGACTCAGCAAGAAAAAGCTATAGTGGTAATAGTTAAACTAAAATATGTATTTTATTGCAGGTGGACCCCAATGGTGCTGGAACTATCCAGGCGTTGGACGCGGCACGATTCCTCAAAAAGTCCCGGCTCAGCGATGTGGTGCTCAGCAAGATATGGGACCTCTCCGACCCCACCGGCAAGGGTTACCTGGACAAAGTATGTAGCATTTTGTTCCATATATATTGAGTAGTATGGTTTAGTAAGAATGCAGGGCTTAATTGGCAGAGAATGTAAGCGACATTATTTTTTTAACGCAAATTGGAACGCGAAAAGGGCATATAGTCTATATATGCCCATTTTTTTAAAGTGGAAGTTCTCTCGAGCCTTCACCTTGCAAGAGTTTATAACGGGCAGTTAGTATTCCACTCACTCTACGCTGGAAAAAGGAGAGATCCGGGAACAACTGTAATTCATCATCATCATTAACAGCCTTTAACAGTCCACTGCTGGACATAGGCATCTCCTTTGAAAGGAAGATCTCCTTTTGGACGACCGAACTTTGCTCGGTTACTACTACTTATTGTTTAACAACGCCATCTATTCTCTCAAGTAGCTGTAGTGTTTCTGTGTTGGAGTACCAACCACCAACTAAGCGTTACTGTATAGCAGTATAGATGTCGCAAGTAATGCCAAGTAGGGATGTTATGGATATTATATTTCGGATCTGGATACGGATATGGATGTAAGAACATAATTATATCGGTTTTGGATACGGTTACGGATATCTAATTTTCCGTAAGTTTCGGATAGTTTCGGTTACGGATATTAAATTGTATGTATTGAAAGTATGTAATAATTTTGATTTAAGATAAAGTTTCAGTGAAGTAGTGCCATTTTCGGGGTTTTAAAGTTTTTAACACACAGTTAAAATTTTTGCAGAATCTACAATAACTTACAAAACTGTCGAAAGATGTTGTTTTATTTAGACTCAGCCCTAATATATCCTAATAAACTATCTGAAACTATTCGAAACTTGAGAAACGGATACGGTTACGGTTAAGGATATATTTTTATTTCGGATATCCGATAGTTTCGGTTACGGTTACGGAGCTCCTTAACATCCCTGATGCCAAGAGTAATGCGTAATAGAAACGTATGAAAACTCGAAAACTCGCGTTTTCCCAAACATAAGGCTTATCTAGATCGATTTTTCACCCCCGATAACTCCCAGAGATATTCTTTTTGCTAAATCGTTAGAGCCGTTTCCGTGATCAGAAATTTAATAGTCGTCCTAGCCTTTATTCCGAAGATCATTTGGACAATGAAGCATGGCACCCACACCATGGCGGCCTATTGAGCTGATGTTTCTGCATCATTAGACCCCCCCCTCTCTCATTCAAAATGAAAGTTTATGTTTTGCCAGCCAAATCGTCTGTTCTAAACGATTTGTTTTGAGTTTCCTTCTCTTTACAATAATAGTCTTCCGTAGTTTGCGCCCTTAGTCGCATCTTACGATACCCACGAGACAAATAGGGGTGGTGGTATTCTGTAACCATAATCCATTCATCATCATCATCAACAGCTTTTAACAATCCACTGATGGACATAGGCCTCTGCTTTGAAAGGAGGTTTTGGCCTACTATACAACGCTGGCCAGACGGGTTGGTAAAGGGTTTGTTTCAAGTTTTCCTTCTCTTGGCAGTAATATTTTAGTCTTTAGTCGCCTCTTACGACACCCTTATTCCATTACCATACGGAAAGTTTTGATATAAGGTATAGTATAATAGTTATGTATACAAGATCGTAGTAGTACACCTTCAAATGTAGATATCATTAGTCCACGACGTTCTATTTGTCTTACACAAGCAGATATGATTTGTGCCACACAATAAGACGTGTCAATCATTGCGATAGTGTACTGTTATCTATTATAAGTGTCGTGTTCTGATGCCGTTTACATATTTATAGAACATACTAGCTGAAGCATGAGGCTCGTTACGTTTCATCCCTTATTGATATAAAAATAGTTTACATCCAATTCTCAGAATTAATGAATAAGCACACATAATTTAATAAGAATCGATCAAGCATAGCGGAGGAGTATTGCACTTTTGCCGCTCCGCTCCGCCCGCGTATAGATCCGTCATGGCGGTAAATAGTAGCCTATGTGTTATTCCGATATGTAAGCTGTGTTATTGTGAATTTTTATTTAAAATCCATCCAGTAGTTTTTGCGTGAAAGAGCAACAAACATATATATATACATGTACTCACAAACTTTCGCGTTTATAATATTAGCAAGCCAATTACGGAGTGCCAATCATGACGTTAAAGGGCTAATAAGGAAATAAAGCACTGACAGGGAAGGAAAACTAGAAACATAATACTAAAACTATTCTATGGCCAGCGTGACATAATAGGCCAAAACCTCCTTACTAACGAGATACCCAACCTAGCAGTGTACTACTGCGCCTAACTCGTCACGTTTTGAAAATTGTAACGTATAAAAACAAAAAAAAAACAACTTCAAAGAAAAAACTTTTCCGAGTACCCTCCATTTCTCCAGGATACTATCATCTGACCCTGGTTTTCTTATCATGGGACCACATGGGAGGCACCAGCTTTCAAATAAAAAGAGAATTATCAATATCGGTTCACCCAATTGAAAGTTCTGTGGTAACAAACATAAAAAAAAAATCGAATTGAGAACCTCTTTCTTTTTTGAAGTCGGTTAAAACCTGTTTAAGGTGCTATTGATTGTCGTGAAACTTGGTTGAAGGCCTTCGGGCGACTTAAAAACTTCCAACATCAAGAGATTACATAGCCACAACGTGTCTTGCGAGTTCCCAACCCGCACTCGGCCAGCGTGGGGACGTATGGCCTTAACCCTCTCCTGGGAGGAGACCCGAGCCCAGCAGTGGGACATTATGGGTTATTGTTGTCAAGTGAAAATGTTTTTTTCTTTTAAATGTTTAAATACAAGGTATTTTAGTATTTGTCTTTGACTTCAATTGACTTAAGATTGCCTACGTCATGATGTAGTTCGTCAATGTTTTCCATTCAAACGTTATCAGCATCCTTGAGCGAATAATTGTACGTTTGCGAGATGGCCGTTTTCAAATGTTTTATCTAAATTTATATCTTGATCGTGATGTTGTGACCTTATTTTGATTTTGTCATTCATTGCCACTTTTCTTGCTTTATTAGTACATCACTATTGTTGTTCTATTATTAATTGTTGTTCTGAGACTGAGTGTTCATTTGGCCCATTTTATGTATGTTCGTAAACTCCATCGCGACGCGGGTGCAAGAGTTCTCATTTTTTAGGTTTCCATTACTTTAGCGAACCCTTATAGATTCGTCATGTCCGGTTGGAGCTAGAAAGTTGAAACTTTGCATGAATATGTATTGTGATTCCGTCGACAAAGTGCTATAATAAAATTAGGAAAAACATTTATTTTATTTAGGGTACCTCCGATACTTGTAAAGTGATGATTTTTTTCTCGCGTCTCCATCGTGTGGGTATCATTAGATGGGTCTTTTAAAAACATTGTGAGGTTGCGAATATCATTTTTCGATTTAAGTATCCGTTTGCGAGTTATTCAACTTTAAAGCGTATTTTTTTTGCAAAATCCAAACGGCTGGCTGCGGCTAACCAAAATTTAATGATATTGAACTTTCAAGGAAAACTATACCGGTTTTGAAAGGGGTACTCCTAAAGGAGCATAGACAAGCACTAAGAGAGGATTTTGGAAAATTCCTTTCATAAGGGGGTAAAAAGGCAATCAAAGGCATCACAATTATACTTTTTTTTATTTTTTTTTTAACTTGTGGTAATCCCCACGGACCGTAACCCCGCGGCCTCGCCGGGGGCTTACCGCAGGGTTGTGTGTCGGACTCGAACCGACTAAAACCACACGGTGTGACCTCTCTGCGCCTGTGTTTAGGGAGGGGCCAGGGTGTTATCTTCTTCTAAACCCCTCCCGGCATCACAATTACTCCGAAGCGAAGCCGTTTGCAAAAGCTACTAAGGTTTATAACATTACACGACATCTGTACATATAAATTGTAATAGAGGTGTTAATAAATTAGTTCTATATACTGACAGTATATTACAAACGGAATGGGTTTCCTTTATTACATATCTGCTCGTAAATCTCATCGTGTTTCCATCTTGTGTCGTGCCGGAGATGGCTTGGTGTTCGCTCCTGAATTCTAATGCAGTATGCCCTGTTGCTAATGTGTAATAACTAGGTTTTGCCCCTGGTTTCGCTCGGGATTGCTGTCTAAGGTGATTCTACTCTGCCTGATGGAAAGTATGAGTTGAAAATGAAATCAATGGTGTGCTTTGTGTTCATTAAACACCTTCTAAATACGCAGAAATCTGTTACGAAATAGATCACAGCGTTCATTTATTGTTCGTTGTTTAAACCTAAATTTTATTTAAAATTTATTTGTTCCCCCTAAACACTGACACGGTTGGACTTTGATGGGACTTTCACTGAAAGATAGCTGATGGTGTAAGGAGTAACTTAGCCTAACTATTAGCCAAGCTTTACCTTTGTCACTTTACGACAATAACAGCGAGTAACACCGCGGAGCTCAGCTAGTTTGACCTATATTATATATTTCGAAGTATACATAACTAGCTTTCGTCCGCGGCTCCTCCCGCGCGTATGTAGGTTATCTAGATGAGGTAAAAGTAGCGTATGTGCTTTCTCAGGCTCTAGAATATCTGTGTACCAAATTTCATTTAAAACGGTTCAGTAGTTTTGCCGTGAAAGCCGAACAGGTTACTTTCGATAATGTTAGTAAGGATATATGCCTTTGACTGCCTTGTTGGTCTAGTGGTTAGCGTATGCGGCTGCTGATCAGGAGGTCGAGATCGAGGTTCGATTCCCGGGTCAGACCAAATATTTGTGGATCACACAAATATTTGTTCCGCAGTCTGGGTTTTTTTTCTATGTGTAATATGTATGTACGTATTTACAAAAAGCGGCCAAGTGCGAGTCGGACTCGCCCACGAAGGGTTCCGTAGCATCATATAAAAGTTTTTGTAGTTAGTTGTAACTTTCTTCAATGTTTTAATAATAGTGTTTTGATTGAAAGAAATGTAAATTGCGGTTTATGAGTTATGACGTATTAAAAAAAAACTACTTACTAGATCTCGTTCAAACCAATTTTCGTTGGAAGTTTGCATGGTAATGTACATCATATATTTTTTTTAGTTTTATCACTCTCTTATTTTAGAAGTTACAGGGGGGGGGACCAACATTTTACCACTTTGAAAGTGTCTCTCGCGCAAACTATTAAGTTTAGAAAAAAATGATACTAGAAACCTCAATATCATTTTTGAAGACCTATCCATAGATACCCTACACGAATGATTTTGATGAAAAAATTTTTTTTGAGTTTCAGTTCTAAGTATGGGGACCCCCAAAATTTATAGCTTTTTTTCTATTTTTATGTAAAAATATTAAAGCGGTTCACAGCATACATCTACTGACCAAGTTTCAACAGTATAGCTCTTATAGTTTCGGAAAAAAGTGGCTGTGACATACGGACGGACAGACAGACAGACAGACATGACGAATCTATATGGGTTCCGTTTTTTGCCATTTGGCAACGGAACCCTAAAAAAGTATGTTTATGTATTTATAACAGTTGTTTAGTTCCCATAACACAAGCTCTGCTTATTTTGGGACTAGATGACGTTGTGTGTAAGATCTACCTTCCTTCTATGCGTGGCCTGACACGCACTTGACCAATTTTTCAATATAGGTATACCTAATACTTTTATCGCTATTTGCCATTACGAAACCGTTCAATAAACCGATCTATAGCCACCATAACGATGGTCGTTATTTAGTTTATAGTTGACGAGTGTCCCAACCATTCAGTCGAGTGAACAACGTTGCGTAATCGTCTAGACTGAACGTCAAATTTATACATTTACATAAAATTATATCCCAGTAATTTTAAGACGAGTTTAAAAAAAAATACGATTGATTACAAAAAAAAGTGACCTCAAAGAAAAACTTTTCCGAGAACCCAAATCGCGACACGTATGCTTATTATATTTGAGGAGTTCCCTCGATGTCTCTAGGATCCTATCATAAGAAACTGTTTTTTTTTTCATGGGACTATTTCAAATAAAAAAAGAATTATTATCAAAACTGGTTCACCCAATCGAGGTAAAAAACATAAAAAAAGAATACAGTCGTATTGAGAAGCTCTTCCTAGACTGCCTCGTTGGTCTAGTCTAGTGGTTAACGAATGCGACTGCTAATCAAGAGGTCTCGGGTTCGATTCCCAGGTCAGACCGAATGTTTGTGTGATTCGCAAATATTTGTTTCGGAGTTTGGGTGTTTTCTACGTATAATATGTATGTATTTACAAAAAAAAAAAACACTAAGTTTATGTATTTATATCAGTTGTCTAGTACCCATAATACCATTTATGTAGCAATCCCCTATTAAAATCTGTAGGGCTCCAATATAAACTGCCGTGTCCAGTATTTAATCTTCTAATCACGAACAATAGTCTTATTAACACAACTCTCAATTGTAGACAACAATATTTTCTTCCTTTGCTTTTTGGTGACCCCGGCGTGATCCGTCTGACTCACTCAGTGTGTCCAACATAACAAACTTTCGTAATGCCACAATAATAAAGTGGAATTCGGTTCGGAAATCGAACTCTCCACAAATTTAACTGCCAGAACCTTTTGTTGAGAGGGTTGCCGAAAAGTAGACTGTTACAGGCGACATTTTATACTTTCATCATCGTCATCAGCCAATCGCAGTCCACTGCTGGACTTAGGCCTCTGCCATTGCACACCACTTTAATCGATTTTGGGCTACTCGCATCCAGCTCCTGTCAGCCACCTGGCCTCCATTTTATGCTCTAAGTCGTTTTAAAAGCTGACGTCAGCAAGTCATGTG
This sequence comes from Phragmatobia fuliginosa, assembly GCA_932526445.1. NCBI lineage: Eukaryota > Metazoa > Arthropoda > Insecta > Lepidoptera > Erebidae > Phragmatobia > Phragmatobia fuliginosa. Next base: position 19,661,579 of record OW052072.1, on the reverse strand, counting down.
AAGATGTATTTATCGCTCATTGAATATTTGTTTCTATGATCGAATAGTTATGATTAATGAGAGACAATTGAATGCTTCAATAGGTGATCAATAGTGTGGTTAAATTGTTTATTTGTTTACTCATGAAAATTAACTGTCTTCTCATGTATTTTTAATTGATTTCAAAATAGTGTTGGCTTCCGAATTAGTTTCTATTTTCTTACAAACTTACTTTATTTTCAAATCGATTCATAAATAATCGAACTCTACCATTATTTATGAATCGATTTGAAAATAAAGTTTAATTTTGTCAGTCTTTCGCGTTTTCATGCTAAAACTACTTCTTCTTCCTAGCCATTATTCCCAAGTTTATTTGGGGTCGGCTACTAGTTCAACTGGTTTTACCTGAATATCAGTTTTTCCACAAAGCGACTCTCATCGGACTTCCGAAACCCTGAGAGGGAATACTGAAATTCGAAAATTTCACGCTAAAACTACTAAGTCGATATAAATAAAATTTGGTACACAGAGTACACCGATAGTCTAGAGCTTGTGAAAGGACATAGGCTACTTTTTACCGCGATAATTTACATACATGCAAGCGGAGCCGCAGGTTTAAACTAGTAGTATATAAAAACTCGTATTAGTTATAATTATAATAATCGTTTATCCCTAATAATATTATAAATGCGAAAGTAACTCTGTCTGTCTATTTGTTACGCTTTCACGCCTAAACCACTGAACCGATTTTGATGAAATCTGGTTTGAAGATAGAACTGAATCTAGGAAAGGACATAGGCTACTTTTTACCACGATAATTGATATACACGCAAGCGGAGCCGCGGATTTAAGCTAGTGGTGTATATAAAAATTCGTATTCGTTATAATAATATTAATCGTTTATCCCTACTAATATTATAAATGCGAAAGTAACTCTGTCTGTCTGTTTGTTACGCTTTCACGCCTAAACCACTGAACCGATTTTGATGAAATCTGGTATAAAGATAGAACTGAACTTGGGAAAGGACATAGGCTACTTTTTACCGCGATAACCGACATACATGCGGGTAGAGCCGCGGGCGAAAGCTGGTTTGCTATAAAAAAATATGGGTGTCATTAAAACTTTAACTTAATCCAATTGAACAAGCCCACTCAGCCATGAAAATGGCATGCACAATTATCAATTTATTGATTAAAATTGTCCACATAATATACCACGTAAGCATAATACTCTCTTATAGGTCAACTAATGAATCGACTTATTCATCCGTGTTGCAGTGATGATTCTTTAAAGTTAATTACTTCACTAATAATAAATCATCATCTTCTTAGTTTGCCCCGGATTCCGCCCGCGTGTATATTTAATACCGCGGTGATAATTTTTCGCATATTTAATCATCAACAAGCGTAAATATAAAGGTAGAAAGGGTAAATATTAATGGCTATAGTACAAATAAATCAATTATTTTTTTAATGTTTTTAATATTCGTATAAATAACATTAATTTAAAGTTAATCTTACACAAATCAATACGAATAAATTAAATTGAAGCGTCTGTTTGTACAATATCAAATGAACGGGTTTTTACTAAATGCATATTATTCCTGAGTCATATATTGGTCAAAGTAATAAACGGAAATTATACAGAGATATGCTTGACCAGCACATTTCAGATATGTGCTGATTATCGAGCACGTAGGATTCCAGCTGTCATTTCCTTGTTAATATTAAGACGTGTTTATTGTTCAGTGTAACGATAGATTTAGAATATATAATGTAGCTATAATATCATAACTAAGAGATTCCATGTACATACCTTAGTACGTAAGGTTAGATAATAGTACAGTACTTAATTAATAAACATGGCTCCAAAAGAATACACGATCACTGTTATTGGATATCCACCTATAAGCCGCCATAATTGTGGACCCCTACGACGGACCAATCAAGAAGAAATAAGGTCGCTATACATATTAAGAAGATATATACGGTACTTAATAAGAAAAGCAATTTTTATTTTTTTTATCTGTGACTGTCTGCATAAAAGCCCATTGGGCAGGAATCCAAAGGCTTTGTGAAGGTTTAATGTATTATTGTAGTGTCGTATATCAAAAGGTTTTATGCAATTAACTTGCTGTACTGTGCTGTGCTTCGCTTTAATACAGTGTGTTGGCACTATGAACAAATTGAGTGACTCGAAAAATATACAGGGAAATGTTTTAAATTTAAAATCTAGTAGTAGTTAAGACTTTTGATAAAAATAAATATGGTACTTACTAGCTTTCGCTTGCGGCTCCGCTCGCGTCTATGTCGGTTATCGCGGTAAAAAGTGGCCTATGTCCTTTCCCAAGATTCTATCTATCTCTATACCGAAATTCATCAAAATTGGTACAGCGTTTTAGGCGTGAAAACGTAACAGACAGAGGAGTTACTTTCGCATTTATAATATTAGTAAGGATGTCACCCGGGACATTATTTTAAATCAATAGACTGATACTGGACTGGACTGGACAGTAACTTTCTTTCAGATGTTACTCTTATTATTTTTACTTGGGCTTATTATTTGACAGAGGGTAACGCCTGCATATGGCTTCTCCCTACCCTTTTCTCTTTTATGTTAGTCTGATTACAGAACAGCACCTCTGAACTGCCTGAGTGGAGCAGTGGTAGCTTATGCGACTGCTGTGATTGAGGTCTCGGGTTCGATTCCCGGGTTGGACCAAAAGTTAGCGTGATCCGCAAATGTTTGCCTCAGTCTGAGTGTTCTCTATGTATAATAATGTATATATTTACAACAAAAAGTATGTTTATGTATTTATATCAGTTGTCCAGTACCCATAATACAAGTTCTGCTTAATTTGGGACTAGCTGACGTTGTGTGTATTTACCTATATATGGATCGAAACACATAATAGTTTTGACTATTCACTATAAGTACTCCATACAACATAAAAAGATTTATCGAAACCTTAATGTCAGTTTCAAAGAACAGTACGTTTAAACCAATGACCAAAAAAAAAACATTAGCTTTATGATATTACAATATTGATATTAAAGTAAGACCCTACTTCCATTTGACAGTTCACTTTGAAGAATCTTCACAAAAAAAACTGTAGCTGTGTCCTTTATCAACGATTCCCTTTCCGGGCACTCTTTTGAGGGATGTTGCCTCGAGGGAGGTTTTATATCGTACGAGTATTTTGTCGGACTAAGGGCCACAGCACACTAGCTAATTTATCATCAGCGATTTTGCGACTGGGTCGATGCAGCATCGCGTTTTAGCGACTTTCTGCGTTCCATCGCTTTATCAAAATCGCGCGTCATGTTGCATCATTCGCGACTTTCTGCGTTCGAACGCGGTATCGAAAATGCGCGTTTTAACCACTGCTCAGATGCCAGCTGCTGTGTCGCGCTTCTAAAAAGTGACTCAATCTCCGCGTTTGGCGTTTTTAAGTGTACGGTGTGCAGCGTTCAGTCGCCGTATTTAGCTTCTAAAAAGCGACTAGTCGCCGGTCGTCGATGCTAAAAGTAGCTAGTGTGCTGTGGCCCTAAAGTGTGACCTCCTGAGCCAAGCTTCGTATGTCCTCGTTTTAATTTTTATTTTTTAGTTGCAGGCTATACATTTTTTTTCCTTTCTTTTACATCAATACAAAAAAAAAATTGTAGTTTCTGTTCGTAATATGTATAATATCAATTTTAGTTGTATACCTAATACAAATGAGAGTGTAGGTATACGATGCTTACACAAAAAAAGCAGTTCTTAAATTTTTTGTTAGTCAGTCTACCGGCTAATCAATGTCTGGACCAATTTGGATGGGATTTTTGCTGACGGGGTAGCTTACGACATAAGAAGTAACTTACGCAAATTTTTTTAGTTACCGTTATTCGCTATGTATCGCTATCATCTTCGTAGCTTTTATCCCCGAGATTATTAGGGTTCCGTTACTAGTTCAATTTTTTTTACCTGAATATCAGTTTTATCACGGAGCCATGGTATCGGACCTCGGCAACCCTGAGGGAGAACTGAATTTCTAAGGTTGAACTAGTTGTCAGCATATTTGAGGGCACTGACCACCCAATAACGATTGCCATATATGTTTATGATAACCGGGACTGACAGCTTAATGTAATTCGAGACACGGCCGGGAATCACCGCCAAACTTTTATATATTAAGGATTTCTTACACGAAAAATCCAACAACACTTTTCGCCCCACTCGGGCTTTGAATCCGAGACCTCTTGATCAGCAGTCGAATACGCTAACAGCTACTAATTGGTAACTTTAAATAAATAAATGCCCCCATATTTGGGCGGAGGCCAAAGGCCTTAAAATCATCACGTACCAGAAAGACCTATAACTACGGACAATGCCAGGGTTTGTCATTCCTGTACACCAAGAGGTAAATTAATAGGAGTTATCGATTCGTATTTTCGGTGTCCGTGTGGTGACGGATTAAGAATACAGAGTGTCACCACCCCTATTCATCCCGCGGGTGTCGTAAAAGGCGACTAAGGGATAAACTACGCAAGACAACATCGATGAAAAGAGAAGGAAAACTTGAAACCAACCCTTTTTCTTTTTTTTAACGTGTGGAAATCCCCGCGGACCGTCACCCCGTCGGGGGTTACGGCGGGGTGGTGTGTCGGACTCGAACCGACTAAAACCACACGGTGTGACCCTCTCTGCGCCTTTGTATTGGAAGGAGTCCAGGGAGGGGATTTCCTTCCCTATACCAACCCGTCTGGCCAGCGTGGTATAGTAGGCCAAAATCTCCTTTCTAAGGAGAGGCCTATGTCTAGCAGTGGACTGTTGTACCACTGTTCTATTACCCGACTACGGTCTAGCCAAAAGAGGGGTAATCTTTCTTCACCATGAGGATGATGCAGAAACAAATGCTGCATTGTATACACTCACAATGAGGATGATGGCCCCTACTCCTGGGCTTTGGGCTTGGCTTAAATATTTTATATATAAGAATTACATTATATATTTCCTAGTTATGGTGTGCATTAGAGAATACCTATCTCCATAGATTTTTTATCTTAAAAAAGTAAAACCAAACGAAACATTGAAGTCGGGACGTATTTAATTACAGATGATAGTGCGTTATCTGTCGCACAGCACCGGATAATGAGCGACACTACTCTGACGAGTCATACCATAACGCTACATGAACGATGGCGTCTAGAATATTTTGTAAATGTAATGTTTTACTGTAAATAATCCTCTAGTTTAATTATTGAGTGCTCTGTTTTATCCTGTTGGTGAATTTTTGTCGTTAAGTCTGAAGTGTGTTGTGTTCTAAGTGACTGAATGAATATTCCATTGAATATAAGGATCTAGATTCCTTACGGTGAGTACGATATCTATAACATTAAAAGGTTTCGTACGATTAAACTTCTAGAGAATACTTGGAATGATGTTATCAATGATAGAAGATTATCTTGTTTTTGAATGTGTGTGAGGCGCAGTAGTACACTGCTAGGTATAGGTATCCAAAGTAAGGAGGTTTTGGTCTACATTACGCTGGCCGAACTAGTGATAGTTTGTAGTAGTATAAGTTTTACTTGCAGTGCTATTGTCTTCTGCAGTTTGTTCCCTTAGTTGGATCTAACGACACCCACAGAATTAATACGGGTGGCCGCACAGTATTAATAATATAATCTGTTACCTTACCACACGAAGGTAGCAGTAACAATAACCGGCACTGTCCCCTTCGTTTTATATTCTATTCTCTATCTCTGTTTCATTGGCTAATATTTTGTTTTGATCACTTGACTGAGTGACGTTAGCCTTTGAAACGAGAGCATAGAGAAATAGAATAGAGTATAGAATAGAAAACGATAAACGTTTGCAACTTTGCAACTGGCTTCTCGCTATTGGAAAGTATAGATTCGTTTACTTCCTGCCATAGGAAACTACTAGGTATAATAATATTAAGATAAATAATTTCCAAAAAGGTTTTATCGTGTAAATTCCCAGTAGACGCGATTTTTCGGACAACTTCAGCAATATTAGTGATTTTGTATTTGCGAAAATAAACATTTTTAAGTTTTTACAACAGTACCTTCTTGTTTCTTTAAAGAAGGTACGTATTTTGTTAAACATAATAATATGATAATAAATACAGTCAAGTTGGGTAACTTTGAATTTCTGTGTAACTTTGAATAAAACCTGTTCGAAGATTTATATATATTTTTTTAAACACTTTTTTGTATAATTACTTGAATAATTCAATGAAACGGACCGTTGAGATGTTCAAAATTTCAAATGTGTCTTAAAATTCACAGTTGTCAATAAGTTTTCAAAACTTTAGCGCCTTTTCTGATCGAAGTGATCAACAAGAAAAAAGTGTGTGTGGTAGAAATCTGAATTAAATATAGAAAAGGTATGTAAAACACTGTTTATTTTGTTTCTAGAGGTGATACATTTATTCAACTTGCCTTTTTTCTAATAATTTCGTGATTTTACAATGTCTATTTGCCCAAAATTGATTGTCTATCAGATCATTGTAAATTTATTTGAAATTGGTGTAACTTTGAACGATTCAATGTTACCCAATTGTAAGTTTTATTTTTATGGGTAACTCTAGTCTTGAGGGGAAAAAATGCTTATATGTGACAACCTCAGTGCGCATATTTCACCTAAAGCGTTACGCCTTTGTGAAGAACACAATATTGTGTTCGTATGTTTGATCCCAAATTCTACACACTTAATGCAGCCACTAGATGTAGGGTATTTTTCTTCTGTCAAGAGCAATTGGAGGAAAGTACTAGACAACTACCGTCAAACAAGTAGAGGCAAGAAGGTCATGGTACTACCTAAATCTTTGTTTGCCCAGCTTTTGCGAAAGGCACTAGCAATGGGAGAGCTCAGTCGTGTGGAGAACATAAAACATTAAGGCAGGATTTCGAAGCTGTGGCTTGTTCCCATTTTATCAAAGGAAACCGTACTAAATGAATTGCTTAAAAACACTTCGGAAGTTGAAGTACGAGAATCTACGGTGCGTTGTAAAGAAGGAGAACATATTATCTCTACTAAAAGAACATCAATTATCAAGAAGGGATGGAAAGTTTTACATAGATGATGATATTTTGTTCAAGGAATGGGGTGAATGATTTTTTCAATTACATATTGCTCACCTGTAACCTTTAATCTCATCAGTTTTTATTGATCTCATTTGATAGATAAATAAGTGAATAATTTTATGTATCTCTTTGATTCTTAATAAATATATCATATATTAATAAAAAAAACATGTGTTTCTGTTAAATTGTTTCCACCTATTCAGAGTAAATATTTGGAGAATGGCATTCCCAGTGAAGGGTTATTCGATGTCTTTGACACTCACTTTATTTCGACACATCTATATATATATTTTATTCTAAATAAAAGTATAATGTTACCCAAATCAAATAATTAGTAAATTATGGAGGATTTTCATTGTCCCAGATAACTGAATTCAAAGTTACCCGAAAGTCGTTGTAACTTTGAATGGCCACTTAAACATCAATTTCTGACCGTTTTCTGTATTAATACATCATATTGGATGGATAAATCAAAATATGGGTATGAAAGAACACTCACCATACTGAATAAAATAGTGCAACCAATACATATCTTTTTCAGTATACTTAAAAATCTGCGAAAAGTGTTCAAAGTTACCCAACTTGACTGTAATGGGATTACATTAAGAATGCTGTATGATGCTGGTGTATTTGGTATTATTGCGTGTGCGTGTGTGTGTATGTCCGTGTGGTGACGGATTAAGAATACAGAGTGTCACCACCCCTATTCATCCCGCGGGTGTCGTAAAAGGCGACTAAGGGATAAACTACGCAAGACAACATCAATGCCAAGAGAAGGAAAACTTGAAACCAACCCTATACCAACCCGTCTGGCCAGCGTGGTATAGTAGGCTAAAACCTCCTTTCTAAGGAGAGGCCTATGTCCAGCAGTGGACTGTTAAAGGCTGTTGATGATGATGATGATGTGTGTGTATAAGAATTTATATTTTTGTATGTTTTTCGTTGGCCTCATCTCAAAAAAATCCGAAGACCTATTATCAATTAGATTTTGATAAGTTCTCAGTTTCCCCACAACGACACCTCGAATACGTCTACACCCTTTCTCATTAAACATAATATCCCTTGTTAAAATTGATATAAAACTCCTCACTGCCTTCCGTCGTCGCTTGTCCCTTTTGAGCTGGTGTTTAGTGGTCGGTAGTTGTTACCTATCAGCAAGTGGTCGATTGTTTGGCCCACAAATACCTTCAGAAAACTATTCAATAGTATTACACTTCGATCTACCCAATACAGCAGATACGTTCATGTTACGCGTATTTTTACTCAATTGAATGTTTGTTGATCCTCAGGCTGGTTTGTTCGTTGCACTAAAGTTGGTGGCGCTGGCTCAAGCCGGCAAGGACATCAACATGAGCAATATACACTCAGAGACGCCGCCACCTAAAGTTGTAAGTATACTTTGTTTTTTGTATTTGTAGTAAGTATATCCTTTCATATTGTCGGCTCACAGTCGACGCGCCCACTCGCTATCGTCACTAACAGTCGATTAAACTATATCACGACCGCACGTGAGCTGGAGATGACAATGCTCATTCTTTCATTCAAATTTGGAACCAGGTGAAATACTGTAGTGTGAGTGTCAGTCTGTAATTCATTCCCGGATAGTGAACGAATGCCTGAGTGCCACATACACAACAGTATTTCACTTAGTTCCGAGTTTAAATGTTAACACACACACACCTTAAGGGGGCGGTACTACCCTCTCACAGAAGACTAACCTAAAATGATAATCATTCGTGCTGTCGTGTTTCGTTGGTGAATGCGAGACCGGAGGCCTAAATGATTCAGGAGCATTTCACAAGGTCGTCATAGTGTGGGTTACCAAGCTATATTGTTTGCGTTCATAATAAGGATGGCGACTGCTACTCTTGTATTCTCATGCTTTCCATCAGGTAGAGCCATTTTGGTAGGTGTAAGGGCTTTAACCTGGTCGTGTTTACAAAGGACTATTCTTTTCATGAAAAATATTTTTTTTGGAAAAGAATTACAATTTGAACAATATTTTGTGTTGTTAATTTCAGGGTGAGCTTCCCAAAGTACCTCCAGTGAGTGCGACACCCCCCGCCCGGCCGGCAGCACCCTCCCCCTCACCCTCCTTGCCGATCAGCGACTGGAGCATGAAGCCAGCCGAGAGGGACAAGTATAACCAGCTCTTTGAGTCGCTGCAGCCCAACAATGGACTTATCGCTGGGAATAAGGTGAGATAGATGTTCAACTCTGACGATTTGAAACTAATTTTATATGTAGAATTAAGCTTTTATTACTTAGAATATACAGAACATACTAAAGACCAAATATATATATTATGTTAATTCAAATGCCTTCTGCAAGTTTTCCTTCGCCTTGTAGTGCTGTGTCACTACACAGTTTACTCCCAGTTAACAAAAACATTGCCCTTTAAAGTTGAATAACTCGCAAACGGATACCTAAATCAAAAAGTCGTCTTAGCAGCCTCTCAATGCTTTTAAAAGACCTAGCTAACGATATAGGGTAGACACCAGAAAAAAAACATTCCCACTTTACGTGTAGGAGAGGTACCCCAAATAAAAATATTTTTTCATGTTTTAATTGTAGCACTTTGTCTACGTAAATAAAAACACAAACCGTTTGTCGAGGACGAACGGACGGACATGACGAAGCGATAAGGTTTCCGAGTCATGAACTACGGAACCTTAAAAAACCTGTTCTTAAAAGTAACCAAAGTCGATGATTGCTTCACCATTAAACTAATATAGTTTGTCTTTTTACGTTACAGGTGAAAGGAGTGCTGATGGAATCAAAGCTCCCTATAGACACACTCGGCAAGATCTGGGACCTTGCTGACCAGGACAAAGATGGGATGCTCGACAGACATGAGTTCATGGTGGTGAGTTTACTTTTATCGGTACCAGTGACCGCTGTCGTGACAACCAAATTTGTACATTGTTAGTTTGTTTTAAGGTTCAATTTGATAAAGCTCATCAACGTCATCTACTCCCAAACTAAGCAGAGCTTGTATTATGGGTACTACACAACTAATGTAAATACATATACAGTACTGGGCAAGAAATAATACACATCGACCTCTACAGTGAGAGATTCGGCTAATTTCGGTTTTGTAGAGCATTGTCCCTTTCGCACACAACATTTGTTACGTTTTGTCACTCGTTAGACAAATGCGGTGGAGTAGAATTTCGTGCGAAAGGGACAACGCTCTACAAAGCTAACTTTAGGCGATTGTCTCTTACTAGAGGTCGATGTGCATTATTTCTTGCCCGGTATTGTACATACTTTTTTTTTGTAAGTACACACATATTATACATAAAAAACACCCAAACGCCGAAACAAATATTTGTGGTTTTCACAAACATTTGGTCCGACCCGGGAATGTTAAAACTTATTAAAAAATTAACTCAACTTTAATTTAACTTGGTTTCTGCTTAATTGAGCTGTCTCCTTCCATTCCAGGCCATGCACCTTGTCTACAAAGCGCTAGAGAAGCACGCCGTGCCCACAACCCTCCCCCCAGAGCTGCGAGCTCGACCGGCGCGACCCCCATCTCGTCCTCCATCTCGTCCCCCATCAAGACCCCCGTCACGACCCCCTTCCCCGGGGTCGCGGCCACCTCGACCACAACCCCCACCACAGCAGCCGCAAGGAAACACCGCGTTACTGGAGGGGCTTTTGGATCTATCCACTGTGAGTATAAGTTTCTGGAGTAAATCTTCTTGATCGCTTGACTTGGGGAGTGAGCTGGAGAATGCGTGACACGTTACGAAAAGTGTGATCGGGCGAGGCGAACAGACGTTGAGAGGGAGATATAGGTTAGTGAAGATAGAGAGAGAGATAGTTACATTAGTAGTACTGTAGGAGTAAGAGAGAGCAGTGCGCGCGCATATTTCTTTCTCTCTCCTCTCTTGAACCTCAATACTAAGCGACTGCCATAAAACTTCCAGCACTCCCAGTACCATGCAATAGCGAGGTTGAACAGCTTCACTCGGAGACGTTGAATATGGTCACCCATTTATAGACAAATTTAGCTAGGATTGCTTCACCTATGGTTACCATACGTATTGAAATTCCACGTTTGTTTTTCCCAGCCGCCTTCCCAAACCGCACCGGCCATCCCGGCCATGCCCACGATGACTCCGCACGTGACCCCCAGCGCGGGGTCGCACTGGGTGGTGACCCCGGTGGAGAAGGCCACGTTCGACGCTCAGTTCGCGGCGGCCGACACCGACCGAGACGGGTTCGTGTCCGGCCTCGAGATCAAACACGTGTTCCTCGATTCTGGACTACCTCAACAGACATTGGCACATATATGGTAAGGGTTTGTTGTTCAATTAGCGATTTAAAGCTTTTAGTACTTGTTAATAAAGTCCTTTATGGATTATTTTGAAGTTAAGTTAACTACAGATTTTGGTCTTGAGACATTCAGGGAAGCGCGTTATTTCATGTGATTAATGAGAAATCTTATATATCATAATAATGCAATTGAAAATCTCGCTTGTATGTGTGGTCAAGGCAATACGACTGAACGGTTGGCCTAGTGGTTTAAGTGGTCGCCAAGTGTCGTGGGTTCAAATCCTACGTGGGAAAACACTTTGTGTGATTCACAAATTGTTGTTCTCAGTCTGGGTGTTTTGTGTCCGTTTCATGTATGTTTGTATAGTCCCCGCGTTACGTATAGGATTTATATTCCTAATGCGGGTGTTGTCTTTAAAAAAAAAATACACTGCAATAATCACTTGTGGGATTTGTATAGAGAAAACAATATTCATAGTTGGTCTAATGGTAAGCGTATGCTGATCAAGAGGTCTCGGGTTCGATTCCTGGGTCGGTCCAAATGTTTGTGTGATTCGCAAATATTTTTTTCAGTGTTTTACTGGTGTACAAATAAAAGTATGTTTATGTATTTCTATCTACCCACAACACTAGTTCCGCTTAGTTTGGGATTAAATGACGTCGTGTGTAAGCTGTCAGAAAGATTATTATTACTAGCAGACTCCGTGAACTTATCAGATTTTTTTAAGAACCATCCTCGTGATTTAAGGTATATTATAAAAAAAGAATTAGCGAAATCAGTCCAGCCGTTTTCGCGTGATGGCGTGACCAAGGGAAATAGGGATTCATTTATATATATATATATAGATTGTAATGATATTGTAAATGTGTGTGTGGTGCAGGGCTCTGTGCGACATGGAGGGGTTGGGCAAGTTGTCGTGTAACCAGTTCGCGCTGGCCATGTGGCTCGTGCGGCGCGCGCTAAGGGGGGTGCCGCCCCCGCCCCACCTCACCCCGGACATGCTGCCCCCCCCACAGGACGCGCTGCAGCTGCTCGCACAGGTACACACCTACCTACCTACCCACTCCTACACCATATAGTGTTTGACCTACTTCATATATATGACTCTATAATCAATCACTTAGAATTCGGACATTTCAGCATGTAGGGACCGGCTCGACCGGGCCAGTACTACCCTCACACAGAAGACAGGATGGTCTTAATAATGACACCATTCTTAATGTCGTATTTAGTTGGTGAGCGGGAGACCGGAGGCTCAATCATTCTGCATCATTCTTTTTTAAATTCATTCATTGAGAACAATTCAGAAACATCTGTCCAGGCCGTCACCGCTTATCCTCAAAATGAGGATGGTGACCCCTACGATTCTACTCATGTTCTACTCACTTAAATATATTAAAGAAACTATTACAAGTGTAACCCATTCAGCTAGTGTTATATTATAGTCTATTTATTTATATGTAGCAAATTTTAATTCTGTTACTACAGACCCATTCGGTGAGCATAAAAATACATTTGTCTCATCCATAAATGTATATTGAATGGCATTTCACTCAACAGATTTTAGTATTTTAACTCATCAACTACATCTGTATGTATACGAATCTATTTATCACTTTTTTTTATTTAAAAATGCGAACCCTCTGGACTGAGTACTACCGGCATATTACCGACATGTACTACTGAATACCAATTCACGTGACTTAAAAACGGTTATGAAGATTCAAGTAATTTATTATTTTAGAAAGTAATGATTTAGAAATAGAAAAGTTATGATTGAAAAAAACAGGTTTTACTGAAAAGTGTTTATTCGTCACTAAATATATTAATTTAAAATTCTAACTGATACTACCATACATTAGTTTAAATAACACTATCATAATAATTTTCATAAACACAATCAGTTCTCTAGGTAGTTAATACGTCATTCCCTTGTCAACTGGTAAGCGATTACCTATCCTACAGCGTAGGGTTTAGACAAGGGTCTTAGCAGGGCTCGCCACAGTCGGTGGGCGAGGGCCAGCAGTAGGGCGGTGAGCAGCACCAGCGCAAGCAGTGAGTTCCGTGTGGAAGGTCGCGCTGTCTCGCGCCGCACGAGCAGCTGGCTCGCTCCCGACATAGCACGGTGCTGCCAGCAGCTAGAACACACTCGTCAACTTAAACAAGCGCTTCTTTGAAACAGGTTGCGAATAGGACGTTTTACGAATAGGACGTATTGCGAATAGGACGTTTTACGAATAGGACGTAATAGGACGTTTTACGAATAGGACGTATTGTGAATAGGACGTAATAGGACGTTTTGCGAATAGGACGTTTTGCGAATGGGACAATCTGCGAATAGGACGTTTTGCGAATACGACGTTTTGCGAATAGGACATTCTACGAATCGAAAGTTTTGCTAATCGGACGTTTTGGGAATGGGACATAATGTGAATTGGAATAGGGATTATGTGAATCGGACGTCTTGCGAATGGTTAGGACATTATTAGTTTTGTTAAAATCGCGGGTCAAGTATTTTTATTACTTGAATTTCTTAACGTTTTGAACAGCTCCCCCCCTATGATAATTTCTGTATAAGACTTGATGACTAACCAAAAGAAATTCTAGCAATACAGTAAGCACATTTGTGCTACTAACAAATTGTGAAACTGAATTTTGAGTAGAGTGATCATATAAGAAAGGTATTATGACCACCTTGCTTGGAAAGCTAAACTATGTTCAACTTTTGAACACCACTATTTGAGAGAAAATCGTTTGAGCTGTTTATAATCTTTTTTCCCCGAAAAGAAATACAAGCACAAATATGGCAACATGATTCTAAACCATGATTGCCAGTATGAAGAAACTACTAAGCACTACAAATGACAAATTATGTATGTTATTATATGAACGTGATCACCTATACACATTAGCATCTCTGTACAACACTTTGGTGATCACCAAATGATCTCTAGAGTTGATGTACATTCTTCCGCGGCTGGCTTTGTCTATGTCCCTCGGCACTACCGGCTTGGTGCCAAAACGCCAAGTTATTGGTACATCCGTCAGTGTTGTTCTGTAACATATATTACTGGATTGTTCGTGTAACGTGACGGACTCAGAATACAGAGTGTCACCACCCCTATTCATCCTGTTGGCGTAAGAAGGAGTAAGTATCTCAATAGGCCATCGTAGTGTGGGTGTCCATGCTGCATTGTCGCAATGAGTATGGTGACCACTGCGCTTAGATTCCACTCATGCTTTCCATCAGGCAGAGTAGACTGCCTTGTTGGTCTAGTGGTTAGCGAATGCGGCTGCTGATCAAGATGTCTCGGGTTCGATTTCCGGGTCGGACAAATATTTGTGTGATCCGCAAATATTTGTTTCGGGGTCTGGGTGTTTTTCTATGTATAATATGTATGTATTTACAAAACAAGTATGTTTATGTATTTATATCAGCTGTTTAGTACCCATAATACAAGCTCTGCTTAGTTTGGGACTAGATGACGTTGTGTGTTAGATGTCCGAAAAAATATTCAAATCACATACGAAAAAAATTCTCTAGGATAAGAGCCCTGTAAAAATTCTACCTGTACCAATCTGTCTGGCAAGCGTGTTTCTAAGGATAGGCCCATGTCCAGCCGTGAACTATTATCGGCTCTTGTTGATGATGATGTATACTAACCCAGGACAACGTATAGTAATATGATGTCCAAAGTCAGCGAATATAGTGTCTCTGGCGGGCAGTGGGGGTTGCTTCGGAAGTACTTGATGCAGGGAATATATACCAGCTGTGTTGTTGGCTGTCTCCAGTACAATCCCCTTGGCTGATCTCACTTTGAATATTATTGCTTCGCAGTTCACCTGCAAACACGTTTGAATCTTTGATCTAATATGATGTTTTCTATTGCCACTTGTATCTCATTAAATTTGATAGACAGTTGAAATTTTCACAGATGATGGTATCGCACAAATATTAAAAAAGGGGGCTCCCATATGTAGTGTATGTGTCACTAAGTTATTCATTTCCTCGTTCACTGTGAATGAATGAGGTGTCACTAAGTTATTCATTTCCTCGTTGACTATGAATTAATGAGAAGGAAGCATTTTGTCATCTCCAGATTGCGTGTGGTCGTGACACAGTTCAGTCGACTGTTAGCGAAGATAGCGAGTGGGCGCGTGCGTCTGTGAGCAGACAATATAGAAGGATATACTACACCATACAACAAACGTGATTTCTAAACTTATAGTATAATAATCTCTTTCTTCGTCCCTGTGACTAAACGTTTTTGGACATCCCCTCCACGTTTGCATGTTATGAGATTCAAGTGCTAATGAGAAGTTGTGTAGAATATCAGGAGTAGTAGTACCAACCTTGCACAAGGCTATCATTATTTCATTTGTCCTCTGTTGAATAGCAGCTACCTCTCTCAAGCTTGAGGGCAAGAAGCGAGACCGGCATGGTATCCCTTCAGGAAATGCTGCATTGACACAAGTAGTAATATTAGAAGATAACACATCACCTTCATTTGTCCACTGCTGGACAGATTTACTAGCATCATTTCATAAAGTTTAACGTTATATTAAGCCAAGATTTTTGTCTTTGTGCACTTCTTCTACATAAAAACATTAAGAAGAATCGGTGTCATATTTTTTTAGAAAGAAATACAAATAATATTTTACACGTCAAATAGATACTGACTTTCAAATAGCTGTATCGCATCGTTGTCTAAAATTATATTGGTGTTCTCTTCAGTGTTGTAATTGTCGTTGGTTCGTCTTGGTCTCTGTAAGGTGACGAAAGAGCTGTAACGGTCATTCATTTACCATAGGGTAAGAGAAGCCACAAATTGAGAGGTCATAGGAGTTTTAT
The DNA here is from genome assembly GCA_932526445.1 of Phragmatobia fuliginosa. Lineage (NCBI taxonomy): Eukaryota > Metazoa > Arthropoda > Insecta > Lepidoptera > Erebidae > Phragmatobia > Phragmatobia fuliginosa. The sequence goes on along the minus strand of OW052072.1, from coordinate 19,645,374 downwards.
TTCTCCCACAGAATGATCTGTGATTTCTCCCAATTTGTATAGCGGTAATATTCTCGAATGCTCTAGCGCTTTTATGATTTAGGTATAAGTTCTAAGGTTTCTAGGTTCTAAGGTTTGTAGTTACTAATATATAGCACCAGAAGATAGCTTCTATATTTCGATTAGATATTTGTAACTAGAATTTCGAATTTAATAATTACATTTATTTGTGTAAACTGATAATGCAACCCAATCATGCAGAAACATCTCAATAGGCCGCCACATTGTGGGTCACCATGCTGCATTGTGCACTCATAATGAAGATGGTAACCAAGATGCTCATGCAACAATACTGCTCATGCTTTCCATCAGGCAGAGCATAGTCATTTTGGAAGATTCATAAAAAAAAAAATTATCGCGTAGAACATCGAAAAAAGGTATAAATTACCATGTTTTAATTTCGTCTATGGTGATTCAGCGTCAAAATTATTGCTTTTTTTTAACTATTGGACAACTTTTTAAAAAGTGTGTTCTATTTTGGACATCTCACACACAACATCGTCTAGTCCCAAACTTAGCAGAGCTTGTATTATGTGTACTAGACAACTGGTATAAATACATAAACATATATTTTTTTTTGTAAATACATACAAATTATACATAGAAAACACCCCAATAAATAATTGCGTAAATCACACAAACATTTAGTCCGACCCGGGACTCGAACCCGAGACCTCTTGATCAGTATTCGCATACGCCAACTACCAGACCAACGAGGCAGTAAATGGTGGTGATGATTACTTTCTTGGTACCTACCTCTCTGTTGTCTAATTTGAGGAAGCACATTCCGTACCGACGCCGTCTGCCGACCTTCCCGCAGGTACTGCACTCGCTCCACGGTGACCATGACGTGAACATCATCAGGTCGTAGCTCAGACTGTACGGGGGAGATTCGTATGGTCCTCGGGAAGTAGGGGGCTTCACCTAATGATGAAGTACGATTAGGTTTTTGGTGTTACTTGAAATTGGGGTTTGATTATCATCGAAAGCATGTATTTCGTATATCATGTAAGTTTAAGTGGTAGTAATAAGTGGATTTTTGAAAGTCTATAAAGAAGTGAAATAATTACAACGAGACTCTTTTGGTAGCCGTTTTTAGATTTTAATAAAACATACTGACTGACTGCCTTGTTGGTCTAGTGGTTAGCGTATGCGGCTGCTGATCAAGAGGTCTCGGGTTTGATTCCCGGGTCAGACCAAATATTTGTGTGATCCACAAATATTTCTTTCGGAGTCTGGGTGTTTTTCTATGTATAATTTGTATGTATTTACAAAAAGAGTATGTTTATGTATTTATATCAGTTGTCTAGTACCCATAACACAAGCTCTGCTTATTTTGGGACTAGATGACGTTGTGTGTAACATGTCCAAAATATTTGTTTATTTTTTTATTATATTTATATTTTAGTTTTACAGCAGGACTTTAACGACCATTTTAGTAGGGTTGTCTTATAAATGTCGTCTGTAGATTTTCCCATTTTTACAACCTTTCATTGTATAATTTTCTACTTTGACTGCCTTGTTGGTCTAGTGGTTAGCGTATGCGGCTGCTGATCAATAGGTCTCGGGTTCGATTCCCGGGTCAGACCAAATATTTGTGTGATCCACAAATATTTGTTTCGGAGTCTGGCTGTTTTTTTCTATGTATAGTATGTATGAATTTACAAAAAAAAAGTATGTTTATGTATTTATATCAGTTGTTTAGTACCCATAACACAAGCTCTGCTTACTTTGGGACTAGATGATGTTGTGTGTAAAAGATGTCCAAAATATTTATTTATTTATTTTATTATTACTTTCCTAGTTCATAACGCAATAATTCGCACGTTCCGAATAACAATAACAACCCATATCTTCCCAGTGCTGGGCTCGGGTCTCCCTTCAGGAAAGAGTTTAGGCCATACGTCCCCACGCTTTAAGCTTCATGACTGTTGATAACAACCGGGACCGACTGTTTAACGTGACCCCCGAATCATGGAAACACTCATAACATGTCATGCTACAAACGGTCACCCATCTAGATCTGACCGCGCCGTCGTTGCTTACCCTCGGTAATTGTTTCCAATCACCTAAGGCCACTATGATCACTTCAAACAACAACTCACCATTTTTTCTCCGTCTTACTCACACTCCATACCTTTCAGTTTACTTTCTAATTCTTTCACTTACTTCACTATCAACACTTACAACAGAGTATTTCTCATCCGTGTCCACGACCTCCAACACGGCCAGGCTATTGCTGTCTCCGATCTGACACCGGTACATCCCAGCGTCTTCCACCTTCACGTTGTATATATGCAAGTGGTTGTGCTCTAATACCGTCCGTTCGTTGTGTTGTAAAGGCTTGAATGTCTTATTTACTGGGAGCAACTGGAAATTAAATTTAAATAAAGAAATGACCACAAACAATCTATTTGTGAAGCCGATTGCAAGATATCTATAAAAAGAAAAAAAAATGAGAAGTTTAGCGTTTAGCCGAGATTATGACCCGTTCTGGCCCACATTTATTTAAACAATAGTTTGTCTAATCTTTATATAATTATATATAAACTAGCTGATGCCCGCGGCTCCGCTCGCGTTCTAGAGGTATGAAAAATAGATGTTGACCGTTTCGCAGACCTAACCGATATACACAAAAAAAATAATGGCCTATCGGCTTTACCGATTTTGATGTCATTTTTAGGGTTCCGTAGCCAAATGGCAAAAAACGGAACCCTTATAGATTCGTCAAGTCTGTCTGTCTGTCTGTCTGTCTGTCTGTCTGTCTGTCTGTCTGTCTGTCCGTCCGTCCGTATGTCACAGCCAATTATTTCCGAAACTATAAGAGCTATACTGTTGAAATTTGGTCAGTAGATGTATTCTATGAACCGCATTAAGATTTTTACATAAAAATAGAAAAAAAACGATACATTTTGGGGGTCCCCATACTTGGAACTGAAACTCAAAATTTTTTTTTTCATCAAACCTAGACGTGTCTATCTATGGATAGGTCTTCAAAAATGATGTTGAGGTTTCTGATATCATTTTTTTCTAAACTGAATAGTTTGCGCGAGAGACACTTCCAAAGTGGAAAAATGTGTGTCCCCCCCCCTCTAACTTCTAAAATAAGAGAGCGATAAAACTAAAAAAAATATATGTTGTACATTACCATGTAAACTACCAACGAAAATTGGTTTGAACGAGATCTAGTGAGTAGTTTTTTTTTAATACGTCACAAATTGTGACACGCAATATACCTTTCATCCAATCAATACACTAGTATAAAAACATCGATGAAAGTTACAACAAACTACAAGAACTTTTATATGATGTTACTTGCTGGTACGGAACCCTTCATGGGCGAGTCCGACTCGCACTTGGCCGCTTTTTTGTGTGTGTTCAAGTGGGTTCGAAAATGGTTTAGGTTCGCAATTGGACCCGGTATGTAGCGCTGCGATCAAGTTCTGTTTATTTTTTATTTTACGTATAACCTTGTCAGCGTCAGCTAGTGTGTTAAAATATTATATTTTTAGTTTTATCTGTGTTGTAAATGAATGCTTTGAATACATCATTTATTATAATTGGATATCTTGAAGAAGGAATCTAAAACATTGACGATGATTTTTCGAAACTGTCTTTTTAAATTACTTTATTCCACATATTAACTAAAACTATTTAAAACGAATGACTATCAGAAAGGCGGTTTTGGCCTACTATACCAGGACTTATAGAATCTTTACCTTTGCAATGCTGATGGCCTGCGTACTCTGCTAGAGAGCCAGACTAAGAGTAGTCAGATCTTACGACACCCATGAGTTGAATAACGGTAATCAAACTATCATTATTCCGTCACACAATACCCCACCCACCTCAGCATACATCCATACAAGAACGTGTCTCTCGTCTGGTGGTGCGCAGACCGAACACGGTAGCCTCGCCACGGCTCCCACGTATGCCATCACCATCGTCGCCGGCACCTGACCGTGGTGGGTCAGCTTCGTCAGCGATTGTAGTGAACAGGTGTAGTAATCGCGCCATAGCGATGATAGTGCTGTAAGTTTGTCCTTATCGCCTCCTAGAAGTATACATATATAAAGCCGGGTACTCATTAGCGAACTGTAACCGTAACTGTTGCATGTTATGTAACCAAAAATTGTAATGTGTACGTGGTTCGCGAACTTGCCGCGAGCGGTTCGAGTTGCAGTTCGCAGCGAGCCGACGATAAACAGGTACTCATTATGTAACGTAACAGTTCGACGTTACTGTAACCACAGATCATAGTGTGTACGTGGTACGCGAGCCTTCCTCGAGCTATGCGCGAGCGGCTCGCAGCGAGCCGATGGATGTCGGTTTTTGGCGCGAACCAAAGGAAGCTCGCGGTGCGTTCGTGGACGTCCAAAGAAGGTCGTTGCACACCACGAACCTATGTATAAGTATTCTTCTCGAGATGAGTGGACAGAGGATAAATGTCTATGACTATGTCAGTGTTCTATGGAATCCGAAAGACAAAGATTACTACAAAAAACAAAGAAAAAGTAGATTAATTCTTTCCCTGTACATTCGATGAGTCCACGATTTTCGTGGCCTTTTATAATTATCGAGTAAAGCGTCTATAAGTATTTATGCTGCACACGCGAAAGATATATTGTCCGACATCGCCAGGCTCCAAACGAACACTGCGTCAGAGCCGGCTTGTCGTTACGTTCACAGTAATGTGGACATCGCGTACACACACTGTATCTGTTCGGTAACAGTTACAGCCGACTGAATGAGTACGGTGGGTTAGGGCGTTCGATGGACATATTCAGTTCGATGGACACGAAGACTACAACACGCGTACACACTAGAACCACGTTACTGTAACTGTCCGGTTACAGTTACAGTTCGCTAATGAGTACCCGGCTTAAATATAAAGTTAGTGTTACAGTTTTTAACTAAATACGTGTTAAAGTTTAAATGGTACTTCATCAAAGAAGTAATTTTGAAATTTTTGTCTGTCTGTTGTTCTGCTGATGACAGTTATCTGTCAATGAAAGTTCTGTCAAAATCAGTTCAAGCGCTTTGAAGTTGTATAACTCGCAAACGGATACCTAAATCTAAAAATGGTTTAAGCAACCTTTCAATGTTTTTAAAAGGCCTATCTAATAATATCACACACGATGGGGTAGACGCAAGAAAAAGAAAACATCGTCACTTAACGTGTAGGGGAGGTACCCCAAATAAAAATATTTTTCTTAATTTTATTGTAGTACTTTGTCGACGTAATTACAACACATATTCATGCAAAGTTTCATTTTCCTAGCACCAACCGTTTGGCGGTAGGTCGGGGACGGACGAACTGTTCTACAATGGTTCCGATTAATTAATTACGGAACCCTAAAAAACTTACTTGGGTACCAAAGACTGTCTTCAGAGTTTTGAACCGTCAAAACGTTCCAATTTTGATTTTTCTTGGTTTCGTTATAAATTTCGGAGTATATTTTCTTTTTTCTCCCTGACTTTTTGGATATACTTACTGAAAATATTGCTATAAATAGAAGTACAATGTGTTTTCGAAGTAACATTTTGAATATGTAATGATTTTATGTCATTTTTGACAAGTACAAATTGATTTTGACATTGTTCCATTTTTAAAACAAGCTTATAAATTGATTCTCAAATTGAAAGAACAAGACGTTTATCTAATTCATTCTGCATTGTATTCCGTTTTGTATTTAATCTAGTCGAGAAACTTTGAGTACGAGACATTTCCTATGTAAGGGGATTTAATATGATTATTTATGTGTAAACAGTAGCCTATGTCCTTTCTCAGGCTTTGGACTATCTGGGTACCAAATTTCATTTAAATCAGTTTAGTAGTTTTGGGGTGATAGCTCGACAGACAGACAGTCAGACAAGTTACCTTCTCATTTATAATATTAGTAAGGATAGCGGAGGTTATCGAGCGTCAATGTATCAATATGAGATCAGTTTTATTTCTCGCATTTTATATTTTTAGATTGTACTTTAATATTTTTCAACGTGCTATGTGAAAAATGAAATTATATCTTTCTTTTATATGACCAAATCTTTTAATTTTAGTACTCTAAAATTACAGCGAACCAATGCTCTCGGATCATCTGTCGAATTTTTTACTTTGCTTTTCCCATATTTTTTTAAAACAACAAATGTTTTTTTTGTAGCCACCGTTCTTAATCAATGTTGAACCAGCAATATGTCTATACTTTTCACAACTTTTTTAAAGTTTATTTGGTAGGATATAATAACCCTGCTTAATCGAAAACAAGAATAGTATTCCAAGAGTAGGGGTCACCATCCTCATTGTGAGTGCAGACAATACAGCATGGTGACCCACACTATGGAGGCTTAGTTAGATGCGTCTGCATCATTCAGCCTCCAGTGTCACACACTAACGAAATACGACAACACAAATGCTGTCATTATTATGATGGTCTTCTGTGTGAGGGTAAAGTACTGCCCCGGTCGAGACGTGGCTCTACTTCCTATGATCTACTCTGATAATGATGAACCTACTATTTTTGCTTGCAGAAGACAGAACCAGCTCTGAACCTTGGTCCTCAACCCACACCAGAGTTAGAAGCGATAGCTCGCGAAGTGGATGCGCTGGCGCGCGAAAGGTTGGCGTTGGAAGCTGAGGTGGCTGCCAAACAGAGGGAGTTGACGGTCAAGAGTGGAGAGGCAGACAGCTTACAGGTGTGTGGGATCATCATCTTAATATTTCAGTGCTGGATATGGCTTCTAGGAATATTATATATATCCCAGCCAGGCTTTTCCTTACATGACAAGATATGTCATGGACAATAAAACATCTAAGCAAAGCCGTGGTAGGCCGCCGACTAACTGGATGAGGACGACAAAAAGCAATCTTAATAAGACGGAATTGCAACCAGAAATGATGCAGATGCGCCCAGAGTGGCGAAGGACTAGGGGGGCCGACACCATAAGACATGAAGAAAAAAGAAGAGCTGGCAATGGCTTCTCTTAAGAAAGAAGGTTTGCCACATTAGCCAGATGTGTTGGTATACAGTTTTTTCAAATTCTTCTCCTCTTTTCAGTGCTGTTGCTTGCGTAGTTTGAATGCCTTTTGGTCTGGTGGTTAGTGTATGCTACTGATCAAAGAGGTATCGGGTTCGATTCTCGGGTCGGATCAAATGTTTGTATGATCCGCGTTATGTGTAAATTGTCCGAAATATTTATTATTATTATATAGTAAAAAACTTTGTTATGTATAACGTGTATATTTATTTGTCTAAAAAAGTTAAATTTTGTTTGCAGAGTGAACTGGACACATTAACAGCGACATTAAAACAGTTAGAAAACCAAAAGGGCGAAGCACAAAAGAGATTAAATGATCTCAAATCACAAGTAAGTTATTGAAAAATTTTCATTTTGTTTTAAGATACATAATAATTTCAGACAAATCTGCCTTTTAAACATTATATGTGGATCATATATGATGAATTAAAATATAGTGTATAATATTGTAAATAAAAAACAGTAATTTCAAACATTACCTTAATAAAGTCAAACAAATCTCATTGCGACATACAGAAAATACATATCCGTGCTAGTGCCATCTAACGAAATCGAATCGAACTACTTAATAGGTACCTGTTCTATGTCGCTCAATAAAAGTTATCGCGTCGATTAGTATTCGCCGTAGATCATTTCTTATGCGGTTGCCTCTGCCATGTGCAGTAATACATACAATTAAATCCATTTTCCGGAAAGGGTAAGCAGAAGCATACTAAACTTCAAGCTATGCTGATATCAACACGAACGGGCCGGGCTGGTAACATTCAACACTTGGGCTGTCGTGTTTCATCGATGCAGAAGCATCGCACAGCGTGTGTCACCATACTGTAATGTGTCTATTCACAATGAGTATGGCGACTTCTTGGATTCTACCATCTTTTATCAAATGTCCTATATTATGTATAATTATAGGTCATCATCATCAGCCTATCGTAGTCCAACGCTGGACATAGGCCTCTCCAATTGCACGCCACTTAGTTCGATCCTCGGCTACTCGCAACCAGCTCCTACCAGCCGTCTTGCGCAAATCATCACTCCATCTGGCCTGTATTGGTCAAAGAAATAAAAAATATTATTAATATTATTATCCAGTTTCCTATCAGGGAGAGTGGAGTCAGTTTAACAGTTCCGACGTCATACAACAGTATTAGTTTAGGAAATATTATCGTTCGGTAGGTAGAGAAGCTACGCGCACAGGTTTCTGCGCAGGAGTCTGCGGCGGCCGAGACCGAGGCCGAGCTGGCGGCCCGGCGCGCCGCCGCGCTCACGCTCAAGGAGAAGGAGCGCGCGCTGCAGGCCGAGGTGGCCGACGCGGAGGCCGAGGCCGAGGCGATCACGGCGCAGCTGCGCAAGACCGTGCTCGCCGTCAGCCAGGTGAGCTCTCAATATTTACTATACCTCTCTTCTATACTTCTTCGCCTTCTCCCACTTTAGGGGTGGTGGGTAGGCTCTCCTTGTTTCGCGGCGCCAAAACATTCTGCACGGGTTTTCGGGTTTGGTAAATTCTCCTTCTTCAGGACCTTGGTCATACTGGTCCACCATGCCTGAAGTGGAATTCCCAACCCCCACACTCGGCCATCGTGGGGACGCATGGCCTTGACCCTCTCTTGAGTAGACCCGTTCCCAGCAGAGGGACGTTATGGGTTGTTGTTTGTCTGTTTGTGATTTACTAATTTTTATACCACTAAATGTATCTCATTTTTATCTGTCTCTTTGTTCTCCCTAATCTATGGAACGACTCGACCGGGTATGACGGAATCAAATCAAATCATTTTTATTTCAAATAAACCAATACAACGGCACTTTTGAAACCTCAAGTAGTCAGTAGTCAGTCGTGAAGCTAATTGTCTGTTCCAATTCGTAGATCCTATGGAGAAGAACAGACAAGAAACACCATCTACACTTTTTTCCAACATAGTTTTTTCAATTTTTGGTTACATTGTTTTAAGCAACTGCCGCTGTGGCGTATGTGACCGCTGTACTCGAGGTCGCGGTTTCGGTCCCGGAGGGTATCAATTATTTGCGTGATCCTCACATATTTGTTTCGAGGTTTGAGTGTTCGTCATACTTACATACATACTTTGTGATTACAGGCAAACATAAAAATATCCCATCTTGAGGAGCAGCATCGCATCTTGGAAGAGGCGGCTGAAGCTCTGGCAGGGTCTGGGGCGGTTCCCCACACGATACTGCAGCTGCAGCCGCAGCACACCTCGGAACACCTGGAGAAGGTCGTGCGGGGAGCGACGCCGAATGACGCTCTTGTATGTATTACATATGTGTCTAAATTTGTATTTTACGTTGGAAAGTAAATTTATAAGTGATTGATATTTATTTTGACAAATTTTCACTCAATGCACGTTTCAACGGTACTTACATCAAGTAATCAGTTGTTATTTTTTTTGCCTGTCTGTCTGTTCGTTATGGGTAATCTCTGCAACGACTGGTTTTGGTGGGAGCACAATGGCAGATAGTTGTTATAAGGAGTAACTTAAGTAACTGTTATTATGAAAAAAAAATCGTAAAAAGTTAAAACCAATGAAATCGTTAACAATATTCAAAAGCAACAATAACCGTGAGTAATAATACCGCGGGGCGTAGTTAGTAATATATGATTTACAGAAATGTATAATTAATTTTAAAGGCGAAGAAAGACAAGTAGTATATTTTTCGCATTTATTTTTTTCTAATTTTTCAATTTTTTTTCTCAAATATTTGGAAAGGGAATTTTTGGCCATCCAAACATTTTTTATACAAAGGATTTTTTATACAAAGTAAATCATACTGAATACTTGTAAAATGATAGCGTCATTAGTTTATTTCAGAATTACAATCTCTTAAAAATTTATACTTGAAAACAAAAATGGACCTTATATAATAATGTTATAAAGTCAATAATGATCCAAATAAGTTTAAACAGTTGCAATCTACAAAATGGAACACGAACATAAAAGTTTCGAACACGTCCATTTTCATATTTTGTCATTTTCAACTTTAAGACATGTAAGAATAAAGTTCAAAATAACAGACAATAGTTGCTTAAAACCAAACAACGTTTTTGAATTAGGCTGTCAGTGAGCAAGGAGGTTACTAACAAAGATTGTATTTAAATTTAGAACTGGTGTGTTAAAAAAAATATAGAAACAAAAGAATAAGTTTTTTGGGCGCGTAAACAGTATTGCATTTAATAGTTGATCGCCATGTTTGAATTTAGTGAATTTTATTCACAAGATTATAAAGTGAAGAAAGTGAGTGAAAATTAATACTTTATTTAACTTTACTTATAACATAAACTATGTCTCAGGGTTCTACATGACGAAAAATTGACCTTTAATCATAAAACCAAACAGCAATATTTTTTATAAGTTTAGTAAGTATTAAATTCCTTACTAATATTATAAATGCGAAAGTAAGTCTATCTGTATGTCCGTTGCGCTTTCTCGCCTCAACTATTTAACTGATTTTAATGAAATTTGGTACACAGATAGTCTTTGAGTTTGAGAAAGGACATAGGGCTAATTTTTACCGCGAAAACCGACACACGCACTAGAGCTAGTATGTATTAACGATCTGCCATTAAACTGATATATCGTAATCTAAAGTAGAATTTCTTTTTTAAATAAAAACGATTATTATTAATTCTATATATACCTATATATAGGTACATATAAATGAATGGCTGTTCGTTAGTCTCGCTAAAACTCGAGAACGGCTGGACCGATTTGGCTAATTTTGGTCTTGAATTATTTGTGGAAGTCCAGAGAAGATATAAATGGTAAATAAATATAATTTATATATTGCATTTTTTTGTTACTCATGGATTTTTGTTTGTTTGTTGTTTTAAGTTAATTTTATTCAAAAGTTTAGGTCTATTTATCGATTGAGGTAGTACGAAGTCTGCCGGGTCAGCTTGTTGTTAATAATATAGGTGAAGAAGACTGAGGGTCTTAAATTCCACATTTAAGGCCCTCAATCTTCTCCACCGTCATTCGTTCACACACAAAAAAACACCTTCCGCACTAGAAATATAGTTTACAAAAATACGTAAATCGGACACAAAGATCACTCAGACCTAGAACAACAATTCACGTATCCCACCTTCTTTTATTTGTATTTAAATAAACGTTATTGGAACAGGAGGAGTCCCCGTTCTCGAGTCGCAACGGTTTCCCGGGGACTGGCGGTGGGTTCGACGCGGATCCTTTCAGCGAACGCGCGACTACCGACCCCTTCGCTCCTGCCGGGGGTAACAACGCACAGGTTTGATCTTCTGATTATTATTTTTATTTAACACTTTATGCACAAATGTGACATAGGTGGACTTAATGCCATAAGCATTTTCTACCAGTCGACCTTAGGGCGATGCAGAGACAAACGTGGTAGATGCACAGTAACGAATTTTTTTATTTTTTTAAATTATAGCATATGTACACAATATATATGAACATATATATACGCATACATAGAACTTATCCATACACATTACATAAATACTGATTCTAGTGTACACACTATTTTAAAATTTATATACCCACTTACATACATATAAGCCATGTTTATAAACATACATACATACATACTTATTAATACGAATACCTACATAAATACGTTTTTTATTTGAGATAATTTGCTGTTAAAGTTCAGTAAATGTTTGTGTGAAATGTTTCCGCAACAAGTGTTTGAAAGTTTGGCGACTTTTTGCCGTTCTAATCTCGAGAGGGAGCGCATTCCATAACAGAACAGATTGAACGAGGAAAGTAGAATGTACAAAGTCAGAGTGGTGAGTGGGACAGTGGAGAAGTAGGTTGTTTGTAGATCTAAGATTTTTGGAGTGGTTTGTACCTAAATATTGAAGTTTGGTAGTTAAGTAAGGAGGAGAGCTAGGCAAAAAGAGTATAGGGTAGTAAATGCTCGTATCTGTCTGCGTTGGCGAATAGGAAGCCACTTCAATAGTGAGCGATGTTGAGACACATGATCATATTTACGTAAATTGAAAACGAATCGAATGCAATTATTGAGAAGACGGTCTAGCTTATTGAGCAGATCTGCATTCAGGTCTAAGTTCTTATCTTTTCTCAGATCCTGGTACCCCTTGAAAAAGGACTCCACATAACATGTTGATCAGAAATATGTGGTTATAATCCCTACTAATATTATAAATGCGAAAGTTACTCCGTCTGTCTGTTACGCTTTCACGCCTAAACCGCTTGAACCGATTTTGATGAAATTTGGTATGACGATAGGACTGAACTTTGGAATAGACAGGCTACTTTTTACCGCGATAACCGACATACACGCGGGCGGAGCCGCGGGCGAAAGCTAGTCTTATTATAATCATCAGTTTATCGGATCCACTACTGAATATGAAAGTAACTCTGTTACGTTTTCACGCCTAATCCGCTGAACCGCTTTAAATAAAATTTAGTACACAGATAGTCTAGAGTCTGAGAAAGGACATAGGTTACTTTTTACATAAGGTTTACCGCGGTAACCGACATACACTAAACTAGTTGTCTATATATGGGTGCATTGTAGACATTCAAGAAAACCGCAATAAAATTTGATGAGTACTTCGAGACAAGCAGAAAGTTGTTAAATAATGCGTCGATTACGATTACAGGACGCTTTCGGCACGGACCCGTTTACGTCGAACGCGGACCCCTTCGCTGGAGACGCGTTCGCGTCGCAGGACCATACTACAAAGGCTAATGACGTAAGTTATCGATGATTGTTATACAATAAAACCACTAAAAATTAGGTTTAAATAAAGTTCTAGATTTTAAATATTGGCTGAAATTGGATAATGTCACATCAATAGTAAATGACATCTAATTATGTACATATTTAAATGGATATAATAATGTCAACCTATCGCTGTTTACTGTTATATGTATATATTTTTGGAAATTCCTTTCATAAAAATAAGAGAATAGAAACTAATTAATAAAGAAAATAGTGAAATTTTAGTGTTTAGCTTACACTTTTAGTGTAAGCTGAACACAGTGTTTTCTATGTATAACATGTATGTTATTACAAAAAAAAGTTTATATCAGTTATTTACTTTCCATAATACAAGTTCTGCTTAGTTTGGGACTAGATGGCGTTGTGTAAGATGTCAAAAAAAATTAATATTATTATCAAAAGTTTCGTGCCTAATTTGAAATTCCTCCGAGGCACAATGTGTTTTTGGTTTTTTGTGCGGAAAAAGGTGGGACTCCCGGAACAACCCACTAAACCCCGCGGCGGTCTACCTCGGCACTCGGGAGGAACACCAGGAACGCATCAGCGGCTTCTAGAATCCCCCCTTTTTACCTTACGACTGACTTACATCGCGGAGATATATTTGCATTGTACTAGCCTAGTGTGTGTTGTTGGGCAGGTGGCGTGGGAAGAGGACCCGTTCGCGGTTCTCCACGCGCCGGTGGCTGGGGGTGGTGGGGGCGGGGGTCCGGCGCTGCCCCCCAAGCAGCACAAGACCCCGCCGCCCCGCCCCGCGCCCCCGCGACCCAACCCCCCGCACAAGGTACGCTCACACAACACCCTGTATATTATACCATCTTGAAGATTGTGTAGGCTCGCTTTCTTTTTTTCTCATGTAATCGAAAATCGTCACCTTTTTTTTTACTCGATTTGGTTTTTTCTAGAGCCTAGATTCTTTGTGAATGACGGGAACTAGCTCCAACAACATCTTTGTAATATGAGAAACTTGCCGAATACCGCGGTGTTACCTGCGCTTAATATTGTTAATCACAAGTAACGCCAGCTTTCTGCCAGTCAAAATGCCTCTACTCTGCTTGATGGAAAGCATGAATAGAATCCAAAAGTAGGGGCCCACCATCTGCATTGTGAGGCTAAATAATTCAGCATGGTGACCCATACCATGACGGCCTGGTTGGATCATTCTCCCGGCCTCTAGAAGCCTGGAGAAAGTTGCAGAATGATTGAGCCTCCGGTCTCACACTCATCAACGAAATACTAATAATAATAATGAACTGTGGTAGTTCATTATTAGGATGGGATAATTTATAATAATTTTTACTAAAAAATCACTCCAGTTTAGCTATAGATTTTGAAATGTAATTTTAATAAAACTAATACATTACATAGAGGAAAGCGAGCCTATATAAATATGCATTCACAGATTTAATTGATTTGATTTCTATGTGTCGTCCATTTAAAAAGACAAAAAATATTTTTAAAATTTTGCTTTATTATAAAATAAAATAATTTTTATGTTTTAAAAAGGAGTGTTACCACTGTCTATGACATCACAACTGCTAAACGGATATATCAATTTCGACGTGTTTTTTATTTCTACCAAACATTAAAACACGAAGAAAATCTATTTTCCAAACATTAAAAAACAAACACATATGATTAGTATATGGAAGTGCAGAAAGCTAAAATTTTTACTATGCTATAAAATTGAAAACCACGTAAAAACGACATAAAATAACAAGTTATTGCCAGTAAAGAAATAGTGCCTAATGTACTAATGTAAGTCATAAAATTTACAACACACTATAAAATAGTTATTTCAAATCAAATCAATTTCATGTGAATGCATATTTTAGGGAATTTACGACTTTTTATATTGTAATTTTTTAAATATAATATGTTCAAAGTTGGACTAAATTGTTGTTAAAAAAATCTGGTTGAAATATCTGCTAGCATTATCATATAATATAATTAATTGTTAACGGCCAAGTGGATGACACAGTGGAGTCCCCAATCATAGGACCTTGAGCTGCTCAAGTCTCATTAACTATAGTTCGTTCGCGTTAAGATGTAGTGGTATTAAAAGTGGTGTTAAAATTGAAACCAATTAATTGCCTTTTGACTACCATGAATAGGATCCAAGAGTAGTTCTTAGATTCTGTTCATGTTATCCATCAGGCAGAGTGGTGATACTTTGCTAAGCTCATACAAAAAACCTGGTTATAATTGACTGCACGGTTGGCCTAGTGGTTTAAGTGGTCGCCACACCGCTTTCTACTTCGCTAAGTGTCGTGGGTTCAAATCCTACGTGGGAAAACACTTTGTGTGATTCACAAATTGTTGTTCTGAGTCTGTGTGTGTCCGTTTCATGTATATTTGTAAAGTCCCCCGCGACACAGGATTTATATTCCTAATGCGGGAGTTGTCTTTTTAAAAAGAAAAAAAATATAGGCTCCGGTTTTTTTTTAAATCAGACGTCGAACGAGGAAGTCTGAATATTCCAGGCCTTGCTAAAAAACAAGCGTTTGCGTCCTGCTGATGCCTTTAATATTTGCAACAACATTTAAAACAAACATTAGCAAAATTATGAATGAAATGATCGTTGTTGTTAATACCACTGGTGTCAAATAATATTTTCAATTACCATTCAAAAGCCAAAACGCAATATTGCAACCTGATTATTAAAAAATATGCTAATATTTTTTTTCAGATTGTGTTAATTTTTGTCTGATTATTTGATGTTTATTTTACCCCCGGTCCTATTGTGTAGCCGCATGATGACCCCGAAGAATAGACCCTGAAAGGCTAAAGTTTTTATTTGATTTTTTTTTTGCTGCAGAGAAAGTAAAATGTACGTAAAGGGTAACTTACTTAGTTTAGAAAATGGCATTTAATTGTGATTTTTTGCTTTTTTATTTATTATTTTGCCATTTTTCGTAAAATGTCACTCTCCCGTCGCTTTCTGGTAATAGAAAAACATATTTTTAGTAACTATTACCTTTTTATGCTCAAAATATTGTTGGCAAATGCAAAATAAAAATAAGATAATAAAATAAAAAAAACTACTGTTAAACAATGAGTACAATTTGCACAGTTAATTTTCAAGTAAATTCTTTGATTGAATTTATTCTTTTAATCGATTAAATATTGTTCGAATTTATCTAAATGTTTTTCGCGCACTGATTATTGTTTTACCTTTTGTCTAAAATATAGCCTGTGCGTGTATGAGTGCAACTTTATATCATAAAGATTTGCACACATGCAATATTTTCATTACTCATTTATTCCTTAATTCAAATATATAACACCCCTTATTAATAGTTAAGATATAGACGTACTAAAAATAGTTCTCTACTTCGAAACATATTTCTTTCGACATTCTAAAATAATTATTTATACCAGAAAGCGACCATTCACTAAAACGCAAAACATTTTACTTTCTCTGTGTTTGTCTAAGCCATCCTCACGATGCTCACGCTGTAATGTTGGTATCAAGCAACACGCAAATATTTTTTTCATTTGTTCATTCATTCGTTCATTTTATTTTCCTTCATTCCATCTTTCATTCATTTGCATGTTTCATTTTTTATGCTGTATGTATGTCCTCGTTTTAAGAACCTTTTTCTTTTTCAATATATGTGTTATGTAGCAATTAAAAGTAAATAGTATATGTGTAGAGCCATATAATTGTAATGTATATATGTTTAATGTATAGGTTGCTAATTTGATAATGAACTCCTTTAAGAACCGGGGACGTGTGTGAGCCATACTTCGCCACAAATTAGATGGTTCCACCCTACTGATTAATACCTCGGTCTCACAGGAAAGCGGCGCTAATTCATTCATTCGGTCCGAGCACAACCCCTGGCTCCTTTCTTACCAATCTATGATCTTATGACTGTTGAGTTGGATCTTCCCATGTATGCATGTGTGGGTGACGATAGTAACTTTCCTTTCAGCGAGCCAGCTGTTGGTTTATCCCTATATCATAAAATATTATTAAATCACATGATTCTGTGCAATTGATAATGTTCTATATAGAGTATTCAAGAACTAGTATTCAAACAATGACGGTGCAGTCAGTATCTAGATGGAGAACCGTGTGTGGCAAGATATGTTATGAGTGTTTCCGCAATTCAGAGGTTACGTTATGCAGTCGGTCCCAGTTGTAATCATATCAGTTGTGAAGCTTGGCCTACGGCGGCTTAATAACATCCAACGGCAAGATTACGTAGCCATAACGTGTCCTGCCAGTCCCTAACCCGCACTTGGTTAGCATGGCGACGTTTGGCCTTAACCCTCTCTTGAGATGAGATCCGAGGCCAGTAGTGGGATATTATGGGTTGTTGATGTTCGTTTATTATTAGCGTTGTTTCTTTAATTTATGGGCATTGTATTTGCGTTTGCATTATAGTAGTAGTCTAATTACACTTGCCTTATCAAGACGTAAATCAAGCATATTCGATCATGGTTCCTAGAGCATTATTCACATAAGTGGTAAGATGTAGTCTCAGACTGGTTTGGGCTCAAATAGCAGGCATACGAATGCATAGATAGACACTATACACACTACAAACAAATTACACTACACACACATCACACTACACACACATTATATTACTTACACATTACACGACACACACACACTACACTACATACACATTACACTACACTACACACACATTACACTACATACACTACACACACACAGTACACTACACACACTACACTACATATGTATATTAAACATACAGCTTGATTTTGTGTAATTTCAATCAATTTTAGGGGTTCCTAGTTCGTGTATCGCCATTAGCTATTATTGCAATGTTTGCATGCTCAAAGCTTGTAACACAAACACGCCCGATCCACTCCTTTTTCTTATTATTTTATTTATTATCTATTTTATTTAACATTCTTTATTCTAATTTCTTATTAACTGTAATGTATATAAACCTATGGTGATTAATAATATGAATTATGTCACTTCACAAGGATAAAGTGTTAAATTTTGAAAATTTTCAACGCTGTATTTATTAACAAAAGGGTAGAACGAATGTTACTAGCAGGCACTGTGGTGTATTGTGTGTAAATTACAATTTCAATGTCAATGTGATGACCTACATTTACAAAAAGTGGTCACATTTAGACTACTTTCAAATATCAGTTTTTATAATAGAAGGTATGAAGATAATTTGTATTTGACTGCTAAAAAACTTTGATAAAAAAACCTAGTGAGGTGACATAATCCAAGGTTTCATATATCATGTACCACTGTCCACTAACATGCTAACCACTGCTCGTGTGCTTGTCCCCACATTGCAGCGCTAAGCGGACGCGGAGGAGGCTCGGCTCACACGTGCGTACTCTCTGTCTCTCTCCCACCCACGCCACTAGCTATCCTCGTCTCACTCACTCTTGTGTCGGCCCAGACTGTCGACCGCTCCATGGACTTCACCGACGACCCCTTCAAAGACTACAGATACGAGGACCCCTTCAACATCGCAGATCCATTCGCTGACGCCAACGACCCAAAAAAAGCCGACCCCTTCGGCAGACCGACCTCCGTGGCTGGCTTCGAGACAGACGACTTCTTCTCACCGTCTTCTAATATCAATGGAAATTTAACGTTACCCGACAAACGAAGTGGTCGAGTTTCCGCTCCCCCAGTTGCTTACGACCCGTTCGCGACTCGGTCTGACTTCAAACCACCTAAAACTACCTCTACAGCGGCACCAGCTAACAACAACGATTCATGGGCAGCATGGCCCACCGATAACTGGGCCACCGAAGACGCATGGGCCAAACCATCCACGCAAAAGTCCGAGGCGTGGACCTCAGACTCCTCGACTAAAAATATTAACACGTCGAATAATGATTGGAAAACTGACAATTGGGCGAATAAATCTGACAACTGGGCGGCAGATTTTGGCTCTTCTGATAATAATAAGAACTTAAACGAAACATGGCCGTCCAGCACGCTTCCTAAGAAAGAGAAGTCACCCAAACCTGTCAGATATGCAAGGTCTTTAGTCCATACGATAGGCGGTATCGGGCGAACAAAACAAAAGGAAAAGAAAAAAGTTGCTTTAGAGGCTCGCAGCGCTGACATGATACCCACAGAAGAGCAGCAATGGGCGTGGGCCAACTCTGAATCGAAACGGTTACAGGAAGAAGCGGAAGAAAGAAGACGGCGGGAGGACGCCGAATTACAGCTCGCTCTTGCCATCTCGAGGCAAGAAAAGTGACGTCACTAGTATGCTGCAGCAAGGGATTTTTTTCGCTCATTCGGTGCAGTAAGATTCCTTTACGTTATTGCATTTGAATTCGTCCGATTTTTTACGAGATGGTCGTGGTCTTCAGTCTTGTAATAAATGATGTATCATATATAAATATTTTTAAAATTTATGTCCCACTTATCTAAATACAGAACTATGTGATATTTGGCGACTTGGAAGATATTTATACTAATATACTCTTTAGTTGGTACGACTAAAACGGGCCCATATAGTTTATGCTCAATGAAAAAAATCAACAAATTAAAAAAAAACTAAATTTTATTACCGTTCTTTATTTAAACCTAGTATATACTTACATTGATATTTGTCTATTGTTTAATTGTTTTGCATTCCAAATGAGGCAGCCACGAGGTGGGTCTTCGCCTGATATTAAATAGTAAAGATTAAATAATTGCATATCTATCTCATTTTAAATGATTATCGTTATCATAGGTATTGTTATATTGTACAGTCTATGTTGAAAAATTATTGCCTGTCATGAATAGTTTTGAAACATCAACTTGTACAAAAACTTTATTTATTTTTTCTACTATTTAAAAGATAAACAGTTTGTAGAAGAATTGATCCTTATGATTGTACAAATTACAAGAAATCAAATTGTTTCACTAGTCAATTTCAATATTGCATTGTTGGGGGCTCGATTAAAACGTCTGGGCGTGCATAGTAAGTGTAGCAAGTTAGATAACACGGGTTATTTTGTAAAATGACCAGCTAATACGTGAATAGGCGGCGGCTTTCGCGATCAATGTACAAACACTATTTTTACTTGGTTAAAACTTTAGACTACAATCATTAGTTCAACATAGTGTGTGGCGTATATAATAACCAAGCATTTCTTGCTGAGTTGCATTTTGTGCATGTTGATTAAAGGTTAAAAGTTGCCGGTCAGTCCGCAAAATAGCTAGTGTTACTATGACCACAGCGATAAACTTAATATAAATATAAATTTAATATAAACTTGTAATATATTGTTGTCTGCAATGAGGCCTAATAGCTTCTCACTTTGTATAGTTAGTTAGTTTTTAATTTATCATTATACGGGCACTGTGGACATTACCCGAGTGATAGGCATTTTGGGTCATATCTATAGTGGTAGTCAAGAAATTCACTTTGAAAATCCTGAGAGTGAATTCTCGATATTGTAAATTATGAGATTTATTAGTATGCTATAGTTAGTGTTTATCATACATTAGAGAAGACTATATACCTGTCCTTCTCGCGCATAATGTAAGGAGACCAGCAATGGACCCATCTTGATACCATGCCACCCGAAATATACATTTTCTATAAAGCAATAGATTTATTTTTATGATTAATTTATCATATATTCCCAAGAGATACGATCAACCAAAGAAGAATATAAAAAATGAAAAAAACTTTACGTCTCTAAATATAGTAGTCAAATAAAAATAGTATTTTTCGAAATAGGTAAAGGCATTGGCCAATTCATTTTTTAAGGCATTTGAGCAAGAAAAAATATGAAAACAACAAAACAGGCAAAAAAAAATCTCATGTCCTTACCAATTAATCAAGGCAAATAATTGAGGTGTTGCCATAGACACACTAATAATACCTACCAATTTTTACGTTTATCAATAATTTTATTCTTGATTTTGTACAAAAAATCCACTCAGTTTAATGTTGGTTAATTATATTTATTTTAATTGAAGAGTTTTATTTATTATGGTAGTAAATAATTAAAAAAATGTCTTACCACATGCAGTGTTGCTAGAAGGAAACTACTTAAATCTACTTACTCTTTGATATGTGCTTAATTTGAAATATATCAAGGTACTATTTTCGAGAACCTAAGAGATGTCAATGCCACAGTGCAAATTGTGTATAAATGTAGATGTTTGTTTGTTTGTAAATTTCCAATGTATGTATGTCAAAGTACAACTAAACGTTTGTGCAATGAAGATCGTGTGTTTGCTTATGTTAATAATTATCTAATTTTTATTATGTTACAATGTTGGCAGTATACTGTATGCGGGTTATGTAGGTACGAAGCTTTTTAACTCCGACATGGTATATCTGGTGAGGATGTATGTTGTGTATTGAGAAAGAAAGGACAAAAATTGGTGTACGGAATAAGAGTCGCTTAAAATGATTACACCCGTTCTAATGTATTTGGGGTCAACTCCATTTTCTCTTCGGTAGTGCCTTTCCTATGTATTGTCGGTAATGTACACTGCTTTCTAACGAAAATATTTATAAACGGTTGAAGTCCTCGTCAAATTAGTATGTACTTATAACAATTTTCTATATAAGTTATGAGTATCGCTACATGGCAAAATTTAAATAATTGCATTATTACTAGTAACAAATATTTCTACCAAAATGGTAGTAATTTCACCTTGCTTGATTTAGCTGTGTAGCAAACATGTTGCTTGAGTGCGCACGGGCCGAATGCGTCACCTCCGATACAATAAATATGATAGTTCGCAAGGCTTGCCGAGACATTTGTCTACGAAAAAAAAAAGCTATACCGCGTATAAATACTTATGACTCGATTGTGTATAAGTTTGAATGTCTCTGCAAGCTATCGATAGTTGATAGAATAAATATATAATGTAATTGTAAACTAATTGTGTATCATTACTACAACTGATGTGTTTATGGGTAGGTATATCCTAATGTTGTTATCTCTTTCTTAGGCGCTGTTGTTTGTGGCTCGACGAACCGCGCGGACGTCTCTAGGTATATAAAAAATATGTAGATAATAATTAAACAAAGTCCTCAACTCATTCAATATCAATATATCACGCTATGCCGATAGATTTTATTTTCTATACTTTTTATATATATTTTGTAGTTGTGTTTACGTCACATTCAAGCCCGCGCTGTTCGGTCGATCCTCGTCTGTTAACAAGTATATATTATAAACTACCTTTCAGTGATAGCCGTTTATATAAGAAAATAACTTGAAATTTAAATCTCATCGTTGACGTGTATATGTGTATCTAAAAGCTATAAATTAAAATAAAATTTGATAAATACAGGTTAGTTTTAAGCTTAAGTCGGTAGTGACGGTGCGCGGGACTAAGACACTTTTGTAATAAGAATATGCAAGAGCAATCAGTTCTACGTTCAATATTTATTTGGCAAACATTTCCATGTTATATAAAATATCAAACTATTTAGTATAGAGAGTTAAATCAGTTTGATGAGCTCATTGCTGTCTATAACCGCTCAGTATTATAGGTCGGTACCGCGCGCCTCGATCTCCCACAGTCGAAGTTTACGTGGAACATTATAATGCTTCAATTGAACTGTGTAATATCATATTAGCTTGTTAGCTTAGACAAACATATACGTCTTCACGGAATGTTGAAGCGGTCACAGCTCGACGGTTATTGTTGGAGAGTGTGAGGAGTATATCGTAGGAATAGAGTGAGAGGTATATTGTTGTAGTAGATCCCTGGATACCATTTAAATGTAGACCCCGTTCACTCGAATCCAATTGTTGTTGTAACCATTGTAACTAATATATATATCGCGTGTGAATTGTCGAGTCGGTGTATCGCTACCGTAGTAAGCGATCTTCACAGCTTTTTGTGCAACGAATATGTAATAATGTTTTCAATGTGTATTATTACTGGCTGTTTCTGTGAAACATGCGCTCTTTATCACTGCAGTACGAATTATTATGCTATTTTCTGGTTGTAATGTATGGTGATGTTCGTTGTAGTACCTACTAATATTTGGACTTACTTATGCAACAGGGAACCTATCCACACACGAACCAATTCAAAATCCTTATCTCGTTATAGATAGAGTTCTTAGATATAGCAACACAGGCCCACGGACCGGAGGGAAATTCTGATACAAAAAGATATAATTTTAGAATCCAATAAAAAACAATCTGTCATTACGAACTCATACATGACAATGAAAACAAAAATATAAAAATGTTACACACACAAGCAACACGTTCTGTGTGATAATAGTGTAATGCATATGCCCATTTGGGCTTTATTTTTGACAGAAGGGAACGCCCTCTCCCTACCGTGATGCTCTATGGGGTCCTTATCTCGATTTTGATATGTGTTGTGATTGGCTCCTTATTGCATAGGTAGGTTCAATTTATATAGAATCTGAATCTTTGTTGGATTTATTTATTTAAAAATTGTGCAGATGTTGTCGTAATTAGTTGATCGTATATATTGTAAAGTTCATTAGAATATATATAAATATATATTGTTCTAGAAAATATCCATTGTTATAGTACAATAAATTCATATCAATTTGTTTTGTTAATTGGGGGTACGTGTAAAGATTGTTCTGACGGTACAATAACTATCTTATAATAAATAAATTCTTGTGATTTAGCATTGTACGCCTGTATTTTTACCTATATATTGTATCGAGGCCTTTCATGTTATGTCAAAAATCGTTGGTAGTGTAGCGTATCTGTATGTTTTGACACGGAACATGAAGGGTTGTAGAATTGGTCGTATCTCGTAAAATGCAGCGATCTATACGGTTAGAAGTGGCAATATAAAATATACTTAAAAAATAATGTCAATCACATGTCTAGCATTCTGTTGAATTATATGTTCTTAATACTACATTACAAGTTACAAAGTTCTGAGCGTCTCCGCGTTTAGTTTGTGCGAATATATGACTGCATTTTTATACTATACATTTAATTTTACAAAATAAAACTGATTTATTCCTGTTCAACAATAAGCTTAAATAAAAATTATAATAAATACATATATACTAATTGTTTAAAGCACTTTGTTCTAGTAAAATGCAAGAATAGAAAATTCTAATAGGTAAAACTATTGATTATGATAAAATAAATGTTTATATATAATGTAAAAGTTGTGTACGTTTGTATTGATGTAGCGTGTACGACCAACTAATGTATGTACTTCGAGGTTGCGACGTTGATTGTGAACACGACACTACCCAAAACATATTTCCATTCTTTTTACACCTACGTTCCACTGAGAAATTCTGGGTCTGTCCCACTAGTCCCATTGACTTGTCTCATAATGGGACAAGTGAGATTTTATCGTCCCAGTAGTTCCACGAGACAAGTGATACCAGTATTTCAGTCCCAGAAGTCTCATTACCATCTACACGATGGAACTAGTATGACAAACACCGTTTACCTTAAACCGTGTCGTGCCACTGGGGCAATGAAAGGATCCTTATTTAATATTAATTTAATTAAATTGTCATACATATAAAGATATTCGATTGAGTAGATGGTAATGACACCTCTGGGACTGAAATAATAAAGTCACTTATCCCATGAGACTGCTGGGACGAAAGTCTCACTTGTCACCTGATGGGAAATGCAATGGGGCTAGTGGTATAGTCCGGACATTCTCAACAGTGGGATAGACCCGATATTCTTAATTTATTTCTATTGCTACTTAAATTTTGGAAGAATTTATAATGTGTACACTGATTTTATGGTATTTTTAATCTATGGGCTAAATAATAGCAGTTTATTTTCATATCTTATGATTTAAACAATATTGTACATTTGTTGTGAAGAAGTTTGTATGAGGGGCAGTTGGTTCGGTGCCAGGTCGTGCATTCGTCATTACCCGCTGACATGTATTCACTGTATGAAACTATGATATTATATTAATATAAAAACAAAACAATTCCTGAAATAAAACAAGGAAAACATTTGAAAATTCGTTTTATTTTTCATATTCATCCCACCTTTTTTTTAAGTGCGATAATACCCACCAGTTAGTTGGTGGCTATGTCGGACTTACTAAACTCGCACTCTGTCTATGAGTCGGTACTATGAGCCGAGGGACCTATACAAGTCCCTGGAACCCCGACGTACCTCGGGCACCCTGCAGATTGTAGATGACTCCCTTCTGTGTAGGAACCCCGATATTCCCTTTTTGTCCGCAAACGGGAGACGTTCCCCTCTGTCAAACCATATGCCCTATATATCCCTACTAATATTATAAATGCGAAAGCAACTGTCTGTCTGTTAAGCAGGCACCACACTTCGTTATTCGCTATTCGTTATGTGTCTACGCCGTATTCGCCTGAATATTTATTATGCACGCAAACAACAAACACGCCACCACACTTCGAACTGGTATGTCAAATAAGGCAAATATGAGTGTTGTAGAGATGTGTCACTGCCATTTTTATGGTGAACGAAACGAATCCATACGAACGAGAGAAACATATTATTTTAATTTCCTTTTTATTTTATTAAATTTACAGAAACAATACTTAAATGAAGTCTAATTAATTTGATCATATGATAGATTATTTTAATCGTTTAATCGATTTATTCTATTTCAAAAACTGTTTTATAGTCTATGGCTGTTAGATGAGCACAGGACATTGTCATTTTTATTGGTCAACGAACGAACGAAACATATTATTTTAATTCAGTTTTTATTTTATTAAATTGAGAAAAACAATACTTAAATGAAGTCTAATTATTTTGATTATATGATAGATTATTTTAATCGTTTAATGGATTTATCTTTTTCGAAAACTGTTTTATAGTCTATGGTTGTTAGTTATGCACAGTATGCACAGGGCACTTCACTAGCCGTCCGAAGTGTGGGCAGTCGATGCGCGTATTCGCCTTATTCGTGTCCTTTGAAGTGTGTCAAAAAACCGACAAGTCGACGGATATGCGTATTCACTATTCGGCTTAACGAATAAAGCGAATATTGGCGAATATACTCTCCACACTTCGCCGTCTGCGCGCGAATAACCCGCATAACGAATAGCGAATAGCGAAGTGTGGTGCCTGCTTTACGCTTTCACGCTCAAACCACTGAACCGATTTTGATGAAATTTACTATGAAGATAGAACTGAACTTGGGAAAGGACATAGGCTACTTTTTACCGCGATAACCGACATACACGCGGGCGGAGCCGCGGGCGAAAGCTAGTATTAAATATATACTAAACACAATCATCTTCCTAGCCTTATTCCCAAGTTTATTTGGGGTCGGCTACTAGTTGAACCGGTTTTACCTGAATTTTAGTTTTTCCACGGAGCGACTGGTATCGGACCTCCGCAACCCTAAGGGAGAACTGAAATTCGAAGATTGAACTAGTTGTCAGTATATTTGAGGGCACTGACTTCCCAATATACTATACACAATGTGTGTGAAATTTTGAATTTTAATTTATGTTCTCATTTGTGAGTTCATTTGTCACTACAGGCGATTGTTTTTGTAAACTAATCTGAAATGAGTACTTACCTATTGTCACGCGACGTCGCTCGTCTCACGTCTAC
Organism: Phragmatobia fuliginosa; assembly: GCA_932526445.1. Taxonomy (NCBI): domain Eukaryota; kingdom Metazoa; phylum Arthropoda; class Insecta; order Lepidoptera; family Erebidae; genus Phragmatobia; species Phragmatobia fuliginosa. The sequence continues at coordinate 19,619,037 of OW052072.1, read as the reverse complement.
TTAATATTATAATTATAAATTAGAAAGTATGTCTGTTACGATTTCACGGCTAAACCACTTCACCGATTTCAATTAAATTTGGCAAGGAGATACTTTGATTCTAGAGGAAGGACATTGACTACTTTTTAACGCTATAATCGACAAATATACATCAGCTAGTAAAATCGAAAACAACTTAAACTTTCACTGGTAAATTGTTGGACTAATTTGTATGAATTTCGGTATACACCTAGATTAGAGCTTAGATACGGACATGTGGCCTGGTAACGGTCATGTTATAAATAAATATACAAACCTGGTTCAGACGCATCTGGTTACCCGAAGACGTCATAGTTCTTTCCACCACAGAGACGTACTTACATTTTGGTGTCGAAATCAAAATTGTGGTCTTGTGTAGAGCAGAATAGGGGAAAGTGAATAGTTCTCAACCATGTTGTGACATTGAAAGTAAGTAAGGTAGAAAAACGCTGGAGCAGCGAAGAGCATTTCGGGCAATTAGACCTCCGAGTGCGAGGAATAGCGGGGTTGTTACATCGTCTGTAGCCCAATCTCGGGGTAAACGGGAAGAAGTTGCAATCCATGGTTGTCTATGGGGCTACCCATTTGTTCTGTACGGGTTCCTCCGCTGTTAAGCTCAATTCGTCTGCAGATTTGCAGTCTGCAGCGCGGCAGCGGCTGATGGGAATACGGTTCGTAGGGGGTTACCATACGATTTCGCATAAAGCGATGACGGTTCTGGCGCGATCTCCACTTTTCAATATTCAGACATACAGATTCTGATATTCTTCCACTAGGCATGATCACTTCGCCTGGTCGGAGCATCCTCTCTTTGTGTTGGAGGTACTCGATACCCGTTCCCCCACACCGCGAAGGGTATGGTGCGAAAAGCATTCCCCATTCTATTTGTCTATACAAAGGTAAAATAACCATATACAATTAAATAACTTGCTTGGCAACGACTTCAAAATTAAATATATATACTTAGGTACCTAGTACAGATGGCGGAGCTCAACCGAGACAGGTTTGAAATGCTGCCGGTCCGGTGCCATAGACGACTCAGGCGCCGGAAGTCGCAGAACGATCTCCGTTCTCCATAAACACCAGCTTGCCGGTGAAGGATGAGACTATCCGGTACTCAAGCAAAAACAGGCCGGGGAGTCAGCGCCTCGCGCTGCTGAAAGTGCGTGCTCTTCTGGAGGCAGAAAAGTAACAAAGGAGTGGCCGCGAGTTTTTATTGCCATGTTCTTTTCTCCGGCTCTACCTATTGTTTGCGAACATGGCATAAATGTACATGTAGAATCTTGACCTGTCACAAGAGATGTATTGCATCCTAAGTGAATAAAGAATTTTGAATTTTTCATTTTTAAGAGAACCGAAAGGGCTCCCACTCAGGAAGGGGTCATCTGCAAACCGTATGTAGATGGCCTGAGGAACGTCAGGGTTCCAGGGATTTCGTTACTAGGGCACACCTGTTTCAACAGCTACAAGTATGGTCGAACTCGAACCGACTCAACTTGTGGAAATTAAATTTAATATTTTATATTATTGCATATTATATGGCTATTATTAGTAATGCAATACCATTTATCGATAAACAATGTTTCGCAAAAGTGTGGCGCATTACCGTTTGTTACGTACCTATACTCTCAGTATCATGTTCCAATATGTAATTAGGTCACTGCTGGTTCTTCTTCTGGTGCGCTGTGAGTATATTTCCCGTATTATTCGACGATTCGGGGTCGCAGAGCCACGTTGATTTAATATGAATGGGTGGAGTCGACAGGAGCGGTTCTACCCTTACACAGAAGTTAAACACAAAATGATACACATTCGTGTTGACGTATTTCGCTTGTTATAGCGAGACCGGGGGCTCAATAATGCAGAACCATCTCACTAGTTGCATGGTCTGCATTCACAACTCTTGGATTCTACTCATGTTTCCATCCATTCATCCATATACATATATATTTAAAATAAAAATAAAGACCCGATATTGAATTATACAGAAGGGGCATTAAGTATTTAACAGTTCATTGGTGGACATGGGCCTCTCCTCAGAGTTTTAGCCTGTTGTACTACGATAGCCTTAAGGGTTGAGAGTGACAAATATTTTTAAATATTATTGAACATCTAATATACAACATCATTATCATCAATAGTTCCAAACTAAGCAGAGTTTGTGCTATGGGTACTAGACAACTGTTTTAATTCATCATCATCATCATCATCAGCCTATCGCAGTCCACTGTTGGACATAGGCCTCTCCAATTGCACGCCACTTAGTTCGATCCTCGGCGACTCGCATCCAGCTCCTGCCAGCCGTCTTGCGCAAATCATCACTCCACCTGGCCTGTGGACGTCCTACACTACGTAAATTAATAAACCTGTTTTAATTAATAAACTTTTTTTTTGTAAATACATATTATACATAGAAAACTCAAAAACTCTGAAACAAATATTTGCAGATCATACAAACATTTGATCCGACACGGGAATCCAACCCGAGACCTCAAACACAGTAGTTCTAAACGTTACCACCTCGCCATCGAGGCAGTCAAATCGAGGTTACCGAATGCCCATATCCTGGAAGGCATTCAGAGAATAAGATCAAACTTGTAGTATTATTTGTCTTTGAATATGTGGAATTGTTCCTGAATGTAATAACGAATAGAGTGACCTGACAAAGATCTGCATAATCTGTCTATTATTTAATTAATTTATTTATTATATCTTTATTGCACACCACTTTACAGCACAAAAAGAAAATATTATTTACAGAGATCAACGTCGGTTATACAATAGGCGGTCTTATCGCTCACGGCGATCTCTTCCAGACAACCATCTCTTCCAGACAACCATCTCTTCCAAACAACCATCTCTTTCAGACAACCACTTAATTTAATATTTTTTCTTTCTTTAAGATTCACTATGTGAAAGACGCATCGTTCAGGGTGAAAACATAAATAAAAGTTATGTGGTAAGTAAAAGAAAATTTCCTCTCTCTAAAAGTAGATTATTCCTCACCAAAATATCTGCGATGACCTCACTGTATGACCCTTGAATCGTGACATAAATAAATAATCATAATAATAAATGTTTCGGATATCATACTACAGCAGAACTTTTAAGGATACTAAACAACTGATATAAATACATAAACATCCTTTTATTGTAAATACAAACATATTATACTTATATAACACCCAAACTCCGAAACAATAATATTTGTGGATCACAACAACATTTAGTTCGACCCAGAAATTGACCTCTTGATCTGCAGTCGCGTACTCTAGCCACCAGACCAAAGAGACAGTAGAATATAAGTCAGCACATCTGATCAAAGCCTCAGTTTTTTATTTATAGATTACTAAAGAGAATCTGCCTTGCCTGATGGAAAGCATAAGTAGAATCCACCATCCTCACTGTGAGTACAGACAATGCTGCGTGTTGTGTGGTCGTGTTTTTAGTGCTGCGTTGATTTTCATTTCTATGTTTTGTATTACTTTGCTGAACTATCTTCTAATATTTCAGGTTTACATTGTATGTGATTTATCAGATGAAAAACTAACCGAGTTCTACGATACTACCACTATATGCGGTGGTTTCTTAATACGTAACAATTTAGTTATAACTGCAGCCGCATGCCTAAAAATAAAGCCAATTCAGTACGTAATAGCTGGCTATAATTTGTATGTCCCAGGCGCTGTAGGACGCAATAAGAAAGAAGAAGAATGTTTGGAATTAGCCAAGAAACCCATTATAGAAAAATGTTACAATACCGGTAACTTTATATTTTTTAATTACATGAAACGTGACAGATTAAGAATACAGAGTGTCACCATCCCTATTCATCCCGCGGGTGTCGTAAAAGGCGACTACTAAGGGATAAACTACGCAAGACAACATCAATGCAAAGAGAAGGAAAACTTGATACCAACCCTATACCAACCCGTCTGGCCAGCGTGGTATAATAGGCCAAAACCTCCTTTCAAAGGAGAGGCCTATGTGCAGCAGTGGACTAGTATTAAAGGCTGCTGATGATGATGATATACTTTTTTTATTTTTTGAGACTTTTCTATATAGTAACAAATTAAGATTAGAGAATATTATCACCCATATTTATCCCATGGATGTAAAAGTTGACTAAGGAAACAAACTATACAGGATTCCATAATATATGTAACTGCAACAAGAAAGAACACCTAATTCAAACCCTTTCTTTACCTGTGGAAAGCCCATCGGGCCATCACCTTACCGGGGTCGGTGTGTAATCGAACCGACTAAAATCACACGTTGAGCCTTCTGTGCGCCTGAATTTTAGGAGTCCAGGGAATTGTCTTCACCTTCTGGACGCTTGATTCAAACCCTATAGCAACCCGTCTAGCTAGCGTGGTATACTAGACCAAAACCTCTAACGAGAAGCCTGTGTGTACAGCAGATGGGTTGTTTGAAGTCAGATCATTATATATAATAGTAATATAATAAGTCCCAAACTAAGCAGAGCATGCATTACGGGTATTAAACAACTGATACAAATACATAAACATACTTTTTTCTTGTAAATAGATATATATTAGATATATTAGAGGCAGTTGAATGATACAGGTACATGCTCGATGAAGACAAATTAATACATATTATATATACAATACAATACAATACATACATACAATACAAAAAGGGATATTAAAAATATATTTTAAATTATTTTAGTCAACGAGATGTATTTTTCCGGACAGTGGTTGTATAATGATATAGCTTTAGCAATAACAGAAACAGCTTATGATTTCTATGATGAAGCCTTCACGAAGAAATGTTCGTATAAGCCAAGTGCCGCTAATTATATATTTAAGACTTTAAAACCGGGTACTGACGTTATTGTATATGGCTGGGGATCTAATCATTACCACAAACCTGTAAGTATGACTCTGACAAGTGGATCAGTATTGTTTACGCCGATTATTACTCACGTATACAAGTATATTATTTGTATTTAAATATTATTCTATCACTCTTACTCATTCCTGAACGCATAAAACGCAAATCCTTTTACCCCGCCCGTTTCCTTCCGCCCCGCTAACCGCTCCGCAGTCGCTCCTAGTCACTCTCCAGTGTCACTCTCTCTCGTCGTCGCTCTCAAGACGCTTCGCACGTGGTTCGTCGTCGTCTCCCGCTACTCGCTAAACTCGCAATTACTCAAAGCACCGTCGCGAACTGCGCCGGCGCCCGCATAAACAACAATAGAAAGTGCGCGCGTGATATTCGCTAAAAACTCTTTACGCAAAACGTGAATTGTATGCTGATCAACTCTAGAACCAGCCCATGGAAAAGAAGACCTTACAGCCACCTACCACGTAAGTCAACTCCAATCCTCTAAATCCCAGTATCTCCCCCACATATTGTGTAGGTATAGACCCATCAATACTCTATTCGTATAGATGATAATAAGTATAACAATTAACTTTTAAACTTTCGCGTTCCATGATAATAAATATTATTTTTACGGGAATTATTGAGCCAATCAGCCTGTGACCACGGCCAGTGCAACCTGGTCGAAACGTCAGGCAAATCAGAGGTATGTAATACCCTTAATAAGTGATCGCGTTAATTCCCGTAAAAATAATATTAAGTATAACAATTATTAAATTAACATTTCGCATATTTGACACATAACGCCATCTAGTGCCAGTATATATGTATGTATGTATATTTAATTATCCGACCGATTTTGGCCATGGCGACCACTTCGTTCGACCCCTTATAGGGCTTGGCGGCAATGTGCCCGGAAAAGGGTTATATAGCCGATTTTCGCAGCAAACTCCCTTGCACAATGTGGGCAAGTGAGCTTACCACTTTCTTAATTATAGTGAATTCTTGGCGTTGAGTTCAGCTAAACGCTGTTCCTCAAATTCAAGTATTCCCTTCTTCACAATCTCGCGCAGGTCCGGTCGCTGTTCCTACAAACTCTGCCAGCGAGAGGGCTCTATATAGCATCTTTTAATGAGACGCTTCAGAACATCTTTATATCTAAGGAGTTGTCCGCCATGTTTTTGCTTGCGTTTCGCCACTCTCTCTTCCGCCATCCGTGATACGTGACCACACCACCGTAGTTGCCGACGGATCAAATATGAATCAATGCCATTAACATTGGCGCGTCTTCATGATGGTGCGCAGGCATTTTAGATGGAACCGATCGAGAGTGCGTATATGGTGCCGATACATACACCAGGTCTCGGAAGAACAGAGAAGATTTGACAGCACGATCACCACGTAAACCGAGATCTTAGCGTCAAAATAAGCGAAGCTTCTACTATGAATTATAGACAACTGATATAAATACCCATATTTATACTTTTTTTTGTCTAAATAAAAATAGAAAACTTTTATGAGGACTTATATTCCTCACAAACCCCCCACCCGAGACCCACAGCGCAGACGATCGTCGTATTGGACTAACACGCTACCTCACGATTTGAACGAGACTATAGCGTATTTTATCATTATAAGACGGTATTACGAAAGCTCCTAGAAGCTGGAAGCATTCCCATATCAGTAGAGCTCTCAAAACTATTTATAACCGTCAATTATACTGGCACTACACCGGAGGCATGGAGCAGGGGCTTAGTAGTACTATTCTTTAGGAGAGGAGATAAGAGTCTACTGGAGTCACTCCTGAGCAATGTGCACAAGTTGTTTTCGAGGGTCATTACGAACCGCCTTGCCTGAAACTTCGATTACTTCCATCACGCAGAGCAGACAGGGTTTCGAAAAAGCGTCAGTACCGTGGACCCCATACACACTATTAGGCAAATAATTGAGAAGACAGAGGAGTATAACCAGCCTCTGTGCCCAGCCCAGCTTGTATGGGCTACGAGAGGTGCCTGGTCGACTGTCGATATGTCCAAGAGATGAGATGTCATTACAAACCCGCAACAATGACCCTCCATCTACAGGAAAAGAGCACACGTAGTATAAATACCTCTCACACTTGCTATTTGTAGACTACATAGTTGTTCGGGCAAAATCTCTGCATAAAACTGACTGACAGGCTGACTGGAAGAAATGCAAAACGAGTGGGACTGATGATGGATATAAAAAAATTTGGCCAAGTGCACTTTAAAGTTGAATAACTCACAAACGGATACCTAAATCGAAAAATGGTCTTAGCAACCTAGCAATGTTTTTAAAAAAGCTATCTAATGGTACCCATAATTTATGTCAAAGGACTCATAGAAAGAGATGAATCACCTCAGTCCTAGTAGCTCGAGCGCTAATTAGATACCACGGTAATTAAAAGCAATGTATTAGCATAGAGGCAACATCAAAGGCGGCCTCTCGTTAACTGGGTGTGCTTAAAAAGGTCAGATGGTTCTTCATCTGCGTTTTCTTTATAAAACCTAGGTCAGTTTCTGTGTGGAATATGGTTTTCGTCTTTGCGATGGATCTGCGCAGTACTTATTTGATGCTCTTGATAGGTTGCAGAGGCGAGCAGTCCGCAAAATTGTTAGTCCCGAAGCCACCGAGTTCCTTGGACCTTTGCAGTTGCTAAGAGATGTTGATTCTCTGGCAGTCCTCTATCACCTTTATCATGGGAAGTGTTCTGAAGAGCTCTTAATCCCACCTTCTCCTTTCCTTACAGGACAACGCGTGCTGGCCTAGGGACCAGTGCAATTTTTTCGATGACGGACCATCTAAATAAAATTTAGATAAATAAAATTTAGATGGTCCGTCATCGAAAAATTTTTAACCAAGACCTTTATAACGTCTTCCAAAACCCACTTCTCCTAAATTTCCTGTAATTTCATTTTTGCTATGTTCCTTTTAAACACTCTTACTTTGAGTACATATCGTCCGACTTGCTTGACGTTCCTCTAGAAGAGCGAAATGGAGATGGTTGCCTTGATGGCTGCTAATACTCTCTCTTTTCTGAGAAGTCGTCACTGACCCTCTACTGGGACACTTCCTCCAGATCAGAGACACCTAAAGGCCTGGCCTCTATTAATGCTTGCTCCTGCCTAATTAATGATTTAATAGACTCGTATAAACGTTCTGCCTGTTCATATTGCTTCTCTTTAAAATACGAGTGAGACCTGCTTTCCCCCGTACAAAGCCGATCAGGATTATGCTGATAATCAGCCCAGTAGGTAGCTAATAATTCTAAAAGCTGTTTAAAATAATCACCAGCCTTACGACTAGCACTATCCTTCTTGATGTTTGTGAATAGCTTCGTCATAGCACTGAAAATTTCGGCCTGATCTGCATGAATGTCTTCCATTATGAATTAATGCTTAGATAGATAAAATATTACCTAAATTTGCCGCGACTCCCTGATTAGTGATCCTGTCTTGTTAGTAGCACTGCACAGTAGTTGTGTAATAAAAGTCACTTCTGCTGATTCGTAGTTACTCAAAGTCACTGATTGTAACAGTTAGCCGCATACTGAATAGATCGGTTGCACGAAATATTATTGATCGAACACTCTCGTTATAGTCCCGTGTTACGGGATCTTAATAGATGTTATTGTAATTGATATCTGTTGTTGTTAATGTAATAAAAGATATATAATAAAAGATAATAAAAGCAAAAGAGGTGTGTCAGGACTTTGATAAATGGAGATCTCCATTTATCAAAGTCCTGACACACCTCTTTTGCTTCGTTCACATTCCTCAATCGCTGCATGAATGCTCGTTGGTTCATAATAGATTCATTATCAAAATTTTAAAAAATAACAGTAAAAAAATTACAAATAAAGTCAAAAGTATTTTTTTATTGCATTCTAGATTAAAGTCACACCGAAATAAAAAATATAATTTAAACATTGAAATAGACAGCATGTTCAGAATTTCAATGAATCCTAGGCGGTTTCATCAGTAAGATATTTTGCTTTAGTATAATACCCCGTTGCGAATAGCTTAGATTTAATTCTAATATTTTCGTAACGGCAAATTCCTGACAACAATAGGTATTGGCGTTTGTTTGTTGTGTTGCGTGTGTTTAAAATCTACGAAAGTGAACGAGTTGCCTATTTTGTGTAGACGAGTAACGTGAACACTAAAATTTCCGGTCCGACCGGGACTCCGCCCAGCACATGCTGGAAGACTGCCCTTTCGACGAATCCTGTCACCAGGGATTGGAAGCTACGGTCTCGTTCTGTGAGAATATTATGCTCCAGAAGGAGTCCGCACAGTGAGATCGGGAAAGGACGAATCCTTCTCGAATGAGGCGGCGATGAGGACGCGGCAGAGGTCGCTAGTTCTAAAATCGTTGTCTAAGGGTCACTCCGGTTACATCTTGGGGTAGTTGTGGCTGCTGAAAACGATCCAAGCTAGGTGACACCCCGGTGCAACCAGGGGTGTCATCTAAGGTTGGTCAGCGTTTCGCCTCTTACTATGTAGAATGGTGATATCTTCAGTTGTGAGGTACGGCAGGGAGGACTCCAGAAGCCGCTGATAAGTTCCTGGTGCTCCTCCCGAGGAAAGCCACCGCGGAGCTTTTGTGTATTCATCCAACAAAGGATATGCGTGAAATAATTCCTTGCTAGAAAAAGGTGTAAATCACTGCACTCAATCTCTCACTGACACAATCATGCACTTGATAATGCGTCATTATGTGTAATGATCTGGAAAAAATAATTAAAGGATTATTATAAAAAAAATGTGAGAAGCAACAGAAAAAATCTTTATAAATTACTTAGATTACGTTTGTAAATGGTAATAATTTACATACTAAGATTAATATAATTTTATAAACAACAAATATTTACAGGAAAATATGTCGTTCGATATTAATCAAGAACATTTGAAAGCTATAACTACTAAAGTGATTATTCTCCAGGATTGTAATAAGAGTTATAAATATTCAGTACAAAATAGTCAAAAAAATAGTCAAAGATTTTGCACAGAAGGCGAATCTTCTTTAGATATTCTTGGTCATCCAAAAGATTCGCGACGTGCAAACACAAGCAATACCCAAGTAAGTTTCTTTATTGGTTTTCCTTTCTAATACCACTTCTTGATACCTGGTAGTAATGAACCATGTGATGACGGATTGAGAATACGGAGTGTTATTTTATCTGTTCATTGCAAGGGTATCGTGTAACGTGTTTGTCACAAGACTTCTTGATTCATTCCTAAAAGATATCTGGCCACTTGCGCGATATTCGTTTTGTTTCAAACTACATTTGTTCTGTACATACATACGCCCATGATGACGGTCTAAACTATTCATCGGTGAAAATAAAGAAGATTTAAATTTGGACGATTTGATATCAGGATGGACAAAGAATTGCATTGCTTATGAGCAAAGGCAGGTGTCGAATTTCTAAAATTGATGATCGATAACAAACATTCTGCAAGGGAAATCAACCAAGACGCCATCTTTATTACCCCCAACCATTGCATCCGTATCCGTTACGAAAGTATTCGGTCTTTGTTGATACCGGGACTCGGATGACTTCGAATACTCGGTCTTATTTCCACTACAGCTCTCTAACATTCCTAATGGTTAGGGACTCTTCCCTAACCATTAGGAATGTTTCATGATCTGGAAGAATTCGGTCCACATTATTACAGGTTCTCCGCGAATCGACGACATGCCTTACTAAGCGCTGTCCGGGATTAAGTAATTGTCTCCTCGATTCCGGTGTGGTAGATTCATTTAATATTTTTAAAATCATGCCGCCATTTCATACCCTACCGCAGTAATCAATCTACTACCAGAGATCTACAACTATTCATCCATCAGGTTGTGTTTCACTTAAAGATCCAAAGTAAGTGTTTGGACATTGATGTAATATTTATGTGAAACGTAGTGGTGGAGTAGGGGTTGTTTTAGGAAGCATACATTAATATACACATTTCATTATTCCTAAAGATTTATGACTTGATAATATTAAGATGATAATAATTTAAAGATACTGAAGAAATTCTAGCAGTGTTGTCATAGTATGTTCGTGTATATATAGTTTTACTATGTTAATATTTGTATATTTTTATTTTATATAAAGGTAAAAGTTAACTTTTCAGGAACTCTTACCCCAAACCCAAACACATCCTTTCAAACCTCATACCTCATACACACACACACACACACGCACACACACTCACACACACTCACACACACGCACACACACACACACACACACACACACACACACACACACACACACACGCGTATGCATACACACAAAGACAGGATCACTTCACACTTCACATTTTATTTTATTTATTTTATTTTTGAATTTTACTGTCAAATTATTAAATTATTGTACCTAGTTTATTACATGCTAGTTAAGTTTTAATTCCGGTGAGGAAGGGCGCCGTAAGCCGAAATACAGGTTTTACCTAGTTTGGCAACGGAGGCTAACTCATGTTCGATTTATAACATAACCTAGTGTTTAAGTTGAACAAATTGTATCTGTTTTTGTGCAATAAATAAATATAATTATTATTATTATTATTATAATTATTATGCCTAGTAATAATACCAATGAAAATTACCCCAAAACAGTTTTACCAAATTATATTTGAAAATATAACATTATGTAAAAAGGGAAAATTGTAACAAAGAAAACTGTATCAAGAGTTAATGTATCTTTTTCAGAGCGAACCCATTTATGCCTTAGACGTGCCTGGTTTATCCGGAAATAAAACTATCGTGTTAAAGAAAAGATTACGCAAATCTGTTAGAAGACAAGGACCTTGTCAGGTGAGAAAGAAACGTTTTTGAGAATGGCAACTTTATTATGGGGCACGAGTTTAAGTTATTTGGCGTCAACGTAATGTTAGACATTGTGTTTTTATTTATGACTAGACGCTGACTGACCTCAACCTTGGATGTAATCGCTTTTGGATGGTTTAAAGCAAAGGAATATTTAGGCGAAGAAAGCGAGGGACGCAATAGGAATAAAGTAATATTTGAAATTCTATAATATTAATGCAAATTTATGTTGCGAAAATGAAAAATTCATTCCTCCTTTCAAGAACATCGTATTGGATATTAGAATAAAAAAATCGGTTGTCTGTAAAGTCGGTTTATTATGATACTTGAACGTGACAACGTCATAAGAAAATACTAATTGTGCCTCTTGGTCGCTCGTACCGCGCTCTCCCTTGCACTTCAAGCCTTAAATGGAACGCCTCAGAGCGAGGTAAAGCCGCATGAGTCATGTTTTTTCGTGCGTGCAGCCGGCTCCATCGAATTATAAGACGTTGTCACGTCAAAAACGTAAATACATGAATAAACAAAAACGTATAAAGTATATACAGTAGGGGAGATTGATTCAAAATATTTTATTAACGTTAGGATTTCCTTTTCAGAATGATCACGGAGGACCTGTCGCGACCTGGGAGAATGGTAAAGAAGTAGTGGTTGGAGTAATCACAGGATATCTGGTGAACAAGGATATGGAATGTGTCAGCCCCTACATCTACTCATGGTTGTACGATTTCCAACATGAGATTAGACAAGCTCTTGAAAGATTTGATTGAACCCTAATTTCTTCTTATCAAAATTATTTGTTTTATTAGTTCTTCAGATTTTTAATGGTGTCAATGTACATAAATTTGCCGAATATTTCAACAATATTAATAGTAATAATAAATTAAATGAACATGTAACTACTACTCGACCAAAAAATACTTTGCCAGCTTGGCAGTGTAGAATAGAACATCGTATTCCTGAGACCAGGACACTCATCGCCAAATTAATTGCCTTTCAATCTGGTAATATGCAACTGAAAGTCATGCGTTTTGTGAAACAGGCTTTCTTAGGAACTACCATCAGTCCTCAACAGTATATATGTCAAGTGTCACAGAGCGCATAGATTTCTTGAAGTAAAAAGTTTATGCATGGGCAAATAGGATAAGACGGTATAAAAGACGATCGTATCGGTATAACCAGAACCGCATGTTCCAAAGAAATGAGAAGTGGGTTTGCCGGAAATGGTAGGAACCGGATACTAGTGAGCGTGATAGGCACTTACCAGATGAAAATTCCACAAACACATTTTGGCGCAGCATCTGGTCTGTGCCTGTTACCCATACAGGAGGATATCTCGCATCCAGTCGGATGCGAGATATCAAACATTCATGCGAGTCTATAACAACTATGGAACCAATTAAAATTGACAAAAATGATGAAAGATGTGCAGTCCGTTCATTACCGAATCGGAAATCACCTGGTCCGGACGGTCTGCACAACTTTTGGCTCCACTTGTCAGTTGAGTGACCTAGATTAGGACTTCGCAAATTCCACTCATTTACAAATGCAAATTAAGTGGTTCCTTAGCTCAGATGACTGTTTGGCATCTCATTTCCAGGCCGCGTAGTATTCAGGTTCATTACCACAAATAGTTTTTTATTTATTTTTTATTATTAGTGCCATGAATCCCAAATCTGGTACCGCAAATCTAGTAGTGGCATGTATCCCAAACATTTTTGGCCCATAACATGCTTTATTTTATTATTATGCTTACCAACTTTATATAAACTTCTGATATCTATTCAAAGACTCTAAATTGCTGCACATATTAATAATAACTCGATACCTTCCGTTTCTCAGAATGGATGCAGAGGTGGGACCCGTGGCACTAAAGAGCTCCTTATCATAGACATGACCATTAAGCCAACATCGTAATCGTAAAAGTCTGGCGACATGTTGGATAGATTACTAGAAGGCATATGACTCGGTCCTACATTCATGACTTATGAAGTTATGAAGGTGCTGGAGGTGTATAAAATTGATACAACTCTATGCACTTTCTTGAAGTCATGTATGAAGGGCAATGGAGGATAGTCCTTCGCTATTATGGATTTCGCCAAACTACGGTAAACGACGTACTTATAAAGATCGAGAGGGGCATCTTTGGGCTTTGAACCCTCTTAGCACTCTCTTGGAGGGTTCAGCGTTGGGCTATAGGTTGCAGAAAGATGATCGAGTTATATTTCACTTTCTTTACATGGATGATTTGAAGCTTCTGGCCTCCACTAAATTACAACCACTAAAATACAGAGAATACAATCATTCAATAGCGTAATATTATTATTTTAAAGTGTCAATGATTTATATTCCTAAGTTCACCGGTCGCACGCGCCCGTGCCCGGTGTTGTGTCAGTATCTTACCTTCAGACACATAACAGTGTTGCCAGCTAAAATAATCGATACGCCGACACGGAGATACTGACAATCGCACGTCCCTGTGTGATCACTTACCTCTACAGGTCTCGTACTCCCCGTTTATATATGAAGAGAAAATTACAGCAAAAAAAGCTCGTCCGTCACTGACTAGCTAACAATTTATGACACCTGCTTAAAAAGATCTTGTTCTTCACCCCTCGCTGAATTAAACACACTGTCTCATCGCGTAGTCTGTTCAGAGGCATCGACCCGGTTAAAAGGCCAGCCCCCTTTTTTTGGATCATTTCTCAATAAAAGAACAGAATATAATGTAATTAATTCCATTTCTTTCTTTCCATCCCATGGTTGCCTGGAAGAGATTGCCTTCGGGCGATAAGGCCGCCACTTATACATCCTAGTATAAGCTACCGTTATATGTTATTATTCTGGTGTACAATAAAGAGATATATTATTATTATACTCTTTATTTGATAATATTATCATATAAATTACATTTTTAAAATATAAATATAAAAAAAATACATTGTGAATATAAAATATAGTAGACCACCGAGTTCGAGTACAGGGACCAAAAAACCGGTGGATAGGGCTCCAAAGACAGGAACCTACTCACTATACGTGCCGTGTTAAGGAGGACTGCCTTCTGCATCAGACCCTTGATCCTGGCTATCGAACCTTGAGCAGAAACAACTATCGGAACAATGATCGCCGAATCCACATTCCACATATCTACAATCTCATGAGATAAATCCAAATATTTTATTATTATTAATGAATTGCGCAACTGAAATAGCAATAGGCCGGACATGTCTCCTGAAGAAACGACGATAGATGGAGTCATAAAATTCTATTCTGGTGACCCCGAACAGGAAGTCAAAGTGTTGGTAGACCAGCTGCCAGGTGGTCGGAAGATATAAAAAAACTAGTCACGCCGCATCCAGAAGCGTATGGAAAACCATGCAAACATTCAATAGTGGATGCAAATATGCTGAGGAAGAAGAAGAAAGAAGAAGAATACGCAAACGTTATAAACTCATTCACTCTAGAACTCATCATGTTCGGAGGCAGAGGCTAAAGTATGTGGACTAGATGTCAATGCTGTATCACTTTCCTCATAGGATGTTATGTCCATTGCCATGATTATTAATTTCAAATTTCATGGGCATATTTACAGATTAGGTTAGACCCACCAACGTCTCTCAGCTCCTTACCTTTAGGTTCTATCGTGATCTAGTACCTTGACATTAAAAGGACCTTACCTTTGAACTTTCACTGTAGTTTGGTTACACTCGCTACCATTGATAAAGACGAAATTGCCTGCACTGAATGAACTTACTATTGCTCTACTCTGGATGAAGCGTTCTACTTCTGACGAACAGTCTTTTTGATATTCTACATTTCTCGTATATCAAGCATTAATTCCGCAGGGGAGTAGCCTGTTACTCTGGATCTAGTAATATTAAAGGCAAGTTGAACTTCCGGAAGTTACGTTTGGTTTGTCCTCTACTGTTGTAAGCAGACATTTTAGAGTAAGGATTATACGCTTAACATAACCGTTGTCTCTACTGGAGATACTACCAGTGAAGCTCTACACTATGCTCACATCAACACCGTATTATTTCCTATTGCTTTTACCATTTAATTTTCCCGTAATATCTATGTGAGTAGTCTGCCAGAGTGTACTTTGGGTATTGGATGAAGGCTAACTTGCCTAGCCCAAAGGCCTCAGGGGACCGGAAACAATCACCGAGGGCAAGCATCGACGGCGTGGCCAGACTCAGACGGGCGGCCTACCGCGGCATGACATGCTTCGAGCGTTACCGCAACCCGAAGGTCACGCCAAGCAGCTGGTCTAGGCCGCCGCCACAAGACGCAGCCGTAAAGCCCAGTTGGAGGCCCTCCAGAAAAACAAAATCCAACGGCAAGACCACGCAGACACAATTACCCCCGCAAGCCCCCGCACATGTCAAGCGCGGATTGGACTTACTCGAACCGACTCAGATTATAAAACATAAATATGAAATTTTATATTATTGCATATTATATGGCTATTAGTAATGCAATACCATTTATCGATAAACACAATATTTCGCAAAAGTGTGGCGCATTACAGTTTGTTCCTGCGTACCTACACTCTCAGTATCATGTTTCAATATGTAATTAGGTCACTGCTGGTTCTTCTTCTGGCTCGCTGTGAGTATATTTGCAGTATTATTCTCCGATTTGGGGTCGCAGAGCCACGTTGATTTAACACGAATATGTGGACTCGACAGGAGCGGTTCTACCCCCACACAGAAGTTAAACCCAAAATGATGATGTTGCCGTATTTCACTGGTGAGTGCGAGACCGGGGCTCATGTGGCATTGTTCCTGAATGTAATAACGAATAGAAAACCTGACAAACATCTGCATAATCTGTCTATTAAATTTATAATTTTTCTTTCTTTAAGATTCACTATGTGAAAGACGCATCGTTCAGGGTGAAAACATAAATAAAAGTTATGTGGTAAGTACCTAATTAATTAATTAAAACTGTTATGTTATTAGAGTATGAGGTTTCGTCTGTATACCGACACATTATAGCAAGCCGTGCGTGTAACTTCGTTCCATCCGGGTGTCCCTTGACACCTCTCAAGTTTTTTTTATTTATTTCGTTTTTCATTCCATAGATATGCTCATATTAATATTTCTTATGTTCTCTGTTTAGTTGTCATTGTCTTTCGGTTAAAAGGATGATTATATTGTTTGGAAATAATATTGACAGTGTATCATTGTTTTGTAAACTTGAATTAATATCAAAAAAAAAAAATACTATATAAATAAAAATAAATAATTAATTAAATTGCATAAGTTGATAAAAAACGCTATGCAATAGCTTTGCCGCTGCAGTCCCCGAGTGCCACACGACTTTTTTTATTTATAGATTACTAGCTTTCGCCCGCGGCTCCGCCCGCGTGTATGTCGGTTATCGCGGTAAAAAGTAGCCTATGTCCTTTCCCAAGTTCAGTTATATCGTCATACCAAATTTCATCAAAATCGGTTCAGTGGTTTAGGCGTGAAAGCGTAACAGTTAGACAGAGTTACTTTCGCATTTATAATATTAGTAGGGATTACTAAAGAGAATCTACCTTACTCGATGGAAAGCATGAGTAGAATCCACCATCCTCACTGTGAGTACAGACAATGCAGCGTGTTGTGTGGGTGTGTTTTTAGTGCTGCGTTCATTTTCATTTCTATGTTATGTATTACTTTGCTAAACTATCTTCTAATATTTCAGGTTTACATTCTTTGGGATTTATCAGATGAAAAACTAACCGAGTTCTACGATACTACCACTATATGCGGTGGTTTCTTAATACGTAACAATTTAGTTATAACTGCAGCTGCATGCCTAAAAATAATGCCGATTCAGTACGTAATAGCTGGCTACAATTTGTATGTCCCAGGCGCTGTAGGACGCAATAAGAAAGAAGAAGAATGTTTGGAATTAGCCAAGAAACCCATAATAGAAAAATGTTACAATACCGGTAACTTTATATTTTTTAATTACATTGGTTATTTTTTAATTTACAATCGTTGGGCACAGGCAATCGAAAGCAAGGGAGAGTCGTTAGCAGTTAGTTTGGACATAGCGAAAGCCTTCAATCGTGTCTGGCACTAAGCACTTCTTTCAAAGTTATCTAGTTATGGGCTTCCTGGGATTTTATGCAAATGGGTCGCCAGTTTTCTAGCAGACAGGAGCATAAAGGTCGTAGTCGACTTTGTTCGTTCGACTGCCGCTTTTTTCTGTCATCGTCCCACGCGACAACATTTCCATCCCCATCACTTAGATTCTGGTGGTTAGTAGTCCACAACAGTGCCTTTCTCCCGAAATTTCCTGCCTCGCACATCTAAATTGTGGAATGAACTGACGCCTGTGGTGTTTCCGAACCGATACGACCTTCGAACCTTCAAAAAACCTCCTCCTTCAAGCGTACTCCCATCATAAAGGCCGGCAACGCACCTGTGACTTATCTGGTTTTTCAGGTGTCCATGGGCGGCAGCAATCACCTACCAAATCATGCAGGATTACATATGTAACTGCACCAAAAAAGAACACTTGCTTCAAACCCTTTTTTAACCTGTGGAAACCTCATCGGGCCGTCACCTTACCGGGGTACGGCGGGTCGGTGTGCTAAAATCGCACGTTGTGCCTTCTGTGCGCCTGAACTTTAGGAGGAGTCCAGGGAATTATCTTCACCTTCTGGACGCTTGATTCAAACCCTATACCAACCCGTTTAGCAAGCGTGGTATACTAGGCCAAAATCTCTAACGAGAAGCCTGTGCGTTGTTGTGTGTTGAACAGCAGTGGGTTGTTTGAAGTCAGATCATTATATATAATAGTAATATAATAAGTCCCAAACTAAGCAGCTTTGTTTGGTACACCTGTTGGTACACCTGTTTGGTACGCTCTGGAATCCATTTTATAATAAATATAGCGACAAGTTAGAGATGGTTCAGCGCAAGTTTATAAAATTCACCAATTTTTTCATATCTGGGCTTCATACAACTATTGTTAAATAAATTCTCATTAACTACCCTCATTTTTCGTAGAGTTTACATCGATCAAACTTTTCCAAATAATATTTGTCACAATAATTTTGACTGTAATAAGCTAATAAACCAAATTTATATTCGCATACCTAGTAGCTCTCTAAGAATTCGAAACACACACAAACAAAAACTATTTGCTCCTAAATAGAATAGAACTAACGCTGGAGAACGAGCTCCCCTAAGAAGAATAATGAAATCTTATAATGATAATTTCACATTGTGTCATTTGTCAATCTCGTGGTTTAAAAATTGTGTCATAAAACATTACCAGCATGTTAATTAGTCTCTGCTTTCTCCCTATCTCCTTATTTGCTGTTGCTCTGTATCCTGGCATTTTTGTTATTTCTGTTTTTTTTAATTCAGTACATTACCATATGGTGTAGGTACCATATGGTAATGTACTGAATTAAAAAAAAAATTTTAATATTATTTTGTGGATAATGGTGCTGGTTGCGTTATTAATTTAAGAGAACCTTTTAGTAATAAGCCTGAATAAAATAAAATAAAAAATAAGCAGAGCTTGTATTATGAGTACTCAACAACTGATCATCAATCATCAATCATCAACAGCCTTTAACAGTCCACTGCTGGACATAGGCCTCTCCTTAGAAAGGAGGTTTTGGCCTACTATACCACGCTGGCCAGACGGGTTGGTAAAGGGTTGGTTTCAAGTTTTCCTTCTCTTTGCATTGATTTTGTCTTGCGTAATTTATACCTTAGTCGCCATTTACGACACCCGTGAGATGAATAGGAGTGGTGACACTCTGTATTCTTAATCCGTCACCACACGGACAACAACTGATATAAATACATAAACATACTTTTTCTTGTAAATACATATATATTAGATATACATAGAAAATACCCAAACTCCGAAACAAATATTTGCGGATGAAACAAACATTAGGTCCAATCCGGGAATCAAACCCAACCAGCAGCAAATCAAAACAGCAGTCGCATACGTTCCCACTTCGCCATCGAGAGAGTTGAATGATGATAGGTACATGCTCGATGAAGACAAATTAATACATGCATTGACATTACTGGAATATGGTACGTAACTTTGAATAAAAAGGGATATAAAAAAAATATTTTAAATTATTTTAGCCAACGAGATGTATTTTTCCCTACGGTGGTTTTATAATGATGTAGCTCTAGCAAGAACAGAAACAGCTTATGATTTTAATGATGAAGCCTTCACGAAGAAATGTTCGTATAAACCAAGTGCTGCTAATTATATATTAAAGAAGTTAGAACCAGGCACTGACGTTATTGTATATGGCTGGGGATCTAGTCATTACCAGAAATCTGTAAGTATGACTAAGTAGTGGGTCAGTATTGGGTGTACGCCCACCAATACTCACTCTATTCGTATAGATGATAATAAGTATAACAATTATTATATAAAGATTTAGGATATTTGACACGTAACGCCATCTAGTTCCAAAATAAGCAAAGCTATGAATACTAGACATCTGATTTAAATACGTATTTTATGCTTTTTTTTCTAAATACGTGCGTAGGAGTGTTATACACAAAAAACACCCAAGCTAATCATACAAACATCCACTACACTACACCGGAGGCATGGAGCAAGAGCTTGGCAGTACTATACTATAAGAGAGGAGATAAGAGTCTACTGAAGTCACTCCTGACCTGAGCCATGTGCACAAGTTGTTCTTGAGGGTCATTACGAACATTCTTGCCTAAAAAATCGATGACTTCCATTCCGCAGAGCAGACAGAGTTCGACTGCACGGTTGGCCTAGGGTTCAAATCCCACGTAGGATAACACTTTGTGTGATTTACAATTTGTTGTTCTGAGTCTGGGTGTTCTTTGTGTCCGTTTCATGTATGTTTGTAAAGTCCCCTGCGACACAGGAATTTATATTTCTAATGCGGGAGTTGTCTTTAAAAAAATAGAAAAAGAAGAGTTTCGAGTCGTTCACACTTTTAGGCAAATAATTAAGAAGACTGAGGTGTATAGCCAGCCTCTGTGCCTAGCTTTTATGGGCTGGGAGAGGTCTCGGGTCGACTGTCGATATGTCCAGGTGATGAGATGTCATTACAAACCCGCGACAATGAGCATCCATGTACAGGAAAAGAACACAAGTAATATAAATACCTCACACACTTACTATTTGTAGACTACATACTTATCTAGGCAAAATCTCTGCATGAAACTGACTGACTGAGAGGAACGCAAAACGAATTGGACTGAGGATGGATAGAATAGGGTTCCGTAGTCACCTATCTATTATAGGTGACTACGGAACCCTATTCTATGCGTCTAAGTAGATTTAAAATCATGTGCAATTATTATTTGTTATTTTTATTTATTGTTTCTTTATTTTGTATGAAGTTTTCCAAGTGAGTGCATTTTACAAGTTGGGCCCCCATAACTCCTGAAATAAAAAAGATATCTATACTTCCTGCGCTCGATCGCGGTATCAAAAACGCACGTCTTGTTGCATCATTAGCGAATTTCTACGTTCGAACGCTGTATCGAAAACGCGCGATTTAGCAACTGCTCAGATGCCTGGATCGCGTGGGCTGTAGTGTTAGGTTAGGTTACTTTTAACATCGACGAATGGCGACTAGTCGCTTTTTAGAAGCAAAATACGGCGACCGATCGCTCCACACCGCACACTTAAAAACGCCAAAAACGCGGAGATTGAGTCGCTTTTTAGAAGCGCGACGCAGCAGCTGAACGCTACTCTCCGCCCACATTCGGATGCCGGTAGCATCGATTTGGCGACGGAAAATTATTGATAAGGGCCACAGCACACTAGCTACTTTTAGGCCCGCCGCACATGCCCTCGTTCTTATGATGAGTTCGATACTTACATCCCACGATACTCTCGCCCTATATTTAAGGTTCCACGGGCCCGAAAAAATCTAGGCAAGCAAGCACCAATTGCCAGGATGACTCATGAGTATGATGCTATTTCAGTTCCTTCAGTCGACATAGACATCTTTTCTAATCATCATCATCAACAGCCTTTGACAGTCCACTGCTGGACATAGGCCTTTCCTTAGAAGGAGGTATTGGCCTACTATACCACGCTGGCTAGTCGGGTTGGTATAGGGTTGGTTTCAAGTTTTCCTTCTCTTTGCATCGATGTTGTCTTGCGTAGTTTATCCCTTAGTCGCCTTTTACGACACCCGCGGGATGAATAGGGGTGGTGACTCTCTGTATTCTTAATCCGTCACCACACGGATTAGATATAATACCATATCTATATCAATAATCGATATCTATATCAATGTAGCCGTTATCACAAAAACTAAATGAGTCAGAACTTATACTAACATGTGAGAACTAATATGTCAAAACTTAAAACTATAACAATGTGAACACGTACGAACAAAACGACGACGTGTTTTTAAGTGTGCGGTGTGGAGCATTCGGTCACCGCACACAACTAGTCGCTATTTAGCTTCTAAAAAGCGACTAGTTGCCGATCGTCGATGCTAAAAGTAGCTAGTGTGCTGTGGCCCTAAATGCTAATAATTTACATACTAAGATTAATATAATTTTATAAACAACAAATATTTACAGGAAAATATGTGGTTCGATATTAATGAGAAACATTTGAAAGCTATAACCACTAAAGTGATTATTGTCCAGGATTGCGATGAGGGCTATAAACATGTAGCACCTAATACTAAAAATCTTAGATTCTGCACGGAAGGCGAATCTCCTTTAGATATTCTTGGTCATCTAAAAGATTCCCGACGTGCCAACACAAGCAATACCCAAGTGAGTTTCTTTATTGATTTGTAATGAACCATCTGATGACGGATTGACAATACGGAGTATTATTGTATCGTGTAATGTGTTTGTCACAAGACTTCTCGACTCGTTCGCACTTGCGCGAGATTCGTTTTGTTTCAGTTTGTAAACTACATGTGTTCTTTACATACCAGTGAGGTCCTTATAGCAGCTCGACCATGATGATGGTCTAAACTATTTCCTCATCTCGATAAAATCAAGGAAGATTTAAACTTGGACTATTTGATATCAGGATGGACAAAGAATTGCACAGCTTAACAGCAAAGGCAGATGTCGAATTTCTAAAATTGATGATCGATAACAAACATTCTGCAAGGGAAATCAACCAAGAAGCCATCTTTATTACCCCCAACCATTGCATCCGTATCCGTTACAAAAGTATTCTGTCTTTCTTGATACTGGGGCTCGGATAACTTCAAGTATTTGGTCTAAATTCCATTATAACTAGAGTCCCTAACCATTAGGAATGTTTCATGGTCTGGAAGAATTCGGATTTATTACATTTTCTCGGCGAATCGCTGTCCGGGATGAAGTGACTTTCCCCTCAATTCTGGGATGGTAAATCGATTTTATATTTTTAAAATCGTGCCTACCGCAGTAATTAATCTACTACCAGAGATCCACAACGATCCATCCATCAGGTTGTGTTTCACTTAAAGACCCAAAGTAAGTGTTTGGACATTGATGTAATATTTATGTGAAATGTAGTGGTGGAGTAGGGGTTTGTCTAAGGAGCATATTCATGTACACACTTAATTATTCCTATAGATTAATGCCTTGATAATATTAAGATAATAATAGTCATTATGACTAGTAACAATACAAATGAAAATACCCCAAAACAGTGTTGCCAAATTATATATGAAAATAAAACATTATGTAAAAAATTAAAAAATTATAACATAGAAAACTGCAATAAGAGTTTGTAATAAGAAGTAATGTATTATTTTCAGAGCGAACCCATTTATGCCTTAGACGTGCCTGGTTTATCCGGAAATAAAACTATCGTGTTAAAGAAAAGATTACTTAAATCTGTTAGACGACAAGGACCTTGTCAGGTGAGAAAGAAATTATTTTTGTGAATGTTAACTTTAAATGGGGCAACGAAATGTTAGACAATGTGTTTCATTTATGACCGGACGCTGACTGACCTCAACTTTGGGTGTGACATGCTTTTGGATGGTTTAAAGCAAAGGAACATTTAGGCTAAGAAATCGAGGGAAGAAATAAAGTAATAAATGAAATTTTATAATATTCATGCAAATTTACACATACATTAATTTAATATTATATAAAATCCTTCATAAGTTCAAGGATCACTCAAAGTATCGTGTCTATGGAGGAACGGGTATCATATTGCAGGGAGGATCCTCCGACCAGGCGAGGTGATCATACCTGGTGGGCCACTGCCCAACAGTTGATGTTGGGATGTTGTATATATGCTAATCGTCACGAAAATGTCTCTTTCGCGATTTAGGATTAGTAGTTACTCCGTATAGTTCATTCCGTGTTTTCTTCGTAGTTCAATGTTTCTTCAGTAGATCGCGCTGTTGTATTTGTATGTTTCTGGTGACCTGTAACACAGGTTTCTACCTATCACAGGCACCAGCCTCTCACAAATGTGGTATTTGAATGGCATGTATTGGACCCTAAATATACCTATTGTAAGAACCATATTTTGTAAAGAGGAAATAAACTTTTTTATTATTGTATATTATTCGCTTGCGCTGTATGTGGAAGTCGCCACATCTCAAGTGTGCAGTAGCGTTGAACGTTGCAGCAATGGGATCATTTTACAAAAGTTGTTTTTTTTTTTAAATTGAAATTCAGAGTTAGAAGCAGCAATAATGACGACTCCATTATTGCTGCTTCTAACTCCAGGCAAGAAAAGATTTTTTTCTAGTGACCTAATAAGAAATACAAACACGAATTTTAATTGAAAATAAAGAAAGGAAAACTGGAGAGTATGTGAAGTAATATTAGGGGTTAAAGTATGAAATGAACTCTTCTACATTTTCAAATACATATTATTTATAAATGAGATACATCCAAGCACCAGTGTTGTAGTCCTTCACTCAGACCTCGCATGTGTGCTGCAAAGTTCGTCGGTTGACATCTAGGCATCTAGATAGCATAGTGAGATGTATGACACGTGAAATAGACGTGACGATAAAAACTTATCAGCAAAAATAACGATAAACTGAAATGGATTGCTGTGATGTATATTGTTTATTTATTTGTTTCGTTTTGGTAAACCAACAGCTACGAAAAGAGAATATCTTGATATACAGCATCAAGTCACAGAAGTTTATTTAAGATGTAATTGTAATGAACATGTCTATAGATGACGTATAAATTAGTAAATCATATTTATAGTGTTGGAAAAGTGTAAACATTCTAAACAAATGATTTTGATAAAAATAATTAATAATTTAATTATTTCCATTATGATCCCGGATCCTTTAAGAGGAGTGTGAAAAGCATCTTTAAAAAATTGCCATACTTTCTGAATTGCATGCAGTATGGTGGCCCCTACTCCTGGATTATACTTATGCTTACCATCAGGCAGAGGGTAGTCACTTCGGCTGGTATTAAATAATAAAAAAAAAACAAGCGAGGGGAGATCGATTCAAATTAATTTATTATCATTAGGATTTCCTTTTTCAGAATGATCACGGAGGACCTATCGCGACCTGGGAGAATGGTAAAGAAGTAGTGGTTGGAGTTATCACAGGATATCTGGTGAACAAGGATATGGAATGTGTCAGCCCCTACATTTACTCATGGTTGTCTAATTACAAAGGCCATATTGAAACTGTTCTTAAAAGATTTGGTTTGATTGAGACCTAATTTCTTTTTATCAAAATTATTTGTTTTATTAGTTCCTCAGATTTTTTATTGTGTCAATCTTCATATCTTCTTTATACGAATACTACAACAATCAATTTCAATTTAAGTTATTGCATTCCACAACGTAAATACAGCAACTTAAAGATGGGTAACAATTAAGAACCTTGTCGGGCACATCCAGAGTTAGGAGAGAGGTGGAGCCTTTTTGTTTTAAAAATTATAAACTAAGTTTCCTTTCCTTTAAACCGAAGTAGTACTTTCTTGCTAGAAAGTCCTTCAATCTGCCTATAAAGGTGGCTTAGTTTAAAGTTCAATGGACATGATCAATGGACCAGAGGAGTTACCGACCAAACCGAATTGGCAAGGTTTAGTTAATCCTTGTGTTTGGGGTAGCATTCCGGATAATTACGGACAAACTTACATGTCTTGAATATATAAATGCATGGTAGAGTTAGAATTCTTAGTGTCCGGAAGTATGGCCTACATGTGTCTACATTTTCTATGGATAATTCCGTGGTTGCTTTACAACATCAACTTGATATGCATGTAATACCTATTGATTTCACTTATTTATTATTATTATCAAATATTTATTTAGCCTTTATTCCCAAGTTTATTTGGCGTCGGCTACTAATTCACCCGGTTTTACCTGAATTTTAGTTTTTCCACGGAGTGACTGGCATCGGACCTCCGCAACCCTAAGGGAAAACTGAAATTCGGAGGTTGAATTAGTTTTCAATACTTTTGAGGGCACTGTCTTTCCAGTAATGATGGCCATTGATGCTCATGACAACCACGATCAACCAAAATCGCACAGTGCGTTCATTAGCAGTCCCCTCCCCATACGCAACATTGATATTGTGAGTTCCAAGAAAGTATTTATAAAGATATGATATAAAAGAATAGAAAGTATTTATAAAGATATGATATAAAAGAATAGAAAGTATTTATAGAGATAATAGACAGAGTCCTATAAAAGATACATTTTGTACTTTAGAGTTATCTTTACTTATTCATCAATGTTCATTCATAGCAATACATATAATAAACTGACATGAGATGACTGCATTGTATTGTACCGAGTTTACACCATTTTCTTATAACTTTATCCTAAAAACAGAGCTCACTTGTATTTTTATTCCATTATTTAATTAATTACTGAGTGGCGACCGCGTCTTGGCAAACGTAGCGTAGGTCGTCCGCAGGTCAGTTAGAGTGATGATTTGCGCAAGACGGCTGGCAGGAGCTGGATGCGAGTAGCCGAGGATCGAACTAAATGGCGTGCAATTGGAGAGGCCAATGTCCAGCAGTGGACTGCGATAGGTTGATGATGATGATGGGATGTAAATCATCAATATGGACGTACATGGATAATCGAAATATTATATTATATCTGTCACAGTATATCAATATCTTTACAAGTTATATTAATGAATGAAATCAAAAAAAATACGAAATGTTAATTAATTATTTTAAAGAAAAATTTTCAAGCAAAATCAAATATGTAGTAAGAAAGTCAGTTATAATACAGAATAAAATGTAGTTTGATGACAAAGTTACAACTTGTTTAAAATAAATATAACGGCACTGTTTTAATTTATATCATTTATGTATAGAATTTATGTATGAACTACGCAAGACAACATCAATGCAAAGAGAAGGAAAACTTGAAATCAACTCTATACCAAACCGTCTGGCCAGCGTGGTATACTTCCTTTTCAAGGAGAGTCCTATGTCCAGCAGTGGACTGTTAAAGGCAGTTGATGACGATGATGATGTATAGACTCAACAGGACAATCTTATTAATCATCGTAAATATAATCAACTGTAATTCAAAATTTTAATTGTTAACAACTAGCTTTATTAATCACTAGCTAAAGCAATATGAAACTGTCGAAAGTTTCGAAAAACCAGTTTACTGCATTTCTTTAGGTAACAAAACGATAGTGTGATCTAGTAACATGACGCAGCGTCATCTATCAAACGGCAGTGAAATCAATTTGACTTAGACAATTACTACCAAGGAAAAAAATCTATTTTTCTAATGCAAAATCTTTATTTCGTAAAAATAATACTAATTATTGTAAATATTATTGTTTATAAACGTTTCACAACTAGTCAAAATAAATTTTAACTCACACAATATACCATAGTTAAAAGAACTTTGTTTAACTACAAAAAGTGGCTGACTACGACTACTTGTATCATTTAATAACATTAAAATGGTTCAACCTTATGAGGAGAAACCGTATACATACCTATACTAACAAACACACTTTTTAAACTTAAAGTTCTATGAATATCCAATAAATTTTAATTGTGTATAAAAACAAATTTTAAATATCATAACTAAGTGTAGCTTAAGGATAACGACGAATTTTATAATATACAACTAAACAGTGTTAGGTGATGAAGATACGATAAACTGCAGAGTGACCAGTACAGAAAATTTTAATACTTAACATTCAATTACAAACTTTCGAATTGTTTAATTAAAAATTGTTTAGTTAAACCTATCAGAATTGTTTAATTCTATTAATAATGTTAATGATAACCTTTAAAACTAAGTTTATTTACAAAAAAGTCTTTACTGTCTTGAATATTATGGAAAAAGTTCACGTTAAAAAGAAAGTTTAAGTTTTCATGAATATTTACATACTTAGGAAAGGCTGCTGTTTATAGAGAGGGTTTACATTTTTGAGTTTTTTTATTACAAAATATTATTTATTTTAAACAAATTACATATAATCGAGGTCACTTTATTTTAAGTTTGCGTAATGAAATAAATTCTTACTTAAACGTAACATTCCAAATATTTTAACCATGTTGTTAACACCAATATCGTTGATTATAATTATTATTTTAGTACGCCCCACTTGATATAATCGTCCACCACTTCGTTCAATAATTGGGTGCATCGGTCGCTCGTGTTCTTTACACAGAATGAACTCATGTCTAAGTCTTCGTTTAACTTGGGAGCATCTTCTGCCGATACCGTCAAAATGGGTAAAGTAAAACATGCGATTTTCAAGCCCACCGGAAGTTTCTGTAATATATTTATGCATTTATTAAAACAATGACAAATAATTATCGACCAATCGAGATTGCATGAAGCAGCACAAATGATGGCCCAATGATGCAGAAACATCTCATTAAGCCGCCATAGTATGGGCACGCTGTATTCTCTGTACTCACAATATGAATGGATACCTAAAGTCTTGAATTCTATACATGCTTTCATTCAGATAGAAGTTCATTTAAAAAAAAAAAACGTTATTCAAGCTTGCCTTGGGGAGAAAGCTGGTAGTTGCGTGACGTGAGCGTTACGAATAGTGTGATCGGTTGAGGCGAACGGATTTTGAGAGATAGTTACGTTTCATGTTACTACAGGAGCAAGAGAGAGCACAGTTTCTTTCTCTCTCCCTCTCATGGCCAGGTTGCATTTCGTATCTCTAAGACACGGTGCAGGTTTTTTCGGTCGTGTGGTCTAAAGTGCACCCGTATTTTTTAACAATTATCTAAATTAAATATACAGAAATGTATAATATCGACATGTTTGTTTGGTGTATACGTACTTGAATAAATAAAAAATACTTTGCTTCCCACATTTAATTAGGGATATTTTTTCGCTTGTCAGTATTTTATGAAGCATTGTCAAAATATAATTTACAAGACATTTGGACTATTGCTTTACACGGTTACTTATTAGAAATAGTTGAGTTTATTTAAAGTGGGACTAAGTTTTCTTACAAGCAAAGAATTTTGATTTAAGAGTATAGTAATATAATGATCATGATACTAAATATAAAACAAAGTAAGAAGAAGTGAGATCTTTCAGTGCAGGAGTAAGAATTTCACAACTTATTTTGACTATGATTAAGCTCTTATATTTACCTCTTGCAGCTCCTTGTCAAATTCAGCCCTGGAGTACACTGTTTCAGGATTCAGATTAAACCTCTTCAAGGCCTCTTGTAGTTCTGTATAGTACAGATCAAGTAGTTTTTCATAGTACTGCGCTCGGAATTGGCCATCAGATCCAGTGAAGATAAAATAGAGTAGATCTATTATTGGACTGGAACCTTGCATGGTTTGAAGATCCAGGACTTTGATTTCTACCTTTCCATTCTGAAAGTAAATAAATAAGAATCTTGTAATACATCATGTATATGAATCACACGTAAGAAATTTATGTGGCAGGTGATTAATTATATTAAAACACGTTGAATAGTAAATGGAAATATAGTACAAAATTTTTGAAAACGTTCAAGTTTATCAAGTTTCACCTAGGCGACATCAGTATAGTTTAGTATAGGAAGAAGGAGGGATTGTGCAGGACAGTTTTAGTGACTGCTAGAAAAAAAGTTGGGGTCTTCGTAAGAATCCTGACGATGCAAACAAACCTTAGCTGACCTCTCGCAATTTGGGGCGACAGGTTACAGTATTAATAATTTAAATTCAAGTGGAAGGTATACCGACAAGGAAAATGACGAAGACGCAAATAAAAACATGACGCCTTTGATGGCATAATATTTTAAAATCGTACTTATCATTTGATAAAACAGAATAAAGCTTATCTGCCAAACTTTAGCGTATCGTTATATGGCGTTATATGACTCTTGGGAATAAAACGATTATCGTATAAACTTGTCACAGTGGTATTGACATAAAAATAAATTTTATATTACGTGATACTTAAATGATTAATGATATTATGTAGATCAGCCGATAACGTTTGCCAGTTTTAGTCACAGATATGTGACTGGATTCGGTACTCACAAAGGATGGTAGCACTGGCACTTGGATTTTACCACAGAATACTTAATGGTACCAGTACATTTTACTTATGTTTTCCATTAGGCAGAGTAGAGTCACTTTGGTAGGCTCCAATTTAAAAAGAAATCCAAAGAGGAGTTTCGATAATACATGAACATTTCTAAAATATTTAAACTTTTATTGATATTATTTTTTACATTCTATAACGGTAACTAAAATCAATTATAAGAAAACTTACGTCCTGAACCCTGTGCATCAAATTACTGGGCCTGTAATCACCGTGCACCAATACTGGTCTTTCAAAATGTTGAAAAGACTTTATTAATTCTGTTAAGGTATACTTTTCGCAAAATCTTTTCAACATTTCTCTTTTCTCGTCATGAACCAATTCGAGGGCTTTTGCCGTCATTGCTATGTCAGCCCCAACCAGGTGCCCATTTTCCAAATTAAACTCAACTTTAAGATCACGACAATCTTTATCGAAATCTTCGGGATAATTTTCTTTGTACGCAAATGATAATGCGTGTAGTTTCACCAATTCTCTTATTGCAGAAACTGCGTATTCCCAACTAATTGAGTTAAATCTATTAAAAGATTGATAGTCTTTCTTAACCAAGTCCTCTAGAATAATGGTTTCTTCATATTCTGTTTGGCTACCTCCGTAGTACTTGCTTAGTGTCAATCTATGTTCTTGTGGTATATTGTATTCATTTTCCAAGCCTTCATAGATTTGTATTAGTTTTGTATAAACAAAATTTTCTGTGGTATACAGTTTTGGGTTTTCTTTTCTCATCTGTTCTCCGAAGGCCGCAACTTTTGCAAACAAGTGATCTCTTTTAGATCCTTCTTCGATCGTAATGTTATATATTAATGAAGTGTAGTTCGCACCGCCACTAGAAGTTGGATCAATATGAATCTTATAATTGACATAGCCCAGATCTGCCGCTATTTGCGGTAGAATTTTATTTAGTATCGATTCTGCTTTCTCCATTTGATCGTTTGTTTAGATTTCTTTAAATATTTTGTTATTTTTAGTAGTTCGTGGATAACGTTTATCACTTCTAAACTTCAACACTGTAATGTAGGATATCTCTATACTAATTATGATAAAACAAAAGATGTATTTATTCTTACAAAACTGTGCTTATCGATATTATGTATGTGAGTAGTTACAGATAATGGTATCATTTCGTGTACGAAGTCGATAGTGGCTGATAGTAGTTTATATAATGAATGATTATATAAAAGTATATCAGTAATTTTGGATACTGATAGCATGAAATTATTCTATAAAGTACCACCATTGTAAAATGTAGATTTAAATTCCATTTTTATTAAAAGTTCTTATAAAATATAAATTTATAGATTTCATAATGGGGTCAACTCACATCTACACACATACAAAATTGACTAAACCATAGTTACCATTTCCTTTGATGGAGATACCATAGACATCAGTAATCTCACTTTAATACTAAACAATCATCATAGGGAACCCTATAATGACGAGAAGAATTGATCGTGATGGTATTATTGACATCGTTTTTAACGGTGTGATGGTTTGACTGCCTCGTTGGTCTAGTGGTTAGCGTATGCGGCTGCTGATCAAGAGGTCTCGTGTTCGATTCCCGGGTCGGACCAAATATTATTTGTGTGATTCACAAATATTTGTTTTGGTGTCTGGGTGTTTTCTATGTATAATATGTATGTATTTACAAAAAAAAGTATGTTTATGTATTTAAATCAGTTGTCTAGTAGCCTTATCATAAGCTCTGCTTAGCTTGGGACTAGATGATGTTGTGTGTCAGATGTCCAAAATATTTATTTATTTATTTATTATTAATTATTATTTATGGTCTAGTGTTACTCATCAATAAAGTGCTGTAAAAATTTATAAGGTGGCACTAATTCTGCCGTTTAATAAAAGAAAACATCCATAAAAATACATAAAAATTTAAGTTTCTTTTTACTTAATACATATAAAAGTTTACATGGTACTTACATTAAAAAAGAAATATTTAAAAATTTTGTCTAATTGTTCTGGCTAATTACTAGAACGGTGGAACCGATTCTGACGAGACTTTCACTGGAAGATGGCTGATAATACAAGGAGTAACTTAAGCTACTTTTTAGATCACATTCACTTTAAAACGTTACCTTACGATTTACAAAATAAACAGGGGCAACATCGCGTGATTCAACTAGCACATAAATGTACATATACAAAAATACAGATACACATTTAGATAATTATATTATTACACATAAACACTATGCCGGAAATATTCTATTAAACGAAATAATGATAACCATACACACACACGACCGTCAGAGGTATTAGACAGAGCCCATACTAGAGCAAACAGAATGCTGTTAAATCTATTTGTATATTTTTATTTACATACATAATGATAGATTAATAACATACACACATAAAAAAATTAAACAGGTACAAAGTTCATTTAATACAATTTTGTACAACACAACTAGCCAGGCAAGCCTTATATTTTTTGCCTTCTCGCTGTTTTACAAAAAATATATATAAAAAATCAGCCAAGTACGATTCAGGCCACGTATAGAATAGGGTTCCGTAGTTACCCATAACGGTAAATGAATTTAATATCGTGTCCAATAGGTAATTGTTGTGTTTACTTATTATTTCGTTATTTTTGCAAAAAGTTTTCCAAGTAGCCGCATTTTACAAGTTAGGCCTTTACAACTCCTGAACCAAGAAACTGTTTTCAGACTTTTACACATAGTTTTTGTTGTATTATTAATTATTTTTTTAGTAAAATTATTTAAAAAGTAACGATATCTTCTATAAACAAGCATAAACTCGGAGTCCACCCACACGAGCGGTTACAAAAACTAAAATTATCTAAAGCCATTATAGTTTTCCATATAAGTTCATCACATGGACAACCATCATGTTTCATTTTATTTTTTAATCCAGCCGTTTAGATTTTAGAGGGAGGACACTCTGTTTTAACAAAAAAGTACCTACGCTTTAAAGCTGAATAACTAGTAAAAATAAGTAGTAGATACCTAAATGAAAAATCTTTCTGTTCTTTTTAGCAATAACTGTTTGTTTGGAAGCTAAGTAGAGGATGGATTAATATGAAAAAACTATAAGAGTTCCGAGACATGAAGTACGGAACCCAAAATCTAATCTAATGTTATTTATACTGAAGTACAAAAAATGACAATAACACGTATCGCTCAAAAACATTTTGTGTGAATTGCCACAAAACCTGTTTGGTCACAATTTATTTGTAAGTAAAATTTAATAATATTGATATATCTATTACATAGGTGTGTGTATCGAACCAACTTTAGTGTATTTTGAATTAAACGGGTTACAATCATATCACACTCGAACACGTAGTACCTAATAGGCTTGTCAAACAATAATAGAACTATTTCGACAGTCTGACGGCGACGCGAACGAGCGCGAGCGCTTGTACTTCGTATCGCTCCCTAAAACAGTTTTTGTGTCAAAACATCCTCTTGTTATTAAATTATTGAATTGAAGTATAACACACAAAGCGTAAATATGACCAAATCAGAAGAAATTTTAAATACACTTTTAATGCAAATTACAAAAGAGCAAAACTTTGTTACCTACAATTTGAAAATCAAACATGCTTCGAGTGGAGGTGCAAATTTTTCTTCAACCTTGTTTAATGTAACGATTACGGAGGGCGAAAAAGTTGTTCATATGTTTGCTAAAGTCGCTGCGGCCGGGGAACAATTACGTTTACAAGCACCAAAGGTTTATGAAACTGAAATATTTGCTTACACGAAACTAGCCGAAGTTTACAAAAGATTGGAAGAAGAGCACCAAGTTTCTGAAGAACACAAGTTGAAATTTGCTAAATTCTACGGTTGTAACCCTGTAGTGTATAAGGAAACTTTGGTTCTTGAAAACCTTGTTGAAA
The DNA here is from genome assembly GCA_932526445.1 of Phragmatobia fuliginosa. Lineage (NCBI taxonomy): Eukaryota > Metazoa > Arthropoda > Insecta > Lepidoptera > Erebidae > Phragmatobia > Phragmatobia fuliginosa. The sequence goes on along the minus strand of OW052072.1, from coordinate 19,584,953 downwards.
CTGGTTACGCGGCTTTTGATAGATTTAAATGTTTTGACCTCAAATACGCAACTCGTGCGCTAACGGAGTTAGCAAAACTGCACGCGTTGTCACTTGCATACGGTGTATACCACCCAAAGGAATACAATGAAGTTATCGATTATGTAAACAAAGGACACTGGGTAGCTCATGCTGGTTCAGCTCTGGTAGGTTACCTGGAGACTGTTTTTACTACAGCACTTAAGAGTGCTAAAGAAGAAACTAAAGACAAGCTACATAGATTCCTTGAAACCTTTGACAAGGCTGCGTATAGTGATTTTTACAAGACTTCGGGACCCCCTGTATTGTGTCACGGAGATTTTAGACCAAGTAATTTGATGCACAAAATTTTGGACGTAAGTTAGCCAATAATTTAATTACATTCTAGTTAAGATAAAATAAGTATGTATTCCATTTATTCTCACTAAAACCGTGATAACCTGAATTAAGGTAGCCTGCGGTATGGCGGTGCACTGTGGATGCCCTATGCCCCATCCAGGTGACATAGAACCTAAAGTCAAGTAACTCAATACTTTGATAATGAACTTTGAAGGTAAAATCAACACTTTGTTAACACAGTGACGACATCGAACACTGATATGTGGATGAAACCACTACTTATTTTGACTGTTGTGCACCGACAGATAAATAAATAAAATAAATAAATAAATAAATATTTGGACAACTTACACACAACATCATTTAGTCCCAAAGTAAGCAGAGCTTGTGTTATGGGTACTAAACAACTGATATAAATACATAAACATACTTTTTTTTTGTAAATACATACATATTATACATAGAAAAACACCCAGACTCCGAAACAAATATTTGTGGATCACACAAATATTTGGTCTGACCCGGGAATCGAACCCGAGACCTCTTGAGGTCATCATAGATGGTTAGAAAATTTGTCTAGAGTTTTTTTTGCGTCTAAACCACCGTGTATATAGTTTTTTTTAAAACATTGAGAGATTGATAGGACGATTTTATCTTTATGTATCCATTTCTGAGTTATTCAACTTCAAGGTATATTTTTTGTTAAAACAGGGCATCCCACCTCTCTAAAAGCTAAACGGCTGGCTCGAAATATTTGAAAACAACCATAATTGTTAAAGCGCCTGCACAAATTGCACAGCAGTAATACGCACTAAGCGGAATTAGCAATACGATTGAGTATTTAAAGTACATTGTATGGGCCATCCTCTTTACCTTGTTTATTTTTATGGTTAAACCTACCAAAGTGACTCTACTCTGCCTGATGGAAAGCATGAATAGAATCCAGGAGTAAGGGTCATCATCCTCATCGTGAGGGTAGGCAATGCAGCACGGTGATCCATACCATGGCGGCCTCGTCAGTTGTTGCTGCATCATTCTCCTGGCGTCCGGAGGCAAAGAGAATGAAGCAGGAATTTTAGGCTATGGCCGTCTTTCGTTTCTTATGATCTCGAAAATGTTTGAATACCATAGAGGTGGGTCTGAATATCTTGTTTATGAAAATAAGTCAACTCATGATGCGCTTTTTACCCGCGCCTGACGCGGTGTAGGAACATTTGTTTTATTTTAAAACTCACGAGGTCGGAGTTTTGTACCAAATTTGAAGCAGCTGCTGCGGCTGCGGGCATCCTCGACCTGCACCGCTCGACACCTATACCACATACAAATGCATACACCACACCATATAATTATAGCAGTAGTTAAAATTTGCTAACGAGTTTGTTGAACAAGTAAGTTTTGTAACCTTGAAGACCACACAACTTTTTATGGTCAACGATTAGTTACGTAAATATTTGTGTTGTGGTTTGTAATGAATGCGGAGGATTTGGACTTTTGAACGAGTGTTTGGGTAGATTCAAACAACGGATTGTTGTGGGGTTTTGTATTTAGCATTTGGTTTAATAGGTTAATTGGACCAACAGTGTATATTGCTGTTCAAAGTCAAACTTTGGTATATTTTTTGTAATTGATTCTATGTATGATTACTCTCCCTATAGTTTAGTGTTCTGGTAAATATGTTTATTATGAAATACATTTTAAGAAAAAGCTATTGCTATTTAGATTTGGATTATGACCCAAGCTATTTACCGTAGAGAAGCGAGCGAGTTCAAAATCAAAGGTAGATAAAAAGTATTTAAATGAAAAATGTTTAGATTAGTCTTGTCTGCTTCAAATTTATGAATGAACTCGTTTTTGGTGAGAGTCGCCAAAGTTTGGAACGACCTGCCTGGGTCTATTTTTTCTGATGAGTTGAACTCTGGAACCTTTAAGAGTAGAGTGAACAGGTTTCTTTTGGATGGGCGTGTACCATCTTCGTCTTCATCTACACTTTCCATCAGGTGAGATGGAAGACAAACGCCTATTCCATTACAACAATAAAAAAAAATAAAAACAAAAATGAATGGAACGCAAGCTACTTTGAAAAAAAGAAGTTTAAGTTAAACGTTTGTCGTCAAGCTTCCACATACTAAATAGTATTTAGTACTATTTAGAAGTGATAGCGAAGTTCTGAGGAGAGAGAGAGGAGGAGTTCTATGGTCTATGTGTTTAGGGCTCCAATTTTCCGTACTTAATGACTGCCAGAGATATAAGTATGGCAACAGAACCAGACGGTTCCGCGTGTTCTCCGAACATGAAGGAATTTTATTTGTTATTGATAGTCAACCATCCAATTATTAATCTGGGTGGGATTGCTTGGCTTAGATTTTTCTTTTTCGAACTACAAACGAAAAAGGGAGTATTGATCTAACGTTAATCAAGATTGTGTTATTATTTTCAGGACGGCACCATGGACATCAAAATAGTGGATATGCAGACACTTCACGGAGGCAGTCCTGTTTTAGATTTACTGTTTTTCATCTTCACGGGGTCTGATGAACAGTTACGGGAGCAACATTATCAGAAATTGCTAGATCACTACTACACCCAGCTATATGTATCCATGAAGAGATTGGATCTAGATCCGGACAAGGTGTATTCTAAAGAAAATTTCCAGTCTGAATTAAAAGAGGTTAGATTTTTTATAAATGTGTCGGAGCGATCTCACAGCGTTCTTAGCTGTGGCTATCTATCATGAGTGGTACAACGGCAGAAATAGTAGACATACCCAAGATCTTGAACAATCACATATTAATATAGACAAATGAACATCAAACAACACATCCCTATTTCCGGCAGCTAAAAGATTAAAAAGGTTACGATACCTTCTATTTTCCGACGTTTCGAACGGGCTATATCGCTCGTGGTATCGCGAATAAGTCTCGTTTACAGTAAAAACATGAGTATGTATAAAAGTCGCGAAAGTCTAAAAACAGCTAAAGATTAAGTTATTAAGATAGTATATTCATCACTAGCTTTCGCCCGCGGCTCCGCCGGCGTGTATGTCGGTTATCGCGGTAAAAAGTAGCCTATGTCCTTTCCCAAGTTCAGTTCTATTTTCATACCAATGTCATCGAAATCGGTTCAGTGGTTTAGGCGTGAAAGCGTAACAGACAGACAGACAGAGTTACTTTCGCATTTATAATATTAGTAGAGATAAATTTCATTCTTTTTAAATTGTTAAAATTAACAATTTCAAACATGAAAACACACATTAATGGTGGTTTAGCATTTCGAGTACTATGATGAGTATCCTTATGTTTTTTTTAAATTAATAATTATGCACCGGAGGAGTTGCGCCACTTTTACACAGAGTTTTTGTTGAATAACGGGACTTATTCGAAATAAAATTTCTTTGCTACAGTGACATTGCAGCCGCACCGAATATTTTGTAATTATTTTAAAACCATCCTTTGTTGCTTTTCACTAATGATTGCAAAAGGGATGTGTCTAATATACCGCAATTGTTTCAGAAACTTGAATTCGGGCTGATGATCGCAATAATCACTTTGCCGACCATGTTAGTGAGAGACACTCCTGAAGTGAACGAGGATTTGAACTTTTCCACCTTTGCAGCGGAAGAGTCCAGCGATCTTTATGTTGAAAGACTGAACGGAGTTATTAATGATTACGTTAAATGGGGCATACTCAAATAGTGATAGCAATGAGCTGCAATGATGACACAGAGGTTTAAACGGTCACCTCGGCGTTTTTTTAAGAAATAAAGGAATGATTATGATTCTAAGATTTTTAAGCTATTGTATAGCTTTTATCGCGGGCGTTGAGCACGGCGACCTTATCAAGAAATTCCGTAACGAAAAAACCTAACACCTTAAAAAAGGATAGAGAATATGATTGTAACTGCAGTGCGACAAGGATGTGGCGGCTCCGTGTTCTATAGGCAGATTAGCGCATGCGTGCTGCTGCCACCGGCCGTTATCCGTTGCCTTGACAACACGGTCCTTTTAGATTCTTCTTCTTTTTTTTATTTTGTTTTTTTATTACATAGATAAACTCATATTACTATTATGTTCTCTGTTTAGTTGTCATTGTCCTTCGGTTAATAGGATGATTATAATGATGATGATTATATGATAATTATTATTGTTTAATAATATTGTTAAAATTATGTTGGTAAAAAGACAGTGTATATTGTTTTATAAACTTTAATTAATATAAAAGAAAAAAAAATACTGCATAAATAAAAAATATAAGTTGCTAATATAAGTTGATAAAAATGCTATGCAATAGCTTTACCGCGGCAGTCCCCGAGTGCCACACGACTTTTTTTATTCTTATTATGAGAACTCCCGTATTAGGAAAGTATTTCTGTGTCGCGGGGGACTTTATAAACATATAAGATACAGACACAATGAACATTCAATCTCAGAATAACCATTTATAGAGCAAGAGCCCAGAGCCGCCAGACCTACGTCATTAGTGCAAAGCTGAAATTTTCAGGATTATTAGTACAATGTCTTGTTAAGATGTATGTGTACCCATTATCTTGAAAGCGGGGCCCGTTTCTGAGGTAGCGCGAAGTACAGATGGATAAAAACCTTACTTACCTACGTTAAAGGTGCAAAGCTAGTATTTACATATTTTATCAAGAACTAGCTGACCCCGCGAACTTCGTACCGCCTATTTATCAGTTGATTCAACGTCATTCAATTGTTTTGCCTTCTCGGAACCCCTACATTAAAACTTAAACTTTATGGTATTAAAGTTCAAATTGACTTTTAAGTATTATTACCAATCTTTATATGGAAATATAGAAAAGTGTTGTTTTTAGACTTTTTCGAATAATTTATTTATTTTTTCTCTCCATAAGAACCATCCTCGTACTTCAAGGAATATCATAAAAAAGAATTAGCGAAATCGGTCCAGCCGTTCACGCGTGATGCCGTGACCAAGGGAAATAGGGATTCATTTTTATATATATAGATTAAAACATTAGGAGTTGGTAAGACACATTTAGATTCAGATTCCAAAAAAATTGACATCGATTTGTAAATCAACATTTCTCCTCTTCGTCTAATATTAATCAACCTTACAAATCTTTCAAATCTTCCAACTCCTCAATATCCACCGTTCTGTTTTAATCAATTAACTGATTGTGATGTTCGGAAGTGTATTATGTCCATAACATCCAACGCTGTTGGAAGTGACTGCATAAGTCGTAACATGATCCAACCAGTTCTTGATGAATTATTACCTGCCATATGCCACATCCTAAATTTCTCCCTTTTTTCCAGTACTTTCCCAGACACTTGGAAAGAAGCAATAATTATCCCTCTGCCCAAAAAGAACAACCCTACATCTTTCTCCGAATACCGTCCCATTTCCATATTACCCTTTCTCTCAAAAGTTCTAGAACGTCTTGTACACACCCAACTAAATTCGTTCCTTAATAAACACCAACTCCTAAACCCTCTCCAATCAGGTTTTCGGGCAGGTCATAGTACAGTAAGCGCATTGATCAAAGTTACTGACGACATCAGGTTGGGTATGGAGAATGGAAATCTCACAGTTTTGTCCTTACTAGACTTTAGCAATGCTTTCAATAGTGTAGATTTCCACGTCTTGCTGGGCATACTGCGCTCTGTTAACATATCTCCAACAGTAATTGATTGGTTTCAAAGTTACCTGTTGGGAAGGAGGCAACGTGTGCGCCTGGAGGAATCTTTATCTTCTTGGTGTAAAACGTCTGCTGGAGTCCCACAGGGTGGCGTTTTATCTCCTTTACTTTTCACTTTGTTCATAAATTCTATCTCTAAGTCATTACCTTTATGCAGATGACTTTCAAATTTACACACAAGCACCGCTACATAACTTATTTCAAGCGTTTTCAACGATTAATTTAGATTTGAAGCGCGTGTGTGAATGGAGTAATCAATATGGACTGGTCGTGAATCCCTCTAAGACCCAACTTATTGTAGTGGGCAGTTCCAGGTTAGTATCAAGAATAGACTGGACACAACCACCCAAAATAACTTTTAACGGTACTCCATTACCAATGAGTACCTGTGTCAAAGATCTAGGAATTTATATTGACAATACTTTAACCTGGGGCCCCCAATTGCGAGAGGTCAGTCGAAAATTGTTTGCATCGGCATGATCCTTGCGAAGACTACGCAATTTCCTCCCAATGACTACTAAGATTGCGCTTGCACAATCCCTCCTACTTCCTATACTCGACTATGCTGACGTCAGTTATCTCGATATCACTGAGGAGCAACTGGATAAACTTGAGCGCCTTCAAAATTTTTGTATTAGATTCATATTTGGGTTACGCAAATATGATCCACCCAAAGGAGTTGGTTACAAACAAACAAACATACAGGTGAAGCTAATAAAAAGCGTGTAAAAATCATTTAATATTTTACAATTATATTCTTGAAATAATACCAAAGATGATATACCTCAGCTTCCTAATTACTACAAATATTTAAAGGTGTCTGGGGGGATGATTGGCCCTTCGGATTGGTCTGGCCGCATACAAAGGGTCTTAAAATAGTACCTACCTTAGATAATATGTATAAAATTTAGGTTTGCTACTATAACGTAGTCTACCTAATTTGCACCTTTAACGTAGGTAAGTAAGGTTTTTATCCATCTGTACTTCGCGCTACCTCAGAAACGGCCCCGCTTTCAAGCTAATGGGTACACATACATCTTAACAAGACATTGTACTAATAATCCTGAAAATTTCAGCTTTGCACTAATGACGTAGGTCTGGCGGCTCTGGACAAAGAAAAAACATTAAAAACATTTACCTTTAGTCCACTTATTTTACTTAGTCACTTTAGTCACTTTAGATTCTGCAACACGCTATTGCGGAAGCTTAAGATCGAATATGAGAAATCAGAGTTCCTGAAAAGAAAGAACGATCCTAAAGCTACCTGGGATTTTATAAATTAAATAACCCATACAAAACAAGCACCGTTTCCACCAACGGAACTCCTAAAATGTATATCGATGAACATAGTTCGATCAATGCGGTTATCAATTAATTTAGAAGTATTGGTAGCAAATTGGCTTCTGGATCAAAAAAATCAAAATCAAAGCATTTATTTCAAGTAGGCCAGTTACAGGCACTTTTGAATTGTCGAAACAAAAATGTAGCTACAGTCCCAGTCACAAGACATAAAAACTGTGAAAGTACTGTAGTTGCCCATTCCCTAGCGTAGATCTCTATGGAGAAGAACGGGCAAGAAACTCCATGGACACTCTTTTAAATCAAAATGTTTTTTACAAAATCTTGGTTACATCATTCATGGAATTCAAAGAACTAATGTTAATGTACACTGTACAGCTCAAAAATAATTTATTGAAATCACCCTGTCACTCTACGGCTGTTCTGGAACTGGATAATCGGAAGGTTGAACAAATTATAAAAAAATTGAAGACATAGTTTTAAGAAATTCAGCAGTCAGGATTGATGGTATCTCAGCCAATATTTTAAAAATCACACGCAATACTCTTGTCCCTTATAATACTCACATTTGTAATATTTCACTATCTACTGGAGTTTTTCCGGATGCCTTTAAAATGGCCTTGATCCATCCGATCTTCAAGGGTGGAGAGAGGAACAGTATCACTAACTATAGACCTTTCGGTTTTAACAGCTATGTCCAAAATTCTTGAAAAACTTCTAAATGCTCAATTGCTGGCTTCAGTTCAAGTGATCAGAAAATAATATTAATATGGGCTGTAAATATTTACATTCCATATTAATATTGTTTTGTTGTCATATGGCTATTGTTTATCCTTCTAAGGAGAGGCCTATGTCCAGCAGTCGACTGTTAAAGGCTGTTGATGATGATTGATGATGATGATGGCTATTGTATTAAAAATTGTGATAAAACATCAACATGAACGAAACATTACCATGAAGCGCTCTCAGCCAAGTACCCTTAGATACGACGCGATCAGACCTAGATGGGTATAGCAAACTTATGGGTCGATGAGAAGAACAACCACGGTGGACGCAATGAGAGTAATATTTATTATACAGGAACTCAGGCGTATTCATTACTCTAATACCTATTACTTAGTAATGTGTGGCTTACGGTACCGACTAACAGCTTTTATATATTCTAAAACGACATAATCTTGACAGTGTAAAGTCTACATGATCGATAATAGACTCATAACAAACAACAACAAAAAAATAGGTCGAGATCAGGCTTATCTATAGATAAAGTCTATCAATTACTATGCGTCGAAGGAATAATGGATGGCTGTTTGTGGCATGTTAAAGATTAGTTGGAGGCCTTCGGGTGGCTTAAAAACATCCAACGGCAAGATTAGGTAGCCACAACATGTCTTGCCAGGCCCCAACACGCCCTCGGGCAGCTCGGGGACGTATGGCCTTAACCCTCTCCTGATAGTAGACGCGAGCCCAGCAGTGGGACGTTATGAGTTGTTGGTTGAACGACACATGGATAACCGATATAATATATTACATCTGCCACAGTATATAAGAATCTTTACAAGTTATACTGATAAATTAAATCAAAAAATACGAAATATATACTAAATTATTATATAGAAATAATTTTAAACGACATCAAATAGTAAGACAGTCAATTACACCGAAAGAATGTGGTTTAATTAAAAAGTTAAAACTTGTTTAAAAATAACAGCACTTGTATGAATTTACGTTATTTATGTATGGACTCAAAAGGACAATCTTAATATAATCATTGTAGTTAATAATCGACCTTAATTCAAACTTCTAACTTTAAAAACTAGCTTTATTACTCACTGGTTAAAACAATACGTAATAGTCGAAAGCTTATTAAATAAAATAGTTCATTAATAAATCCTGGGTATAAAGTTTAATTTAAATCAGTGCAATGTGTTTTGTGGTTAACGCGAAAAAGTGTCTTCTATCGACATATCGACGGAGGAAAAGACGCGTCGGAGGACTTTATTTTATAATATACTAGCTGCGCCCCGCGGTGTTGCCCGCGTATATCATTATGGTTGTTATGCAAGTGTGATAAGCATGGAAACCTGTGAAGTTTTGACAGGAGAAAAACAGTGATACATTTTGACATCTACGATTTAATATATTTTTATAATCACCTAGCTTTCGCAGGTTTTTTTCGATTATTGCAGTAAAAAGTACCCTTTGTGTTATTCTGATATATAACCTATATTACTGTAGAGTTTCATCCAAATCCGTTCAGTAGTTTTTGCGTGAAAGAGCAACAAACACATATACACATACTCACTAACTTTCACGTTTATAATATTAGTAGGATATGTAGTTAAAACTAAACAGTGTTATGTAACGGAGATATGATAAACTACAGAGTAATTATTTATCCCATTTGAATGTAACGGTGACTAGAGCAAAAAATTAAATACTGAACATTCCATTATAAACTTTCTTCCTTTATTAAGCTTATTTACAGAAAAACTCTTCAAACTGTCTTGAAAATTATGGAAAGATTTAGTTCACAGTTTAGTTTGTAAAATTAAATATCGCATACATATCCTATCTCAACATTCCTGGAAACTCTGATTTTACTACAACTCAACCTCGAAAAGGTCACTCTATGCTAAATTTAAAAGAAAATGTTGGTTCTAGCTAAGCTCACATCAGTCTACCCGTGACCACGAGCGGTATAACCCGTTCGAAACGTCGGAAAATAGAAGGTATCGTAACCTTTATAATATTATCGCGAATAAGTCCCGTTTACAGTAAAAACATGAGAAATTTTGGTTTTTTATGAACATTTACATCTTGAGCCTGCTTGAGTTGCTGCCTATTAAAGGGCTTACATCTATGAGTTTTATTCTGCAAAGCTCTTTTACAAATTCTTATTTATTTTTAACATATTAAATTTAATACAGTTCACTTTATTTTAAGTTTGCGTGATGTCATTTTTTAAACGTAACATTCAAAATATTGTTGTTAACACCAATATTGTTGTAATTATAATTATTATTGTAGTATTCCCCACTTGATGTAATCATCCACCACTTCGTTCAATAGTTGGGTGCATCGGTCGCTCGTGTTCTCCACACAGAAGGACGTCATATCCATGTCTTCGTTTAACTTGGGAGCATTTTCTGCCGATACCGTCAAAAAAGGTAAAGTAAAACATGCTATTTTCAAGCCCACCGGTAGTTTCTGTAATATAAATGTATTTTTTAAATCAATGACAAATAATGATCGACCAATCGAGATTGCATTTAACAGCACATGAATATCTTTTTTTTTAAACACAATTCCCGCATTAGGAATATAAACTCCTGTGACTTTACAAAGAATACATGAAACGGACACGAAGAACACCCAAACTGAACAACAAATTGTGAATCACACAGTGTTATACCACGTGGGATTTGAACCCATACACTAGGCGCAGTAGTAAGCGGCGTGGCGACCGCTTAAACCACTAGGCCAACCGTGCAGTTAATATCAAACGATGGCCCAATGATTCAAAAGTATCTCAACAAGCCGTCATTGGATGGGTAACCACGCTGTGTTGTCTGAACTCACAATAAGGATGGATACCTCTAGTTTTAAATTCTACCCATGCTTTCCATCAGGTAGAGTAGAGTTACTTTGGTAGGTTTAAACATTAAAAAAAGAATTTTGAAATGAAACTTCTTTATTCACGCTTGACGCATTTAAAACCTTACTCCTACATTGGGGAGTAAGATAGTAAATGCGTGATGCTAGTGTGGCGACTTCCACATACAGCGCAAGCGAATAACATACAACAGCGCCATCTACCGAGGAAGCATTGAACTACGAAGAAAAACACGTAACGACCTATACGGAGTAACTACTAATCCTGAATCGCGAAAGTGACATTCTCGCGCCGATTAGCATATATACAAAATCCCAACATCAACTGATGGGCAGTGGCCCACCAGGCATGATCACCTCGCCTGGTCGGAGGATCCTCCCTTTGTGATAGAGGAATACGAATCCGTCCCTCCACACTAGCGTTAATAACAGTGTGATCGTTGCGAGTGAGGTGGACGGATGTTGAGAGGGAGTTACTTTCATGTGCTACTATAGGAGCAAGAGAGAGCACAGTTTCTTTCTCTCTCCCTCTCATAGCCAGTTGCATTTCATATTTCTAAGACCTTATTGTCTGTATTATGTATTTACTTAAGGTTAACTTCGGTCGTGTGATCTGAAGCACACGCATATTTTTAAACAATTCTTCTATTTAAATATAAAAAAACTTATAATATCGGTGTGTCTGTTTGGTCACGTATAGAAGTATAATGGACAGGACTTTCAGACTACTGCGGCTTTACGCTGTTACTTATTAGAAAGTAGTTGAGTTTGTTTAAAGGTACTAAGTTTTATTCATCATTATAAATCATCAACAGCCTTTAACAGTCCGCTGCTGGACATAGGCCTCTACTTTGAAAGAAGGTTTTGGCCTACTATACCACGCTGGCCAGACGGGTTGTTAGCTGCTTATTTTGTTCCTTTAGTCGCCTCTTACGACACCCATGGAATGAATAGGGGTGGTGACACTTAGTTTTCTTAATCTGTCACCACAGGGACAAGTTTTCTAAGTTTTCTTACAAGCAATTGATTCAAAAGTATAGTAATAATCATGACACTAAATGTAAAACAAAGTAAGAAGAAGTTAGATCTTTTAGTTGAGAAGTAAGAATTTGAAAGTTTTTTTTACCATAATTAAGCTCTTATATTTACCTCTTGCCACTCCAAATCAAATTCAGCCCTGGAGTAGACTTTTTCAGGATCCAGATCAAACCTCTTCAAGGCCTCTTGTAGTTCTGTGTAGTACAGATCAAGTAGTTTTTCATAGTACTGCGCTCGGAATTGTCCATCAGAGCCAGTGAAGATAAAATAGAGGAGATCTATTATTGGACTGGAACCTTGCATGGTTTGAAAATCCAGGACTTTGATTTCTACCTTTCCATCCTAAAATACATTAGTTTATTTATTTTGAAGACATTTAAATGAGCATCTTCTAACACAACATGTATAGCCGGTTCCAAAAATAACGGGTCAGTCACATAAACCAATAACGGGTCAGTCACATAAACCCGAATATCTCCCGAACTACGTATGCCATCCTAATGAAACGAAGACTGTTCAATTGAGAATTTAATTATACAGATAAAAAATAAAATAAAACTTAGTTACACCCACAATATTAATCTTAAATTAAAAAAAAACTAAAGTAGTCATATTTTTCTTAAGATTACATTTTTTTTATGATTGTTTTTTTGCTGTTTTTCATCACTTTCTTCATTTAATACTTTGTATTGCCTCCACGTGATGAAGCCTCCAGTGATGAAAAACAGCAAAAAAAACAATCATAAAAAAAATGTAATCTTAAGAAAAATATGACTACTTTAGTTTTTTTTTAATTTAAGATTAATATTGTGGGTGTAACTAAGTTTTATTTTATTTTTTATCTGTATAATTAAATTCTCAATTGAACAGTCTTCGTTTCATTAGGATGGCATACGTAGTTCGGGAGATATTCGGGTTTATGTGACTGACCCGTTATTTTTGGAACCGAGTGTATAATTGAGTTTTGCAACGTTCAATCCTCACACAAGGATTTCTTGTTTGGCAGGTGATTATTTCTACTAAAACACGTTAATTAGTCATGTAGGGTAATTTTAGTGAATACTGGGAGAAAAGTGAGTAGTCTTCGTAAGGATCATGCCGATGCAAACACATTTCAACTGACCTCACGGAATTTGGGGTCACTGTTTAAAGTATTATTAGTTTAAATTCAAGTGGAAGGTACCGGCAAGGAAAACAAAGTAGGACTATCTACAAAAACAAATTTGCGACTCGTTATGGCTATATATAGCTTTATATATGGCTCTTGGGAATAAAATAGTTTTTTCAAATAGATGCTGATATAGACTTTTCACAGTAATCTTGACATCAAAATAAATGTACTTACTAGCCGGTAACGTTTGGCAGTTTTCGTCACAAATATGTGACCTACACTTGCTAGGCTCTGTACTTACAGCTACTTAAGCTATCCATCAGGCAGAGTAGAGTAACTTTGGTAGGCTCCAATATAAAAAGATATTCTAAAAAAAATGGTTGAAAACTAAACAAACACGTTTTTAAACTAGAAAGTAGAAAATAATTTTAATTTAAAAAGCGTGGGGCAATGCGATTGAAATATTTTCAGAAAGCACATCGCGCTTTGTTACATTAAAAATATTTTCTACTTTTTAGTATAAAAGCGTGTTTGTTTAGTTTTTCAAAACTATTTTTTTATTTTTAGAAAGACTAAAAATACGAGTTTGTTCAATTTTTTTTTTGTTTTTTTTTTCAAATTAGTGTATTGTCATCGGTCCTCATAAATCTACAAAGTTTGAACAAAATCTGGCCGTTTAAAGTGGTTCACCCAAAGGAGTCGTTTACAAATTTACAAACAAACGTACAGGTAAACCTAATAAAAAGCGTGTAAAAAAAACTTCTGGTAACGATTAGAAATATCACCAATATCACTATTAGTAGGGCCAAATTATTAATGAACTTATTTGTAAAGAAAATATTTTTGAATACTAATTCATAAAAATATAACCAGTGTCGACACTAGATAAATATTTCTACACTAATTAAACTTTCATTGACAATGTTTTTCTTACATTCTATTACAATAACCAAAATACCCAAAATAACCAAAACTTAAAGTAAACTTACGTCCTGAATCCTGTGCATCAAATTACTGGGCCTGTAATCTCCGTGCACCAATACTGGTCTTATAAAATGTTGAAAAGTCTTTATCAATTCTTTTAACGTATACTTATCGCAAAATCTTTTCAACATTTCTCTTTTCTCCTCATGAACCAATGCGAGGGCTTTTGCCGTCATTCCTATGTCAGCCCCAACCAGATGCCCAGTTTCCAAATTGAACTCAACTTTAAGATCACGACAAACTTTATCGAAATCTTCGGGATAATTTTCTTTGTACGCAAATGATAATGCGTGTAGTTTCACCATTTCTCTTATTGCAGAAGCTGCGTATTCCCAACTAATTGAGTTAAATCTATCAAAAGGTTGATAGGCTTTCTTAACCAAGTCCTCTAGAATAATGGTTTCTTCATATTCTGTTTGGCTACCTCCGTAGTACTTGCTTAGTGTCAATCTATGTTCTTGTGGTATATTGTATTCATTTTCCAAGCCTTCATATATTTTTAGTAGTTTTGTATAAACAAACATTTCTGTGGTATACAGTTTTGGGTGTTCTTTTCTCATCTGTTCTCCGTAGGCTGCAACTTTTGCAAACAAGTGATCTCTTTTGGGTCCTTCTTCGATCGTTATGTTGTATATAAATGAAGTGAAATTCGCACCATCACTAGAAGTTGGATCAATATGAATCTTATAATTGACATAGCCCAGATCTGTTGCTATTTGCGGTAGAATTTTATTTAGTATCGATTCTGCTTTCTCCATTTGATCGTTTGTTAACGAAACTGTATAGATTTGTTTAAATATAAATAGTTTGTTATTTTTTGGTAGTTGGTGGAACGCGTTTATCACCTCCAAAGTTCAACACTGTAATGTATGATATCGCTATACTACTTATTTATGATAATACCTAAGATGGATTTATTCTTACAAAACTATTCTTATCGATATTTATGTATGTGAGTAGTAATAGATTATAATGGTATCATAGTGGCTGATAGTAGTTTATGTAATTTCGACACTGATAGCATAAATTTTTTTTAATACTACTATTATAAAACGTATATTTACATTAATTTTTTTATTAAATGTTCTCATAAAAACTAAATTTATAGATTTCATGACTCAAGTTCAGGGTTTTGTTATGGGGACAACTCATATCTACACACATGCAAATTTGACTATACTTTGTCCATTCATTTAATGTCTTTTTGACAGGTCACGCCTATAAATTACCGAAAGAAAGAAAGAAAGAACACGTTTATTAGGCAGACTCACAAAGGGAACGAGAAAAACAATGTACATTTTAACAACACTAAACAACTAACAAACATACTTAATACAGAACAAACAAAAAAATAAATAAAATATAAGAAAAACATAAAGTAAAATAATCTGTGTGAGTATGTGACTAAAAGGCCTCAGCTCAGCTTGTGCTGCGGTCCTGAGAGTGACCACAGCGCTGATTTTCAGCTGAAGCCCAACATGATACGTCACGGACGAGTGCACAGGTTTTGTAATCAGAAGATTTACACAAAAATTAAAAATATACATTAAACACATAAGATTATGAGACTCAGCGCTCAGGGGTTGAATATCGATTCAGCGGTTTGGGCTGTGCGTTGCTCTCTGGATATGTTAGTCAGTCAGTTAGTCAGTCAGTTACCGGTATTTTTTTCGTAAATATTTACTAATGTCGTACTTTATAGACGGGTTGAGAAGGCTTGTGCATAGCGTAAAACAACAAACTATAAAACAGTTCTTGAAATACGATAAATCAATTAAACGATTAAAATAATCTATCAAATCAATATGATCAAAATAATTTGACTTCATGTAAGCATTGTTTCTGTAAATTTAATAAAATAAAAAGGAAATTAAAACAGTATGACTTCAAGATTGATTATTTGCAAGGAATTAAGACGAAATTTTGGAATTTAAGTTC
Organism: Phragmatobia fuliginosa; assembly: GCA_932526445.1. NCBI lineage: Eukaryota > Metazoa > Arthropoda > Insecta > Lepidoptera > Erebidae > Phragmatobia > Phragmatobia fuliginosa. Next base: position 19,568,937 of record OW052072.1, on the reverse strand, counting down.
AAACTTAGGATAAAGAACAATAACTCTGTGCATTAATTAATTTATTTTTGGACCACAGACTTAAAATGTAACTATGCACGCGTTAGTAAAATTTCACTTTGAAAAGCGTGGTTAATAACGTTTAAATCGAGAGTTATGAGAAAATACATTTAAAAAATCCCATAATATTTACTAAACCGACCTTCAAGTGACTGTGTTAGGAAGTTTTCTTTGTTCTGGGCCAATTATATATATATCATAAAGGTTCGAGCACATTATGCCGGGCCGTAGCGTGTCGGGGCGGGCCGCAGCGCAACGCAAAATGCTAACTTAGCACATTAGTGACGGGCCGGGTCGCAGCGCATTGACGGATTTTGAGTACAGTGTACTGCATGCGCAACTTCTGTGTATTTAGTGCAACTGTACCTTATGGATAGCTCTGACGAAGAACTTTCTTTTTTTTGCCTGCTGTTAGAAGAAGAAGAAGAAGTTAGAAGAAGAAGTATCAAAAAAAGGAAATTTCGTAAAATAAACACGTACGCGCGTGCACACCAATCCGCTTGCTATAGCACACTGTGACGGGGCGCAGCGGGGCGGGGCGGGTCGCATTGCACGTACGCAAATCCGCGTCGCAATAATGCGAGCCGCTGCGGCCCGGCATGGTGTGCGATAATTCATACAATTTGTATTGAAGCGATTTGAGCGGATTTTTGCGCTTCGCCCCGACACGCTGCGGCCCGGCAAAATGTGCTCGAACCTTAATAGTGCACATTTTATTTATTTACAATACTAACTTAAAGCGCTCGAAGCACTCATAGCCGAGTGGCCTTGGTGGTGGTGGTGATTGGAAGAGATCACCAAGAGTAAGCAACGACGGCGTGGTCAGGTCTAGATGGGTGACCGTTTGTGGCATGATATGTTATGCGCGTTTCCGTGATTTGGAGGTCAGGTTAAGCAGTCGGTCCCAGTTGTTATCATAAGATAGCAGTCGTGAAGCTTAGTTGGAGGCCTTCGGGCAGCATAAAAACATCCAACAGCAAGATTACGTAGCCACAACATGTCTTACTAGTCCCCAACCCGCACTAGTCTAGCGTGGGGACGTATGGCCTTAACCCTCTCCTGAGAGGAGACCCGAGCCCAGCAGTGGGACGTTATGGGTTGTTAATGAATAACTTATAGAATATTATATCGATTGATTTTGATTTCAAATCGAATCGGTGATGTGAGGGAATCACTAATTTCGAAATTTGTCTGTCAAAAAGATAATAAAGGAATGGACAGAGTTTATGCTATAGTTACCATTTCCTTTGATGTAGACACCACAGAAATCAGTAATCCTACTTTAATAAATGGTTATCATAGGGAACCCTATCATAGGGAATGACGAGAAGAATTGATCGTGATGGTATTACTGAAATCGTTTTTAACGGTGTGATGGTGATATAGACCAGGGTCGATAATTTTTGAAAACAAAATAAATTATAGTGGGATGAAACCCATTAGAAAAGAAGGAGAATATTATAAAAATGAAAGGAAACATAATTTACGGGCGATCTGAGGTCGGAAAGGGGAAGGGGCGTAGGTTTTAAGGGTAAAAAACGGTTTATCTCGATTTTCAACAAAAGTACAGGTCATCATCATCATCATCATCCTCATCATCAACGGCCTTTAACAGTCCACTGCTGGACATAGGCCTCTCCTTGAAAAGGAGGTTTTGGCATACTATACCACGCTGGCCAGACGGGTTGGTATAGGGTTGGTTTCAAGTTTTCCTTCTCTTTGTGGAACACAGAGAAGGAAAACTTGAAACTTTTCTTTTTGTAGTACAGGTCCTATGGAAAAAAAGTTAAATGGCAAAGTTGTAGGTAATAAAAAGATCTACAATTTTTGAATTTTCACTTTTTTCACATAACCAAAAACAAAAACATACTACAACGCCATATATTGCAAATAAACAAAACTACAGAGTAACGCACTACAAGGGAACTACTAATAACTGATTCCTGATCTAACTGATTACTAATCCTGAATCGCGATGTAGAGATTCTCACGACGATAATCATATACACAACTGCCTAACATCAAAGGTATGGCCGTGTTCGAGGCGCAATCACCTCACCTAGTCGGAGGATCTTCCCGTTGTGTTGGAAAGACACGACACCCGCGTCTCCATAATTTTGTATGAAGCACATCTTCATCAGCATTAGCATCATCATATATGGCTCAGAGAGCAAATAGATAGGGTAGATGTAGTAATTAGAGTATCATATGAAAAATTGTGAGACAATTGGAATATTGAGGGGTCATTAAACATTAGTAAAATTTCCTACTTCAAATCATTACATATCGGATCGTTTGACTGCTTCGGTAGCGTAGTGTTAGCGAATGCGACTGGTGGGCTTGAGGTCTCGGTTTTGATTGTCCAATCAATTTTTTTAATGATAATTATTGAATTCATTGCATATCATATAAGAATTTATCATTTACGCTAATTACAGTTATTAAAGGCTGTGTTATCATGCTGTTTATAATGTACGATACGGTGTTGTTTCATTTTTTGAAAAGGTGATAAAGTGATCGTTTCTGGGTTTTTGAGACAACTGTATTATCGTTTTAATTAATATTTCTTCTTGTTCCTAACTTTTTCTTGTTAATTTCAGTGGGCAACCTTCTATATTGCCACATCATTTTACGTTTCTTTGAGCTACAGAGCTTTAATCTCTTTGAGATCCATTTCACTATATTGCTTGAGAAACTTTGCATGGATATGTGTTGTTAATTACACACACCCACAGCCTTTTAATAACGTCGACAAAGTGCTATAATAAAATTATAAAAAAATAATTTTATTTGGGGTACCTCCCCTACACGTAAAGGATGATTTCTTTTTCTCGCGGTGACTTATCTAATGATACCCCACACAATAGGGTAGCCCATTGTGCGTGATATCATTAGATAGGTCTCTTAAAAACAATAAAGGGTTTCGAAGACAACTTTTTGATTTAGGTTACCGTTTTCGAGATATTCCACTTTAAAGGGCACTTTTTTGTAAAAATGTCCGTCCCCCTCTAAAAGCTAAACGACGGGCTCGAAAAAGCTGGAAAAATTCGTGATGGTCCATATAATGAACTTTGAAGAAAAACTATAATGGATTAGATAACTTTATTGGTTCAGGAGTTATAGAGGCTTAATTTGTAAAATGAGCCCACTTGGAAAACGTCATATATAATTAACGCATTAATACGTAAATATAACAATTACCTATTGGATACGATTTTAAATTCACATTCCTTTATGGGTGACTGAGGAACCCTTTCCCGTGCGTGGCCTGACACGCACTTGACCGATTTTAATCTTTTTGATTGCATATGTATATATAATACGCTGTGATAGACTGTCGTTATCTGAGTATCGATAACTTAGACAGTCTGACAAGCTGAGTACTCGCTATAACGTGTCCTTTGTTGCGTCAGTTAAAAAACATTTTCTTTTAATTGTTCTATTGAAGTCTAATTAAAATCTAAAAATGGCAAAAGCGGAACAAATTTTAAATAAACTTTCATTACAAATTGCAAAGGAACAAAACTTTGAAAACTATGATTTGAAAATCAAATCTTTATCGTCTGGAGGTGCAAATTTTTCTTCAACCATCTTCAATATAACCATCACGGAGGGCGACAAAGTTCTTCATATGTTTGCCAAAGTCGCCGCAGCCGGGGAACAGTTACGTTTACAAGCACCAAAAGCTTATGAAATAGAAATATTCGCTTACACAAAACTAGTCGAAGTTTACAAAAGATTGGAAGAAGAGCACCAAGTTCCTGAAGAACACAAGTTGAAATTTGCTAAATTCTACGGTTGTAATCCTGTAGTATATGAAGAAACTTTAGTTTTTGAAGATCTCGTTAAAGCAGGGTTTGCGGCTTTTGATAGATTCAAGTGCTTCGATCTTAAATACGCAACTAGTGCGCTGACAGAATTAGCGAAAATGCACGCACTGTCATTTGCATACGGTGAATATTATCCAGATGAGTACGCTGAAGTTATCGATTATGTAAGCAAAGGCAACTGGATAGCTCATTCTAGTTCAGCTATTGCAGGTATCATGGAAACTGCTTTTCCTAAGGCAATTATGAACGCTAAAGAAGAAACGAAAGAGAAGTTACAAAGATTCATCGAAACTTATGATAAGACTACGTATGGAGGTTTTTACAAGACTTCTGGGCCCTCTGTAGTGGGACACGGAGATTTTAGACCAAGTAATTTGATGCATAAGTGTTTGGACGTAAGTTGGTATATATTAATCTAGTTTTCTTAGTTGAAATCACAATGGTAGTGATCGACTTAAAGTCGATAGGCTTAGAATAAACTTCGAAGGAACACTGTCACAATATTATATAAATATAATTTTTTTTATTATAAAGAAAGAAAAAGTAAAGTATTGAGATATACGTTGAAAATTTTTACTGTCTCGGTGGCGCAGTGATAGTGTGTATGCGAGGTTTTCTGAATGTTTAACACATATTTATTACAGAGTTTGAGTTTCTTATGCATAATGTCTACATATCCACAAAACTATGTATTCTGTCCATCCAGTCCATATTCAGTCCATCAAACCATCAAAATATTAAAATATCAAAATATTAACTATGCTTAGTTGTAAACTATATTGTGGCGTAGTCGTGTATTGTATGTAATAACCGCGGGTATTGTTTTAAATAGCGAGTAACGCCATGCAACGAAGTTGCTCTAAAAATATTATCCCAAATTACTCTTTAATTCACTACCTTTCTGCCAGTGAAAGCACTTTCAAAATCAGTCCACCCGCTTCACATATAAGCCGTAACAAATAGACGGACAGAAAACAAAAAAAATAAAAATTGCCTTGAAGGAATAAGAGTCCCTTAGCGAGTCTTGTTTTACACAGTACAACTGCAGAACTTCTAATAAAATCTATTCCCCTTTTTAAAGTACGATTAAAATGCTATCTAACGTTAGTTTCATAAGAAACATTATTAGAAATATTGTTTGTTTTAGGACGGCGCTGTGGAAATCAGAGTAGTGGATTTGCAGACATTTTACGGAGGCAGTCCTGTCATAGACCTAATATATTTCATCATAACTGGGTCTGACGAAGCGTTTCGTGAGCAGCATTTTGGGACATTGATGGATCATTATTACACCCAGTTATACATGTCTATGAAGAGGTTGGATCTAGATCCTGACAAGGTGTATTCTAGAGAAACTTTCCAATCTGATTTAAAAGAGGTCAGAGTTATTAGATAAATTTATTAATATTATTTTAATGAAGTAGAATTAAGCTGTGCCTTTTTGAAGCGGCCTGATCGTTGCTGGATCTGATATGTTAGACTAGAGATCGTACTTGGGAAAATATAGTCTGTATTTGCCTAATTATGATTTCTACTCTATGTGCACATATTACACAGCATCTGAATTCAGTGTAGGACACAGAACTGAGTTAACTGACTGCCTTGTTGGTCTAGTGGTTATCGTATGAGGCTGCTGATCAAGAGGTCTCGGGTTCGATTCCCGGGTCAGACCAAATATTTGTGTGATCCACAAATATTTGTTTCGGAGTCTGGGTGTTTTTCTATGTATAATATGTATGTATTTACAAAAAAAAAAGTATGTTTATGTATTAATATCAGTTGTTTAGTACCCATAACACAAGCTCTGCTTGCTTTGGGACTAGATAATGTTGTGTGTAAGATGTTCAAAAATATTTATTATTTATTTTATTATTATTTAACTAGAGGAAAGTGACTGGCACCGAAATGATGTTCACCCATCTAAGTACTGACCGCACCGTGGATGCTTAGCCTCGGTGATTGTTTCTAATCTTCTAAGACCACTCAGTTCTGAGCACTTAATGTTAATAAAGGTATTGGAATATTACATTTCGGAATTGTTTCAGAAACTTGTGTTCGGGCTGGTGCTCGCCATGATGGCTTTGCCAACAATGTTGTCAAGTGACACACCTGAAGTGAACGAAGATTTAAGCATCTCCTCCTTTGCTGAGGTAAAGGCAAGTGACAGCAGCATCGAGAGACTATAGTCGGATTTTTAATTAGACGATATCCACTGACGTTTACTGTGTTGTCAGTTTTTGATGAAATAAAAATAGTGTTGTGACAAAGTGAATGATTGAAAAAACTCCTGAATGAATAAAATTAATAAAATTAAAATTAATTAATAAAATTAAAAAACAATCCTAAACACAAGTACACAATTAATTCTGTGCCATTACAACCAGTGGACTCCCAAAGAGACCTCGGAGTTATCATAACACATAAACTGAAGTGGGATGAGCATATTACAATGATAACAAAGAAGGCAAACTCATTATTGTATATAATTAGAAAGGCATTCTATGTTATCAATAAAGAATTATTTCTCAGCATATATTTAACGTACATTAGACCCTTGTTGGAATTCGCCTTTCAAATATGGAATCCATATTTAAAAAAAGATATTGTAATGTTGGAAAGAGTACAACAAAGGGTAACTAAAATGGTCTTCTCTTTGAAAAACATGTCCTATGAAGAACGTCTGCTTTAACTCAGTCTACCAACACTAGAACCTCTATTCTAAAAACATAAACAGTTCTGTTCATAAACAACAAAAAATACTTTTTTATTTATAATTATTTATTATAAAATAGTATTTTTTGTTGTTTATGAACTCTTTTGTATTTTCTATGAATACAAACTTATATGTCATGTTTTCATTGACATAAATCAAAGCCGGAATTTTCCAATGAAAGAAAAAATGTGGTATGGGGAAGGGGCATGCCCTCGTAAGACTTTGGTTAAAACCGCATACCTAAACATTTGTTTTGGAGGAACGGGGGTGAAGCACCATGGAGCCGTCAAAGACCCATGTTGCCACTTTGCCTCAACAGGAATTAACCCAACCTGTTGAGGGATGTATGTGAGTGGCAAATTATGAAGCTGTGCATAGCGCCTCAGCCATCAGATACGTAACAGATATCCTTGGTATCCGATGACAGTAACTCTACATAAAATATTGGTTTGAGGTAAAGAGATCATAAGAAATTCGGCGCTTCCAATAGGCATGCTATCCGGACAGACTGGTGAATCTAGAAATAAATTTTAGAGATATGACCGGGAACACCATGTTAGAAAGTCAGGCCGCGAATAACACATGACAGATCTATTTAACAGGGCAATTGTGTCGTCTGATCCCTACATTTCTGATGTAAGAGTGAAGAAGAGGCTACAAAAATTAGACCGTAAGCCGTGAGGGCTTTAGAACTGATCCAACCATATCAAATACCAACATCAGATTTAAATGAACCAGATGATGTAAATGATCTCTTTGAAGATTGTGAGGATTTAATTTTTACATTCGACTTTCACAATTGATTCTTTTTAAAAATTTGTATCAATAGGCAAAATTTTCTGTCTGTCTGTCACTCAATTCGATTCGTTTATTTTTAACACAAGTGCAAGAAAGTACAACAAGCAAACAAACCAAAACAATAGAGCAAATCTATTGATGTTCAGTAATTTAAACACTAGAGTGAAATTTATTGACATGTATACTGCCAATACCCTTCCTGATTGCTTTGCCTTTGCCCACAGACGAGTAATATCTCTATTATCAACCCTAAAACCAAAGAAAAAAGTACAAAACTCGAGAAGCTTGTAACTTAAAGATCCTGGATGATTAGGATTTGTTTTTTTTGTATTACTGGTACTATTGCAGGCTAGTTATTTATCAAGGTTTTGAATCCAACTAAGACAAGATATAACTGTAAAAAATTATAATATCCTGAAATAACATTGTATTTCTCTCCGGTATTTTTCATGTTATGATTTATATTTTTGTGTTATTTGTGTATGTTAAAGCCGCAAAGAAGGACATTAGTAGATTTACAGAAACTCATATGGGATCTAAGTTTTTTTTTTCTTTTTAAATATTTACAAAAAAAAAATTCTTTTGATCAAAGCACATTTGAACATCAGGAATTCTCGTCTTTCTTTCTAAATTAATTTATCTATTTAATAAAAATATAATAAGAGGATGGTTGTTTTTTGGGTCAAAAAACATAATGCGCGGCGTTGAGCCGTCAAAAAACTGATTGTTGTTAAATACTACTAGTATCTTATATCAGAGCACTTTTATACAATTTCATTCTTAAATAGATATAATATTCTTTTATAGTTTGAAATGATTAACTATTCACACTCATTGTTCATTCATCTGATTGAATGAGAACTGAACGCATCACTACTACTTTAAATATGGCAGCATTATTTTACTAAGTGACATTAGCTACTGTCAGGTAGCTTCGTCTAATTAAAAATCCGACTATAAATGGTGTCATTAATGATTACGTCAAGTGGGGAGTATTAAAATAGTGATTACAAGTCTAAAATACATTGATGTTTTTTATTGTTATCTATATATGATTTGGTTTGAAAGTATGGTGAAGAAAGAAGAAATATCCTACTAATATTATAAGTGCTTATGTTTGTGAGTATGTATGTATGTTTGTTGCTCTTTCAGGCAAAAACTACTAAACGGATTTGAATGTAAACAAAAATTGTAAAAACAATGTTGGAGAAGAGTGTCCATGGAGTTTCTTTTCAGTTCTTCTCCATAGGATCTACGAATTGGAACAGACGATTAGCTTCACGGCTGACTACTGACTGACTACTTGACGTTTCAAAAGTGCCGTTTTATGGTTTACTTGAAATAAAATAGTTTTGATTTGATTTGATTTGAATGAAACCTTACTCTTATATTTTCTATGTATAATATGTATGTATTTACAAAAAAAGTATGTATATGTATTTATATCAGTTGTCTAGTACCCATGATACAAGCTCCACTTAGTTTGGGACTAGATAGCGTCGTGTGTAAGATGTCTGAAACATTTATTTATCAATCAAAGAAAAAAAACACATTTCACCATTTCTAAAGCTGCTCGTAAACCGGCTATTTTTTGACAATTTCTTGCTGCAATATTATAGCCGCACACTTTGCTGATTATATATCTCAACACACTGCAACAATATTGCGATATTGTCAATATATTTCATTATAGTTGCAAGTATTTAATGTCTAGCCGGCTACATTGTAAGTGATTTATCCCGCTTGCTAAAAGTTGCAAATATACTGAGCTATATTGGTCAAGACAAATAGCCAACAAGATGCAATTTTTATAGCCCATTCACAAGCGACTTTTACACCACTCTTTTTTCTGTGACTCACATCTATTTCAATATAATGTATTTGTATTGTATAATTGACTAGCATATTATGCTAGTCAATTATACAATATAGAAAATTACTACTACTACTAATTCATAATCTTTATATTTATAATTCTTGTGTGAGTGTGTATGTCACTGAACTTCTCTCAAACGACTGGACCGATTTTGATGAAATTTTTTGTGTGTGTTCAAGGGGATCTGGGAATAGTTTAGATTCGCAATTGGACCCGGTAGGTGGCGCTGCGATCAAGTTCTGGAATTTTAAAGTTGGGCGGTACGAAGTTCGCTGGGTCAACTAGTATATTATATTACTTCGAGTTAGTTGATATTTTACATACTAGAAATAGTACATTGTTAATCGTACGTGCGTACGTAATAATAATATTCCGTTAGAAATAAAACACTGAAACTTGCTGTTCATCTTTAGTTCACATACAATACTTATTTATTTATTTTTTAAATATTTAGGACATTTTACACAGTCCCCAAACTAAGCAGAGCTTGTATTATGGGTTACTAGACAACTGATATAAATACATAAATATACTTTTTTTTTGTAAATACATCTTAAGATACATAGAAAACACCCAAACTCCGAAAAAAATATTTGCAGATCACCCAAACATTTGGTCCGACCCGGGAATCGAACCCGAGACCTCTTGATCAGCCGTCGCATATGCTAACCACTAGACCAACGAGGCAGTTGAGCAATATCCTAATTAGGCATACTTAACATCTTCAAAGTAAATAAACCTTACCATTTAATTCAATAACTATGCAATAAACGATTGATTGATAATTCGTGGAAGTTTTTTTTAAATTAATATGTTTTACACATATTAATTCCATCACACACATCACCGAACTTCGAAAATCTAACTCAAAGCGACACATCATCCTGCACCACGACAACGCAAGCTCACACAGCGCTCGTCAAACGATTGAATATTTGAAGCAAGAAAAAGGAGAAATTCTTGACCATCCTCCATATAGTCGTGACCTAAGCCCTAACGATTTCTTTACATTTTCTAAAATTAAGAAATGTTTTCGTAGTCAAAGGTTCAGTCCGGTGAAGAAGCAGTCGACGCTTTCAAGTCAACCATTTTGAACAGCCCCACTTTAGAGTGGAATAAAAAATGTTATAATAACTGGTTTGAGCGAATGGAAAAGTATGTTAAGCTACGTGGTGAACTCTTTGTAAAACAATAAAAACTACTATAAGGTTCTAGTTGTGTTTTTTTCTTGAAACGACAAAACTTAAAAGATATGCCTCTTAGAAACAGAACAATGTCCTTTTATTAAGCTAAATCCTTTTTAAGAAAGTAATTTAATTACAAAAAAAATCGAGTTATTAATTAAACAGCTATAACAGCATCTTCGAAAATTACTGCACTTGTTATATTGAAGTCGGATTTTTTTGAATTTAATATTCCCAAAACCTGACGGCTGTCGTTTTGCTGTCTCTGCCCGATATGATCTGAAGATATAGATGTTAAGCCCGTAATCCATAATCCGTAATTATGCACCATTCAAACCTTTAGTAGACATAAATAGTTACTGATATTATAAACTTGAAAGTTTTTGAGGATGCTTGGATGTTAGTTTCTCTTAAACACTACAAGAACAACTTTTACTGTACTTTAACGGAATTTTACTGTAAAATAGCTCATACAATAGAATAACATAAAGGACAGACTACTTTTTACGATGATATTCGCTATATACGTGGGCAGAGCTGCAGGCAAAAGCCATCATCACTTTATAACCAGTCCTTATATTGATTGTTTAATTTTCTAACTCATTGTTACATGCATTAAATTAATCAGATAAATATTTAAATAATACTGAATTAATCTAATCAGATCAGATTAGTGATGACAAGAATAATTATTTTTAGCATAGACAAGTCATCATTACTGATGTTATTGATTATTCTAATCCCGGTAATCTGAAATAAACGGGGACTCTCGTTCCTGCTCGTTTCTGGTGCAAAGGTTGGCCATTGCCATACAACGCGGCAATGTTGCAAGCATAATGGGCACCTTTCCACCAGATGCGATCGGGTACGGGTTAATTTAAGTATTGTATATTATTATAGGTTTATTTTTTTGTATTTATGTAATCATTATTTAAATTAGTGTAAATCCCGGTAATGCATAGATAGTTTAAGGTAATTAAGTAATTATTGTTCATCAAATATTTTATTGTCACGATTACTTGACAACATTTGAACATGTTAAACTTGAAACAAACAGGACTACCCGAGTTTAGCAGTCGCATTCGCTACAAATGCTCGAGTTTAGCAGTCGCATTCGCTACAAATGCTCGAGTTTAGCAGTCGCATACGCTACAAATGCTCGAGTTTAGCAGTCGCATATGCTACAAATGCTGGAGTTTAGCAGTCGCATACGTTACAAATGCTCGAGTTTAGCAGTCGCATTCGCTACAAATGCTCGAGTTTAGCAGTCACATACACTACAAATGCTCGAGTTTAGCAGTCGCATACGCTACAAATGCACGAGTTTAGCAGTCGCATACGCTACAAATGCTCGAGTTTAGCAGTCGCATACGTTGCAAATGCTCGAGTTTAGCAGTCGCATTCGCTACAAATGCTCGAGTTTAGCAGTCACATACGCTACAAATGCTCGAGTTTAGCAGTCGCATACGCTACAAATTTTCGAGTTTAGCAGTCGCATACGCTACATATGCTCGAGTTTAGCAGTCGCATATTGAACCCAAGTTTAGCAGTCACATACGCAACAAAAATGCGTTACTTAGCATCTGTAGCGTAAGCGACTGCTAAACTCAGGTTCGGTTGTTGCTGAAATGTTTGTATGATCTGCAAATGTTTGTTTTAGAGTTCGGAGTAATCTAGTATCTATAGTACCAGCTCTGTTTAGTTATGTTAGTTAGTACAGTAAAAGTACGATGAAGATGAAATAAATAATATTATCCTTACTAGTAAGGACTAGGAGTAAGGACTCCTTAATAATATTATAAATGCGAAAGTAACTCTGTCTGTCTGTCTATCCGCTTTTTACAGCGTACAGCTATACTGTATACTGAACCGATTTGAAATTTGAAATGAAATTTGGTCCAGAGCCTGCGAAAGCACATTGACTTTTTACTGTAATAATCGACATACACGCGTAGGGAGCCACGGGCGAAAGCTAACAATTAATAAAATTAAAATAATTTTAGTGGGGTTAACAGCGCAATTACTTTTCCCGATTGCAGAAAGGTAGTATAGTACTCTTGCAGAAGTCTTAAAGCAGATTTTAGGCGGAAGACCTGAAGGCCAGCAATGTCTCGCCACTGCGATACCCACAGCAAGTGCTGGCAATTAGGATTATAGTCACGGGACTTCATCAGGGGCGAATGAAGGCACTGAGTTGGATTGGAGTCTTAAGACTTGGGAAATCGAATCATAAGTCCCAGCTTCGAAAGGTCGTCGTAGAGGAGTGGCAGAAAATATTTGGGTCATCGATCTCTGGAAATGTCTTTATTGTGAGGGGAAGAGCTGTTACCGAGGATTGGCTAGAGACACATCACGAGATCCTGTCATACCGGTGTAGGTGATCACTGTTAGAGACCGGGGATGGCGTACGGTTTTTGATCGGATCGGGTACCACATAGCTACCTGGTATCCGGGGAAAGTAGAATATAGTAGAGTCACACATTTTGAAACAAATAATCTACTTTAGCTTCGAATCCTGGCTGCTTTTTACGTGAGTTGAAGTGATGAATAAAATAAAATAAAAATTAAAGCACATTACAACGTTTTTTTATCATTTTGTAAAATCATCACTACAAAAGTTTATCGTATTATTGCTTATGCAAAGTCATCATAATGAATTTAATTTTATTACTATGTAACGCAATCAATTTACATGACAATACAATTTGCTTTGCGTGGAAAATTCCAAAAACAAACTAGTCTCGATATAAGATACAGGAAAGACCTTCTACTGCTTCTGCTAGTTGCTCCTACTTACCAACTTAGAGTTGTTCTTATGCAGGCTAAGATTCTTAATTTGTGGATTAATATTTCATAACACTTTAAACCACTATAGCTACGCTTAAAAACTCATCATGAATAGTACATTGTTCACCGAGGGAGGAAAGGGACCGATTACTAGCGAGGGAGCAGTTTATGGCCCGAAGGCGCAGCCTAGGGCCACAATACTCCCGAGGTAGGAATGAGACTTTCATCCGAGTGCTACACAGTGCTTTATACTACACCTGTGAGGAACATTTAAAGTATTTTTAAAATTAAATCAAAACGTAAGACACCATGTAAGACACAATTCAGCTTAGAATTTGACAAATATTTCGCGTTTCTTTTGTTTTTTTTTTATTCTTCACAAAATAATGACAATGGCACGGAGATTCCATATTTAAATAGGTTAAGATAACACATGAGGAATGAAAATTCATACAACTTTCTCTCCCGCTAAAACATGTTAGAAATGGATTTTCATACATTTTTTCCTCCCGCTTATTAAGGTCAAGGAAAAGACTAACGTTCACTTCTCATTTTCAGGGAATATTGACTACTGTTTCGATCAGGTGTAGTATAAAGGTCATTGGAATCAATTCTCTTCGTCCTTCTCGTTAAAGTTAGTTGATAGAAAAAAGTTTGCAAAATATTCATGTTCTTCTGACTGACGTTACTTGCTCGTCACTTTAGGTTCCCTATGATGACTGTTTAGATGGGCTAACTTGGCGATTCAATTTTATAATCTCTTGATCGTAGTTTTAACACTACTCACAACTTTGTCTAAATTTTTAGGTCATCTACGAGTGTAAACAGGTGACACGAACGTTCGTGAGTTGTAAAAACGATAAATTTATCATTTCTATTTCGTGGGAATTTCATAAGAAAATGAATTTGTAATTCGCAGTTACAGTTCCAAAATATTAACCATACCTATCATATTGAAATGAGTAACATAGTTTACAAACATGGTGCTTAAGATAAGAATTTTAGTCGTTAGTATCAAGATCAACCGATAATCTTATTTGAATTAACGGTATCGATTTATCGTTTACGAAGACGTCGTATACGATAAACCGATACCGTTGTCAGTTTAAAAGTACTTCATCATGCACATAATTATCGATAAGAGCTCTGTTATAAGAATACAAACATTTGTTGTTTTTAACATTAGGATAGTGATATCACACATAATAGTATCGAACCTCGGCGGTGGTAAATGTAACTCATTAACTACCAAAAAATAACAAAATAACTATATTAAAAAAAAAAAAACAATTTTACTTCAAATGGAGATAACAAAATCGATACTAAATAAAATTCTGCCGCAAATAGCAGCAGATCTGGGTTATGTAAATTACAAGATTCATATTGATCCAATTTCTAGTGGCGGTGCAAACTACACTTCATCTATATACAACATCACGATCGAAGAAGGAACCAAAACGCATCACTTGTTTGCTAAAGTTGCGGCCTTAGGACACATGATGCGTAATGAAAACCCGAAATTCTTTACCATAGAAATGTTTGTTTATACAAAACTTATGAAAATTTACGAGACCCTGGAAAAGGACTACAATATACCACAAGAAAACAGATTGACATTAAGCAAGTATTACGGAGGTAGTCCTATAGAATATGAAGAAACAATTGTTTTAGAGAACTTGGTTAAGAAAGACTATCAATCTTTTGATAGATTTAACTCAATTAGTTGGGAATACGCAGTCTCTGCAATAAGACAATTGGTGAAAATACACGCACTATCATTTGCTTTCAGCGAATATTATCCCGAAGAGTTCAAGGAAGTTTGTCGTGATCTTAAATTTGAATTTAATTTCGAAAATGGGCATCTGAAAGGGGCTGACTTAGCAATGACTGCAAAATCACTCGAATCGGTTGATGACGAGAAAAGAGAAATGTTGAAAAAATATTTCGATAAATACACCCTAAAAGATTTAATGCAATCTTTTCATTCTTTTCGAAGACCAGTATTGGTGCACGGTGATTACAGGCCCAGTAATTTGATGCACAGGATTGAGGACGTAAGTTGTATTTTTTTGGTTGATTTATTAAATTTGTAATTATTGATGAATAGAACATGAAAATATACTATCGTGTCGCAGAAATATTGATGAATAATTAGCCCTGATCTTGTTTTTGAAAATTATATTCTTTAAAAATAAACCGTAAAAATTTTTTTGTTGATAAAATTTAATGTTCTAGATAGAAATCACTTTAAATAAACTCACGTATATATCGCCAAAGATTTGAATAAAGGTAAATTAATTGCCAATGTTTTGTCATCTCGTAATACGTCTCGTTGGTCTAGCGGTTAGCGTATGCGACTCCGGATTGGTTGTTAGGCTTTTCTTACAAGAAATTTATATTGACAGTCCGGAAGTTTGGCGGTGTTTCACTCTTAGATGAGCACTTTAAGCCGTCGGTCACGGTTGACATGAACATCTATGATAATCGTTATTGGAAAGTCAGTGCCTTCAAATATACTGACAAGTCATTTTACGTGTGGAAACCCCCCACGAGCCGTCACCACACCGGTGTTTGAGGTGGGATGGTCTGTTGAAATCAGACCGACTAAAACCACACGGTGTTCCACTCTGCGCCTGAAATAGGAGGGGTTCAGAAACTGCTGTTATTACATCTGGACCCCTCCCAGCTCCTGCCCGCAGATATGTAATCGTTATCTTGGCTAAAACTCTCTACTTAGGCAATTAAACTTAGTCCATTTCTTTTTAAAATAATTACCGCGGGACTCGGCTAATACTTACATAATATACTAGTCTACTAGTAATTTAGATACAACGTAATATAAATTTACCATTTATATAAACATAACTGTGGTAACTTTATATGATAATAGTGATAAATACATATTTTAAGCATTTTACTCACATGAGTCGTAAATATTTGAGATAAACTGCAAACAATATTTATTTTACAATATATATTGACAGATAACAACGTAAAAAAACTAGCAAATTATATAAACATTTGGTCCAAGCCGGAAATAGATCCCATGAGCTCAAGACTTGGCAGACAGCTTTGTGTAATACAGAAGCATGTATGAGCATCGTATATCAAATTGGCAGAAAATGTCTACTGCATTGCAGATATTTAATGATAAATAAGTTGATAAATTACAGGATGGGAAGATAGATATCAAAGTTCTGGATCTTCAAACCATGCAAGGTTCCAGCCCAGTATTAGATTTAGTCTATTTTGTTTTCACTGGATCTGACGGACCATTTCGAGCGCAGTACCTTGAAAAACTACTTGATCTATACTACACAGAACTACAAGAGGCCTTGAAGAGGTTTCATCTGGATCCTGAGAAGGCGTACTCTAGGGCTGTATTTGATAAGGAGTGGCAAGAGGTAAATATAATATAAAGTTTTAAATTATTAACCGAAGTAATTTCGTCAAACTTAATCTTAGAGTTTAAGAGTCCCTTACTCTTAAAATCTTAGATCTTCTTTTCAATGGACACTTTCTTTGAAATTTAGTGTCATTGTTATTGTTGAAATATTTGAACCAAAAGTTTTTGCTTGTAGGAATGCTCAGTATCTTTATAAAGAAACTTACCTATTTACAAACAAGCGACTGTAAGACGATAGGCATATCTTGTAAATACTATTTCAATAATCCCTACTTATATTATAAATGTGAAAGTAATTCTGTCTGTCTTATGTTTTCACGCCTGAATCGTTGAACCAATTTTGATGAATGGAACCTTGGGAAAAGACAGATAACAGGGTGGAGCCGCGGTTAAAAGCTAAAGTACTTCATTAAAATTGAAAACAAAAGAAAGTTTTGCCATTTTAGTGTACGAGATATATTTTCATCGGAGCTTTAAAGTTTATAGTTTTTGTAGTCTGATTGTAAAAGTGCAATGGGCGCATTGTAAAAGTGCAAATGGACGCATTGTAAAAGTGCAAATGGACGCATTGTAAAAGTGCAAATGGACGCACTCAAAACCGAGAGACATATCTATTGTAGGTAGTAGAGCAACGCTGATTTCAGCACGAATAAGCCGGTTCGACCGGGGCAGTACTACCCTCATACTGATGACCATCATAATAATAACATTACTGCATTCTTGCTATCGTACTACGTTGGTGAGTGTGAGACCGGGACCGGAGGCCGAACCATTCTGTATCATTCTTCGGAGGCCGGAAAATGATGCAGAAATATCTGACCAGACCCATGGTATGGGTCACCATGCTGCATTACCTAGCCTCACAATGAGGATGACCCCTACCCTTGAATTCTACTCATGCTTTCCATCAGGCGGAGAAGAGTCACTTTTGTAGGCTTAATATAATTTACATCGATGATTTTGGACAGCCAGAATATTAATTAAATAAATAATTAATTTCCAGAAATTACCGTTGGGACTGAAGATCGCATCTTTTACTTTGCCCGTTGTGACGGTTTCGGTAGAAGACGCACCCGATGTAAATGAAGATTTAGACATCAGTACTTTCTACAAAAACAAAACGAGTGACCGATGCACCCAACTATTGAACGAAGTTGTGGATGACTACATCAAGTGGGGAATACTACAATAGTTATTCAATGACAATCGAGGTCTAAAAGATCATTAGAAAAAAACTATTTTTTAGAAATCGATCTTACAGACCTCGATTTTTTTATGGATCGATTATTTTGTTAACGATTCGGATTGATTCAAAAATCGATTGTTTTTGGAAAGAATCGCCATCCCTATAATACAGCCGTGTAGATATTTCACATGCACAAGACCCGCCGTACAAGCACTCATCGGATTCCTCTAACCAATTAAATCATTGTTTTTTAAATCGATATGTTGTACTGAATGATTCAGTGCATCGATTTTTGACCCTTGAAAATCGACATTCATTTTTATGAGCCTGAGCTGTTAACCCTGGCCATACTGCATAAACGGAGTTGATAATATTTATTATTCAGCAAGTTTTTTTAAATGTTTTATGAGCTGTAATTTTCGAGTGTAATATGAAGATTTAAGTATAAATACAAAAGAACTTTAATTCTGCCTTTTTATTGTTTTCAAATAATTCTTAATTTTTATGTACAGTAGAGGGCTATAATTGATGAGCACTTGCTACCGTATAAAACATAGGGGCTATGAGTCATGAGTCATAGTTGAAATCGGATTTCAAATACTCTACACCTGATAATATTAAATCAGCTTCATTGCTTTCTTCGCTGCTACTGTCCCCAAGATGTATTCTGAATGATGCAAGTTCGTTTTCAGTAATACGGTCCCTTAGTTTGTACTGATTTTCCACATTTAGTACATGATCAGTGTACTTCTTCCAGTCATCAGCAGTTATGGATAGAAAATATTATTTTATTAAATTTTGCATTTCAGACCCTGGAATTCCTATTTTTTCTTTACTGCTTCCACCATTATAAGGTTTATCTCCTCGTTGTTAATACTTCATGACAATTAAATACACCGTCAAAGATATTGAGATTTATGATAATTAGTCGAAAATTATCAAGTTGTTTCATTAGAAATTCAATAAACTGATCTAAAAGTAAAAATATTAAATCCAGTTGTAGTATTTTCTCTGCAGATTTCTGATCAAATCACTTTTTAAGTCTTTGTATTTGTCAATCATAGTAAATAGAAGCTTCCTCGTCGAACTTATGATTATTTTCGGCATTATTTTAAACAAAATCAATGAAAATAAGATGCACGTAAACACAAGATGACTCAAGTACGAAACGTCAATGTGTCAATTTTGACAGTCGTAATTATTGCCATATCAAAACTTATGAAAATAATGCGTGGAAAGCTTTCGTTGACCAGGGTTTATAAGCTATGTTATCTATTTGCTTAACTGTTTGATGTCACAAATACATTTAGAAAATTAATGACTTGTTTTATAACTGATATGATGATGAATAAAAATAATATTGTTACTATCGAAGACCCTGAACTAAAAAATCCCTGATTTTACTGAAAAGAGATCCAAGAGATTTTTTATTATTGGTTTCTTTCTTGTTTTTCATAAAATGAATTTATATTTACATTGTAACTACAAACTTAGGATACGCGTTGTAATCCTATTTAATTACTATGTTACCCATACACTGTCACAACTCAAAAACACGAATTAATTGTTGATTAAAAAACACGATGACAAATGTCAAAACGGGCTTCTTATTTTGTGACGACTTTAGTTCACACAAGAGACCAAAGACAAGTCATACTCATAGACAATAGTATAGAGGAAGTGTTACCAAAAATAAACTAAGCTTTAACATTCTACCACAACCTATTAATAACGGAGTTAATAATAGAATTAGTCGTACTCCATACTTCATCGTATCTTCGTTACGTGACTCTCTGTAATTGTATTTGAAAGTCGTCACAACACTTTAATGCTATACCTTACGTATCATAAGATACTTTAGAGGAGTGACCACGAGCATAACTCGTTCGAAATGTCGAAAAGTAGAAGGTATCGTAACCTTTTTTATTTTATGGCGAATAAGTCCGATTTACAGTAAAAAAACATGAGTATGTGTAAAAGTTGCGTAAGTCTGAAAACAGATACTTCAAAAGATACCATAGTACAATAGAAACTCGATTAACCGGGAAATTTGGGATTATGTACAGCGTTCGGAACTTCAAGTGGACTGACTATCGTACCAGGGGGGCGCCAGGGGCGTAAAATTATCGTACAATGGATCGAAATTATCGTACTTTTTAGGATAATGTCTATTATAGATAAATAAATCATGTAAATTGTAATATTGATATGCATGCAAGTACTCTATAGTTTATCTTTTTTAAACCACCGCTGTCAAATCAACAGAACACTGAAACCCAAATGTTTTACACGTGGTACAGACCTGAACTGATTCCCTTTCCACTTTAAGTTCAATAAACGCGCCAAGCTTAAAATTCACTCAGACAAAATTTTGCTGCTCTAGAAAATTTGGTACTTCTTTCTGCACTTAATTTGAATAATTCCTTTTGTCAGAGCGAATACAGACATATAATCATAATAATATAACGAAATAACTGCCAACTTTTCTACACAAAATATACGATACCTAAGAAGTGTGAACAAACTTAAATTCTCTTGTTCGCATTGGTAGATGCTTTTTTTTTTTTTTTTTTTTTTACGTGTGGAAATCCCCGTGTGGAAATCCCCTATTTGATTTCGATGCTATTTTTTTTTAAAAGAGACAGCTACAAAAAGAAAATAAATAGATTGATATGCAATATCAATTCATATCAAGCGAATTATAGATTGTCACGGATTGCAGCATGATAAAGTAACAAAAGTTTTGTAACATTTCACTAACACAACATGAAACTTCACCAATTTAGTAAATAAAAAAGAAAACTAAAAAAATCATTAAAAAGCTAAAAAGTTAAGGTTTAAAAAATTACAGACAAAATAAGTTATGACGGTTTGACATACATACGTACATGAAATTTGGCGCGTGGAACGTAAGAACGCTGATTGACCGAGATGGCAACGCCAGCCCCAAGCGCAAAACAACTATAGTAGCTTGGAACTTCATCACTATAATGTGGAGGTGGCTGCACTCAGCGAAACACATCTTGCGGATGAAGGAGAACTGGTGGAAGTTGGAGGTAGTTACACTTTCTTCTGGAAAAGTACCCCTTCATCCGAACCTCGTAGGTCTGTGGTAGGATTGGCCATCAAAACTCAATTAACAAAGCGACTTCATGAATATCCTGTACACATCCCGGACCGCGTCTGCGTCTTCACCTTGACTTGCTCATTTGGTGCAAGGGAGAATGCTGCGAAAATCGGCTATATAAGCCATCTCCGGGCGCATCAGCGCCAAGCCCTATAAGGGGTCGAAGTGGTCGCTATGGCCGAAATCGCTCGGATTATTATATGTATATAGGTTCATGTTACTGTTGTTCCATAATTTTTAACATCATATTACACACTGATATTGTTTCCTGATCACTGCAGAGGGCATCTCCGATCACAAGACGGGCTTTTGGGTATGCTTGCCCAGACTTTTTGAATTACTTCCCATCCGAGATTTGGGGTATCCTTCACTCCGCTCTATCAGTTTTCTTAGTCCTGTCTGAAAAGTCAGTTACCGTCAGGCTATTATTTCCATTTCGAATAAAAATAGAAGATGGTCAGGAAGATTATGAAACGATGATGATGATTCATTGACATGTATATGTAACTCATATTTTTACTGTATACGGGGCTTATTCGCGATAAAATTAAAAAGGTTACGATGCCTTCTACATTCCGACGTTTCGAACGGGTTATACCGCTCGTGGTTACAGACTGACGTGAGAATATGAGTACTTATGTGATGAAAAAACATGAGTATGTGTAAAAGTAGCGAAAGTCTGAAAACCGTTATGTATATATTAGTCTTTCACATGTGCATTAGTTGACATAACAAGTTTATCAGAAAATGGCGTTGGCACGTCCAAGAAAGTACTTTTAATGATAAGATATAACCGAGTTATGTAAAATGATAAATACTACATTTGTGTGTTATCTATTTAGTTATCAATTTTTAACTCACTACCGGATTGTATCGCGCCGGGCTTACACGTAACTAAACAAACATCAATACAAATTAAAGTGAATGATTTAAATTTAAAATGGAAGATTTAATTCTTAATATTAAAGAAGTTTTAGAGAAAATTGCCAAAGAACACAATTTTGTGAAGTATAATATTACTATCGAACCAATTTGTAGTAATGGTGCCAATTATTCTTCAACATTATATAATGTTCAAATCAAAGAAAACGGCAACACACATGACATGTTTGTGAAAGTTGCAGCCTTAGGGGAAAAATATCGGTCAGAATATCCACAATTCTATCAAAAAGAAATTTTTGCTTACACGAAACTAGCAAAAATATACGACACCCTGCAAGACGAATATGAAGTACCGCCAAAACACAGACTTAGTTTCATTAAATTCTACGGTTGCAACACCACAATTTACAAAGAAGTTCTAGTCTTGGAGAACCTTGTTACAAAAGGATATCAACTTTACGATAGATTAAAGTCGATCGACTGGGAATATGCTACTGCTGCCGTGACAGAACTTAGTAAAATGCATGCACTATCATTTGCTTATAGTATTTATCATCCAGAAGATTTTAAAAAAATTGTAGACAAATTAAACTTTGAATGGAGTATTGAGAAAGGAAATTTATCAGAACATTTTGAGGCGACAAGTGCTAGAGCCGTCGATTTGGTTCAAGAGACGACCAGAGACCAGTTAAAGAGGTTCTTTGATACATTTGAAAGAGGAAGGTATCCAAAATTTTATGTACCCACTCGGAGACCTGTTTTGACTCACCTGGATTATAGACCCAGCAACTTAATGTACAGGATTCTGGATGTAAGTTATACAATATTGCCACAACAAGTTGCCACATGTACACAATTCATGTTTATAAACACACAATACCAAACACACTCCTGTGCAAACATGTTAATATTTTACTGAAAATTTAACAGACTAATCTTTAGACGGCCTTCTCTCAGTCTGTTTCAATTACATTCTTAATGTCATTCGTTCTTGCTGAAGGTGTGTGTCACATACAAAGTATTAACTCATTCCTTCACGGCCCACTCTAGCGAATTCAAGTCGTCCTCCTTGTTCAACTGCTGGGGTTACCAACTATAGCGAAGTTATGGGTCGAAGAGATTAACAACCACGGTGTACACGATGGGAATCATGTTTATTATTTAGAAATGCAGTCCTTGCTATCACTCTTAGATTACGTAATATGTAATCTTAGAGTGATAACAAGGTAGGTACTCACTTACAGCTACATTATATATTCTAAAACCTATCGCTAAAATGCATGCCATCACGTCTTAATCTCAACAAGATAAAGACTGTCCGAATTCTACGTGATCGATAATAGACTCATGTCTGAAATATGCTAGCCAGGCTTATCTATGGATAAATTCTATCAATTACTTCAAACTAGCATTTAATACGTAGGAATACCTACCATGATTGAATACCTATTCTTTATCTTCTAGGATGGAAATATGGAGATCAAAATTGTCGACCTTCAATCTCTGCAGGCCTGTAGTCCTGTTTTAGATTTATTATACTTCATAGTCACTGGAACAGATGAAAAGTTTCGAGCACAGTACTACGAGAAACTAAAAGATCACTACTACACAGAACTTGAAGCATCAATGAAAAGACTTCATTTGGACCCTGCGAAGGTGTACTCCAAGACAGATTTCGAATATGAGTTGAAAGAGGTAATTTGTATAAATATCTTTTCCTTTTACTACCTCATAGTAATTTTAACTGTATTTAAATTGCTCTTAATAAAAATTAAAATGTAATGTTCTGAATAAAATTGACGTGTCACGCTATTTCATGCGCTCACGATGAACTCCAAAATATAACTGTCATATGCGCGTTTTTTTTTAAGTGTGTTGTTTTACTTACTTAAAAAAGATAGGATAGTTATTTTATTATCATTATCTTTGTTTTACTAATATACTAGTACCATTCCGTATTCAAATATATACTGCATTGGCAATTGCAAATGGCTTTGCTTTCAAGCCATGTCAACTTCTAGTTTTGTTTACACCGACTTGTACAATAAATATAGACAATTTTATTCCAGAAACTCCCCTTCGGTTTAATAATGGCAGTGATGATATTACCAATAGTGACGGTGTCAACAGAAAACGCCCCCGAGGTAAACGACACCATGTCGATGACTGACTTCACTGTAGAAGCAACTAACCAATTGTACACTGAGCGACTGAACGGGATCGTAAATGATTATATCAAGTGGGGCGTAATTAATTAAGAAGAACTCTTTATGGATTACATCATCAATGGATTTAAAATCTGGATTTTAAAAATGTTTTCAAGAAATATACTTATCTATATATATAAAAATGAAACCCGTTTTCCTTGGTCACGGCATCACGCGTGAATGGCTGGACCGATTTCACTAATTCTTTTTTTGTTGTATTTGTTATTATTAGGAGAAGGTTCTTACGGAAAAAAATATTAAGAAAATCTCTCAGAAATATTGAAAAATATATACATTTAATTTTGCATATTTAAAAAAACGCGCGTAACGAATGTCAATGTCATTCACAGCCATTGAGTGACGTTGAATTGGCGGTACGAAGTTCGCGGGGTCAGCTAGTCACATATAAAAGTATAATAGACTTTTTTTCAAGAGAAAAAATATCCAAGTGAGGTCACATGCGTGATCTCAGTACCTAGGTGACACTATCCCTTAGGAGTGACAGATGAGGTCATCTGTCACCCTAGCTTAGCTGTAGCTTAGCATATTAAGATTATATTGACGAAAATAATCAGAAATAAAACGCACTCAAAAATAGATAAATAATATCGTAGAAACTGGTTGTTTATCGTGTCACAATTGGAATACAGTACTTCGATAGCTAGAAATCTTTTGATTTGTACACCGTGTTATAGATTCACAATACAGAACAGAAATGACTTACATATTTTTTTTGGTGCCTACCAATGTGACTCTACTCTACTCTGCCTGATGGTAAACATGAAGAGAATCCAGGAGTGGGGGCCACCAAACTGACTGAGATGCAGGAAGTATGGTGATGCCGACCCAAACTATGGCGGCTTTGTGAGATACTTTTTCACACCCCTCTTAAAGGACCCGGGATCAGAATGGTAAGGAAACACGTGGGATAGTAGCGAATTCCAGTTTTTAACCACTCGGCACAGAAAAGAAGAGCTAAACCATTTATTTACAAAGAACGGCCTTATTGCTAAAAGCAATCTCTTCCAGGCAACATTAGGATGGATTAAAATGTTTCAGAAAGACAGTACCTAGTTTACGAAGTCGGAATCACAAGCGGTGTGCGGTGCTGCAGTGAAGTCTCCAGTGAGTTGGAGCGCTGATGAGGTTGTAGAGGTAACCAAGCTGGAGCGGTCGCGTCCTGCGTTTGGTATCCCTGTTGGGGCCGAGGCTGCTGGCTGGCTGAGACTGGATTGACGATCATCGCTGTTTTTGGTGGGCGACGATAGCTTCACTGCGTGAACTATAAACGGAGCTGGTCCTTTATGAAATACAAGTTCACTATATATTCTCATTCAGAAGGCGCGACCAGTTGTTTCTTGATTGTTCAATTTTCGGTTTCTCATTGTTTAATTTTTGGGTCTATACACGATTGGAGCCATCTTTATTCTTCAGGCACTGGTTTAATATTCTAATATTACTAACTAAGGTATGCATATTTATAGCGACATATGTACCTCTACACTATTTATTCTAAAACATATCGCTACAATGCATATAATCAAGCCAAGCCAATCAATCTCAACGAAGAAATGACTGTCCGAATTATATGTGCTCGATAATAGACTCATATCTTAAATATGCTGGCCAAGCTTTTCTCTGTATAAATTCCATCAATTACTTCAAACAATATATGACGCAGGAATATCGTGCTTCAGTGAGATTTAGATAGCTGACATCGGCATAGTCGAGAATTGGGAGAAGTGCTTGTGCAAGTGCAGCCTTAGTCGGAAGAAAGATATATAGTCTTCTCAGAGATACGGCAGTGGGAAGTTTCTTTCGACCAACGAAGATATCGTATTTTTTATTTATTTTTATTTATTTATTTATTAGATTTACCAACGTTTGCTTACACTAAAACTAATACAAAATACGTTCACATAGATAACAATAGGATGTAAACACATCATGCTAATTAAGTTAACTACCATAAACATAACTATTTGTCAATATATAAAGAAAAAAAAATGTAAAAGTTTACAAAAAAAATACTCAAGTGGTGGACAATAGTTACGTGCTGTAAAATGCGATGTATATTTGACAACAGATTCACAGAATGTTCATAGAAACTAAATATCCATGCCTGTACCGTGTCTGTATGTTTATATCTGTGTATGTGGGCCCGTTTGCGTGTATGAATGTGTGTGTGTAAAATTTAAGAGTTCGAGAGGTGATTTATTATGATGTTTTTTAATTTTTGTATTGAGTCAACGTGCAAGTCAATAACGTCGCTGCAGTTATTGATTTTTGTGCATAATCTTACGTACGGTGAGTTAGCTGCTAACACTGTTCTTCTTTAAGGTGGACAAAGTGGAGTAAAAGTATTTCTGGGTATTCTGGTAGGGGTGCGAAAGTTGAACAGGATGAGAATACGTAGAGAATCAATTTTATGTTTCAAAATTTTAACAGCAAAGATTTCGTCTAGCAACTTTCTGCGCCTTCCAAGAGTTAACATTTTAAGTAGCTCCAGTCTTTTACTATAGGAATTACGAATCTGTCTAGACAAGCCACCAAATGCCAAAAAAAGCGTTTTTGTACACGTTCTAAACGCAACAAGTGTACTGCATAATGTGGCCGCCATACTACACTACCATATTCTAAGTGACTTCGAATTAGACTGTAATAAAGAATTAATTTAGTCTTACTATTTTTGAGAGATCTACAATTTCATATCATGAAACCCAATAACTTTAAAAAAAATTAAATTGTACTATTAACATGTGGGACGAAAGTTAATTTTGAATCAAACAATATTCCAAGATCTCTAATGGAATCGAATTCAACAACTTTATGCGTGTTTATATAGTAATCATGTTGTAAAACATTACATGATAACATTTATAAGAGTTCAAATGCGGGATGCATTCAATTCGCACCAGTTGATTAGTCTATTTAAATAACTCTATAGAAAACATGCACCTTCATCAGTCTCTATTATTCTAACAAATTTTAGGTCATCCGCATACAAAAATATTTCTGAATATAAAAAAAACTGTAGTATGTCATTAATGAAATATAGTTAAATAAAATTGGGCCTAAGTGGACCCCTGGGGCACGCCCGATGAAATGCTATATGACTTTGAGTGAAAGCCATTTACTACTACAAAAAAAATCCTTTCTATTAGGTACGACCGCAACCATTCCAAAAGAGCTCCAGTCATACCATATGCACGCAACTTATTGACTTATCTAATGTGGGACATTTTTTCGAAGGCCTTACTAAAATCAGTATGAATGACATCAGCCTGTCTACAGACCTAATTCTCAGCCTGTCGCCTGGAAATAGGTCTGTAGTTCGTTACAATATTTTTGTGAGATGACTCAAATATCGGAACCACTTTGGTACTTTTCCATTTATTTATTTATTATTTGAGAAACTTAAAGACATATAACTAAGATGTATTATTACAAATAAATAAACTTGTTGCTAATAACAAGTTTCTGCTCTCTCTCTCTCTCTGAAGAGAACTGTCGACTTAAGCATACAACAAATAAATATACAAATAAACATACAAAAAAAGTGTTAATGCCAAAATGTTGCAAAAAAAGAAACATAATCAAGTGAAATACAAAGATAAGAACAGTGGAAAAAGAGTAGCTAATTTCCTCCTAACCGTGTTCATGCTGGTGCAAAATAGGTCTATGTCGTGATCTCGTGAAAGTTGATTAAAACTTTTTGCGCTTCTCAGAGAAAAAGTATTACACCTGTAGTTCATTGTTGCAAAAGGTATATTTAACAGGGGTCATTGTCTAGAACCAGCCCTGTTCACACTTATTTGCACCTTAGCAACAAGCTCGGAACAGTCGACTGTACCCATAGCAACGCTTATCAAATAACGGATATCATTAATGTAACGTACAGACGTTACACAGGTTCGAGAGGCAAGAAATGAAATCTCTTACAACTGTGGCCGTAATCGTCGGGTCATTGCCGTGCCTTAGAACTAAGAAACTATTTAAATTTTACCTGGACACCCTCAATCCGTGACTTATAAATGTCATATTGAGGAGGAGACTTGAAACGCGTATTCTAAGTGGCTGCGTACGTATGAGCAATATAGTAAATTACTTTTATTGGCATAAGAGATTTGAAGGAAGTCGTGGTTCTAATTATGAATCCAAGTGCTTTCGAGGCCTTTTTAATTATATGGTCAACGTGCTGGTCATACAGAAGTTTACTATCTTCTATAATACCTAAATCCTGTATACTATGGACTTTACTGATTAACTGATTCTTAATTGTATACCCCGTGCTTATAATGGATTTCCGACGGGTGAAAGTGAGATGAAAACATTTGGCGACGTTTAACTGAAGTTTATTATGACTACAATATGTCTCAAATCTCTTCAGATCATCTTGCAGTTCATATGTGTCGGATAAACTTCGTACTACTTTATGAATCTTCGTGTCATCAGCATTTAAAAAATGTATGAATATTTAAAACAGTATTTAATATCGGAAACAAAAAGTATGACAGTAGAAGTCCTAAAATTGATTTAGAGGGAAATATCCCCGAAGATAATGATTTATTAAAAATTATTAAAAGTGGTCTAGTTAGTTCGTGTGCGCATGCGACCACAAATTTGGGCGGTATTTTGTCTGAACCTGCTCCCTTTTTGCAATCTAAGTTCTTTAATTTATAAAGTAAGGTATCAGACTATATAAGTGGTCCCGTTAAACCCAGACTGTTATTGTATAATTCTTTCATAAAATCAAAACAACAAGAGTCCCTAGATTCCACAATCTGGTTAGGGCTATAAACAGATGAAAAGTAAGCAGCAAACAATTCAGAGATTTCAGTTACATTTGAGGTCGTCGTAGATCCATCGGTCATAGCAGCGGGATATGCGTTAGAACCACCTCGTTTGGTCTTAACATATGTCCAAAAGACCTTCGGCGTTTCTACGATTTTTTTTTCAATTGTGGTTATATAGTTATTGTAAGATAATTACGCCGTACAGGTGGAGGAAGATAAAATGCGCATAAGAATAAACGACAACCCGGGATATCTAAAGACACCCAAAGGTTTTCCGAATTGCTTTCCCATTAGACGTTTTGGAGTGATATTTTTTTTAACAGCTATCAAAACTCCTCCACCCTCTTTTCCGCATTGCTGTCTCGAGCTCTCTCTATCTCTTCTGTATATTATGTATCAAATAATTCGATGTTCATTACAGTGTTATTAAGCTATGTTTCCGAGAGTATTACAATATCAAAATTTTGACATGTAATTTTACAATAAACATTATGGGTTTTTGTTCTCAAGCCTCTACAGTTTTGTTAATATAAGTCTAATCTATTGAATTTTAATATTTCATAAGAGAAAAATTAACATGCAATACAATATTATAATTGTAGTAAGATTAGTACTACAATATTATAAGAGAAGTAAGAAGAAGAAGAGATAGATCCAACTAAATAATCTTGTTTAGCTTTTACCCTAGTGGCTGCGTGAAGAGCTTTGAGTACCGGCGATGAATGTTCAATTACAAAGACAGGTCTTTTGTTGCCTGCAATTCTGAAGTCAGCTGTGTTGAGTTTATTCTCTGCGGCTAGTAGCCTATCACGAGTTTTTGGGAAAGCATGCTTAACCACAACCGAACGAGGACTGGTACTGGTGGCTTGGAGTTTGGCTGTACGTGTGCATTTCATGATATCGTTATCTTCCAACACGTATCCAACCGTCGAACCTAACTGTTTAATGATTGTGATGAGATTTTCATTTCTGTTCTCTGGTAGACACTGTATCTTAAGATTATTCGAGCGAGTTTGTTTTTCGAGATAACCGAGGCGCTGTTTGACATCTGTCTGTGGTCTTTAATTTCTCATATTCTTTCTTTAAAACTACGATATTATCTTTTAACTGCTCGTTCTCTTGTTGAAGTTTGTCAAACTCATTGGTGTGAAAATTCTCTTATTGCCTCTAGCAGTAGATACATTCCGAACTGGAGTGGAATCTTTATTTGAAGTATTTGGGTGCATTCCCAGACATTCCGGACACTTCCATTTATTATAAATCTCAGAATTCGGGGACATTTAAGGCACAGACAAGCAAAGAGAATCATAATACTTGTTACAACGGTTACAGCTTATGGTTCTCGTTTTTCTCTGAATTTCCATTATTGCAACATCCACAAGCACGTCCAGTTGTAGTTATGATAACTGTTAGCTAAGTATGTGTCTCAACTATTATTAATATAATAGTGTAGGTAGGTAGTTAACTGCGCGGTAGATTGAACAAGAAGGAAGAACTATCTAAGTTGATTATTAAATTTTGACACCTGTACTGATCTCAAGGGTGGTGCAATCAAATTAATTTATGGTAGTTGTATCCAGTTGATTCTTGGCACCATCCTGGAACTGCCAATTACGCATACCTGCGTCTTCACTGGATTAACTTTTAATTTATAATTGTGACTCCATTTGCCAACTTGCTTAAGGTCGGCAATCACCATTGATTGTATCGAATGCCTCCCGTAACAAGTTAACTGAAGCTTGTGTATATATTTATAAATAGTCTGCATAAAGATGGTAGGAGGGACTTAATTGGTTAGAGATTGAGATTATAAAAAGAGTAAAGGAGATAAAACGCCACCCTGTGGTACACCAGCAGATATATTGCACCAAGAGGATATCGAGTCTTCAATGCAAAAAATACGTTTCTGGCAACAGGACATGTAACTATGAAACCAATCAATTGTCATTAGCATTAAATTCCATGATAAGTTATTTGGTGTACAATAAAGCGATTTATTATTATTAAATAAAGATTATGCATATTCATTGCTGTAAATTTAATATATGCAAAGTCACGGCATCATTTTAAACTTCTGCAAAGTCATCACTTGTTGTGATGACTTTGCACAATTGACGTTGATGACGTTGCATTTATTTCATTGAATATGTCAAGAAAACAAACTAGACCCGAAGTAGTTATAGGAGTCATTGTTACAGTTACAGGAGTCATTGTTACAGTTACAGGAGCTGTATTTACATTAGCTTCAATGGTCTTAAGTAGTTTATGGACTGGACCTAGACCTCCCAATACACATTATACTATAGACTTCTGAACTATGCTCATATAAGGTTGTTACCAACTTGTAGTTATGTTTATAACTATCTCTATCTACACCGTATTCGATGATCTTGACTCCCTACGGTTCAGCCTGGGTGCTCTCATTTCTGATTGCTCAGTTTGTGTTTTTGTTCAGGCTGTGCACACTTATCACCACAACATGATCAAAAACGATGTCCCTAATAGTACCAAAATCAAGTTTTCCTCGTCATTTTACAGTTCCTGTAATGATCGCTTAATTTTAATATATTTGCCGTTCAACTGCATTTCTTTAGCTAGTTTCTTATGGTGTAGTCTGACCTGCAGGTTGTCTGCTATTATGGAATCGATAGTTTTATCATAAGTATTTAGAGAGCTTTGTAAGAAAATGAATGTCTCATTTGCTATTACAAGGCTATAATTTAATTAACATCTATAGTAATGTATAAAAAAATATGATTTTTAAACATGTATTTACGCAGACGATTTATGCTATCAGTATCGAAATCACCGATCATTTATTTAATCCTACTAATATTATAAACACGAAAGTTGTATGTAAAGTATGTTTGTTGCTCTTTCACGCAAAAACTACTGAACGGATTTGAATGAAACTTTACAGTAATATAGCTTATACATCAGAATAACTACTATATATCTCAATGAGAAAAACACATAGGCTACTTTTTACTGCAATAATCGAGGTGAAAGCTAGGTGATTTTAAAATACATAAATCGTAGATGTCAAAATGTATCACTGTATATCTCCTTTCAAAACTTCACAGGTTGCTAGGCATAACACACTTGCATAGCAACCATAATGATAGTTTGGAAATGGCTAATTTATAATTTTAACAAAAAGAAACCGACTTCAAAGAAAAACTATTCCGAGTACTAAATCGCGACAATTGTGCCTATGATATTTGAGGAGTTCCCTTGATTTCCTTGGGATCCCATCATCAGAGCCCGATATGGTGACGTTGGGACCACCTGTAAGCTGCGCCCATTCCAATGCCAAAAGAATTTTTGAAATCGGTTCATAAACGACGAAATTATCGCTGAACATACATTAAAAAAAAAAGATTCCGACGAATTGAGAACCTCCTACTTATTTTTAAGTCGGTTAAAAAATGAGTTCTGGATAATCACATATGTAGGCTACTATTTAACACGAAAATACGCGGGTAGCACCGCGGGGCGCAGCTAGTCTTTCATAATTATACAATTCACTATTAGCCTCGCAAATCATATGCTACTGTTATCGACCCACATCTATAACTATCGATAAGAGCTGCTTTATAAGGACAAAAATTGTTTTTTTTTTTCATTATTAGAAAAACGATACCGCTCATTACAGTGTCTACCTTTACCAGAAACGTGAATCAATTAATCATTAACCATTAAAAAATATTTTAAAAGTATCTAAACGGTATTGTTAATAAACGATATAATGGAGAAAACAGAAGCGATACGAAACAAAATTCTACCGCAAATAGCGGCAGATCTGGGTTATGTAAACTACAAGATTCATATTGATCCAATTTCTAGTGGTGGTGCAAACTACTCTTCATCTTTATACAACATTACAATCAAAGAAGGGCCAAAAACCCATCACTTGTTTGCAAAAGTTGCGGCCTTAGGAGACACGATGCGAAATGAACACCCGAAATTCTATATCACAGAAATGGTTGTTTATACAAAAATTATGAAAATTTACGAAGGTTTAGAAAATGATTACAATATACCACAAGAACATAGATTGAAATTAAGCAAGTACTACGGATGCAGCACTACAAAATATGAAGAAACTATTGTTCTAGAGAACTTGGTAAAGAAAGACTATCAATCTTTTGATAGATTTAACTCAATTAGTTGGGAATACGCAGTCTCTGCAATAAGACAATTGGTGAAAATACACGCACTATCATTTGCTTTCAGCGAATATTATCCCGAAGAGTTCAAGGAAGTTTGTCGTGATCTTAAATTTGAATTTAATTTCGAAAGTGGGGGGCAGCTGGCAGGGGCTGACTTGGCAATGACTGCAAAAGCACTCGAATCGGTTGATGACGAGAAAAGAGAAATGTTGAAAAAGTATTTCGATAAATACACCCTAAAAGATTTAATGCAATCTTTTCATTCATTTCGAAGACCAGTATTGGTGCACGGTGATTACAGGCCCAGTAATTTGATGCACAGGATTGAGGACGTAAGTTGTATTTTTTTGGTTGATTTATTAAATCTGTAATTATTGATGAATAGAACGTGAAAATATACTATCGTGTCGTAGAAATGTTGATGAATAATTAGCACTGATCTTGTTTTTGAAAATTATATTCTTTAAAAATAAACCGTAAAAATTTTTTTGTTGATAAAATTTAATGTTCTGGATAGAAATCACTTTAAATAAACTCACGTTTTTATCGCCAAAGATTTGAATAAAGGTAAATTATATGCCAATATTTTGTCATCTCCTAATACGTCTCGTTGGTCTAGCGGTTAGCGTATGCGACTCCGGATTGGTTGTTAGGCTTTTCTTACAAGAAATTTATATTGACAGTCCGGAAGTTTGGCGGTGTTTCACTCCTAGGTGGGCACTTTAATCCGTCGGTCACGGTTGACATGAACATCTATGATAATCGTTATTGGAAAGTCAGTGCCCTCAATATACTGACAACTCATTTTACGTGTGGAAACCCCCCACGAGCCGTCACCACACCGGTGTTTGAGGCGGGAATATGGTCTGTTGAAATCAGACCGACTAAAACCACACGGTGTGCCACTCTGCGTCTGAAATAGGAGGGGTTCAGAAACTACTGTTATTACATCTAGACCCCTCCCAGCTCTTGCCCGCAGATACGCAATCGTTATCTTGGCTAAAACTCTCTACTTAGGCAATTAAACTTAGTTTATTTCCTTTTAAAATAATTACCATGGGACTCGGCTAATACCTACTTAATATACTAGTCTACTAGTCATTTAGATACAACGTAATATAAATTTACCATTTATATAAACATTACTGTGGTAACTTTATATGATAATAGTGATAAATACATATTTTAAGCATTTTACTCACATGAGTCGTAAATATTTGAAATAAATTGCAAACAATATTTATTTGATATTATATACAGTTTATAAAATTGTATTTATTTATAGACAGATAACAACGAAATTTCGAAAAAAAAAACTAGCAAATTATATAAACATTTGGTCCAAGCCGGAAATAGAACCCATGAGCTCAAGACTTGGCAGACAGCTTTGTGTAATACAGAAGCATGGATGAGCATCGTATATCAATAAGGCAGAAAATGCCTACTTAAACATTGCAAATTTTTTTTTTCTTCCGAGCCTTATCCCCAAGTTTATTTGGGGTTGGCTACTAGTTCAACCAGTTTTACCTGAATTTCAGTTTTTCCACGGAGTGACTGGCATCGGACCTCCGCAACCCTAAGGGAGAACTGAAATTCGAAGATTGAACTATTTGTCAGTATATTTGAGGGCACTGACTTCCCAGTAACGATTGCCATAGATGTTCATGACAACCGGGACCGACGGCTTAACGTGTTCTCCGAGGCACGGGCGTGAATCACCGCCAAACTTCCAAACTCCGGGCTGCTATTAGGTATTTCCTAAGAAAAACCCAAAAACACTTTTTGGCCCGACCCGG
Organism: Phragmatobia fuliginosa; assembly: GCA_932526445.1. Lineage (NCBI taxonomy): Eukaryota > Metazoa > Arthropoda > Insecta > Lepidoptera > Erebidae > Phragmatobia > Phragmatobia fuliginosa. The sequence goes on along the minus strand of OW052072.1, from coordinate 19,534,138 downwards.
GATTTGAACCCGAGACCTCTTGATTAGCAGTCGCATACGCTAACCACTAGACCAACGAGGCAGTTACTTAAACATTGCAGATATTTAATGATAAATAAGTTGATAAATTACAGGATGGGAAGATAGATATCAAAGTTCTGGATCTTCAAACCATGCAAGGTTCCAGCCCAGTATTAGATTTAGTCTATTTTGTTTTCAGTGGATCTGATGGACCATTTCGAGCGCAGTACCTTGAAAAACTACTTGATCTATACTACACAGAACTACAAGAGGCCTTGAAGAGGTTTCATCTGGATCCTGAGAAGGCGTACTCCAGGGCTGTATTTGATAAGGAGTGGCAAGAGGTAAATATAATATAAAGTTTTAAATTGTTAACCGAAGTAATTTCGTCAAACTTAATCTTAGAGTTTAAGAGTCCCTTACTCTTAAAGTCTTAGATCTTCTTTTCAATGGACACTTTCTTTGAAATTTAGTGTCATTGTTATTGTTGAAATATTCGAACCAAAAGTTTTTGCTTGTAGGAATGCTCGGTCTGTCTTACGTTTTCTCGTCTGAATCACTGAACCAATTTTGATGAATGGAACCTTGGGAAAAGACAGATAATAGGGTGGAGCCGCGAGTAAAAGCTAAAGCACTTCATTAAAATTGAAACCAAAATAAAGTTTTGCCATTTTAGTGTACGAGACAGTAAATTTTCACCGGAGCTTTAAAGTTTATAGTTTTTGTAGTCCGATTGTAAAAGTGCAAATGGACGCACTCAAAACAGGGAGACATATCTATTGGAGGTAGAGGAGCCACGCTGATTTCAGCACGAATAAGCCGGCTCGACCGGGGCAGTACTACCCTCACACAGAAGACCACCATAATAATAACATTACTGCATTCTTGCTGTCGTACTACGTTGGTGAGTGTGAGACCGGGACCGGAGGCCCAACCATTCTGTATCATTCTACGGAGGCCGGAAAATGATGCAGAAATATCTGACCAGACCCATGGTATGGGTCACCATGCTGAATTACCTACCCTCACAATGAGGATGGTGACCCCTACTCTTGAATTCTACTCATGCTTTCCATCAGGCAGAGAAGAGTCACTTTTGTAGGCTTGATATAATTTACATCGATAATTTTGGACAGCCAGAATTTAATTAAATAAATAATTAATTTCCAGAAATTACCGTTGGGACTGAAGATCGCATCTTTTACTTTGCCCGTTGTGACGGTTTCGGTAGAAGACGCACCCGATGTAAATGAAGATTTAGACATCAGTACTTTCTACAAAAACAAAACGAGTGACCGATGCACCCAACTATTGAACGAAGTTGTGGATGACTACATCAAGTGGGGAATACTACAATAGTTATTCAATGACATTGGTGTTAATAACATCCATAAAATTGTATTCGGAACGTTGTGGCTAACGCTTCTATATTTTTATGCAGACCAAAATTGAAGTGACCTAATTCAAAATATCATTTGTATGTAATGAACTGAAAAAATACTAAACATGTGGCATAGAATATTTAATATTTTTAGTCATATAACACAACATCATCAGCTCCCAAACAGTGATTCGTAATCTTTTTTTTTCTAATGATTTTTTTTTTGCATCGATTATTTTGTTAACGATTCGGATTGATTCAAAAATCGACCGTTTTTGGAAAGAATCGCCATCCCTATAATACACTCGTGTAGATATTTCACATCAGCGGTTATGGATAGAAAATATTCTTTTATTAAATTTTGCATTTCAGACCCTGGAATTCATATTTTGGGTTGGGTTTCGAAATACGTCACCTGAATCTGAGGGTTTTGGTGGTGTAGGGGGCTTAAGGGAGTTAGTCTTAATCCCCCCCAAGTAATTTTGGCTGCCGGAGTTGCGTCTAAATATTTTTAAAAAAAATTCAAAAATTCTTAAATACAATTGCAATTATGCAAAACGGAACGTATTTTTATGCTTTAGTACAGTTTTTAAAATGTAATTTTTAGTTTTTATATGAAAAACGTGAAACGAAACGCAACATTTTGACACTAATTGACAGCAAATTTCAAATTTATGTGTCATTCCTTTGCTTTCGAGTTTAAGTGAATGTGTTCTTCCGTATCGATTTGTGTTTTTTCTACGACTTGGCTACGTTCTTGGATTCTGTTTGGATTGCTTTACTGTAATTAATTAATCAAGGTAATTATATTGGCACAATCCGACTTCATTGGGTTAGGTTAGATGGGTAAGGCGGGAGCGTAGCGCAGCGAAGCTGCCGCCTTACCCATCGTGGTTATTTTTTTTAAACCACCCAGAAATAGGAGCCCCGCGTAGCGGGGCTCCGTCGACTATAATGCATAAAGCAATAAAATATGTATATAAAGTGGTATAAATAATGTTTGTACAAATTTCTGTTTTTGATTTTTCCAAAGGGAATCAAGTATTTTCGGCGGGTAAAAATGGTGAGGCAGGGTTCAGAGGGTTCAGACCCCTCCCCCATCCCCCAGAAACTCACAACCCCTTAAAATGGTGACGTATTTCGAAATTTTTACCATTTCTGTTTTTAATTTTTTCTAAGGGACCAAGTATTTCCGGCAGGTAAAAATGGTGAGGGGGGGTTCCGACACCTCCCCCCCCCCCTCCCCCCCAACCACTCACAACCCCAGAATCAGGTGACGTATTTCGAAACTTTAACCCATATTTTTTCTTTACTGTTTTAAAAATTTTAAGATTTATCTTCTCGTTGTCAAAGATATTGCGATTTGTTATAAATAGCCGAAAAGTATCAAGTTGTTTCATTAGAAATTCAATAAACTGACCTAAAAATAAAAGAATTGAATCCAGTTGTAGTATTTTCTCTGCAGATTTCTGATCAAATCACTTTGTATGTCTTTCTATTTGTCAATCATAGTAAATAGAAGCTTCCTCGTCGAACTTTTGATTGTTTTCGGCATTATTTTAAACGAAATCAATGAAAATATGATGCACGTAAACACAAGATGACTCAAGGATAACCTCAAAAACATGCTTTGAATAAACACGGTGGGATTTGTGCTGTAGGGATTCTTGCCGCGTCGTTCGTTTGGTTAGCACGTGCGTCTAGAATTCTAACAAATCTTTAGTGATTTTGTGTCTTTTGGGTTTTTATTTTCTGTTATATTGTGCTGTCCTATTGGTTACGGTGTGTTGTTTGTCTATATACCGGTAAGTGGTAAACATGAGCGGAAATAAACCGCCCGATCCCCCCGATCCACCCGATAAATCATCTCATATAACCCCTCCTTTCACCCCTCTCCTATCCGACCAACCTTCAACTCCTTCCAATCCCCTGGAACAGTTCGCCAACATGATCTGTAACACCGCGATGCAGGAAAATACAACAAGAAAACGACAACAAGGAAATGTGAATGATGAGGTAAGCGCTCCCCCTCATAAACGTCTCAATCAAACCAGAAACTTAGTTGGTCGTGATAAATACACAGCTAACGATAATGGTCCCTATATTGTTCATGTCTCCCGCATCGAGAGCCAATTAGGTTCCGGCATATCTCTCCATCCTGTCTCTTTCGGCCTTTTTCTTTTTAATAATAAAATCAATAATGTTGTTAAAGATGGAGTCAAGAGGGTAGGTAGAAATAGAGTTCCGGGTGGGTGACACTGTAGTCCAGGTGGGCCAGTATATGAAATACCTAGGCCTTACCCTGGACAGTCGGTGGAGCTTCGAAGAGCATTTCGGGCGATTAGTCCCCCGAGTGCGAGGGGTAGCTGGGGCGTTACATCGTTTGCTGCCCAATCTCGGGGGGCCACGGGAAGAAGTTCGCTGCCTCTACATGGGCGTCGTGCGATCAATGGTCCTCTATGGGGCACCCGTCTGGTCTGAAGACCTGGCGGGTTCCTCCCGCTGCAAAGCTCAAGTCAAGAGTCTGCAGCGGTTGATGGCCATACGGATCGCACGGGGCTACCGCACTATCTCGTACGAGGCAGCGACGATCCTGGCGCGATCTCCACCCTTCGACATTCTGGCCGACATGGATACGATGGTCTACGACCAAATTCGATCTGTCGGTCGGAATGTCGAAGAGATAGCGCCGGATCACGAGCCCGGAATGCTACGGCGGAACGCACACACGCAAGCCCTGCAGGCTTGGCGGGCACGGCTTGAAACACAGGGCTGTGCCAGCCAGCGCGCTGTCGGAGCCGTTCTGCCGAACTTCGAAGCTTGGATAGAGAGGACCGACTGTGTCACCTACCGACTAACTCAGGTACTCACCGGACACGGTTGCTTCGGTGAGTATCTGAATAGAATCGGACGTGAGGCTACGGCACAATGCCACCACTGCAGGTCCGACCGGGACTCCGCCCAGCATACGCTGGAAGACTGCCCTGCTTGGGAGTCTGAGCGTCGAGTCTTGGTCGGACGGATCGGAGGAAACCTGTCGCCGCCTGCATTGGTCGCGGCAATGCTGGCGAGTGACGAGGGATGGAAAGCCGCGGTCTCCTTCTGTGAGGACGTTATGCTACAGAAGGAGGCCGCAGAGCGGGATCGGGAAAGGGCCGATCCCGCTCGAAGGAGGCGGCGAAGGGGACGCGGCAGAGGTCGCTAGCTCCCCAATCGTCGCCTAAGGGTCGCTGCGGCTACATCTTGGGGAGATGTGACCGCTGCAAACGACCCGAGACAGGTGACACCCCGGTGCGGCTGGGGGGTGTTGCCAGGGTGGGTTGGTGATGCGCCTCTTACTTACTCTTACTGCGTAGAGCCACGGGAGGCGCTGCACCGTCCTGTCCTGGGGGTGAAAATAGTCACCCCGGGATGTACCTCAATCTTTGGGGTACGGCAGGGGGGACTCCAGAAGCCGCTGATGCGTTCCTGGTGTTCCTCCCAACTGCCGAGGTAGGCCGCCGCGGGGTTTAGTGGGTAGACCGGTTCCTCCGGGAGTCCCACACACGCCCTTCGTCTACCCCACGAAGGGTATGGTGCGAAAAGCATTCCCCGCGTAAAAAAAAAAAAAATAAAAAAAAAAAAAAAAAAAAAAAAAAAAAAAAAAAAAAAAAAAAAAAAAAAAAGGTAGAAATAGAGTGTCAGTTCAGTTTGCATCCCCTCAGGATGCAAATTCATTTTTAAGTAACCCCCTGCTTAATACCTATAAATATTCTGCCAACATCCCCACCTTCAACATTACCAGAATGGGAGTAGTGTCTGGCATCCCCACCGACATGGTCGATGAGAATGTAATTAAATTCGTGTCAGTACCTCAGGGCTGTGGTCAAATAATAAAAGTCAGGCACCTCAACAGAAAAACATTTACTGAAGGAGTACTGGAATGGAAACCTACAGAGACCTGTGTACTCACATTTGATGGTCAGGTTCTGCCTAAAAGGGTGTTCCTCTGCTATAACTCTCTACCCGTCCAACAGTACATCTACCCTACTGTCCAATGCAGGAAGTGCTGTAGGTATGGACATGTAGAATCAATATGCAGGTCCAAACCAAGATGCAGTAAGTGTGGACATGACCATCCCGGCAATGGTTGCACTGTAACCGAGAGGGAGGCCTTTTGTGTCTTGTGCTCCGGTGGCCACTTTGCTGACAGCAAGGTCTGCCCGGAGTTTGGTAGACAGAGGGCCATTAAGACTATGATGGCAGAAAAAAATATGTCCTATATGGAAGCGAGTAAGGTAATCCCTTCTCCTACACGCCGATATGCTGATTCCCTAAAATCCCCAATGATCCCCCAATCCCCACACCCCACTCAAACTACTCAGCCCATTCAAACCACCCAACCCACTCAACCCCTTCAAAGCACCCAGTCCTACCGTAAAACTGTTGTTCGCCAACCCAAACCTAGAACTCAACTTTCCCAATCCTATGACAAAGCTACTCACCAGTCCCTCACTTACCTACTCTCCTAATTTTTTGCAACCTAATGGTAGTGCCCTTAACAACCAATCCCTTGAACCCTCCATTATTGATATGTTAATCCAATTACTTACTTCTCTTCTTTCTTCCAACCCAACTTTATCCCCCTCTATTATACCGTCCAACGCTGCCAACTCACTACTGCAACTCTTAACCAACTTTAAAAATGGCGTCCCAACTAACATTTCTTCAATGGAATGTGAGGAGTGTGTTCCATAAGAAGCACGACCTCATATTCCTTATTAATAAATTTAAACCCTTGATTATCTCTCTTGCTGAAACCTGGCTTTTGCCTAATCTCAGCTTTCATATTCCTCACTTCAACATTGTTAGATGCGATAGATCTGATGGGTATGGAGGCGCCGCCCTCCTCATCAGCAACAAAATCCCACTATTACCCCTATCCTTACCCCCATTCCCAGACAATATCAGCATTGTCGCAGCAAAAATATGTAGTGTGTCGGTCCTTTCTGTTTACATCGCTCACCCCCATCGAAGCTTCCTTCCAATATTAAGAGACATGCTACAGGATTTACGGGGCCCAATATTAGTTATGGGAGACCTCAACTGTCACCATTTTAGATGGGGTTCTGAGTACTGTGACTCTTTTGGTACAGGCTTAGTAGAGATCCTCGACGACTTAAACCTATGTGTACTCAATAACGGCTCCTCAACTCGCAGAACTCTCCCTGGACAGAGTAGAAGCTGTGTGGACTTGACCATTTGCTCTCCTGACATTGCTGCAGCTGCTGGCTGGCAGTGCACGGACATATCGCATGGCAGTGATCATTATCCAATTTTAGTATCCCTCCCTAGTTCAACCCAATTAGAAATATCCCCCCCACCTCTCCTAAAATATATTCTATCTGGAGCTGACTGGCAGAACTTTTCCCAAACCCTTGAAATTGCCATTAATACCCTCCCCAGGCTAGACCCCAGAACATTATCCTATGATGATCGCTGCCAGGTGACTGACTGTTGTGATGCATTTGTAGGAGCGATCAGGTCGAGTGCAGACAGCTGCTTCAAAATTAAGAACTCAAGTAGGGGCAAAATACCATCTCCCCCTTGGTGGGACAGTGAGTGCACTAGGGCTGTCAAGCAAAGAAAGGAGTCGGAGAGAAGGTACAACGCTGACATGAGCCTTCAAAATCTAATGCATTTCAAAAATATCTTCGCTTCCACTAAACGACTCCTTCGACGCAAAAAGCGTACCGCATGGATTAATTTCTGTTCTTCTTTGTCCCCATCCACGCCATCTTCAATGGTGTGGAAGAACATTAAACGGTTCCGAGCTGGGTGTTCTCCTTCAGTCTCCTCCTCTATTCCACCTGACACAGCTGAACTCTTTTTAAACAAACTTGCTCCCCCTTATGTCCCTCATCTTGATGAAGTCAATTTACCAAGCATACTACCACAGCCAATGTCTTCTCATGATGACCCATTCTCCTTAGAGGAACTAGATACGGTTCTCAACAATGTGCATGACTCGGCCCCGGGTATTGACGGCATCCCATACTCCTTTGTTGTCCATGCTGGACCTATAACAAAGACCTACTTTCTCAACATAGTGAACTTTTGTTACTGCAATGGTTGGATACCAGATAAATGGAAAACCCAAATTATTATTCCCATCCTAAAACCAGGAAAACATGCAGGTGATCCAAACAGCTTTAGGCCAATTGCTCTCTCTTCAGTGCTTGTTAAATTACTCGAACATTTGATTAAAAACCGCCTCGAATGGATCGTGGAATCAAGGAATCTGCTGCCAAAATATCAGTTTGGCTTCCGCAAAGGGCTCAGTACCATGGACAGTGTTGGAGTACTGGTAACTGATGTCCGTCTTTCTCTGGCTCAAAATGCATCCGTTGTAGCATCCTTTCTTGACATAACTGCTGCATATGATAATGTCCTACTACCCATTCTCAGGCAGAAACTGCAGCAGCTGAGATTACCGGTGAGGATGATCCACTGCATATGTGCAATGTTTATGTCTCGAACATTAGTTCTAAGAGTCTCAGGTGTAGAATTGGACCAGAGAACGACCTGGAGGGGCTTACCACAAGGCTCTGTATTGAGTCCTTTGCTATACAATCTCTACACCGCAGACATGGGCTCATGCCTTAATAATAATTGCAGTATACTGCAGTATGCCGACGACCTGGCACTGTATGTCTCCAATAACTCGATCCAAGATGCAGCCACATCTCTCTCAACCTCCCTGAATTCTCTGTGGCAGTGGCTATCAGCCCATGGCCTTAGCCTTTCTGTACAGAAAAGTGCTATTATAGTCTTTACAAGAAAGAAGACACTGCCACAGATTGATGTACAAGTACAGCTGCAGGAAATTCCACTTGTAAATAAAGTCAAGTTCCTAGGAGTATACCTTGATTGTAAACTGACTGGCGTTCACCATATTAACTACCTAGCTGCAAAGTGTGAACGAGTTATTCCAATCCTAAAAGTGTTAGCTGGAGTCTGGTGGGGAGCCCACCCATATACCATGAAGCTCGTTTATAATGCTCTGGTACGTAGCTTATTCGACTATGGCCTTTTTCTATTGACTCCATGCAATAAAGGCCCATTAACAACCCTCGATAGACTTCAAACAAGGTGTCTCCGAATCATAACTGGCTGCATGAAGTCCTCTCCTATTAATGCTTTACAAGTGGAATGTTCAGAGCCTCCATTAAAAATAAGAAGACAACTCCTTGCATCCCGCTTTTTATTAAAATTTTTGTGTAAATCTACTCATCCTCTTCTTCAAAAAATCTCAGACTTAGACTCTATCTCCAATACATCTTCATACTTTGCTCATAAAGAGATTCCTCTGATTTTACAATCCTTCCGGCAATACTTGTCTTTCATGAATTCTGCTATGAAATTTGATAAACTTCCTCTTTTCTCCTTTGATTATAGTATTCTCTGTTTCAAACCTAATGTTATTTTGGATACTGGTATTCCTAAGGGATCCGTCTCTGCTGTCTCCATCTTTAATGCACATGTTGATGACCATTGGGTTGGGTTTGAGAGATTTTTTACTGATGCATCCAAATTTTCTAACAATAGTTATACTGGAGCCGCTGTATATTACCAAAATTCTAAAATCATCTTACAGTTTAAATGCCCCAAAGAGGCTTCAGTATTTACAGGCGAATGTGTTGCCATCTTGGAAGCATACTGAGCCGGTATACTGAGTGCCATAATATCAATAAGGCAGTTATATTCACCGACTCCCTTAGCTGTCTTAAAGCACTACTGCAGGATCCATTCCATGACAAACTCCATAGTCCATTGATCCTGCAAATTAAGGCAAGTCTCTTTAATAGTTCCAAGAATGGTAAGATGGTGCAACTAGTATGGGTTCCTAGCCATAGTGGCATTGTGGGCAATGAGTGTGCGGACTCATTGGCCAGAAGCGCCATTACTTCCCCAATGGCTGACCAGAAACATCTGATCCACCAACACTATGACCTCATAAGGCTGCCTCAAGGCGAACTGATCACTTCCTGGCAAGAGAATTGGGACAGCTCCTCTCAACACAAGGGACGGCATTATTATGCAATACAACCAAGCATATCCCCAAAACCATGGTACTTTAAATTTAAAAAGGTATCCAAAGCTGTCATCTCTACAATATGCAGGCTTCGTGTTGGTCACTGCAGCTCACCTGCCTTCTTACATAAAATTCGGGTACGGGATTCGTCTTTATGCGAATGTGGCTTAGACGAAGGCAATCTGGACCATATATTCTTTAGTTGTACTAACAATAACCCATCCTTAGATCTGTACTCATATATAACAAAACTAAAAATTCCCCTCCCCATTATAAATGATAAATGATAAATGATATTTATTTCTGTAAGTAAATCTTTTCAGACATTTTTACAAGTCGGACTTATAGCTAGAAGGCGCCGGCATTTCCTACGACTCACTCTGGGAAGAAACGCCGAAACAAACCACAGAGGTGTCTTTTTTTCTTTTTTTTTTTAAGTCCGTGTACAATATTAAAGAGAACTATGTGAGTGCAGTATAGGGTCTGGGTTGGCCTTTTGAAGAAAGAACCATAGTTTTGAGTCGACCTGTCCATACAGACGGCACACGGGCCCCAGCCATCGTGTAGCCTAACCGATGTAGTCAGGATCCACAACCCGGAACACGACACTGCCTCCAGCAGGACACTTGAGTAGGCCGTGGAAACACTCAAAACCACCAGAAAATTACTAAAATATAAACTAACATTACAAGCCTACACTATACTCACATTTACAAACTTACACAAAAAAAAAACAAAAAATAAATAAAAAATACTATACAATTCAATTTGAACGAAAAACTAAACAAATTAGAATAAATGAAATACAAATTAAAACAAAATTTAAATGTTCATCACTTGTGGGAGCAAGCAGCATCACTCCCAAGCAAATTTATCATTTAAAAAATCAGTAACTGTGTAGTAAGCTTTATCACACAGTTTCTGTTTAACCAAGGACTTAAATTTGTTAATACTTAATTCATGAAATTTGCTTGGAATCTTATTGTAGAATCTCACACCCTGACATCGAAAAGACTTGCTTACTTTTTGTAGTCTAGTCGTTGGCAACACGAGTTTATCTTTATTTCTAGTGTTTATATTATGAATGTCGCTAAACTTTGTGAATGAATGTATATTTTTCTTAACATACACTAGATTTTCATATACATATTGAGATGCGACTGTCATAATACCAATTTCTTTAAACTTATCCCTCAGTGACTGCCTATAACTGAGATTATAAATTGCGCGAATAGCTCTCTTTTGCAACACAAAGATACTTTGAATGTCAGCAGCATTTCCCCACAACAAAATACCGTATGACATTACACTATGAAAATAGCTAAAATACACCAGTCTTGCGGTGTCTACATCAGTTAATTGGCGAATTTTATAAACCGCGTATGCTGCAGAACTGAGTCTATTCGACAAGCCATCAATGTGTGGGCCCCACTGCAATTTAGAATCTAGAGTTATACCCAAAAACTTAGTGGTGTCCACAAGATCCAACTCCTTTCCATTTATCAGAACATTAGTTTTAACCTGCTTAACATTAGGTGTAAAAAATCGAATACATTTAGTTTTTTTCTCGTTTAAGAGCAAGTTATTAACGTTGAACCAGTTCACGACCTTGGAGAGAGTGTTATTCACATCGTCAGTAACTAATTGCTGTCGTTTTAGTCTAAATAAAAGTGAGGTGTCATCCGCAAATAGCACTATCTCCTGATTATCTTTTATCAGATTAGGTAGGTCATTTATATAAACGAGAAACAAAAATGGGCCGAGAATTGAGCCCTGCGGAACCCCCATAGTGACCAGAGACCCGAGGGACCTCTGTCCATTAACTTCCACTCTTTGGGTCCTATTACCCAAATAAGAGATAAGAAGATCCAAAGCAGTATTCCTTATTCCATAGTGATGCAATTTCCTGATCAATGTTTCATGAGAAACGCAATCGAATGCCTTGGATAAGTCACAAAAAACACCCAGCGCATCCTGTTTATCCTCCCAGGCACTAAATATATTTTCCAATAGTTCAACACCAGCGTCACTTGTCGAGCGTCCTCTTCTGAAGCCAAACTGTTTCTTGTGTAGAATTTTGTTTGCGCTAAAGTGAGTTTGTAACTGATCCAGTATAATTTTTTCAAAAATTTTACTGAAAGTAGGTAACACCGAAATGGGTCTATAATTTGTAGGATCGGACGTGCTACCCGCCTTGAACAAAGGAATGATCTTACTGTGTTTCATTAAGTCAGGAAATACACCACACTCAATGCACTTATTGAAAATTAAGGCCAAATCTGATGCAACTACGTTAATAATTGATTTGGTTATTTGTACAGAATTACCCCAAAGGTCAGAGGTTCTCTTTACACTAAGAGCACTGAACGTTTTAACAATATCTCTATCGGTGATACAACTAAATCTAAACTCAGTATTACAAATGTTAATATTTTCTTTCAATAATGATTCTGCAATAGTGGGGGACGAATTCAATGACTCTGTGGTCGAAACTGGAATGTCTGTGAAAAATTTTTCAAAAGCTGTGGCAACGTCTAAATCGGAATTTATTTCTTTATTATCAATTAAAAGACTGTAATTATTACCTTTGCTCTTTACTTTTCCAGTTTCGGCATTAATTATTTCCCATGTCATTCTAATTTTATTTGAACTATTACTAATTTTAGATTTTAAGTAATTAACCTTTGCGAGATGACATATTTTTTTAAATAAATTGGAATATTGTTTAACATATTCTCGAAATTCTACACTAGTGTTATAATTTCGTTCTTCATAAAGCTCATAAAGCCGTGTTCTACTTTTAAATATTCCAACCGTGGCCCATTCACTGAAGGTTGTAGTACCCCTAACTGATAACTTCTTAGGAGTAAAAGTTGACTCAAATTCTGAACAATACATGTTAAAAAAAGCATTATATAATTGATTAGGATCATCATTATAACCCAAGCTCGGCAGTTTACTGCATTAACTTTACATCTCTCCTAACATTTTCATCCCCCAACCTCCTACAAGCCTTGATGATATTTATCCGTTGCAATAACATCAAACTATGACCTGTGTAGCTAAAAATGTTGTAATGTCGATTTGTGTTTGTCGTCTTATTACTTATATATGACTAATACATATTTTTATTTATTTATTTCAGTGTACTAACCACAACCAAAAAGCCCCACATTCAGTCCAATGTTGTAAATTCCATGACATTTCTTTATAATTAAACTCACGTACTCCCAACGCACTTGACATTGGCAGAATTGTCGACATCGGCACAGTTTGCCATTTGAAGAAGAAGAAGAAGAAGATGACTCAAGTACGAAACGTCAATGTGTCAATTTTGACAGTCTTAATTATAGCCATATCAAAACTTCTGAAAATAATACGTGGACTGCTTTCGTTGGCCAGGGTCTATAAGCTATGTTATCTATTTGCTTAACTTTTTGATGTCACAAATACATTTAGAAAATTAATGACTTGTTTTATAACTGATCTGATACTTTGATGCCGTAATAAAAATAATATTGTTACTATCGAAGACTCTGAACTAAAAAATCCCAGAATTTTTTGAAAAGAGATCTAAAAGATTTTTTATTATTGGTATCTCTCTGGTTGAATTAATATTTACATTGTAACTACAAACTTGATAAATAATTATTTTTTAAGAAATCGTTCTTTAAGGACTTGATAATTTAAGAATCAATTCCTCAGGTTGTGTTTCGAATCGATAAAAATCAATCTTTTTTAGAAAGAATCGCCATCTCTATAGTCGTCACAAAATAAGAAGCTCGTTTTGATATTTATCATCAAAGTTAAACTTGATGCTTATTTATGATACGCGTTGTGATCCTATTTAATTACTATGTTACCCATACACTATTACAACGCGTATCATAAATAAGCATCAACTTTATATTGAAAAAATGCACTCAAAAACACGAATTAATCGTTGATTAAAAAACACGATGACAAATGTCAAAAGGGGGTTCTTATTTTGTTACGACTTTAGTTCACATAAGAGACCAAAGACAAGTCATACTCATAGACAATAGTATAGTACCAAAAATAAACTAAGCTTTAACATTGTACCACAAGCTATTAATAACGGAGTTAATAATAGAATTAGTCGTACTCCATACTTCATAGTATTTTCATTACGTAACTCTCTTTATTTCTTTAAGAAAGTTGTCAAAACACTAATGCTATACTTTACGTACTTTAAAGGAGTCTACCCGTGACCACGAGCGTCGTATCATAAGATACTTTAGAGGAGTACCACGAGCATAACCCGTTCGAAAAATCGAAAAGTAGAAGGTATCGTAGCCTTTTTAATTTTTTGGCTAATAAGTCCCGTTTACAATAAAAAATATGAAATATAGTGAAAAAGTTACGTAAGTCTAAAAACAGATACTTCAAAAGATACCATAGTACAATAGAAACTCGATTAACCGGATTAATTATTGTCGTTAGACATGCGGATAATCGGAAATTTGGATAATTGAATGTATCAACAAAATTGGGATTATGTATTATAGGTCTAATGTTATTTGTTTATTAAAAACAACAAATACACATAAACGAAAATCAATGTTCATTAAAATTCTAAATTCAGGAAGATGTATCTCTCAATGTTTACAAAATACTATGATACACTATAAACAACATACGATGTATGCACTTATTTACATACTAAAATACAATATGTATGTGTAAAATAAATGTATAACTAGTTTGTTAGTTAGTTGCTACGTATTGAATTTCACAAAATGTCATTGGTAATTTGCATTTCATATTCACCAAATAAACTAATTGACGTAAGCCACTTTTTCTGTTGATCGCTGTATAGCAACACGAATTCGTTTCAACTGCAGTAAACTTACAGTATAACTATAAGTTTGTTTTCAAACCACACGTTACTCACAACACGGGAGTCATTTCCAAGGTCTGGAGAGCTTCATCATGAGATGCCAATTCTGACATGTTTATGCTTCATCATCATCATCATTATTATCAACAGCCTTTAACAGTCCACTGCTGGACATAGGCCTCTCCTTTGATAGGAGGTTTTGGCCTACTATACCACACTGGCCAGACGGGTTGGTAAAGGGTTTGTTTCAAGTTTTCCTTCTCTTGGCAGTGATGTTACCGGCTTATTTTGTTCCTTTAGTCGCCTCTTACGACACCCATGGAATGAATAGGGGTGGTGACGCTTGCATAGCTTATATAGTTGATCGCGGGTGGTAGTCCGGATAACCGCGAATCCGTATAACTGAAGTCTGGATAATCGAGTTTATATTATTTATGAGATATATAATAATCTTCACGTTTATTTCTAACTAGGTGAGTCTCGTGGGGTTACTCGCGGTTATTGTTATAATTTGGGAGATAATGGAACGCAGCTAATCTAATAAAAAAGCCATAGTAACAATGAAATTAAATAAAACAGACAGTTCAATTCTATTTATTTGTATAGAGTTATACTATACATATATAAAAGAAACGTGTTTGTTAGTTTATGTGGTTAACCATGTAGAAGTGATTGAACGATACAAGTAAACACTGATTTACGTTTTAAATTACATAAAGTATTCTTTAATTACGGTGAACTGTGTGTGTTCTAGTTTTTTAAAATATAAAGTTTTGAATGCTTGGTGATATTTTATAAATTAAAGATATTGAATTTGTAAAATTTGATTCATTATCTTTCAACTGATAACACTTATTAGTGATAATCAAGATCGAGCTGTAGACCATACATAAATTAGATAAATTAACTCAGTGATGTAATTTAACTTTTTTTACTGTCTTGAAACTGACTTTCTTGCTATTTGATTTCGATGCTATTTTTTTTTTTGAAAAGAGACTGCTACAAAAAGAAAATTGGTTGCGCCGTTTGTTATTTTAAATATAAGTGCGGCCATCTTGGGTAGAGTACAATCCCAGCTTGTCCAATAAGCGACCCTGATGGCAGTTCGCATGCGCATCAAGCCACCGCACTGCAGCGCCTTCTTGAGGCGCTACCATGACAACGGTCAAACCATAAGACAATTGAACTTTTTTCTCCGTCAAGAAAAAGTTTCTTTGACGGCTCGCTATCTATTTTACTATTTTTCTGTTCTGCTTTTAATACATAATTTACAACATTCGCTGTGAGTGGAGTGCCCTTTCATCACGCTGTTGCTGCTATCATAGGAGAGCGACTTGGCAAGTTCAAGGTGAGTGCTTCTTCCCTTGAATGAGTTTGTATTTATGTTTGATATAACAACGGCCTCCATCTCTATCACCCCGCAGTCTGTCCTTTCTGGGATTAAGCTAAACCGCGTCTCCATAATTTTTTGGTCCTTCGAGCCGGATTTCACCAGCCTGGTGCTATCGTAGGAATTATTCCGCATTTTATTTCGTGTATTTGCGTTTATAATTTGTTCTTCAACTTATAAACCGGTACCCGAAAGTATACGCATCGCATATATTCGCATAATTTCTCATTTTTCGCTATATTTCTCGCATTTTTTCGCAATATACTTTCATATTTTTCTTTATTTATCGCATACAACGCTTATATTTGTTCAACAATACTTGTTTCGCACATTTAACGTAATTTACGCAGTTACAGTTTTTACGGTTTTTCTTACTATTCATAACCTACATTTACTAACGGTAACGCTCAAAAATGTCGTTAGAAGCTAAGTTACGTTTGGTCATTGCTAAAAAAGAAGCTATTTTTTCGCATATAATTTCTTTATACAACACCGCTAAGAAAATTGTTCCTTCTGTTAAAGAAACTAGAAATAAACTTGATTTTTTAGCTGTTTCTTCAAACATTGACAAATTATATTCGGATTTCAATATTTTATGTGATCAGCATAATGAATTAGAATTAGAAAAAAATCCTGATTATAAATTTAACTTTGATAATTGGACGTCTTTCGAATCATTATTTTCTTTTATCAAACAAACACGCACTGAATGCTTGGAATTTCGCCGTGCAGCCGGCGATACTTCGTCAGCTGATATTAATAAGGCATCCACCGCTCATCCCAGTTACTTCCGTTTAGCTCCGCTAGAGTTAATAAGTTTTTCTGGTGATTCAGAATCTTGGCCGCTTTTTTACCAATGTTTCAAAACAAACGTACACGAAAATAAAAATTTAACTGATGGTCAGCGCGTCCAATACTTAGTAGGTAAATTAAGTGGTACTGCGCTTAACGTATTCGCAGGTATTATACCTAACGAATTGAACTACGCTACGATATGGAATTCTTTAGTATCGAAGTATCAAGATAAGAAGTTGCTAGGGTCAATGTACTTAAATAATATACTTGACATAAAATCTACTTCGGACTCAGCTGCTCAATTAAATAATTTTATCGAGCGTGTTCATTCGTCCTGGTCCGCATTAAAACAGCTGGGTATTGACGACTTGGCTGACTTTATATTTACGCATATCGCTTCACGTAAGATAGACACACAGCTGATACAAAGGTTCGAACTATCTGTCCTCGATAAGGAAATACCTGCGAGTACAGACTTAGTCAATTTTATGAGGCATCATGTGAAAGTGCTTGAGCGAACCTCCGCTGTTCATAAAAGTACTTCACTGCCGCACGCTCAGGGCTCCTTCGCAAACCGGTCGCGTAATAATAGCGCGCCAAAGGTCTCGCACATCTTCGCTGTTACTGAGAATAATGTAACTAAACCCGCTTGTGTTTTTTGTAAGACGTTACATCATTCTCAACTATATGAATGCACTGCTTTCATTTTATTAAGTCAAATAAATGCTGCATTAATTGTTTAAGTTCAAGGCATTCCTCGCTCAGCAAGTGTGCTTCTCGAAGTACTTGTAAGCAGTGCAATAAGCAACACCATACTCTGTTGCATTTCGATTCGTCATCGAGCAGCGCCCCGCGCACCTCGCCGCACGCGGCGGGGTTGCCGCCGCTTCCGCCCGCGCACCCCGCGCCCGCTCGTGTCTCTGCTGGCGTAGCAGCGGCTACGACCCTAGCGCATAAGTCAACCGCGCAGCAATCTGTGTCTCCACAGTCTTTATGTATGCATACGCATAATATAGACAACAACATACCAGTTGCCTGCTACGATGACGTTCCGTGCACTACGCTAGCGAATTCTCAACCTGTTGCGTTCCACGCTTACAATAAGGTTCAATATGATAAGACTGTTATCTTACCTACTGCTCAGGTAGACGTCTCGAACAACGGAATGCAATATACAATTAGATGTTTAGTTGACAGCGCTTCTCAGAATCATTTAATCACTCTTTCATGCTGCGAAAAATTAAAATTAAAAATTTGTCCGCTTAACTCTTGCATAAAAACAGTGGGGTTAATATCCGCTCCGATTAGAGGCTACGTATCACTTTTAATGAAATCGCGCGTTTCGGATGCGAGTTACAAAGTGACGCTGCTAGTGGTTGATCACATTACCGATCAGTTACCTACGCGTTCAATCCAAGCTTCCGTCATGGAACATTTTATCAAACTACCGCTAGCAGACGATCAGTGGGGCTCGCCCGGTAACATTGATGCAATTCTCGGCGCTCAGCTGTTTCCATTTATTTTACTTGGGGGAAAAATAGTTCCGTCAATCGCTCAGTCTTCTCAGGCTTCTCACTCTGCACCTTACGCTCTCGAGACTACGCTTGGCTACATTATCATGGGCGAGACATCGACGTCTTGCTCTGATGGTGAGGCCTGGTCCTTCGGTCCTTTAGTAAACGAACTAAACGATAAAATCGTTAAGTTTTGGGAGCTGGAAGAGGTAGAGTCGCATGCTGTTGAGAGCCCAGAAGACAACGAATGTGAGCAGCTGTACGCGTCCACAGTCACGAAAAGTTCTTGCGGACGTTATATCGTATCCCTGCCCTTCAAGGGGGATCCCAAAACTTTGGGCAATTCTTTTATTACCGCACAACGTAGGTTTAACGCACTTGAGCGTAAATTTAAATCGCTACCCACATTACGGGAAGCATATAACGACGTAATCAACGATTACATACAGAAGGGCTATCTTTCGGAGTTGCCTTACTCCGCCGCTACCGTAACCGAAGGTTACTTTATACCGCATCACGCCGTCGTTCGACCAGACAAGTCGACGACAAAAACACGCGTCGTGTTGGACGCAAGTGCTAAGACGGAGACAGGTCCGTCCCTTAACGATCTATTGCATACAGGCCCTAATCTGCAAGCGGATCTATTCTCTCTCATGTTGAATTTTCGTTACTTTAAAATAGCAATAACCGCAGACATACAACAAATGTACCTAAGAATTTTACTATCGGAAGGTGATCGTAAATATCAAAAAATAGTATATCGCTTCAACGAGACCGAGCCACTCCGCATCTTTCAATTCAACTCTGTGGCTTTTGGTCTTCGCTCAAGTCCCTTTCTAGCCATGCGAACCGTCCGGCAGCTAGCTGAAGACGAGCACGCTCGTCTCCCTCTTGCTGCAGCGGTTGCAACCAGCGAGTTATATATGGACGACTTAACCACTTCAGTGCCGTCTACTGCTGATGGCATACAACTCGCTGACCAGCTGCTCGCTCTGTTCGAAGCCGGTGGATTTAATCTGGTTAAATGGGCAAGCAACTCGCCAGAGCTTCTTGCACATTTGCCCGAATCTCATCGCGCGCCGATTGAATTCACCGACGATAGTGACACGCTGAAGGTGTTAGGCATAATGTGGACACCTACTACGGACGCTTTCTCCTTTACTACATCCGCCGCGTCTGTAGCTTGTACCAAACGTGCCATACTTTCGACCATTGCTCGCTTATTTGACGTGTTGGGGTTTGCAGCGCCTGTGATTCTATATGCCAAGCTCTTGCTTCAGGAGCTCTGGCTCGCAAATGTAGGGTGGGACGAAGAGCCCCCTGCAGATTTGAAGGATCGCTTCGTCAAATTCAAAACCGAACTTTCCTTATTGTCGAAACTGCAAATACCTCGGCACCTAGGTACTGCTACGGGCTGCACGCTAAACTTGCTCGCATTTGGAGACAGCAGCATGAAAGCCTACGGCTGCGTCATTTACTTACGCGTGACATATCCAAACCGCGACATTTCGGTTCGTTTAGTGTGTTCAAAGTCAAAGGTAGCTCCGCTAAAAATTGTGACTCTGGCAAGGCTTGAGCTATGCGCTGCGTTACTCTTGGCTAAACTTACCAAGCGAGTTTATACTGCATTTCATGGACGCTATCCTATTCAAAATATTTTCGCATTTTCGGACTCCACGGTCGCTTTGTCCTGGATCCACGCATCGCCGCACCGTTGGCAAACATTTGTTGCCAACCGTGTCAGTAAAATTCAGGAGCTTCTCTCACCTGACCGCTTCTTCCACATCAACGGAAACGAGAACCCCAGCGACTGCGTATCGAGAGACCTGTTGCCTTCGCAGTTGGTAAACCACCAGCTCTGGTGGTGTGGCCCTCACTGGATCCATAGTCCAATTGATGAATGGCCCATAGTGCCGTTCGAACCGTCCCGTGTGGAGGCCATACCTGAAATGAAACCATCAGTGACACTTACCGCTATATCCGATGTGGAGGCTTCACCGCTGCTAGAACTCGACGTCCGGGTCTCGACCTGGAAGAAACTGCTACGAATTATCGTTTACGTCCTACGCTTCGCACGTAAGCTGCCACGCTCGGCTTCCATTCAGGCGTCAGATCTGCAAGCTGCTGAAAACCTAATTTTGCATGAGCTCCAGATCAAATATTTCGCGGAAGAAATCAAAGCTTTAGCAAAGGGCAACTTACCTTCACCTGCGTTGAGGAAGCTTGATCCTTTCGTAGACAGCCACGGGTTACTCCGCGTTGGTGGCCGGCTCACTAATGCGAATATACCATACGAAAACCGGCACCCAATACTGTTGCCGCGTCGCGATCACGTGGTCGAGCTTATCATCGACGACTGCCATCAATCTAATTGCCACACAGGTTCGCATTTCCTCATGTCGCTGCTGCGGCAACGCTACTGGATCATTTCCGCTCGAAACTTGATCCGACAACGCATCCGCAAGTACAACTTTTGTTTTAAAGTTGCACCCACACATCCAACGCCTATGATGGCTAGTCTTCCACCCGCGCGAGTGCAAGAAGCGAAAGCTTTCACTCACACGGGCGTCGATTATGCTGGGCCGTTAAACATAACTCTTACTCGCAGACGTGGCGTTAAGAGTCAAAAGGCGTACATATGCCTCTTCGTCTGCTTGACCACTAAAGCAATACATATAGAAATTGCATCTGATCTCAGCACAGACACGTTTATCGACGCTCTTAAACGCTTTCTCGCTAGGCGTGGCCCGGTTTCGTGCCTTTACAGTGACAACGCTACTAATTTCATTGGTGCTAAACGGCATCTCGACGAACTACACACGTTCCTAGCTGCGAAGGACACAACTAACGCGTTCCAAGCAGCCTTGAACGGCCATAGAATCACGTGGCGTACAATTCCCGCTCGCGCCCCCCACTGGGGTGGAATTTGGGAAGCGAATATAAAGTCAGTCAAGACATTGTTATACCGCACGATAGGACAGCAGCTACTCTGCTATGAGGAACTGCTGACTGTACTAACGCAAATAGAATGCCTACTGAACTCGCGGCCACTCTGCGTCCTTTCTGAGCAGCCTCATACCATTTTAACGCCTGCTCATTTTTTAAATAATACCTCGCTGCAATCGTTGCCCGCGTATGAGGTTGATCACACAACGAGCCTGTGTAACCGCAAAAAACTATTAGATAGGCTAGTTCAGAGTTACTGGAAAAGGTGGCACGTTGACTACCTGCACACGCTTCAATTGAGACAAAAATGGAATACTCCAGGTGTTTCAATTGAACCCGGTACGCTTGTGTTTATCCATCAGGATGACACGCCTCCGCTCCGCTGGCCCACAGGCATTATTGAACAAATATATCCGGGAAAGGACGGAGTCACGCGAATGGCTCTTGTGCGCTCTACAACTGGCACCTTTAAACGCCCAGTTGTAAAGCTGTGTCCTCTTGCATCGCAATAGACTTTATAAATTTATATTTTTTTGCCGTTAGCTTTAGATAAGTATACAATTATATTCGCAAATATTCACCTATTCATAATTTCATATTATTTTTTACCCTTTAATTCTGCATTTCATACTTCGCATTAAATTCAATTTCATTTATTTGCATACATCTTATTCAAGTTTACTATAACTTGACTCCGCATTATAGCACCGCTCGCATTTGTCCTTTGAAAACCCTACGGTTTTTCAAGCCGGGGAGAATGGTTGCGCCGTTTGTTATTTTAAATATAAGTGCGGCCATCTTGGGTAGAGTACAATCCCAGCTTGTCCAATAAGCGACCCTGATGGCAGTTCGCATGCGCATCAAGCCACCGCACCGCAGCGCCTTCTTGAGGCGCTACCATGACAACGGTCAAACCATAAGACAATTGAACTTTTTTCTCCGTCAAGAAAAAGTTTCTTTGACGGCTCGCTATCTATTTTACTATTTTTCTGTTCTGCTATTAATACATAATTTACAACATTCGCTGTGAGTGGAGTGCCCTTTCATCACGCTGTTGCTGCTATCATAGGAGAGCGACTTGGCAAGTTCAAGGTGAGTGCTTCTTCCCTTGAATGAGTTTGTATTTATGTTTGATATAACAACGGCCTCCATCTCTATCACCCCGCATTCTGTCCTTTCTGGGATTAAGCTAAACCGCGTCTCCAAAAATAAATAGTTTGATATGCAATATCAATATATATCAAGGGAAATTAAGGATTGTCACAGATTGCAGCATGATAAAAAAACAAAAGTTCTGTAACACTTCACTAACACTAAGAGTAAACTAAGAAAATCATTAAAAATTAAAAACCTAAAAAGTTAAGGTTTATAAAATTAAAGACAAAATAAGTTATGACGGAACGTAAGAACGCCAGCCCCAAGCGCAAAACAGCTATAGTAGCTCGGAACTTCATCACTGTGTGGAGGTGGCTGCACTCAGCGAAACATATCTTGCGGATGAAGGAGAACTGGTGGAAGTTGGAGGTAGTTACACTTTCTTCTGGAAAGGTATCCCTTCATCCGAACCTCGTAGGTCTGTGGTAGGATTGGCCATCAAAACTCAATTAACAAAGCGACTTCATGAATATCCTGTACACATCCCGGACCGCGTCTGCGTCTTCACCTTGACTTGCCCATTTTGTGCAAGGGAGATTGCTGCGAAAATCGGCTATATAAGCCATCTCCGGGCGCATCAGCGCCAAGCCCTATAAGGGGTCGAAGTGGTCGCTATGGCCGAAATCGGTCGAATTATTACATGTATATAGGTTCATGTTACTGTTGTTCCATAATTTTTAACATCATAATTATTACACATTGATATTGTTTCCTGATCACTGCAGAGGGCATCTCCGATCACAAGACGGGCTTTTGGGTATGCTTGCCGAGACTTTTTGAATTACTTCCCATCCGAGATTTGGGGTATCCTTCACTCCGCTCTATCAGTTTTCTTTGTCCTGTCTAAAAAGTCAGTTACCGTCAGGCTATTATTTCCATTTCGAATAAAAATAGAAGATGGTCAGGAAGATTATGAAACGATGATGATGATTTATTGACATGTATATGTAACTCATGTTTTTACTGTATACGGGCTTATTCGCGATAAAATTAAAAAGGTTACGATGCCTTCTACATTCCGACGTTTCGAACGGGCTATACCGCTCGTGGTTACAGGTAGACTGATGTGAGAATATGAGTGCTTATGTGATGAAAAAACATGAGTATGTGTAAAAGTAGCGAAAGTCTGAAAACCGTTATGTATATATAAATCTTTCACATGTGCATTAGTTGACATAACAAGTTTATCAGAAAATTGCGTTGGCACGTCCAAGAAAGTACTTTTAATGATAAGATATAACCGGGTTATGTAAAATGATAAATACTACATTTGTGTGTTATCTATTTAGTTATCAATTTTTAACTCACTACCGGATTGTATCGCGCCGGGCTTACACGTAACTAAACGAACATCAATACAAATTAAAGTGAACAATTTAAATTTAAAATGGAAGATTTAATTCTTAATATTAAAGAAGTTTTAGAGAAAATTGCCAAAGAACACAATTTTGTGAAGTATAATATTACTATCGAACCAATTTGTAGTAATGGTGCCAATTATTCTTCAACATTATATAATGTTCAAATCAAAGAAAACGGCAACACACATGACATGTTTGTGAAAGTTGCGGCCTTAGGGGAAAAATATCGGTCAGAATATCCACAATTCTATCAAAAAGAAATTTTTGCTTACACGAAACTGGCAAAAATATACGACACCCTGCAAGACGAATATGATGTACCGCCAAAACACAGACTTAGTTTTATCAAATTTTACGGTTGCAACACCACAATTTACAAAGAAGTTCTAGTCTTGGAGAACCTTGTTACAAAAGGATATCAACTTTACGATAGATTAAAGTCGATCGACTGGGAATATGCTACTGCTGCCGTGACAGAACTTAGTAAAATGCATGCACTATCATTTGCTTATAGTATTTATCATCCAGAAGATTTTAAAAAAATTGTAGACAAATTAAACTTTGAATGGAGTATTGAGAAAGGAAATTTATCAGAACATTTTGAGGCGACAAGTGCCAGAGCCGTCGATTTGGTTCAAGAGACGACCAGAGACCAGTTAAAGAGATTCTTTGATACATTTGAAAGAGGAAGGTATCCAGAATTTTATGTACCCACTCGGAGACCTGTATTGACACACCTGGATTATAGACCCAGCAACTTAATGTACAGGATTCTTGATGTAAGCAATAAAATATTTCAAAATTTATTATTTATGGGGTATAATAGGTAAACGTTAATAGTATATGTTGCACATGTACATAATTATAAACACACAATACTAAACACACTCCTGTACAATCATGTCAATATTTTACTAAAAATTTCATTCTCTCAGTCTGTTTCAATTACATTCTTAATGTCATTCGTTCTTGCTAAAGGTGTGTGTCACATACAAAGTATTAACTGATTCCTTCACGGCCCACTCTAGCGAATTCATGTCGTCCTCCTTGTTCAACTGTCGAGGTTACCAACTATAGCGAACTAATGGGTCGAAGAGAATAACAACCACGGTATACACGATGGGAATCATGTTTATTATTTAGAAATGCAGTCCTTGCTATCACTCTTAGATTACGTAATATGTAATCTTAGAGTGATAACAAGGTAGGTACTCACTTACAGCTACATTATATATTCTAAAACCTATCGCTAAAATGCATGCCATCACGTCTTAATCTCAACAAGATAAAGACTGTCCGAAATCTACGTGATCGATAATAGACTCATGTCTGAAATATGCTAGCCAGGCTTATTTATGGATAAATTCTATCAATTACTTCAAAATAGCATTTAATTCGTAGGAATACCCACCATGATTGAATACCTATTCTTTATCTTCTAGGATGGAAGTATGGAGATCAAAATTGTCGACCTTCAATCTCTGCAGGCCTGTAGTCCTGTTTTAGATTTATTATACTTCATAGTCACTGGAACAGATGAAAAGTTTCGAGCGCAGTACTACGAGAAACTAAAAGATCACTACTATACAGAACTTGAAGCATCAATGAAAAGACTTCATTTGGACCCTGCGAAGGTGTACTCCAGGACAGACTTCGAATATGAGTTGAAAGAGGTAATTTGTATAAATATATTTTAACCTTTTACTACCTCATAGTAATTTTAACTGTATTTAAATTGCTCTTAATAAAAATTTAAATGTAATGTTCTGAATAAAATTTCATGTGCTCACGATGAACTCCAAAACGATATAACTGTCATTTGCGCGTTATTTTTAAGTGTGTTGTTTTACTTACTTAAAAAAGATAGGATAGTTATTATATTATCATTACCTTGTTTTACTAATATACTAGTACCATTCCGTATTCAAATATCAACCACTGCATTGGCAATTGCAAATGGCTTTGCTTTCAAGCCATGTCAACTTCTAGTTTTTTTTACACCGACTTGCACAATAAACATATACAATTTTATTCCAGAAACTCCCCTTCGGTTTAATAATGGCAGTGATGATATTACCAATAGTGACGGTGTCAACAGAAAACGCCCCCGAGGTAAACGACACCATGTCGATGACTGACTTCACTGTAGAAGCAACCAACCAATTGTACACTGAGCGACTGAACGGGATCGCAAATGATTATATCAAGTGGGGCGTAATTCATTAAGAAGAACTCTTTATGGATTACATCATCAATGGATTTAAAAGCTGGATTTTAAAAATGTTTTCTAGAAATATACTTAAAACATATAAAAGTTTAATAGATTTTTTTTCAAGTGAAAAATTATCTGAGGGGGCTCCTAATGAGATCACATGCGTGATCTCAGTACCTAGGTAATACTATCCCTTAGGAGTGACAGATGAGGTCATCTGTCACCCTAGCTTCGCTGTGGCATATTGAGATTATATTGACGAAAATAATCAGAAATAAGACGCACTTAAAAAATAGATAAATAAAATCGTAAAAACTAGTTGTTTATCGTGTCACAATTTGAATACGGTACTTAAATAGCCAGAAATCTTTTGATTTGTACACCGTGTATAGCTTCACAATCATCCTCCTAGCCATGATTCCCAAGTTTATTTGGGGTCGGCTACTAGTTCAACCGGTTTTAAAATATGGTGGCTTTGTGAGATACTTTTTCACACCCCTCAAAGGACCCGGGATCAGAATGGTAAGGAAACACGAGGTCCAGTTTTCAATCGCTCGGCACAGGAAAGAAGAGCTAAACCATTTATTTACAAAGAACGGCCTGATAGCAATCTCTTCCAGGCAACATTAGGATGGATTAAAATGTTTCAGAAAGACAGTACCTAGTTGACGGAGTCGGAATCACAAGCGGTGTGCGGTGCTGCAGTGAAGTCCCCAGTGAGTTGGAGCGCTGATGAGGCGGTAGGGGTAACCAAGCTGGAGCGGTCGCGTCCTGCGTGTGGTATCCCTGTTGGGGCCGAGGCTGCTGGCTGGCTGAGACTTGATTGACGATCATCGCTGTTTTTGTTGGGCGACGATAGCTTCACTGCGTGAACTATAAACGGAGCTGGTCCTTTATGAAATAAAAGTTCACTAATATTCTCCTTCAGAACGCCTTGATCTCAACGAAGAAATGACTGTCCGAATTCTACATGCTCCATAATATAATCATATCTTAAATATGCTGGCCAACCAACTTCAAGCAATATATGACGCAGAAATATTGTGCTTCAGTGAGATTTAACGAAGATATCGTATTATTTATTTATTAGATTTACCAACGTTTGCTTACACTAAAACTAATACAAAATACATTTACATAGATAACAATAGGGTGTAAACACATCATGCTAATTAAGTTAACTACCTTAAACATATTTATATGTCAATATATAAACAAAAATAAGGTAAAAGTTTACAAAAAAAAAACTCAAGTGGTGGACAATAGTTACGTGCTGTAAAATGCGATGTATATTTGACAACAGATTCACAGAATGTTCATAGAAACTAAATATCCATGCCTCTACCGTGTCTGTATGTTTATATATGTGTGTGTGCACGCGCGTTTGCGTGTATGAATGCGTGTGTGAATTATGTGTATAAAATTTAAGAGTTCGAGAGGTGATTTATTATGATGTTTTTTAATTTTTGTATTGAGTCAACGTGCAAGTCAATAGCGTCGCTGCAGCTATTGATTATTGTGCATAATCTTATGTACGGTGAGCAAGCCGCTATTGTATAATATTGTTTATTTATTTATTTAAAACTTATTGCACATGTTGTACAGAGGCGGACTTAATGCCTTGAGGCATTTTCTCCCAGTCAACCTTCAGGTGATGCAGAAATAGGATGTAGTAGGTGCACATGTAAAAAATGTACTGAATTTATTAAAGTTCTTTTTTTTTCTTCTTTATATCGCCATTAGTATTTCTAACCAATTCCAAAGTATAATCATCTCTCATTTACACAACGTAAATGAGAGATGATTACACTCACACACATGATTACATTGTTTATGTGACTTCGAATTAGACTGTAATAAAGAATTAATTTAGTCTTACTATTTCTGAGAGATCTACAATTTCTTATCATGAAACCCAATAACTTTGAAGAAATTTTAATTATACTATTAATATGTGGGACGAAAGTTTTGAATCAATCAAATTATTTTGAATCAAACAATATTCCAAGATCTCGAATGGTATCGAATTCAACAAGTTTATGCGTGTTTATATAGTAATCCCGTTGTAACACATTTCTCTTTCTCGTAAACTTTATATGATAACATTTATTAGAGTTCAAATCCATCCCATTAAATTCGCACCAATTGATTAGTCTATTTAAATAACTCTGTAGGAAACATGCATCTTCATCAGTCTCTATTATTCTAACAAATTTTAGGTCATCCGCATACAAAAATATTTCTGAATATAAAAAACACTGTGGTATGTGGTTAATGAAATAGTTAAATAAAATTGGGCCTAATTGGGACCCCTGGGGCACGCCCGATGAAATGATATGTGACTTTGAGTGAAAGCCATTTACTACTACAAAAAAGTTCCTTTCTATCAGATACGACCGCAACCATTCCAAAAGAGCTCCAGTAATACCATATGAATAATCTAATGTGGGACATTTCATCGAAGGCCTTACTAAAATCAGTATGAATGACATCAGCCTGTCGTTCCGAGTCAAGGGCCTTCGACTACAACTCTGTGTAAGGTAACAAATTAGAACATGGTGGATCTTGATTGTACGAATCCATGTTGATGGTCGCTTAATTACAGCTGCAAGTGGTTTTGTATGGAAGGGCAGACCAATGATTCAAAAACTTTAGCAGAAACTGATAAAATGGAAATAGGTCTGTAGTTCGTTACAATATCGACGGGTGCAAAGTAAAAAGAGTTATCTACAAAATAGCTACTTTACAGGAGAGCGAAAAGATCTAAAAAGTGTGTTTTTTTTTAAATTAATGAATCGATTTTTCTGAAAATTCTATTAATACATCTTTACACTCTTACACATTTATATATGATATTTATTTCAGGAATTTCTTGTTATTTCACGAAATTTTGCAGTTGTTCGCATCTACATTGTATTATAAATAATACCAATTGTGTCAACTGCCAGTTGGTCGTATATACGAGGGACTTTAAATTTCGTGTATAAATTGAATTTGATTTATTTTACTGTATTAAGATTTTATTGAAACATTTAATTTTAATAATAAATACTACCCAACAACCTTTAATTAATAATAGATCTATTACAGAACATAATAATGTAGATAGCTTTTTATGCGTCGTATTTCTAAAGTAATAAATGACACACAATGCGGTCAAATGAAATATTATAACTTGGTTATATTTTTTTTATTAGGATATTTTTTTTCCAATTACGTTTGAAAATAATATAAATTACGTAATAACATTTAGATAAAAAAAATACACATATTTTACTTACTTTAGCCTGTCAAACAATAATTACAGAAACAAAATATATAACTCTTTTTATGTGATGATTAACCAAAACCTGAATCAACATTTAAACTTACGTAGCTATTTAATTATATATTATTATCGATACATAATAAAAAAAGTAACAATAAATTAATCTCGTTCTCCATAGTTTCGTGATTCATAAAAGAAAATTCGTGATACCTAGGAAGTATTAAATTTTGCTCACAAAGTTTTATCACATCGT
Organism: Phragmatobia fuliginosa; assembly: GCA_932526445.1. Taxonomy (NCBI): domain Eukaryota; kingdom Metazoa; phylum Arthropoda; class Insecta; order Lepidoptera; family Erebidae; genus Phragmatobia; species Phragmatobia fuliginosa. The sequence continues at coordinate 19,504,928 of OW052072.1, read as the reverse complement.
TGTATTTAGAATCCATCATCATCAGTTGCAACTGCATTTCAAGTGCAAATGTTTGTAGAGTCAAAAGCTATCACAGCTAAGTTACTTGCGAGGCCAAAAGAGAATGACCACTGAAAATGATTCAAAACACAACTTCAGTGTAACTTATACACTACCCATTGGCTTGAGACAAATCTAGCCCTAGAAGTGTAAAAGTTTGCAAAACAATCATTTGTCCATCCATTGTCCACAACAACAAATTTGTCCATCAGTAACCAATTTATATAGAGCGCTTTGGATAAATATGATAAAAAATACTTGAAACCGTTCAAAGGAGTTAAGATAACAAAAATAAGATAAACACAGCGGCTGTAATCGAAGGTGTATGTAATCACGTACATTTTTTTCAGCCTGTGGAGTCTCGTTATACTAGAAAAGACTCAAATAAACTTTACTTATCCGGTGGCTTGAACTTCTCAATTATGTTCAAATTATATTAAGCATGGACAGAGAAAAATAATGTTTCAAAAGGGTTTAATCAACACATGAAAAATTAAAGATGTTGCAACGTCTCTACAGAAACAGGATAAAATCCAAGCAACTGCACATCCTGACAGTGTAACTTCAGCTACTTTCGACTTTCAATTTATTTTATCTACGCCTTAGGGAGAAGCAAGTTCATTTTATTATAAACTTTCTTTAATTTTACATTTTAAATATAAAAAGTGTATAACATGTAAAGAGCTTTAAGACCCATTGGTCTTAAAAAAGGAATATGTTACATGTGGCCTGAAACTAGGGCTAACAGGGGGAATAAAATAAATTTGTTTCTCCATGAGGCGTAGATAAAAAAAAATGAATGTCGAAAGTAGCTGAAGTTACACTGTCAGGATGTGCAGTTGCTTGATTTTTATCCTGTTTCTTTAGAGACCTTGCAACATCTTTATTTTTCATGTGTTGATTAAACCCTTTTGAAACATTATTTTCCTCTGTCCATGCTTGATATAATTTGAACATAATTGAGAAGTTCAAGCCACCGGATAGGTAAAGTTTATTTGAGTCTTTTCTTATATAATGGGACTCCACAGGCTGAAAAGATTTTACGTGATTACAGACACCTTCGATTACAGCCGCTGTGTTTATCTTATTTTTGTTATCTTAACTCCTTTGAACTGTTCCCAGTATTTTAATCATATTTATCCAAAGCGCTCTATATAAATTGGTTACTGATGGACAAATTTGTTGTTGTGGACAATGGATGGACAAATGATTGTTTTGCAAACTTTTACACTTCTAGGGCTAGATTTGTCTTTAGCCAACGGGCAGTTTATAAGTTACACTGAAGTTGCGTTTTGAATCATTTTCAGTGGTCATTCTCTTTCAGTGGTTAAGCACAAGTCGGCCTCTCAAGTAACTTAGCCGTGATAGTTTTTGACTCTACAAACATTTGCACTTTAAAGTTTAATATTTCGTAAACGGAGCACTGAATAAAAGAATAATAAAGAATAACTACTCTGTACATTTTTGAAATACCTCTCCAACGATTTAATATAGCCTAGACGAGAAACAAAATCATCTCCACTTTGCGTGTAGTTATGTTTTCTTTTATATTTTATACTAGCTTAACTCCGCGGTGTTACCCGTGGCTATTGTCGTACTGCGGGTAACGCCGCGGGATGAAGCTAGTCTAAAAAAGTAGCCTAAATTACTCCTTATATCATCAGCTACCTATCAGTGGAAGTCCCATCAAAATCGTTCTCGCCGTTCCAGACATTTGTCGGAACAAACGTCTCTAAGCTAAGCTGCGGATAGACAAACTGATATGGTGAAACTATAAGGGTTCTTTGTAAGGACTATTTAACCCTAACAATCTTAAAAAAACACCTTACAAATAGGTAGGTACTTCATTTTCCACAAAATTAACCGAAGTAAATTGAAACATCTACGATGATAGCGAAGTAAAATGATTCAGGTGGCAGATGGTCGTTTATGAGTCGGTATTTTAAAATATGACCTCTCTTATAGATTTATTATTCTACAAACAACACATCTAAGAATTTCACATTTACAACTTTGAATATTTACTAAACAAAATTAATTCACACCAGCAGTTTCACGATTATCACTTAATTTTGTGAGTTTTATTAGATCTTCTGTTTTCATGATAGTAACTTATTTTCATGTTCTACTTAATTGCTTCAACAGTTGCCGTCGTTCTTCATTGATTTTACTAATTCAAATGAAGACTACAACAAGCCCTCGAAATATCACAGATATCAGACATAAAACCTCATTTAACATAAATAATAACAAAAATCTAATCAAGCCGACGTAGCGCATGTCAACTGACTGATGTCCTTTTGTGTATGCACGGGGAAAGTCCCGCGGCCCCGTGTAAATGCGGCCAACGTTACTTGGTCGTATTTACTTCGTAGTGTTTGAAAGAACATACGTAGTTGACTTTTTTTACGTACGAAAATTTCTTGAAATAATGTGATATTTCCAAAAAAAAATATGTCATATTGTAAAGAATTGTTTTATTAAAATGATTGTACAATAAACTAAAAATCATAATTTTGTAGATAACTTTATTTACTTTGCACCCGTCGATATTTTTCTGAGATGACTCAAATATTGGAACCACTTTGGTACTCTTTCATTTATTTATTTATTATTTGAGAAACTTACAGACATATAACTAAGATGTATTATTACAAATAAATAAACTTATTGCTAATAACAAGTTTCTGCATATAAGTACTCCGAAGAGAACTGGCGACTTAAACATACAACAAATAAACATACAAATAAACATACAAAAAAGTGTTAATGCCAAGATATTGCAAAAAAAGAAACATAATCAAGTGAGATACAAAGATAAGAACAGTGGAGTAAGAGTAGTACAGTTCGAGTGCCGTTTTGTTTAAAAAAATGATTGAGCTAATTTCCTCCTAACCGTGTTCATGCTGGTGCAAAATAGGTCTATGTCGTGATCTCGTGAAAGTTGATTAAAACTTTTTGCGCTTCTCAGAGAAAAAGTATTACACCTGTAGTTCATTGTTACAAATGGTATATTTAACAGGGGTCGTTGTCTAAAACCAGCCCTGTTCACACTTATTTGCACCTTAGCAACAAGCTCGGAACAGTCGACTGTACCCATAGCAACGCTTATCAAATAACGGATATCATTAATGTAACGTACAGACGTTACACAGGTTCGAGAGGCAAGAAATGAAATCTCTTACAACTGTGGCCGTAATCGTCGGGTCATTGCCGTGCCTTAGAACTAAGAAACTATTTAAATTTTACCTGGACACCCTCAATCCGTGACTTATAAATGTCATATTGAGGATCCCAGACTTGAAACGCGTGTTCTAAGTGGCTGCGTACGTATGAGCAATATAGTAAAATACTTTTATTGGCTTAAGAGATTTGAAGGAAGTCGTGGTTCTAATTATGAATCCAAGTGCTTTCGAGGCCTTTTTAATTATATGGTCAACGTGCTGGTCATACAGAAGTTTACTATCTTGTATAATACCTAAATCCTGTATACTATGGACTTTACTGATTAACTGATTCTTAATTGTATACCCCGTGCTTATAATGGAAAGTGAGATGAAAACATTTGGCGACGTTTAACTAAAGTTTATTATCACTACAATATGTCTCAAATCTCTTCAGATCATCTTGCAGTTCATATGTGTCGGATAAACTTCGTACTACTTTATGAATCTTCGTGTCATCAGCATTTAAAAAATGTATGAATATTTAAAACAGTATTTAATATGGGAAACAAAAAGTGTGACAGTAGAGGTCCTAAAATTGATTTAGAGGGAAATATCCCCGAAGATAATGATTTATTAAAAATTATTAGAAGTGGTCTAGTTAGTTCGTGTGCGCATGCGACCACAAATTTGGGCGGTATTTCGTCTGAACCTGCTCCCTTTTTGCAATCTAAGTTCTTTAATTTATGAAGTAAGGTATCAGACTATATAAGTGGTCCCGTTAAACCAAGACTGTTATTGTATAATTCTTTCATAAAATCAAAACAACAAGAGTCCCTAGATTCTACAATCTGGTTAGGGCTATAAACAGATGAAAAGTAAGCAGCAAACAATTCAGAGATTTCAGTTACATTTGAGGTCGTCGTAGATCCATCGGTCATAGCAGCGGGATATGCGTTAGAACCACCTCGTTTGGTCTTAACATATGTCCAAAAGACCTTCGGCGTTTCTACGATATTTTTTTCAATTGTGGTTATATAGTTATTGTAAGATAATTACGCCGTACAGGTGGAGGAAGATAAACTGCGCATAAGAATAAACGACAACCTGGGATATCTAAAGACACCCAAAGGTTTTCCGAATTGCTTTCCCATTAGACATTTTGAAGTGATATTTTTTTTAACAGCTATCAAAACTCCTCCACCCTCTTTTCCGCATTGCTGTCTCGAGCTCTCTCTATCTCTTCTGTATATTATGTATCAAATAATTCGATGTTCATTACAGTGTTATTAAGCTATGTTTCCGAGAGTATTACAATATCAAAATTTTGACATGTAATTTTACAATAAACATTAAGGGTTTTTGTTCTCAAGCCTCTACAGTTTTGTTAATATAAGTCTAATCTATTGAATTTTAATATTTCATAAGAGAAAAATTAACATGCAATACAATATTATAATTGAAGTAAGATTAGTACTACAATATTATAAGAGAAGTAAGAAGAAGAAGAGATAGATCCAACTAAATAATCTTGTTTAGCTTTTACCCTAGTGGCTGCGTGAAGAGCTTTGAGTACCGGCGATGAATGTTCAATCACAAAGACAGGTCTTTTGTTGCCTGCAATTCTGAAGTCAGCTGTGTTGAGTTTATTCTCTGCGGCTAGTAGCCTATCACGAGTTTTTGGGAAAGCATGCTTAACCACAACCGAACGAGGACTGGTACTGGTGGCTTGGAGTTTGGCTGTACGTGTGCATTTCATGATATCGTTATCTTCCAACACGTATCCAACCGTCGAACCTAACTGTTTAATGATTGTGATGAGATTTTCATTTCTGTTCTCTGGTAGACACTGTATCTTAAGATTATTCGAGCGAGTTTGTTTTTCAAGATAACCGAGGCGCTGTTTGACATCTGTCACTGTGGTCTTTAATTTCTCATATTCTTTCTTTAAAACTACGATATTATCTTTTAACTGCTCGTTCTCTTGTTGAAGTTTGTCAAACTCATTGGTGTGAAAATTCTCTTATTGCCTCTAACAGTAGATACATTCCGAACTGGAGTGGAATCTTTATTTGAAGTCTTTGGCTGCATTCCCAGACATTCCGGACACTTCCATTTATTAAAAATCTCAGAATTGGGGGACATTTAAGGCACAGACAAGCAAAGAGAATCATAATACTTGTTACAACGGTTACAGCTTATGGTTCTCGTTTTTCTCTGAATTTCCATTATTGCAACATCCACAAGCACGTCCAGTTGTAGTCATGATAACTGTTAGCTAAGTATGTGTCTCAACTATTATTAATATAATAGTGTAGGTAGGTAGTTAACTGCGCGGTAGATTGAACAAGAAGGAAGAACTATCTAAGTTGATTATTAGATTTTGACACCTGTACTGATCTCAAGGGTGGTGCAAACAAATTAATTTATGGTAGTTGTATCCAGTTGATTCTTGGCACCATCCTGGAACTGCCAATTACGCATACCTGCGTCTTCACTGGATTAACTTTTAATTTATAATTGTGACTCCATTTGCCAACTTGCTTAAGGTCGGCAATCACCATTGATTGTATCGAATGCCTCCCGTAACAAGTTAACTGAAGCTTGTGTATATATTTATAAATAGTCTGCATAAAGATGGTAGGAGGGACTTAATTGGTTAGAGATTGAGATTATAAAATGAGTAAAGGAGATAAAACGCCACCCTGTGGTACACCAGCAGAAATATTGCACCAAGAGGATATCGAGTCTTCAATGCAAAAATTACGTTTCTGGCAACAGGACATGTAACTATGAAACCAATCAATTGTCATTAGCATTAAATTTCATGATAAATTATTTGGTGTACAATATTATTATTTATTATTATTATATTATATATATAAGCGATTTATTATTATTATATAAAGATTATGCATATTCATTGCTGTAAATTTAATATATGCAAAGTCACGGCATTATTTTAAACTTGTGCAAAGTCATCACAACAAGTGATGACTTTGCACAAGTTTACAAAGTTGTGCAAAGTCATCACTTGTTGTGATGACTTTGCACAATTGACGTTGATGACGTTGCATTTATTTCATTGAATGTTTTATCGTTTATCAAGAAAATCATTCATTTTACAGTTCCTGTAATGATCGCTTAATTTTAATATATTTGCCGTTCAACTGGATTTGTTTACCTAGTTTCTTATGGTGTAGTCTGACCTGCAGGTTGTCCGCCATTATGGAATCGATAGGTTTATCATAAGTATTATGAGAATTTTGTAAGAAAATGAATGTGTCATTTGCTATTACAAGGCTATAATTTAAGTAGCATCTATACTAATGTATAAAAAATATATTTTTTAAACATGTATTTACGAAGAAGATTTAAGCTATCAGTATCGAAATCACTGATCCCTTATTTAATCCTACTAATATTATAAACGCGAAAGTTGTATGTGAAGTATGTACGTTTGTTGCTCTTTCAAGCAAAAACTACTGAACGGATTTGAATGAAACTTTACAGTAATATAGCTTATACATCAGATTAACACATAGGCTACTTTTTACTGTAATAATCGAGATACACGAGCGAAAGCTGAGGTGATTATAAAATACATAAATCGTAGATGTCAAAATGTATCACTGTATATCCCCTTTCAAAACTTCACAGGTTGCTAGGCATAACACACTTGCATAGCAACCATAATGATAGTTTGGAAATGGCTAATTTATAATTTTAACAAAAAGAAACTGACTTCAAAGAAAAACTATTCCGAGTACTAAATCGCGACAATTGTGCCTATGATATTTGAGGAGTTCCCTTGATTTCCTTGGGATCCCATCATCAGAGTCCGATATGGTGATGATGGGACCACCTGTAAGCTACGAGAATTCAAATGCAAAAAGAATTTTTGAAATCGGTTCATAAACGACGAAATTATAGCTGAACATACATTAAAAAAAAAAAAAGATTCCGACGAATTGAGAACCTCCTCCTTATTTTTTACTACTACTACTATTTAACACGAAAATACGTGAGTAGCACCGCGGGGCGCAGCTGGTCTTTCATAATTATACAATTCACTATTAGCCTCGCAAATGATATGCTACTGTTATCGACCCACATCTATAACTATCGATAAGAGCTGCTTTATAAGGACAAAAATTGTTTTTTTTTTTCATTATTAGAAAAACGATACCGCTCATTACAGTGTCTACCTTTACCACAAACGTGAATCAATTAATCAGTAACCATTAAAAAATATTTTAAAAGTATCTAAACGGTATTGTTAATAAACGATATAATGGAGAAAACAGAAGCGATACTAAACAAAATTCTACCGCAAAAAGCGGCAGATCTGGGTTATGTAAACTACAAGATTCATATTGATCCAATTTCTAGTGGTGGTGCAAACTACTCTTCATCTTTATACAACATTACAATCAAAGAAGGGCCAAAATCCCATCACTTGTTTGCAAAAGTTGCGGCCTTAGGAGACACGATGCGAAATGAACACCCGAAATTCTATATCACAGAAATGGTTGTTTATACAAAAATTATGAAAATTTACGAAGGTTTAGAAAATGATTACAATATACCACAAGAACATAGATTGAAATTAAGCAAGTACTACGGATGCAGCCCTACAAAATATGAAGAAACTATTGTTCTAGAGAACTTGGTTAAGAAAGACTATCAATCTTTTAATAGATTTAACTCAATTAGTTGGGAATACGCAGCTTCAGCAGTAAGAGAATTGGTGAAACTACACTCATTATCATTTGCTTTCAGCAAATATTATCCCGAAGAGTTTGATGAAGTTTGTCGTGATTTCAAATTCGAGTTGAACACAGAAACTGGAACTTTCGCAACACTTGACATAGGAATGACTGCAAAAGCCCTTGAATTAGTTCATGGCGTGAGACGAGAAATGTTAAAAAAGTTTTTAGATAAATACACCCTAAAAGAATTAATGAATACATCAGTTCAATCTTTTCTAAAACCAGTGTTGGTGCACGGTGATTACAGGCCCAGTAATTTGATGCACAAAATCCAGGAGGTAAGTTGTTTAATTTTAGAAGAAATTGGTTATTTTAACAGAAGTTTTAAGAAAAGCAATGATAATTAAATTCAATTAGATTTTTTTCCTTCATGACTGATCATCTTTATTCATGACAGTAGGATTGGAGTGGTAGTTTAGGTGGTCGCCACGCTGTGCTCTACTGTTACACGTGTTGTGGGTTCAAATCCAAGATTGGGCTACTGTAATTTGTATCGGTAATACAAAAGTTGTTGTTCTGAGTTCACGTGTTCTGTGTGTCCATTTTAAGTATGTTTATAAATTCCCCCGTGACACAGACATAATATATTCCTAATATGGGAGTTATCTTTAAAAATAATTATTTTGTTGACGGTATTTTTATTCCTAGATACTCTAGGGAACTCTAGAAAATGATCTGAATTCCAATATAATCCTAATTTAGATGTATGTCCCATAGCTTATGCGCATTGAGAGAGTAGAGTAGTAGAGTCTAAAAAGGCAGTGAGTCTAGGTTGCATATCTTTAACTAGAACTAACTTTAGTCTGACAGACGGTACGGTTTAGATTGGACGGTATACCGTTGTGATTCGTTCGACCCATAAGTTTGCTACACCGTTCATTCATAATAATCCATATCGGTTTATTTAATGGCAGAAATAATTTATACATGTGTTGTCATTAAACCAGCTGCCTACCTAAATAAGTAAATATATTTCAGGACGGCAAGATAACCATCAAAGTCTTAGATTTTCAAACCATGCAAGGTTCCAGTCCAATAACAGATCTACTCTATTTTATCTTCACTGGATCTGATGGACCATTCTGAGCGCAGTACCTTGAAAAACTACTTGATCTGTACTATACAGAACTACAAGAGGCCTTGAAGAGGTTTCATCTGGATCCTGAAAAGGTGTACTCCAGGGCTGAATTTGATAAGGAGTGGCAAGAGGTAAATTCAATAGCTTACACATAAGCCAAAATAAGTTCGTAAAACTACTCTTTCCTGACTTTGATACTTACTTTTTTTAAAATTATCGCGATTATTGTATCTAGCTTGTGGGAACCTAATGTAACTTTTACGAAAAGGTATTTAAAACAAGTGACTGTAAAGAAAAATAGTCTGAACTTCCTGTAAATACTATTTCGTTAGATGATGCGATATGATGCTCATAGGAATATACTCATGTATATATTTAGACCCTACTTTGCCTGATGGAAAGTATTAGTAAAATTCAATGGTAGGAATCACCATCCGCAGATGTGATCCCTACCGTGAGTCAGACAATGACGGCATAGCGAGATGCTTCTGAATCATTTGCGGTCTTTCAAAGAACTCTTCTGTGTGAGAGGATGAGGATTCATGATGATGACTGAAATAAGTGTGGCTCTTCTACTTTGAAAGAGCTGATGAGCAAAAACGTAAAAATTTCTACTTTATCAACATAGAGTAGAGATTTTTGGGACATAGCACATATTAATCTGAAATTTTTAATTTCCAGTTCTTATAATCTCTGTGTAAGATCACAGAAGTTTTGTGTATTATGACTCGAAAAAAAAGATATCGATATTTTTTACTGCTTTGTTAAATCTAGACTCTTGCATGATTATTTGTTATAATAAATACTTTAATATATTCCAGAAACTACCATTGGGCCTGAAACTCTCATGTTTTGGTCTACCTATTTTGACGGTTGCTGCAGAAGATGCTCCTGAAGTAAACGAAGATTTAGACATGAGTTCCTTCTGTGTAAAGAACACGAGCGAACGATGCGCCCAACTATTGAACGAAGTTGTGGATGACTACATTAAGTGGGGAATACTACAATAGTTATGAATGAGATTGGTGTTAATATCGCTAAGTAATGAGAATTCGGAATGTTGCAGTTTCGAATACTATTTCATCAAGTAGATAAAATTTAAGTTTAACTCAAAATATAAAATGACTGCCTTGGTGTCGCAGTGATAGTGATTCCTTCTGCTGTGCTTGAGGTCTCAGCTTCGATTCCCGTGTCGTACTAAATGTTTGTATGATCTACCAATGTTTGTTTCGGAGTATAGGTGTTTTCTATGTCTAATAAAAGTAATTTACAAAGAAAAAAATATAAATGTATTAATATCAGTTGTCGAGTACCCATAAGATGTTCGGAAGATATCCGAAATATTGATTTATTATTTGAAATAATACGTTTTTGAAAAATATGTTTGTAGAGACAAACTTGAAGATGTAAACTATTATTATCATGATCAGTCTTTGAATATTATACTATTAACATCTTCATCATCATCAATATGTAAAAGTTTATCGAGAACTTTTTTAGCTTATAGTTCTAGAGTAATTTTTTTAAGGTTGGATTGTACATGAATTTTGAACATAGGTCTATACAATCTTATTTAGTGCCCGTAACTTGTAATAACTCTGGAATAGAAATAATTTGTGTTAAACTAGTGAATTGTATGTATATAGAACAGTTGATAGGTATTTATTGCCCCTCTCCTGTTCATACTCAGCAGTCTGATTGGGATAGGATTTTTTCAATGTTTTCTAAGTCTACTATTATTGCTGGAGATTTTAATGGTCACCATACTAATTGGTCTGTCAAAACCAACACTAGGGGTACCCAAATAATGGATGCAGCCCTAGAAAATTCCCTATTATACATTAACAATGGGCTAGCCACCCGAATCAAGCTAGTCAATAGTAATCTGCAACAGACTTCACCGGATATAACGTTTGTGTCTTCTGATATTGCTATATACTTTGATTGGCAAGTTCTTGGCGAAAATCTTGGTAGTGACCATATGTTAATTAAAATTTCGACTAGTATTTCAAATAGTTACGCTCCAATAAAAAAAAGAAATTATAAAAGAGCTAATTGGGATGAATACAGAAAATCACTAGTAAATAAATTTAATTTCGACAATAGTAATGACTCACAAGAGATGTACAATTGTTTTCTAAAACATATTAATGCCGCGGCTGATAAATTCATCCCCTTTATAAAGTATTGTAATAAACCCACTACTAAATTTAAGCCAAAACCCTACTGGAGTCCGGAGTTATCGCACATCGTAGCTCAACGTAGATTGGCACTGTCAAAGTTTCGTCGCAACCCTACCCCAGATAATTTAAGCTTACTGAACGAAAAAACGCGAGAAGCTCAAAAATTAATAAATAAAGCAAAGTCTTTAAATTGGCAATCGTTTTGCAATTCTATCGACCAGGAGACTTCCGCGTCTGAGATGTGGCGCCGTATGAGATGGATTAAGGGTTTCAGAAGAATACAAAACTATCCGCCAGTAGATAAACAAAAACAGCTATTAGATTCGCTCACTCCCGATTACGTACAAAATTTAATGCCTAATTTTGTGTCACGAAACGCCAAACTAGAACGGAATTTTAGTTTACAGGAACTTCAAAATTGCCTGAAAAAAAAAGACACTGCACCAGGCGAGGATGGAATCTCACACTCCATGATTTATAACCTTCCCAGTGAAGCCAAATTATTTTTACTCAAAATATACAATAATATATTTAATTCTGGTACTATCCCTTGTCAATGGAGAAAAATTAAAATAATACCTATACCAAAATACAATAATAGTTCCTCTGAGCTTAAGCTTAGACCTATATCCTTAATTTCATGTATATGTAAAACTTTCCATTTAATGTTATATAAACGATTAGAGTGGTTTGCAGAAAAGAAAAATATTTTTTCACCGAACACTGTTGGTTTTAGAAAAGCACATTCCTGCCTAGATGCAGTCACTAAGTTGGTTACATATATACAAATAGGTTTTACAGAAAATTGTCCCACTTTGGCATGTTTCTTAGATATTCAAGATGCATATAACAATGTCTCAATAGAAGCCGCGACTAACATATTAGATGGACTCAATATAGGGTCCAAAATATGTACTTACATTTGGTCACTTCTTAGTGAAAGACAACTAAATATTAAGATAAATAATAGTAGTAACTGTTCAATTGAGAGATGGACTAATAGAGGCTTGGCACAGGGAGACCCGCTATCCCCTTTACTTTTTAATTTAGTAACACATGGCCTTAACACATTACCTCTAAACGTAATGTGGTCTCAGTATGCGGACGATTACGTTTTATATATTAAAGATAGGGACATTAAAACATGTGAGAGATACATGCAAAGTGACCTAAACACTGTAGTGACATATTTGAGTGAGCTTGGCTTAGAATTATCTACCACTAAATCTAATTACTGTGTCTATAGCAGGGGCCGAAGAAGAATAGTTCCCATTCTGAAATTAAGTGGACAAAATCTGGTTTTATCAGACTGTGCCAAATATTTAGGTATTTATCTAGATAGAAGTTTACGATGGGTTAAACACATTAATGTAACTATTGAAAAATGTTCAAAATATCTAAATATTTTAAAAGTTCTAGCGAGTAGTACGTGGGGAGTACACACGAAACATATGCGTAGATTATATATTAGTTTAATTAGAAGCCGAATCGATTTCGGATCATTTATTTACGACTGTAGTGCTAAAACACACTTATTGAAACTCGATAGATTGCAAAATCAGGCCTTGCGAGTTATAGGAGGTTTTATTAAAAGTTCACCAATACATGTAATGGAAAGTGAGTTAAACTTAATGCCACTGTTTCTGAGAAGGCATTTTTTGGCTTATAAATATAGTTTAAAAACGACCTCTCATAAAAGGGAGCAAATTTGTAATATGATTTCTTATTTAAAGGACCTTTCTAATGATAGATATTGGGCTAATAAAAGAAAGCCGCTGCTTATTCAAATTTTTAATGCTGTAAACCAATGCAATATTAATTCTTTTCGTCTTCTTGGTATGTTTTCCTTAGATGTTTGGATAACAGATATAGAAATTAAAAATTGTTTACATATAAATCTTGAATGTATTGAATCTTCGAAAAAAAATTATGAACCTAATTTATTATTAAATAGCATAGTGTCAGAGTTAAACAATACCTACAAAGAGTGGCATAAAATATTTACTGATGGATCAAAAGGTGAATGTGGTTTGGGAGCTGGTTTTTATGATGTAAGTTTACAATATGAAGCCGGGGTCAAAGTTATCCATGAGACATGTATAATGTCGTTGGAGCTTATTGCAATACAGCAGGCCTTATCTTATGCTAAGATCCAAAATTCAAACAAAATTGTAATTTTTTCAGACAGTAAGAGTGCGCTGCAACATATGGCTCGATGCGCTTCTGGCTCCAGAGGTGCATCGATAGCCTATGAAATCTTAAAAACTATTATTTATTTAAATAAAAGTGGTAAAGATGTAAGGTTGCAATGGGTTCCGGCGCATATCGGCCTTAGGGGAAACGAACAGGCAGACCGAATAGCTAAACTAGCAGCTGTAAACGGGAGCGTTGTTAATTATCTACCTGATTATTGGGAATTAGTGCCTAAATTTAAAAACCAATGTTTTAATGAGTGGGTTACCTATTTTAATTGTAAATCCAAAGAAAACGGTATCTGGTATAAGACCATTCAGGCAACGCCTCCGTTGGTACCATGGTTTGACGAAGCTCGACTAAGCAGACATTATGTAAAACTGGCTCTTAGAATTAGATCGGGTCACTATCCATCGGCAAAATTTGCATATTTAATGAAGAAATCTGACTCTCCTAACTGTCCAGTATGTAATAAAATAGAAGATGTGCAACATTTGCTGATGGATTGTGACAGGAATAAAATTGAACGTGAGGCTTTGCTTAAAGAGCTGAATGTCAATTCATTTGATGTAGGTCTGATACAAAGCATAATGAGTAGTCCGAAGTCAGAAGCAGCTAAAAAACTATGTCACCTGATCACAATAGTTCAGCAATGATATCATATACACTCGGTTCCAAAAATAACGGGTCAGTCACATAAACCCGAATATCTCCCGAACTACGTATGCCATCCTAATGAAACGAAGACTGTTCAATTGAGAATTTAATTATACAGATAAAAAATAAAATAAAACTTAGTTACACCCACAATATTAATCTTAAATTAAAAAAAAACTAAAGTAGTCATATTTTTCTTAAGATTACATTTTTTTTATGATTCTTTTTTTGCTGTTTTTCATCACTGGAGGCTTCATCACGTGGAGGCAATACAAAGTATTAAATGAAGAAAGTGATGAAAAACAGCAAAAAAACAATCATAAAAAAAATGTAATCTTAAGAAAAATATGACTACTTTAGTTTTTTTTTAATTTAAGATTAATATTGTGGGTGTAACTAAGTTTTATTTTATTTTTTATCTGTATAATTAAATTCTCAATTGAACAGTCTTCGTTTCATTAGGATGGCATACGTAGTTCGGGAGATATTCGGGTTTATGTGACTGACCCGTTATTGGTTTATGTGACTGACCCGTTATTTTTGGAACCGGCTATATTATGTAAGTTAATTATTTGTATTGTATATGTATCAAGGTACGATGGGGTTGGCATATCCTTACTGGATCAAAGCCCCTAATTAAATAAAGACAAAAAAAAAAAAAAAAATACCAATGTTTGTTTCGGAGTATAGGTGTTTTCTATGTCTAATAATAGTAATTTACAAAGACAAAAATATCATCATTAGAAGTTATTCTAACTGACCCATGCACGGAATCATTTTATTTAGTTGGCGATTACAATCTCCCCGGAATTAAATGGCCGGGTATCAGTGGTCAATTATTTATCCAGGCACAGAGCGATGTTGTTCGGTTTCTAGTTGATCTTGTTTCCACAACGAATGCTACTCAATACAATACAATGAAAAATTGCTCAGGTCACATTTTAGACTTATTTATCAGTAACACTGAATGTAAATTACCATCAGATATTACGTTAGTTCAGCCTGATAATCACCACCCCCCCTTTTCCGTCCTGACCTCGTTGGAAACACAATACACACCCATGAAGCGTTCTAGCGCAAATAAATACAATTATTATAAAGCTAATTATCAAGAAATAATTGTCGAACTAAACAGGGTGGACTGGACTAAACTATTTCTTCATCTCGACAGTTACAAGGCAGTAGAAGTTTTTTATGAATATTTATACAGTATTATTAAATCACATGTCCCATTCACGCGACGAAAATCTACCGCATTTCCTGTATGGTTTAGTACTAACCTCATTAACATTTTTAAACTAAAGAAACGCGCCTGGATAAGTTGGAAAAAACACCGAAAACTTACAGATTACGAATAATTTACCGTCTATCGAAAACAATTCAAGCAACTTTCTAAACAATGCTTTAATAGCTATATGACTTCTGTAGAAGACAGTATACCCCTCAATGTTAAGAACTTTTGGTCGTACATTTCTAGACGCAGGAAGGACAGCGGTATTCCTAACAGCATGTATTACAAAAATATACCTTCTAGCAATCCTAAGGAAATATGCTCATTATTCTCCACTTCTTTAATTCGGTTTATGAACCTTCTACCTTCGACTCTCAGAATTGGTCGCCCCCCAATGACTTTGCTCAAATGTCTTCTTGTATTTCCGATATTTACCTTGAAAAAAATACCATCTTAAAGGCTCTGATGTCTTTAGATCTAACTAAAGGACCTGGTCCAGATGGTCTCCCACCTATATTCTTTAAACGCACGGCGCAAAGCATTTACATTCCGATATATATACTTTTCAACAAATGTCTCAGGAAAGGGGTATTTCCATGCATTTGGAAAAAGGCTTTCATCACACCCATTTTTAAAAGTGGAGACAGGAGCAATATAGAAAACTATCGACCAATATCTATATTGTCTACCTTGTCTAAGCTTTTTGAGAGACTAGTACACGGTCAATTATTTCCACAGTTAAGTCACCTCATTATTGCCGAGCAACATGGCTTCGTACAATCCCGATCTACTACTACAAACTTAATGATTTTTACTCAATTTTTATTCGAGAATATGGATAAAGGCATTCAGGTTGACGCTGTCTACACGGATTTCCGGAAAGCTTTTGATAAGGTGGATCATAAATTGCTTTTAGACAAAATCGCCTTCAACGGTATCAGAGGTAACCTACTTAGATGGTTCACATCTTATATAATCCGTAGAACTCAAAAGGTCGTCATCAATGGTTATGAGTCCGATTACATAGTCGTGGAGTCCGGTGTGCCCCAGGGCTCGGTACTGGGTCCGTTGCTTTTTATTTTGTTTATAAACGACATTAAAAGCTGTATAGTTAATTCTAAATTCCTTATGTATGCAGACGATATGAAAATTTATAAAACCTGCACGAAAATTCAACATTGTGTACTACTACAAGAGGACCTCTGTAGGCTCTCTCAATACTGTGTTGTTAACAAGTTACACCTTAGTCTGCCAAAATGTCACTTCATATCGTTTACAAAAAATAAAACTCCAATTACATTTCCATACACACTGAATAACACAAATCTTTCCAAAAACGATTGCACTCGAGACCTTGGTGTATTACTCGATTCTAAATTACAGTTAGACATACATATTGACAACATTATTAGTAAAGCCTTTCGGATGTATGGTTTCGTCATGCGCTCATGTAAAGATTTCAAAAAACCTACTACTTACCTTTCCTTATATAAAACATTAGTTCGATCTCAGTTAGAGTACGCTGTACCTATTTGGTGCCCCTTTTATGCCAAATACAAACAGAGGATTGAAATGGTTCAGAAAAAATTCCTACGTGCTACATATTACAAATGTTTCAATTCTAGAAAATCTTCTGAACCATTTTGGGCTCTTGAGCTTGGAACGCAGACGTACTTTACTCATTGTAATGATGCTGTACGGCATATGCCACAATATGTATAATTGTACAGCATTGACAAATAAGCTTTGTTATGTGGTTCCTAGAACTGTTATACGGAGGGAGGTGCGCGTACCTCGATTATTCTATACGGAAAAGTGTAAAACTAATGCCGGAGAGCGTGCACCTCTTCACCGACTGTTAATGACGTACAACTCGCACTTCATGCATTTGGACATATTCGCCCTCACTCATACTAAATTTAAAAAAATTGCTACGGAATCTCTTTTTGTTTCATAAAGACCCATATCATGCATTTGTTGGAATGGTTTAAATTTTTTTATCTTAACACCTCCCCCCCCCCCCTCACTCTTTTAGCGCACGTCCGTTAACTTACCCTATACCATTTATCACCCTGTGGACAATAGTGTGGGTTATATGTTGAAAACACAATCTGTTAGTTATTTTTTTTGTAAAAACTATAATGTATAACTGTTTTTTGTCCCAAATAAATAAAATAAAATAAAAATAAAAAATAAAAACTCTTTCCTGTGCGTTGCCTGACACGCACTTGGCAGATTTTTTTTATGGTGTCTAGATCGTAATAAATATTAATTAAAATTTTGTCTAAACTTTCTACTGACCTGCAGGTTGTCTGCTGTTATGGAATCGATAGATTTATCATAAGTACATATTTTTAGGAGAACTTTGTAAGAAAATGAATGTGTCATTTGCTGTTACAAGGCTTTAATTTAAACAACATCTACATATAATATTGTATAAAAGAAATGTAATTTACAAATGTGTATTTACCAAGACAATAAAAGCTATCAGTATCGAAATCACCGATCACTTATTTAATCTTTTATTGTATAATCCACTATTAGCCTCGCAAATGACATGCTACCATTATCGACTCTATCGATAACTATCGATAAGAGCTGCTTTTTAAGGACAAAAAATAATTTGTTATTTTACATCATTAGATTAACGATACCACTCATTACAGTGTCTAACTTTGGCGGTGATAAAAGTGAATTAGTTAATCATTAACTATTTAAAAATATATTTTTCAAGAAACTAAACAATATTGTTAATAAACGATATAATGGAGAAAGCAGAAGCAATACTAAACAAAATTCTACTGCAAATAGCGGAAGATCTCGGTTATATAAATTACAAGATAGACATTAATCCAATTTCTAGTGGTGGTGCGAATTACACTTCATCTATATACAACATTACAATCAAAGAAGGGCCTAAAACCCATCACTTATTTGCAAAAGTTGCGGCCTTAGGAGACAAGATGCGAAATGAAAACCCAAAATTCTATATCACAGAAATGGTTGTTTATACAAAACTTATGAAAATTTACGAAGGTTTAGAAAATGATTACAATATACCACAAGAACATAGATTGAAATTAAGCAAGTACTATGGATGCAGCACAACAAAATATGAAGAAACTATTGTTCTAGAGAACTTGGTTAAGAAAGACTATCAATCTTTTAATAGATTTAACTCAATTAGTTGGGAATACGCAGCTTCAGCAGTAAGAGAATTGGTGAAACTACACTCATTATCATTTGCTTTCAGCAAATATTATCCTGAAGAGTTTGATGAATTTTGTCGTGATTTCAAATTCGAGTTCAACACGGAAACTGAAACTCTCGCAACAGCTGACATAGGAATGACTACAACAGCTCTTGAGTTAGTTCAAGGCGTGAGACGAGAAAAGTTAAAAAAGTTTTTAGATAAATACACCCTAAAAGATTTAATGAAATCATTTCAAAATTTTCTAAAACCAGTATTGGTGCACGGTGATTACAAGCCCAGTAATTTGATGCACAAGACCCACGATGTAAGTTGTATAATTTTAGATGATATTTGTGGATTCAACAGAAGTTTATAAAATCAATGCAATTTTAACTCCATTACATTATTTTCATTCATGACCGATCATCTTCATTCTGTATTCTGTATGGTTGGCCTTGAGTAGTCGCCACGCCGTTCTCTACTAGAGTTCTGAGTCAAGTGTAAATTTTAATAAATATCCCAATAACGATTAAAAAAAATTGAATTCGAGTTTTTCATTTTTTGCATTTTCTGAGAAGATTTACTATGGTAATATATATATATTTACACTTAGATTTAAAATTAGGGTTTTTTTTTCGGTATTCAGTCAAAATGAGGTGAAAAAATAGATATTTCAAATCAAATAAATTACGGTTTGTAATATTCTCCTCTTTTTACAATGGGTTTCATCCTACTATAATTTATTTTGTTTTCAAAAATTATCGGCACTGGTCTAGCGTAATAAACATTACTCTCAATATGTTCACGGTGGTTGCTGTTTTAATCAAACTATTAGTTTGCTATATATGTCCCATAGCTTAGCGCATTGAGGAGAGTGTAAGCAGTAAGTCTAAAAAGTCTAAGTTGCATATCTTTAACTAGAACTAACTTTTCACAAACAGACTATACCGTTATTATTTCATGGGCCCCGTCGCGGTCCGCCCGCTGGCGCCTCGATCGAGGTCAACTCGGTCCTCGTACCGGTCCGGGCCCAGATGAGGTACCTGGGTCTGGTCCTCGACGGTAGGTGGCTCTTCGACGAGCACTTCCGACAGCTTGGCCCTAAGTTGGTGGGCACTGCCTCCGCCCTAGGGCGACTTCTGCCCAATTTGGGCGGGGCCAGTGTCCCCACTAGGCAGCTGTACACGGGGGTTGTCCGGTCAATGGCACTTTACGGTGCACCGGTGTGGGCGGCGGCTCTGTCCGCCCAGAATAGGGCGCGCCTCTGGCGCCCCCAGAGGGTATTGGCGGTCAGAGCCATACGCGGATACCGCACCGTATCTACCGAGGCGGCGTCCGCCTTGGCCGGTACACCCCCGTGGGATTTGGAGGCGGAAGTGCTCGCCGAAGTTTATCGGCGAGTGGCTGACTTCCGGGCGGAGAGCGGATTTCGCCCTCCGCCCGAGGACGTGCGCGAGTGGCGCGAAGCCGCTCGCCGAGCCACCATGCAGAGATGGTCGTTCCGGCTGGAGACCCCACGCGCTGGCTTCGCCGCCGTGGAGGCTCTTCAGCCGGTCATCGCGGAGTGGGCAGGGCGGCAGCACGGGACCCTTTCCTTCCGGCTGACGCTGGTACTTTCCGGGCACGGTTGCTTCGGAAAGTACCTGCACTCGGTCGCTAGGAGGGAACCGAGTCCCGCCTGCCACCACTGCGACTGCAGTGAGGACACGGCCCAGCACACGCTGGCGGTCTGCCCCGCTTGGGCGGCGCAGCGCCGGGTCCTCACTGCAGTCATCGGAGGGGATCTCTCGCTGCCGGCCGTCATAAGATCGATGGCCGGCAGCGACAGTTGTTTTACCGCGGTCGCAACCTTCTGCGAGGACGTAATCTTGCAGAAGGAGGTGGCGGAGAAGGCCCGGGAGGATTCCATCCAATCGGACCCGATCCGCCGCCGGCGCCCCGGGCGGCGGAGGCGCGCATACCTGCGTCTCATGCCGCCCTGAGAGTGGCCGCGGATGGGCGGGACGGGTTTCCCGTCCGTCCGCAGTAGAGGCCAACCGCGAGGGGGCGACGTCCGCGTGTGACCGGACGTTGCCCAATTAGAGAGTACACTTGTGTGGTGGTGCCCGCAACAGTGCGGGCAGGCGCTGGTTGGAGTCCAGAAGGAAATCCCCTCCCTGGACTCCTTCCAACACAAAGGCGCAGAGAGGGTCACACCGTGTGGTTTTAGTCGGTTCGAGTCCGACACACCACCCCGCCGTAACCCCCGACGGGGTGACGGTCCGCGGGGATTTCCACACGTTAAAAAAAAAAAAAAAAAAAAAAAAAAAAAGGGTTTTTTCAACCTTTCCCTTGTATTGGGTAGTTTGCTCACTTAATCGGCAAAAATTCTGACGGTTTTTTTATTGGAAAAAATTATTTATATACTTACTAGCATTCCGCCCGCGGCTTTGCCCGCGTGGAATTTGGTTATATCGCGCGACATGGTTAGGAGTAGCCTATAGTCCTTCCCAAGGTCTAGACTTCTTATATGATTTTATGTTTGACAATAAGGAACTTCCATTAAAAATTTCGTCGCCTGTTTCAACCCCTTCCACCCTTATTCTCGCGATAAAAAGTCATGTCTTACAAATTATCCTGTGTCCTTTCTCAAGTTCAGTTCTATCTTCATACAAAATTTCATCATAATCGGTTCAGGTTTAGGCGTGAAAGAGTAACAGACAGGCAGACAAAGTTACTTTCGCATTTATAATATTAGTAGGGATTGTACTTAAACTAGCTGACTAATAAATAAATGAATACATTTCAGAACGGCAAAATAGACATCAAAGTCCTGGATTTTCAGACCATGCAAGGTTCCAGTCCAGTAGTAGATCTCCTCTATTTTATCTTCACTGGATCTGATGGACCATTCCGAGCGCAGTACCTTGAAAAACTACTTGATCTGTACTATACAGAACTACAAGAGGCCTTGAAGAGGTTTCATCTGGATCCTGAGAAGGTGTACTCTAGGGCTGAATTTGATAAGGAGTGGCAAGAGGTAAATATAAAAACTTATTCATAAGTCAAAATAAGTTCGTTAAACTTTTTTCTTTAAAATTTGTTATTTCGATTATTGTATCCAGCTTGTAGGAATACCTTTCAAGTTTCAAGAAATTTAAGTCCTTAAAAACAAGTCTTTTTAAAGAAAAATAGTCTGAACTTCCCGTTATTACTATTTCGATAGGTGATGCTCATACAAATATATTTATTCGAGGTCGGTTCAAAAGAATTGAGTACAGAATCGGGTTGAGTACATTCGATTTATCGATAAAATTATTTTGTCTTGTTGGTACACATATTAACCACTCACCAGTTCATGTCCCTCCGAGGGACAATAAAAGTCAAGCGCGTATCAGTTCTTGTCCCTCGGAGGGACAAATTTTTTGCCTTGAGATAAGGTCTATTTCCGCGAAATCTACCATTTCTACTGTACGGCTCTTGTTCACGTTCGAACGGGAACGAGTTGGCCAACATTACGAAATTAACCTTGAAAAATCTTTGGTACAAATTGTTTCGACAGTCGTCGTCGGAAAGTGGCCGCGTCAACGGCTTTTTGCGCGCCAATTTTGGCGCCAATTTTAGTTAACTTAGTTTATAGTGGATAATAAGGTGTTGTGTTTGTGTTATTAAGTGTTTAGTGTTTTAATGTGTAAATAGTGCATATAGTGATAGCAAGGTCGTGATTTTTCAATAACTGGAAAATAAAACTGCCCCCAGATGGGGCCCCTACGGTTTCGGGTGAGTTTTTCTTTCATTGATTTTAGTGATTTTAGTGATTATTACATATGCATATGCATGAAATTACATAAAGAAATCTAACTAGTATATAAGATATAATTTGTTTTATTATATTTATCAATAGATTCAGAGGAAATCATGTTTTTTCAAAAATTTTAACCTCAATTTACCCTTACCAGTTCATGTCCACCAGGAGGACACCACAGATGCGTCACTTTTTTATTTTTTGACCTCCACTGATGAGTGGTTATGTTTATGATATTTTTGCATTATGAGCCAATTTGGATTAGTAGTTTGTTGTTGACAAGCGAAAAGGTTAGTCACGTTTTCTTGTGTTTTTAGATTTTTTACTTTAATAAAATAAATAAAAGAATTAATTATGTATTAAATATTGCTTTAAAAATTAAACAAGTACTTGAAGGCACTTAAAATGTTGATGTGACAATCGACGTGTCCACTTTATCTCAAAAAAGTGTTCATAAGTGGTGCAAGCGCTTTACAGTAGGCCAAGAAGATCTTTATGACGATGAGCGTCCTGGAGTTGCAACCGTATCAACAAAACATTGAAACAGTGATGAAAATGGTTTTGGGAAATCGTCTAATCAATCAGCTCATGCCATGCAATTTGCTCGATGTTTTGAGCATGAAACATGTGACAGCGAAGTTTGTTCCGAAATTGCTAAATTTTGAGCAAAAGCAACATCGCATTAGTATCGCTCAGGAGCTTTTGATTGACGTCAACGACGATTCAGATTTGCTCAAAAATGTCATAAGTGGTGACGAAACGTGGGTTTTGACACAATTGATGAGATAAAGTCGAATAACAAACTGAAGGTCATACCGAAAATCGCATTTCAGAAGTGTTTCGAAGATTGAAAGAAGCTCTGTCATAAGTGTATTATATCAGATTACTTTGAAGGGGATAAAATGGATCATCAACAGCCTTTAACAGTCCACTGCTGAAGATAGGCCTCTCCTTAGAAAGGAGGTATTGGCCTACTATACCACGCTGGCCAGAAGGGTTGGTATAGGGTTGGTTTCAAGTTTTCCTTCTCTTTGAATTGATGTTGTCTTGCGTAGTTTATCCCTTAGTCGCCTTTTACGACACCCGCAGGATGGATAGGAGGATGGGATGAATAGGGGTGGTGACACTCTGTATTCTTAATCCGTCACCACACGGACAGGATAAAATGGATATTGATGAATAAATAAATCCTTTCAAAAAAATTAAAACTTCACCTTTTCTTTTGTACAGACTGTGTAAATTTAGACCTACCAAAACGAATCTACTCTGCCATATGGAAAGTATTAGTAGAATCTGATAGTGGAGGTCACAATCCTTACTGTGAGTGCAGATAATGCATGGTGCTTCACACTATGACGTAATAGCGAGATGCTTGTGCATTTTCGGTTTTGCGGTCTTGCAAAGAATCAAACGCTGTCATTTTAGGTTACTCTTCGGTCTGAGAGGAGTACCGCTCTAGTTAAGCCGATTCGTACTGAAATCAGCGTTTCTCTTCTACCTTGAAGAGCTGACGAGTAGAAAAACAAAAATCCCCACTTTAGTATTGGAAACACAGCACATTTTGATCTGACCTTTTTAATATCTAGTTCTTAAAGCCTTTGTGTAAAATCACAGAAAGGTCGACTATTATTCGTTTTGTGTATACGACTCAAAAAAAACTGCATTGTTAAATTATTTGTAACAAATATTTAAATACATTCCAGAAACTACCGTTGGGCCTGAAGCTCTCATGTTTTGCTCTACCTATTTTGACGGTTGCTGTAGAAGATGCTCCTGAAGTGAACGAAAATTTAGACATAAGTTCCTTCTGTATAAAGAACACGAGCGAACGATGCGCCCAACTATTGAACGAAGTGGTGGATGACTACATCAAGTGGGGAATACTACAATAGTTATGAATGAGATTGGTGTTAATATCACTGATAAGTAATGAGAATTCGGAATGTTGCAGTTTCGAATACTATTTCTTAATACGTTTTTGAAAATTTCTGTAAATAGATTAACATTTAATAATTTTGAGATGATATAAGTTTGGAGGGTATTGTTCGATATTAAATTTTCTATTATAACTAGGGACAGAATTCAGACATGATTCGTTTTGGATTTTAATATGGTCAGATCCTAACGTATTTATATCTGTTCTTAGTTGTATATGACAGTTATCACAATACTATTGCCATACAGACTTCTTCTTGGTCTTCCTAGCCTTTATTTTCAACGTTATTTGTAGTCGGTCATTACTATCATTTTCATTAAGGGTGAATTCGCATTGCCTTAATCAGACACACAAAACTTACTGACACGCTTTCAAAATTAGAAAATTACAAAAACAATTTTTTCTAATTCTAATTCTATTCACTAATTCTTCTTATGTCTCATCTATTTAGAAGTGGTCGAATAACACAAGCCGTAAGGGTCAGTCAGTTATTTTCAACTAAGCATAGTGATTTAGAATTAGGTGAATAATGTGTGCTATTTTTAATTTCAACTACGAATATTATTATGTTTATATAATAAAAATGAAAAATTAAAGGAAGGATTTTTGTAATAAAGATTTTGTTTTTTTTTTTCATATTTTTAATTTATAACACTTGTCAGTGTTTTCTTTTATTGGGATTCATCCCGCCCACAGATCTATCACAGTCACTTCTTTACACCAGTATCAACAGCAGTGACCCAAGAACATGTCGTAAAAACGGGTGTCGTGTTCCTCTATCATAAATGGAGGATCCTCCGCCCAGCCGAGGTGATCATGCCAGTGCCCAACGATTGGTGTTGGGATGTTGTATATTTGCTAATCTGTGCGAGAATATCTCTACCGTGATTCAGGATTTCTACTTAAGAACTTATTTTACTTGAAATCTTGAGAACGAGCTATACGCGGAGTTCGTATGGCTCGTTCTGTGTTTCTTAAGTTTTCCATAAGTAGATGGCGCTGTTGTGTTTGTGTCACGATTTGTGGAAGTCGCTAAAAATACATTGAGCTTGTAACCGTACCCGGATCCATCATTAAAATAACGAGAAGAAAACTGGAGAAAGAAAGGAGTTGAAAATTTACTAAATCCACTTCTCTCCTTAGCAAAGCGGGAGACAAAATGAAAAATTTCAGAACCGAAAATACATGCACCACGTACATAAATACTAAGGGTTCTAGTGACCTTTATTTGATTTATGTTATATAAATAAATTAATTAATATTTTGGACATGTTACACACAACCTCATCTAGTCCCAAAATATGACAAATCAATGACATGTTACCAAAAGCTAACATGTCACTGGTGTAACAACTTTTTTTTGTTTCGTTGAAATATATAGAATTAGTAACACAATGAGGTGATGTATTTGGGTAAGCGCCATCTTTCTCAGGTTAGCGGTAGCTCTTACACATCTATCTCATTGGTTTTAGAAAAACTTTCACCCGCGAGTCGTCAGATGGCGTCTTCACTCTCAGATATATCTCTGATTTTATTGATACTCTGTGGTAAATCGCGTTCTATTTTTAGTCTCTGGGCAAAAATCTATCTTTATCTCTGAGAATCAGGTGATGTTTTTTGAGTAGTGAATAGAGGGTATAAGTTTTATTCCAGCGGGACCTTGAAATGTAATATAAAAGGCGGGCCATAATTCCCCGAGGAAAGCATTCTTGGTTCTACTACGTTATTGTGCATAACTCTGCTTATCTTGGTATTGGATTCGTGAAGAATTTGTATTCAGAAACCCGCAGTCTAAAAAAGTGGTAAGAACTCTGTCGCTCATTTAAGCTTTATTTAGTTGTGTCAATGTCTATCTGTTTCAATAGGTATTTAGGATTATGTTTTACCGAATGTTAAGAGTAGTGATTGTGATATAATTTTGAATAAAGAGAAACTTGAATTCGTAGATAAAACTGTTTTCCTGGGGATTACGCTTGATGCAGGGCTACAATGGGGTTCTCATTTAACATCTCTTGCGGGGCGGCTAAGTTCAGCAGCATATGCTATTAGAAAAATCCGTCAATTTACTGATGAAGATACCGCTAGACTGGTCTATTTCAGTTACTTTCATAGTATAATGTCTTACGGCATCTTGTTATGGGGACGGGCTGCAGATATTGAGTCTATATTTATTCTGCAAAAAAGAGCCATCAGAGCCATATATAATCTTCGTAGGCGCGATTCTCTAAGGGAACTGTTTAAGAATATTGGCATCATGACGGTACATAGTCAATACATCTACGAAAACATAATGTACGTTAGAAAAAATCTTCATCTTTTTGGCAAAAGAGGTGACAAACATAATTACAGTACTAGAAATAGGGACCAACTAGTTCAGCCAGGCTTTAGACTCGCTAAAGTAGACTCTTCTTTTATGGGGTACTGTTTGAGATGCTATAATAAAATTCCACAAAGTATTCTTGAACTGAATGAGACAAAATTTAAAACATGCATTAAACGCACACTATGTAAGCAAGCATATTACAAGTTGAGCGATTATATCGCTGATAAAAATGCTTGGCTCAATGCTGGTCCTGCTTCACAAGGACAGGGGCGCATAAATTGATAGCATTGAATGGTATTGTTGGAGCTGCTGAAGATTGTACAACTTTCTTTGCATTGTATAGATTCAATCTCTTTAGTGTTATATAATCGCATAGCCCATATTGTGTGAGTACTATGTACTAGGAAGCTATTCAAGCTATCATTCACTGGAAACCTACGTCTTTTCTTGACCTGAATCTGCCCTGGCGGTTGAGAGTATGTCATGCTCACTCAAATGTCACGCTGATGGTGGCGCGTGTGTCTGATCATTTGATTCCCTTCAAAATGGTTGAGTTGAATGGTGCGGATCCATGCGTCATGTTCGTGAACGGGCGCTGTCAGTTGTGACTGGTCATCTCTTAGTTGCCACGGCTTATTTGAATTAATTATTTTATTTTTCAATTGTATTTTTGTTGTACTATGGATACTTTTAACGTGCACGTCTTGCTACATCGTTCTCACATAATGTACCATCTCAACATGAATGATGTAACCATGATTTTGTAAAAACATTTTGATTTAAAAGAGTGTCCATGGAGTTTCTTGCCCGTTCTTCTCCATAGAGATCTACGCTAGGGAATGGGCAACTACAGTACTTTCACAGTTTTTGTGTCTTGTGACTGGGACTGTAGCTACATTTTTGTTTCGACAATTCAAAAGTGCCTGTAACTGACCTACTTGAAATAAATGCTTTGATTTTGATTTTGATTTTGATTTTGTCTCTTTTTTTTCCTAGGGTTTCAAGTTTTGGTTTAAGATTTATATCAAGAAACGTTCAAGTACGTTACCAACGTGGCCTTACATCGGCTATACCTTCGGGCACTATTGACGAATCCCACTGGCGGTGCGTGGGTTATCCGGCGTGCAGAGGTGATCGGGGTAAAGGAGAACCCCCTCTTGTACGACAAATCCCCTAGGACATAAGATGACGGACCCCAGGGACCACATCGGGGCTCCCGTATTAACTTCACTGACGTCTGCTCTTCGCGGTCGAGCCCCCAGAGATCCAGGGAAGCCTAAGTTATAGACTATTTGTATAGAAACCCTCTTATTTAGGATTAGATTTATATTTAGATATAAGAATCTTAGGACTATAATGTTAAACAACCCACCTTCGTAACTTTGTGTATTCTCTCTAGTGTGTAAGAGGTGGATCTATTTGTACTTCATATGTTATAATGAATAAATGTGTGTGAGACTGAACCCATGTTTTCCTTGGGGAATACCCTGACTGCCCAAATCGACATATGCACACATATGAACTCTGTCTGTTATTCTCTCAGCTTATAAATTCTTTTGTGAACAGGCGCCCTGGGATATTTCTCATAGTTCTACTGACTGCGCACCGGTGAAGTGATTCCCCCTGGTAGGGCTAGGGCCGACTAAAACCCCCCTTTACCGGGGCTAGGGGTTACACTGGTTTGCAGAAGAAACAGTGCGACAAGACAGAGCCCTGAGTTACGCCAGCGTTTGAAAATCAGAGGCCACGCCATCTCACAGGAACGATCGTCATACAGCATTGGTTCATATAGACTTGATATTAACGAAATTCAATTGTATAAACATAATAAAGTAAAAAGATAACAATTACCTCACACGAATTTCTAAACAAAGTACCTACTGTTCTTAAAAACGATGTCTCTTTTGTTCTGAATAAAGCTTTGTTTACGTGTTAACTTAACTACCTAAATATAAAGAGATTAGGAAAAAATAATAATAATATTATTATCAAAAATCAAATTATTGATTTCAAATAAAAACAATTTAATCTTAAACAGAACATGAAACTATATGAGTTTATTTAGCTCTAAACATAATCACAATATAAAAGCTAGTACAACAATAAATTACGTGATACATTGCACAGAGAGTACACAGAGTACCTAACTGCACACCACGAGGTCCCGAGCCAAAAGAGTTCACGATGTTGCTCAATTTAGAGTCTCGTTCGAATGACGTCACACAATGTGAACATAGGTACAGAACATCGCCGGACTTCACTCGATCTTGTTACTGCTTACAATATAATACTATACGATGTCAAGGAAACGGAAAATAATTGCTCAGATTTATTCAACATAATTACGAACACTTTAAAAAAAGTTGTTAACATTGAAATATACGAAATTAGTCAATGCAACAGATCGGAAAGGAAACAAGACAAAACAAATTGACTCTGTTTATGGGTTTTTATTGTTATAACATTTATGCACAATATATCCTAGGTCCAATACAATAGTTTACAAATACATTGAAATAATCAATTGTATAGAAAAGATAAGACTAATATTACATGCACCTATATAAATGTATATACAAATAGAAGAAAGTACAGACTGATTCAATGATTGTTAAATCAACGCTCAATTAAAATTGTTACTTCTCGATACATGAAAATAAACACAAAGAGTCGGAAAGGAGAATAGCAGATCCTGTACCGTTAGTAAATGTAATGCATGGTTATAAGGCACTGTTTACAATGAATCATTTAATAATAGTATTATGTTTTAGAATTCTTGCAAAAGAATTTACATTATTCTCAAAAAGCTGTAACAACTGCGTTTTCTAAACTTAATTTGCAAAATAGATAACTAAATGGCGATTTATGTCAGATATGTGAAAATAGTTAACTAGAGGATTTAAAAGTTAGTAAGCAATATTTTATACAAAGGTACAGGTTAAACGAAGTAATAAATTACATTTATAAAACAATAAGTTTGAGAAAGGAATCTATTAATTTCTGTTCAATCCATTATAAAAAAAAACATAAATTGATGATTTTAAGAACATGCTACCTACTACACCATCTTGTCGACAGTGACGATAACTCATTTGTGACAGCCAATATTCATCGATGTTAGTTCAAATCATGTATTACAATGTAAGCTACAAACTTAAATCAAGGAATTAAAACAATTGTTGTCTCTGAAATTACGAGCTAAATTAGTAAAAAATATACGAGATAACACAAGGCGGTACAAAAGTTACATAGCACAAGTGACATTTTCCTCTACGTGTTGCTTCGTTACTTTTGGTGGTAGCGTTTACCAATTAATTGCAGATACAAAGGATATTTGTACTGGGTTGAAGTACCTACTTTAAATCAGTATTACAATATTTTTAAATTATCCTCAATTTCTAGTTTTATTGTATTCTCTACGACGTCTAATGTGGGCCAACACGCCCGCCGGTGAAGTCATGGACAAAGCTAAACAAACATAACTAATATAATATGTGCAGCTTTCATTGTCATGTAGAGGGATTTTTCGTCTTTTTTCTATGATATCCTTTATAATGACAATCGTACACAATTCTTTTTAATAACTCACATAAAGATGCAAAATTATCAAATCTTAAGATTACTAATGAGTTTTCGACAGTATTAAGCATGACTGTATAACCATATGTAACTAAGTAGGTACACTCTGAGGAAATGCATCAAACGTTTTGATTAGTGATTGCTTTGTTCAACATTTAATACTTTATACGTAGAATAGTCTAACTCGAGATGTGGTAATCAGCGTATCTCCATCGTAGAACTTCGTTTCGATGACGACGTTCCCGCTGAGAATATTGGCAGGTATCATCTGAGATTCAGGAGCAGACTCGATTATTGACTGCCAGGTGTTTGTCGAATTCGGAGTTACGTAGCCAAATTCAAAGAACCATTCTTCAAAACACCGTCCCTTGTACAGCACTTTCTGTTCTAAATGAAACCTATTCATAGCTTTGATAGAGCTATAATTCATTTCGCGCGAAACGCAGCGACAATTCAGAATCCTTATCGGTACACGTGCTTCGTGCTCCACGTCCGGATTCGACATATCTTCATTGTTCTGCCAGAGAATCTTGCCGGAATCAGCATCACGCAAAATCATCCAATTAACTTGAAATCCTATGAGAATATCATCCACACGATCCTGACTTCTTGTACCGTGACTGGAGATTATTTCCCTCATCGTGATGGTTATTGAAGATACCAGCTGCAGTGACGATTGAATTAGATTACTTGAAACACAAACTGAATTAAAACACATTTTTTTTTTTTACGTGTGGAAATCCCCGCGGACCTTCACCCCGTCGGGGGTTACGGCGGGGTGGTGTGTCGGACTCGAACCGACTAAAACCACACGGTGTGACCCTCTCTGCGCCTGTGTATTGGAAGGAGTCCAGGGAGGGGATTTCCTTCTGGACTCAATTAAAACACAACTGGACCAACCTAATGTCATGTTGCACTAATTATATTTATGATTATATTATTTACGAATCGATGATGCTGGCAAAAATATATTTCTTACAAAATAAAAATACACCATAATATTGTTGTTAAATATTAAGAGTATATAATCTATTGATTATAACATGAAATAAAATTCTCATAACAAAGAAAGTGCACCTAGTAACTTAAGCTGCCATCAAATCCACTCATTTGGAACACGAATACCCGTAATACTAAATACTAAATAAATAAAATACTAAATAAATAAAAAGACATTAACACAAATAAATCACTATACACTTACCGTATCGTTGCAACGCTATGTCGTGTAACTTAACGCAATTTGAATACGTTACTTACACAAAACCTTAGAAAACTAAGCTTCTAGTGTGTGAAACTGCTTCTTTAAATATGTAATTGTCATTACCGCATCCGAACACTGACACTTGTTCACACTGATAGTACAACGACTGATCTCTACCAGTTCCTGGCGCTGACTGACGAGCTATCCCGTAATCAGTCACCCACCCGAAGACGATTCTCAAGTATACCAGCACTCAGACCTGTTATTTTGTATGGTTCCCTGATAAGGAAATTGCCTGCACTATTGTGTCAACATAATTAAATGTAATGGGAACAAATGGTCCCAGAACACTGCCCTGTGGTACCCCATAGTTGTTTTGCTGAAATTCACTCTGGTACGACAACTTTTTTCTTTTAAATGTAGATAGTTTCTCAACCAGTCGTTTGCTTTCCCCCTTATACCATACTTTTCCAGTTTGAGAAAAAGCTGTTTATGATCTACAAAATCAAAGGCCTATTAGAAATTTGTCTACAATATTACTTATCATAGTAATTCATTGAGTTGAAACGATAGCGCAGGGAACTAATTTTACAGGTAGCTGTGCACTATTTATGCAAGCTCAGTTCTCAGAGCATTTGTAAAGGTGACGTTATTATATCGCAATGAACTACAACGCATGGCGTTGCTACCCAACCATAAATGTTTAGTGGTTTATTTATGGATAGTATGTTTTTGTTCATTCGTGTAATTTGAAATGCCCTTTTGTGTTTCTTCTCAATCCTTATCTAATCTCATCATATTTACTTAAGTTTTACACGTAAACAAAGCTTTACCCAGAACAAAAGAGACATCGTTTTTATGAAAATTACTTTGTTTAGAAATTCATCTGAGGTGTTTGTTATCATAACTACCTATTATTTTGACAAATAGAATATCAAAATTTCTTATTATGTTGACACAATAGTGCATTCAATTTCCTTATCACGAAACCACCCAACAGTACAGGTATGAGCGTTGCTTGATAAGAAACAGTTTGTATCGGTTGAGCGATTAGTTACAAGATAGCTCGTCAGTCAGTCAGTGTTCAGAGTCCGAAGAGAACGGTAATATGGTGTCCTATTGCTGTTTACCAGTGTTTATAATTTTAATATAGAGACACAATATCAATTGTGGCTTTGGATAAACTGGGTACAAAAGTGTACGAGTTTGTGTAAGTGATGCGTAGACGGTTTTTTTTTTGAGTATAATAATGAGATAGTGTCACGTGATGTTATTGAAGTGTTTCTGTTTATTCGTGTGAAGTTTATAAACACTGTCCGTATTTTGTAATAAAATATTTTAGAGACGGACTTTTAACTTGTGACTCATGCGTGCGCGGTTCTCAAAGTGTCAGTGCAAGTGACGAACTCAAATCACGTTAAGTAACAATTCATAGCGTTACTATGTGGCGGTAAGTAGT
Organism: Phragmatobia fuliginosa; assembly: GCA_932526445.1. Lineage (NCBI taxonomy): Eukaryota > Metazoa > Arthropoda > Insecta > Lepidoptera > Erebidae > Phragmatobia > Phragmatobia fuliginosa. The sequence continues at coordinate 19,472,133 of OW052072.1, read as the reverse complement.
TGGTTGTTTATTCATACAGATATGTTTCTATAAATAATTCGAAAGAGTCAGGTAAGTATTCAATGGTTTGTTTGTGTAAAATTGCTATTTATGCGTTTATACTAAGGTTATTGAGAAGTCAGAAGCTCTTAAAACTGAGATTTGTTTAACCTCAGATTCAAAATAATTTTGTCAATGTTACCTAATTTCTTTATAGCTAGTTAAATTAACACGTAAACAAAGCTTTACTCGAAACAAAAGTGTCATCGCTTTTATGAACATTACTTTGTTTAGAAATTCGTTTGCGGTGCTTGTTATCATAATGTCTTATTATGTTGACACAATAATGCATTCAATTTCCTTATCAGGGAACCACCCAACAGTAAAGGCATGAGCGTTGATAAGAAACAGTTAGCATCGGTTGAGTGATTAGTTACAAGATAGCTCGTCAGTCAGTCAGTGTTCAGAGTCAGAAGAGAACGGTAATATGGTGTCCTATTGCTGTTTACCAGTGTTTATAATTTTATTATGGAGACACAATTTCAATTGTGGCTTTGGAAAAATTGGGTTCAAAAGTGTACGAGTTTGTGGAAGTGATGCGTAGACCTCTTTATAATAATGTGATAGTGTTACGTGATGTTATTGAAGTGTTTCTGTTTATTCGTAAGAAGTTTATAAACACTGTCCGTATTTTGTAATAAAATATTTCAGAGACGGACTTTTAACTTGTGACTCATGCGTGCGCGGTTCTCAAAGTGTCATTGCAAGTGACGAAGTCAAATCACGTTAAGTTACAATTCATAGCGTTACTACGTGGCGGTAAGTAGTTGGTTGTATATTCATATAGATATGTTTCTATAAATAATTCGAAAGAGCCAGGTAAGTATTCAATGGTTTGTTAGTGTAAAATTGCTAATTATGCGTTTATACTAAGGTTATTGAGAAGTCAGAAGCTCTTAAAACTGAGATTTGTTTAACCTCAGATTCAAAATAATTTTGTCAATTTTACCTAATCTTTTTATAGCAAGTTACGTTTACACGCAAAGAAAGTTTTACTCGGAACAAAAGTGACATCGCTTTTATGAACATTACTTTGTTTAGAAATTCGTTTGCGGTGCTTGTTATCATAATTTCTTATTATGTTGACACAATAGTGCATTCAATTTTCTTATCAGGGATCCACCCAACAGTACAGGTAAGAGCGTTGATAAGAAACAGTATCGGTTGAGTGATTAGTTACAGGATAGCTCGTCAGTCAGTCAGTGTTCAGAGTCAGAAGAGAACGGTAATATGGTGTCCTATTGCTGTTTACCAGTGTTTATAATTTTAATATAGAGACACAATTTCAATTGTGGCTTTGGAAAAATTGGGTACAAAAGTGTACGAGTTTGTGTAAGTAATGCGTAGACCTTTTTTTTCAGTATAATAATGTGATAGTGTTACGTGATGTTATTGAAGTGTTTCTGTTTATTCGTGTGAAGTTTATAAACACTGTCGTATTTTGTAATAAAATATTTCAGAGACGGACTTTTAACTTGTGACTCATGCGTGCGCGGTTCTCAAAGTGTCAGTGCAAGTGACGAACTCAAATCACGTTAAGTAACAATTCATAGCGTTACTATGTGGCGGTAAGTAGTTGGTTGTTTGTTCATATAGATATGTTGCTATAAATAATTCAAAAGAGATAGGTAAGTATTCAATGGTTTGTTTGTGTAAAATTGCTATTTATGCGTTTATACTAAGGTTATTGAGAAGTCAGAAGCTCTTAAAACTGAGATTTGTTTAACCTCAGATTCAAAATAATTTTGTCATTTTTATCTAATCTCTTTATAGCTAGTTAAATTAACACGTAAACAAAGCTTTACTCGGAACAAAAGTGACATCGCTTTTATGAACATTACTTTGTTTAGAAATTCGTTTGCGGTGCTTGTTATCATAATGTCTTATTATGTTGAACAATAGTGCATTCAATTTCCTTATCAGGGAACCACCCAACAGTACAGGTAAGAGCGTTGATAAGAAACAGTATCGGTTGAGTGATTAGTTACAGGATAGCTCGTCAGTCAGTCAGTGTTCAGAGTCAGAAGAGAACGGTAATATGGTGTCCTATTGCTGTTTACCAGTGTTTATGATTTTACTATAGGGAAATAATTTCAATTGTGGCTCCGTCAAAATTGGGTACAAAAGTATAGGGGTCTGTGTAAGTGATGCGTAGACCGTTTTTTTTTCAGTATAATAATGTGATAGTGTTACGTGATGTTATTGAAGTGTTTCTGTTTATTCGTTTAAGTTTATAAACACTGTCCGTATTTTGTAATAAAATATTTTAGAGACGGAATTTTAACTTGTGACTCATGCGTGCGCGGTTCTCAAAGTGTCAGTGCAAGTGACGAAGTCAAATCACGTTAAGTTACAATTCATAGCGTTACTACGTGGCGGTAAGTAGTTGGTTGTTTGTTCATATAGATATGTTGCTATAAATAATTCAAAAGAGATAGGTAAGTATTCAATGGTTTGTTTGGGTAAAATTGCTATTAATGCGTTTATACTAAGGTTATTGAGAAGTTAGAAGCTCTTAAACCTGAGATTTGTTTAGCCTCAGATTCGGAATAATTTTGTCAAATTTACCTTATCTCTTTATAGCAAGTTACGTTTATACGCAAAGAAAGTTTTACTCGGAACAAAAGTGACATCGCTTTTATGAACATTACTTTGTTTAGAAATTCGTTTGCGGTGCTTGTTATCATAATTTCTTATTATGTTGACACAATAGCGTCTTCAATTTTCTTATCAGGGAACCACCCAACAGTACAGGTATGAGCGTTAATAAGAAACAGTATCGGTTGAGTGATTAGTTACAAGATAGCTCGTCAGTCAGTCAGTGTTCAGAGTCAGAAGAGAACGGTAATATGGTGTCCTATTGCTGTTTACCAGTGTTTATAATTTTAATATAGAGACACAATTTCAATTGTGGCTCCGGCAAAATTGGGTACAAAAGTATAGGGGTTTGTGTAAGTGATGCGTAGACCGTTTTTTTTTTTCAGCATAATAATGTGATAGTGTTACGTGATGTTATTGAAGTGTGTTTATTCGTGTGAAGTTTATAAACACTGTCCGTATTTTGTAATCAAATATTTTAGAGACGGACTTTTAACTTGTGACTCATGCGTGCGCGGTTCTCAAAGTGTCAGTGCAAGTGACGAAGTCAAATCACGTTAAGAAACAAATCATAGCGTTACTATGTGGCGGTAAGTAGTTGGTTGTTTCTTCATATAGATATGTTTCTGTAAATAATTCGAAAGAAACAGGTAAGTAATCAATGGTTTGTTTGTGTAAAATTGCTATTTATGCGTTTATACTAAGGTTATTGAGAAGTCAGAAGCTCTTAAAACTGAGATTTGTATATCCTCAGATTCGGAATAATTTTGTCAAATTTACCTTATCTCTTTATAGCAAGTTACGTTTATACGCAAAGAAAGTTTTACTCGGAACAAAAGTGACATCGCTTTTATGAACATTACTTTGTTTAGAAATTCGTTTGCGGTGCTTGTTATCATAATTTCTTATTATGTTGACACAATAGTGCATTCAATTTCCTTATCAGGGAACCACCCAACAGTACAGGTAAGAGCGTTGATAAGAAACAGTATCGGTTGAGTGATTAGTTACAGGATAGCTCGTCAGTCAGTCAGTGTTCAGAGTCAGAAGAGAACGGTAATATAGAGTCCTGTTGCTGTTTACCAGTGTTTATAATTTTAATATAGAGACACAATTTCAATTGTGGCTTTGGAAAAATTGGGTACAAAAGTGTACGAGTTTGTGGAAGTGATGCGTAGACCTCTTTATAATAATGTGATAGTGTTACGTGATGTTATTGAAGTGTTTCTGTTTATTCGTGTGAAGTTTATAAACACTGTCCGTATTTTGTAATAAAATATTTCAGAGACGGACTTTTAACTTGTGACTCATGCGTGCGCGGTTCTCAAAGTGTCAGTGCAAGTGACGAAGTCAAATCACGTTAAGTTACAAATCATAGCGTTACTACGTGGCGGTAAGTAGTTGGTTGTTTATACATATAGATATGTTTATATAAATAGTTCGAAAGAGACAGGTAAGTATTCAATGGTTTGTTTGGGTAAAATTGCTATTAATGCGTTTATACTAAGGTTATTGAGAAGTTTGAAGCTCTTAAACCTGAGATTTGTTTAGCCTCAGATTCAAAATAATTTTGTCAATTTTACCTAATCTTTTTATAGCAAGTTACGTTTACACGCAAACAAAGTTTTACCCGGAACAAAAGTGACATCGCTTTTATGAACATTACTTTGTTTAGAAATTCGTTTGCGGTGCTTGTTATCATAATGTCTTATTATGTTGAACAATAGTGCATTCAATTTCCTTATCAGGGAACCACCCAACAGTACAGGTAAGAGCGTTGATAAGAAACACATAGTATCGGTTGAGTGATTAGTTACAAGATAGCTCGTCAGTCAGTCAGTGTTCAGAGTCCGAAGAGAACGGTAATATGTTGTCCTATTGCTGTTTACCAGTGTTTATAATTTTATTATGGAGACACAATTTCAATTTCGGCTTTGGAAAAATTGGGTACAAAAGTGTACGAGTTTATGGAAGTGATGCGTAGACCGCTTTATAATAATGTGATAGTGTTACGTGATGTTATTGAAGTTATTCTGTTTATTCGTCTGAAGTTTAAAAACACTGTCCGTATTTTGTAATAAAATATTTTAGAGACGGACTTTTAACTTGTGACTCATGCGTGCGTGGTTCTCAAAGTGTCAGTGCAAGTGACGAAGTCAAATCACGTTAAGTTACAATTCATAGCGTTACTACGTTGCGGTAAGTAGATGGTTGTTTATTCATATAGATATGTTTCTATAAATAGTTCGAAAGAGACAGGTAAGTATTCAATGGTTTGTTTGGGTAAAATTGCTATTAATGCGTTTATACTAAGGTTATTGAGAAGTTTGAAGCTCTTAAACCTGAGATTTGTTTAGCCTCAGATTCAAAATAATTTTGTCAATGTTACCTAATCTCTCTATTGCTAGTTAAATTAACACGTAAACAAAGTTTTACTCGGAACAAAAGTGACATCGCTTTTATGAACATTACTTTGTTTAGAAATTCGTTTGCGGTGCTTGTTATCATAATTTCTTATTATGTTGACACAATAGTGCATTCAATTTCCTTATCAGGGAACCACCCAATAGTACAGGTATGAGCGTTGATAAGAAACAGTTAGTATCGGTTGAGTGATTAGTTACAAGATAGCTCGTCAGTCAGTCAGTGTTCAGAGTCCGAAGAGAACGGTAATATGTTGTCCTATTGCTGTTTACCAGTGTTTATAATTTTATTATGGAGACACAATTTCAATTGTGGCTTTGGAAAAATTGGGTACAAAAGTGTACGAGTTTGTGGAAGTGATGCGTAGACCGCTTTATAATAATGTGATAGTGTTACGTGATGTTATTGAAGTTATTCTGTTTATTCGTCTGAAGTTTATAAACACTGTCCGTATTTTGTAATAAAATATTTTAGAGACGGACTTTTAACTTGTGACTCATGCGTGCGTGGTTCTCAAAGTGTCAGTGCAAGTGACGAAGTCAAATCACGTTAAGTTACAATTCATAGCGTTACTACGTGGCGGTAAGTAGTTGGTTGTTTATTCATATAGATATGTTCCTATAAATAATTCAAAAGAGATAGGTAAGTATTCAATGGTTTGTTTGTGTAAAATTGCTAATAATGCGTTTATACTAAGGTTATTGAGAAGTCAGAAGCTCTTAAAACTGAGATTTGTATATCCTCAGATTCGGAATAATTTTGTCAAATTTACCTTATCTCTTTATAGCAAGTTACGTTTATACGCAAAGAAAGTTTTACTCGGAACAAAAGTGACATCGCTTTTATGAACATTACTTTGTTTAGAAATTCGTTTGCGGTGCTTGTTATCATAATTTCTTATTATGTTGACACAATAGTGCATTCAATTTCCTTATCAGGGAACCACCCAACAGTACAGGTAAGAGCGTTGATAAGAAACAGTATCGGTTGAGTGATTAGTTACAGGATAGCTCGTCAGTCAGTCAGTGTTCAGAGTCAGAAGAGAACGGTAATATAGTGTCCTGTTGCTGTTTACCAGTGTTTATAATTTTAATATAGAGACACAATTTCAATTGTGGCTTTGGAAAAATTGGGTACAAAAGTGTACGAGTTTGTGGAAGTGATGCGTAGACCGCTTTATAATAATGTGATAGTGTTACGTGATGTTATTGAAGTGTTTCTGTTTATTCGTGTGAAGTTTATAAACACTGTCCGTATTTTGTAATAAAATATTTTAGAGACGGACTTTTAACTTGTGACTCATGCGTGCGCGGTTCTCAAAGTGTCAGTGCAAGTGACGAAGTCAAATCACGTTAAGTTACAATTCATAGCGTTACTACGTGGCGGTAAGTAGTTGGTTGTTTATTCATATAGATATGTTTCTATAAATAGTTTGAAAGAGACAGGTAAGTATTCAATGGTTTGTTTGGGTAAAATTGCTATTTATGCGTTTATACTAAGGTTATTGAGAAGTTAGAAGCTCTTAAACCTGAGATTTGTTTAGCCTCAGATTCAAAATAATTTTGTCAATGTTACCTAATCTCTCTATTGCTAGTTAAATTAACACGTAAACAAAGTTTTACTCGGAACAAAAGTGACATCGCTTTTATGAACATTACTTTGTTTAGAAATTCGTTTGCGGTGCTTGTTATCATAATGTCTTATTATGTTGAACAATAGTGCATTCAATTTCCTTATCAGGGAACCACCCAATAGTACAGGTATGAGCGTTGATAAGAAACAGTTAGTATCGGTTGAGTGATTAGTTACAAGATAGCTCGTCAGTCAGTCAGTGTTCAGAGTCCGAAGAGAACGGTAATATGTTGTCCTATTGCTGTTTACCAGTGTTTATAATTTTATTATGGAGACACAATTTCAATTGTGGCTTTGGAAAAATTGGGTACAAAAGTGTACGAGTTTGTGGAAGTGATGCGTAGACCGCTTTATAATAATGTGATAGTGTTACGTGATGTTATTGAAGTTATTCTGTTTATTCGTCTGAAGTTTATAAACACTGTCCGTATTTTGTAATAAAATATTTTAGAGACGGACTTTTAACTTGTGACTCATGCGTGCGTGGTTCTCAAAGTGTCAGTGCAAGTGACGAAGTCAAATCACGTTAAGTTACAATTCATAGCGTTACTACGTGGCGGTAAGTAGTTGGTTGTTTATTCATATAGATATGTTCCTATAAATAATTCAAAAGAGATAGGTAAGTATTCAATGGTTTGTTTGTGTAAAATTGCTAATAATGCGTTTATACTAAGGTTATTGAGAAGTCAGAAGCTCTTAAAACTGAGATTTGTATATCCTCAGATTCGGAATAATTTTGTCAAATTTACCTTATCTCTTTATAGCAAGTTACGTTTATACGCAAAGAAAGTTTTACTCGGAACAAAAGTGACATCGCTTTTATGAACATTACTTTGTTTAGAAATTCGTTTGCGGTGCTTGTTATCATAATGTCTTATTATGTTGAACAATAGTGCATTCAATTTCCTTATCAGGGAACCACCCAATAGTACAGGTATGAGCGTTGATAAGAAACAGTTAGTATCGGTTGAGTGATTAGTTACAAGATAGCTCGTCAGTCAGTCAGTGTTCAGAGTCCGAAGAGAACGGTAATATGTTGTCCTATTGCTGTTTACCAGTGTTTATAATTTTATTATGGAGACACAATTTCAATTGTGGCTTTGGAAAAATTGGGTACAAAAGTGTACGAGTTTGTGGAAGTGATGCGTAGACCGCTTTATAATAATGTGATAGTGTTACGTGATGTTATTGAAGTTATTCTGTTTATTCGTCTGAAGTTTATAAACACTGTCCGTATTTTGTAATAAAATATTTTAGAGACGGACTTTTAACTTGTGACTCATGCGTGCGTGGTTCTCAAAGTGTCAGTGCAAGTGACGAAGTCAAATCACGTTAAGTTACAATTCATAGCGTTACTACGTGGCGGTAAGTAGTTGGTTGTTTATTCATATAGATATGTTCCTATAAATAATTCAAAAGAGATAGGTAAGTATTCAATGGTTTGTTTGTGTAAAATTGCTAATAATGCGTTTATACTAAGGTTATTGAGAAGTCAGAAGCTCTTAAAACTGAGATTTTTATATCCTCAGATTCGGAATAATTTTGTCAAATTTACCTTATCTCTTTATAGCAAGTTACGTTTATACGCAAAGAAAGTTTTACTCGGAACAAAAGTGACATCGCTTTTATGAACATTACTTTGTTTAGAAATTCGTTTGCGGTGCTTGTTATCATAATGTCTTATTATGTTGAACAATAGTGCATTCAATTTCCTTATCAGGGAACCACCCAATAGTACAGGTATGAGCGTTGATAAGAAACAGTTAGTATCGGTTGAGTGATTAGTTACAAGATAGCTCGTCAGTCAGTCAGTGTTCAGAGTCCGAAGAGAACGGTAATATGTTGTCCTATTGCTGTTTACCAGTGTTTATAATTTTATTATGGAGACACAATTTCAATTGTGGCTTTGGAAAAATTGGGTACAAAAGTGTACGAGTTTGTGGAAGTGATGCGTAGACCGCTTTATAATAATGTGATAGTGTTACGTGATGTTATTGAAGTTATTCTGTTTATTCGTCTGAAGTTTATAAACACTGTCCGTATTTTGTAATAAAATATTTTAGAGACGGACTTTTAACTTGTGACTCATGCGTGCGTGGTTCTCAAAGTGTCAGTGCAAGTGACGAAGTCAAATCACGTTAAGTTACAATTCATAGCGTTACTACGTGGCGGTAAGTAGTTGGTTGTTTATTCATATAGATATGTTCCTATAAATAATTCAAAAGAGATAGGTAAGTATTCAATGGTTTGTTTGTGTAAAATTGCTAATAATGCGTTTATACTAAGGTTATTGAGAAGTCAGAAGCTCTTAAAACTGAGATTTGTATATCCTCAGATTCGGAATAATTTTGTCAAATTTACCTTATCTCTTTATAGCAAGTTACGTTTATACGCAAAGAAAGTTTTACTCGGAACAAAAGTGACATCGCTTTTATGAACATTACTTTGTTTAGAAATTCGTTTGCGGTGCTTGTTATCATAATGTCTTATTATGTTGAACAATAGTGCATTCAATTTCCTTATCAGGGAACCACCCAATAGTACAGGTATGAGCGTTGATAAGAAACAGTTAGTATCGGTTGAGTGATTAGTTACAAGATAGCTCGTCAGTCAGTCAGTGTTCAGAGTCCGAAGAGAACGGTAATATGTTGTCCTATTGCTGTTTACCAGTGTTTATAATTTTATTATGGAGACACAATTTCAATTGTGGCTTTGGAAAAATTGGGTACAAAAGTGTACGAGTTTGTGGAAGTGATGCGTAGACCGCTTTATAATAATGTGATAGTGTTACGTGATGTTATTGAAGTTATTCTGTTTATTCGTCTGAAGTTTATAAACACTGTCCGTATTTTGTAATAAAATATTTTAGAGACGGACTTTTAACTTGTGACTCATGCGTGCGTGGTTCTCAAAGTGTCAGTGCAAGTGACGAAGTCAAATCACGTTAAGTTACAATTCATAGCGTTACTACGTGGCGGTAAGTAGTTGGTTGTTTATTCATATAGATATGTTCCTATAAATAATTCAAAAGAGATAGGTAAGTATTCAATGGTTTGTTTGTGTAAAATTGCTAATAATGCGTTTATACTAAGGTTATTGAGAAGTCAGAAGCTCTTAAAACTGAGATTTTTATATCCTCAGATTCGGAATAATTTTGTCAAATTTACCTTATCTCTTTATAGCAAGTTACGTTTATACGCAAAGAAAGTTTTACTCGGAACAAAAGTGACATCGCTTTTATGAACATTACTTTGTTTAGAAATTCGTTTGCGGTGCTTGTTATCATAATGTCTTATTATGTTGAACAATAGTGCATTCAATTTCCTTATCAGGGAACCACCCAATAGTACAGGTATGAGCGTTGATAAGAAACAGTTAGTATCGGTTGAGTGATTAGTTACAAGATAGCTCGTCAGTCAGTCAGTGTTCAGAGTCCGAAGAGAACGGTAATATGTTGTCCTATTGCTGTTTACCAGTGTTTATAATTTTATTATGGAGACACAATTTCAATTGTGGCTTTGGAAAAATTGGGTACAAAAGTGTACGAGTTTGTGGAAGTGATGCGTAGACCGCTTTATAATAATGTGATAGTGTTACGTGATGTTATTGAAGTTATTCTGTTTATTCGTCTGAAGTTTATAAACACTGTCCGTATTTTGTAATAAAATATTTTAGAGACGGACTTTTAACTTGTGACTCATGCGTGCGTGGTTCTCAAAGTGTCAGTGCAAGTGACGAAGTCAAATCACGTTAAGTTACAATTCATAGCGTTACTACGTGGCGGTAAGTAGTTGGTTGTTTATTCATATAGATATGTTCCTATAAATAATTCAAAAGAGATAGGTAAGTATTCAATGGTTTGTTTGTGTAAAATTGCTAATAATGCGTTTATACTAAGGTTATTGAGAAGTCAGAAGCTCTTAAAACTGAGATTTTTATATCCTCAGATTCGGAATAATTTTGTCAAATTTACCTTATCTCTTTATAGCAAGTTACGTTTATACGCAAAGAAAGTTTTACTCGGAACAAAAGTGACATCGCTTTTATGAACATTACTTTGTTTAGAAATTCGTTTGCGGTGCTTGTTATCATAATTTCTTATTATGTTGACACAATAGTGCATTCAATTTCCTTATCAGGGAACCACCCAACAGTACAGGTAAGAGCGTTGATAAGAAACAGTATCGGTTGAGTGATTAGTTACAGGATAGCTCGTCAGTCAGTCAGTGTTCAGAGTCAGAAGAGAACGGTAATATGGTGTCCTATTGCTGTTTACCAGTGTTTATAATTTTAATATAGAGACACAATTTCAATTGTGGCTTTGGAAAAATTGGGTACAAAAGTGTACGAGTTTGTGGAAGTGATGCGTAGACCGCTTTATAATAATGTGATAGTGTTACGTGATGTTATTGAAGTGTTTCTGTTTATTCGTGTGAAGTTTATAAACACTGTCCGTATTTTGTAATAAAATATTTTAGAGACGGACTTTTAACTTGTGACTCATGCGTGCGCGGTTCTCAAAGTGTCAGTGCAAGTGACGAAGTCAAATCACGTTAAGTTACAATTCATAGCGTTACTACGTGGCGGTAAGTAGTTGGTTGTTTATTCATATAGATATGTTTCTATAAATAGTTCGAAAGAGACAGGTAAGTATTCAATGGTTTGTTTGGGTAAAATTGCTATTTATGCGTTTATACTAAGGTTATTGAGAAGTTAGAAGCTCTTAAACCTGAGATTTGTTTAGCCTCAGATTCAAAATAATTTTGTCAATGTTACCTAATCTCTCTATTGCTAGTTAAATTAACACGTAAACAAAGTTTTACTCGGAACAAAAGTGACATCGCTTTTATGAACATTACTTTGTTTAGAAATTCGTTTGCGGTGCTTGTTATAATAATGTCTTATTATGTTGAACAATAGTGCATTCAATTTCCTTATCAGGGAACCACCCAACAGTACAGGTATGAGCGTTGATAAGAAACAGTTAGCATCGGTTGAGTTATTAGTTACAAGATAGCTCGTCAGTCAGTCAGTGTTCAGAGTCCGAAGAGAACGGTAATATGGTGTCCTATTGCTGTTTACCAGTGTTTATAATTTTATTATAGAGACACAATTTCAATTGAGGCTTTGGAAAAATTTAGTACAAAAGTGTACGAGTTTGTGGAAGTGATGCGAAGACCGTTTTTTTTCAGTATAATAATGTGATAGTGTTACGTGATGTTATTGAAGTGTTTCTGTTTACTCGTGTGAAGTTTATAAACACTGTCCGTATTTTGTAATAAAATATTTCAGAGACGGACTTTTAACTTGTGACTCATGCGTGCGCGGTTCTCAAAGTGTCAGTGCAAGTGACGAAGTCAAATCACGTTAAGTTACAATTCATAGCGTTACTACGTGGCGGTAAGTAGTTGGTTGTTTATTCATATAGATATGTTCCTATAAATAATTCAAAAGAGATAGGTAAGTATTCAATGGTTTGTTTGTGTAAAATTGCTAATAATGCGTTTATACTAAGGTTATTGAGAAGTCAGAAGCTCTTAAAACTGAGATTTGTATATCCTCAGATTCGGAATAATTTTGTCAAATTTACCTTAACTCTTTATAGCAAGTTACGTTTATACGCAAAGAAAGTTTTACTCGGAACAAAAGTGACATCGCTTTTATGAACATTACTTTGTTTAGAAATTCGTTTGCGGTGCTTGTTATCATAATTTCTTATTATGTTGACACAATAGTGCATTCAATTTCCTTATCAGGGAACCACCCAACAGTACAGGTAAGAGCGTTGATAAGAAACAGTATCGGTTGAGTGATTAGTTACAGGATAGCTCGTCAGTCAGTCAGTGTTCAGAGTCCGAAGAGAACGGTAATATGTCGTCCTATTGCTGTTTACCAGTGTTTATAATTTTATTATGGAGACACAATTTCAATTGTGGCTTTGGAAAAATTGGGTACAAAAGTGTACGAGTTTATGGAAGTGATGCGTAGACCGCTTTATAATAATGTGATAGTGTTACGTGATGTTATTGAAGTTATTCTGTTTATTCGTCTGAAGTTTAAAAACACTGTCCGTATTTTGTAATAAAATATTTTAGAGACGGACTTTTAACTTGTGACTCATGCGTGCGTGGTTCTCAAAGTGTCAGTGCAAGTGACGAAGTCAAATCACGTTAAGTTACAATTCATAGCGTTACTACGTTGCGGTAAGTAGATGGTTGTTTATTCATATAGATATGTTTCTATAAATAGTTCGAAAGAGACAGGTAAGTATTCAATGGTTTGTTTGGGTAAAATTGCTATTAATGCGTTTATACTAAGGTTATTGAGAAGTTTGAAGCTCTTAAACCTGAGATTTGTTTAGCCTCAGATTCAAAATAATTTTGTCAATGTTACCTAATCTCTCTATTGCTAGTTAAATTAACACGTAAACAAAGTTTTACTCGGAACAAAAGTGACATCGCTTTTATGAACATTACTTTGTTTAGAAATTCGTTTGCGGTGCTTGTTATCATAATTTCTTATTATGTTGACACAATAGTGCATTCAATTTCCTTATCAGGGAACCACCCAATAGTACAGGTATGAGCGTTGATAAGAAACAGTTAGTATCGGTTGAGTGATTAGTTACAAGATAGCTCGTCAGTCAGTCAGTGTTCAGAGTCCGAAGAGAACGGTAATATGTTGTCCTATTGCTGTTTACCAGTGTTTATAATTTTATTATGGAGACACAATTTCAATTGTGGCTTTGGAAAAATTGGGTACAAAAGTGTACGAGTTTGTGGAAGTGATGCGTAGACCGCTTTATAATAATGTGATAGTGTTACGTGATGTTATTGAAGTTATTCTGTTTATTCGTCTGAAGTTTATAAACACTGTCCGTATTTTGTAATAAAATATTTTAGAGACGGACTTTTAACTTGTGACTCATGCGTGCGTGGTTCTCAAAGTGTCAGTGCAAGTGACGAAGTCAAATCACGTTAAGTTACAATTCATAGCGTTACTACGTGGCGGTAAGTAGTTGGTTGTTTATTCATATAGATATGTTCCTATAAATAATTCAAAAGAGATAGGTAAGTATTCAATGGTTTGTTTGTGTAAAATTGCTAATAATGCGTTTATACTAAGGTTATTGAGAAGTCAGAAGCTCTTAAAACTGAGATTTGTATATCCTCAGATTCGGAATAATTTTGTCAAATTTACCTTATCTCTTTATAGCAAGTTACGTTTATACGCAAAGAAAGTTTTACTCGGAACAAAAGTGACATCGCTTTTATGAACATTACTTTGTTTAGAAATTCGTTTGCGGTGCTTGTTATCATAATTTCTTATTATGTTGACACAATAGTGCATTCAATTTCCTTATCAGGGAACCACCCAACAGTACAGGTAAGAGCGTTGATAAGAAACAGTATCGGTTGAGTGATTAGTTACAGGATAGCTCGTCAGTCAGTCAGTGTTCAGAGTCAGAAGAGAACGGTAATATAGTGTCCTGTTGCTGTTTACCAGTGTTTATAATTTTAATATAGAGACACAATTTCAATTGTGGCTTTGGAAAAATTGGGTACAAAAGTGTACGAGTTTGTGGAAGTGATGCGTAGACCGCTTTATAATAATGTGATAGTGTTACGTGATGTTATTGAAGTGTTTCTGTTTATTCGTGTGAAGTTTATAAACACTGTCCGTATTTTGTAATAAAATATTTTAGAGACGGACTTTTAACTTGTGACTCATGCGTGCGCGGTTCTCAAAGTGTCAGTGCAAGTGACGAAGTCAAATCACGTTAAGTTACAATTCATAGCGTTACTACGTGGCGGTAAGTAGTTGGTTGTTTATTCATATAGATATGTTTCTATAAATAGTTTGAAAGAGACAGGTAAGTATTCAATGGTTTGTTTGGGTAAAATTGCTATTTATGCGTTTATACTAAGGTTATTGAGAAGTTAGAAGCTCTTAAACCTGAGATTTGTTTAGCCTCAGATTCAAAATAATTTTGTCAATGTTACCTAATCTCTCTATTGCTAGTTAAATTAACACGTAAACAAAGTTTTACTCGGAACAAAAGTGACATCGCTTTTATGAACATTACTTTGTTTAGAAATTCGTTTGCGGTGCTTGTTATCATAATGTCTTATTATGTTGAACAATAGTGCATTCAATTTCCTTATCAGGGAACCACCCAATAGTACAGGTATGAGCGTTGATAAGAAACAGTTAGTATCGGTTGAGTGATTAGTTACAAGATAGCTCGTCAGTCAGTCAGTGTTCAGAGTCCGAAGAGAACGGTAATATGTTGTCCTATTGCTGTTTACCAGTGTTTATAATTTTATTATGGAGACACAATTTCAATTGTGGCTTTGGAAAAATTGGGTACAAAAGTGTACGAGTTTGTGGAAGTGATGCGTAGACCGCTTTATAATAATGTGATAGTGTTACGTGATGTTATTGAAGTTATTCTGTTTATTCGTCTGAAGTTTATAAACACTGTCCGTATTTTGTAATAAAATATTTTAGAGACGGACTTTTAACTTGTGACTCATGCGTGCGTGGTTCTCAAAGTGTCAGTGCAAGTGACGAAGTCAAATCACGTTAAGTTACAATTCATAGCGTTACTACGTGGCGGTAAGTAGTTGGTTGTTTATTCATATAGATATGTTCCTATAAATAATTCAAAAGAGATAGGTAAGTATTCAATGGTTTGTTTGTGTAAAATTGCTAATAATGCGTTTATACTAAGGTTATTGAGAAGTCAGAAGCTCTTAAAACTGAGATTTGTATATCCTCAGATTCGGAATAATTTTGTCAAATTTACCTTATCTCTTTATAGCAAGTTACGTTTATACGCAAAGAAAGTTTTACTCGGAACAAAAGTGACATCGCTTTTATGAACATTACTTTGTTTAGAAATTCGTTTGCGGTGCTTGTTATCATAATGTCTTATTATGTTGAACAATAGTGCATTCAATTTCCTTATCAGGGAACCACCCAATAGTACAGGTATGAGCGTTGATAAGAAACAGTTAGTATCGGTTGAGTGATTAGTTACAAGATAGCTCGTCAGTCAGTCAGTGTTCAGAGTCCGAAGAGAACGGTAATATGTTGTCCTATTGCTGTTTACCAGTGTTTATAATTTTATTATGGAGACACAATTTCAATTGTGGCTTTGGAAAAATTGGGTACAAAAGTGTACGAGTTTGTGGAAGTGATGCGTAGACCGCTTTATAATAATGTGATAGTGTTACGTGATGTTATTGAAGTTATTCTGTTTATTCGTCTGAAGTTTATAAACACTGTCCGTATTTTGTAATAAAATATTTTAGAGACGGACTTTTAACTTGTGACTCATGCGTGCGTGGTTCTCAAAGTGTCAGTGCAAGTGACGAAGTCAAATCACGTTAAGTTACAATTCATAGCGTTACTACGTGGCGGTAAGTAGTTGGTTGTTTATTCATATAGATATGTTCCTATAAATAATTCAAAAGAGATAGGTAAGTATTCAATGGTTTGTTTGTGTAAAATTGCTAATAATGCGTTTATACTAAGGTTATTGAGAAGTCAGAAGCTCTTAAAACTGAGATTTTTATATCCTCAGATTCGGAATAATTTTGTCAAATTTACCTTATCTCTTTATAGCAAGTTACGTTTATACGCAAAGAAAGTTTTACTCGGAACAAAAGTGACATCGCTTTTATGAACATTACTTTGTTTAGAAATTCGTTTGCGGTGCTTGTTATCATAATGTCTTATTATGTTGAACAATAGTGCATTCAATTTCCTTATCAGGGAACCACCCAATAGTACAGGTATGAGCGTTGATAAGAAACAGTTAGTATCGGTTGAGTGATTAGTTACAAGATAGCTCGTCAGTCAGTCAGTGTTCAGAGTCCGAAGAGAACGGTAATATGTTGTCCTATTGCTGTTTACCAGTGTTTATAATTTTATTATGGAGACACAATTTCAATTGTGGCTTTGGAAAAATTGGGTACAAAAGTGTACGAGTTTGTGGAAGTGATGCGTAGACCGCTTTATAATAATGTGATAGTGTTACGTGATGTTATTGAAGTTATTCTGTTTATTCGTCTGAAGTTTATAAACACTGTCCGTATTTTGTAATAAAATATTTTAGAGACGGACTTTTAACTTGTGACTCATGCGTGCGTGGTTCTCAAAGTGTCAGTGCAAGTGACGAAGTCAAATCACGTTAAGTTACAATTCATAGCGTTACTACGTGGCGGTAAGTAGTTGGTTGTTTATTCATATAGATATGTTCCTATAAATAATTCAAAAGAGATAGGTAAGTATTCAATGGTTTGTTTGTGTAAAATTGCTAATAATGCGTTTATACTAAGGTTATTGAGAAGTCAGAAGCTCTTAAAACTGAGATTTTTATATCCTCAGATTCGGAATAATTTTGTCAAATTTACCTTATCTCTTTATAGCAAGTTACGTTTATACGCAAAGAAAGTTTTACTCGGAACAAAAGTGACATCGCTTTTATGAACATTACTTTGTTTAGAAATTCGTTTGCGGTGCTTGTTATCATAATTTCTTATTATGTTGACACAATAGTGCATTCAATTTCCTTATCAGGGAACCACCCAACAGTACAGGTAAGAGCGTTGATAAGAAACAGTATCGGTTGAGTGATTAGTTACAGGATAGCTCGTCAGTCAGTCAGTGTTCAGAGTCAGAAGAGAACGGTAATATGGTGTCCTATTGCTGTTTACCAGTGTTTATAATTTTAATATAGAGACACAATTTCAATTGTGGCTTTGGAAAAATTGGGTACAAAAGTGTACGAGTTTGTGGAAGTGATGCGTAGACCGCTTTATAATAATGTGATAGTGTTACGTGATGTTATTGAAGTGTTTCTGTTTATTCGTGTGAAGTTTATAAACACTGTCCGTATTTTGTAATAAAATATTTTAGAGACGGACTTTTAACTTGTGACTCATGCGTGCGCGGTTCTCAAAGTGTCAGTGCAAGTGACGAAGTCAAATCACGTTAAGTTACAATTCATAGCGTTACTACGTGGCGGTAAGTAGTTGGTTGTTTATTCATATAGATATGTTTCTATAAATAGTTCGAAAGAGACAGGTAAGTATTCAATGGTTTGTTTGGGTAAAATTGCTATTTATGCGTTTATACTAAGGTTATTGAGAAGTTAGAAGCTCTTAAACCTGAGATTTGTTTAGCCTCAGATTCAAAATAATTTTGTCAATGTTACCTAATCTCTCTATTGCTAGTTAAATTAACACGTAAACAAAGTTTTACTCGGAACAAAAGTGACATCGCTTTTATGAACATTACTTTGTTTAGAAATTCGTTTGCGGTGCTTGTTATAATAATGTCTTATTATGTTGAACAATAGTGCATTCAATTTCCTTATCAGGGAACCACCCAACAGTACAGGTATGAGCGTTGATAAGAAACAGTTAGCATCGGTTGAGTTATTAGTTACAAGATAGCTCGTCAGTCAGTCAGTGTTCAGAGTCCGAAGAGAACGGTAATATGGTGTCCTATTGCTGTTTACCAGTGTTTATAATTTTATTATAGAGACACAATTTCAATTGAGGCTTTGGAAAAATTTAGTACAAAAGTGTACGAGTTTGTGGAAGTGATGCGAAGACCGTTTTTTTTCAGTATAATAATGTGATAGTGTTACGTGATGTTATTGAAGTGTTTCTGTTTACTCGTGTGAAGTTTATAAACACTGTCCGTATTTTGTAATAAAATATTTCAGAGACGGACTTTTAACTTGTGACTCATGCGTGCGCGGTTCTCAAAGTGTCAGTGCAAGTGACGAAGTCAAATCACGTTAAGTTACAATTCATAGCGTTACTACGTGGCGGTAAGTAGTTGGTTGTTTATTCATATAGATATGTTCCTATAAATAATTCAAAAGAGATAGGTAAGTATTCAATGGTTTGTTTGTGTAAAATTGCTAATAATGCGTTTATACTAAGGTTATTGAGAAGTCAGAAGCTCTTAAAACTGAGATTTGTATATCCTCAGATTCGGAATAATTTTGTCAAATTTACCTTATCTCTTTATAGCAAGTTACGTTTATACGCAAAGAAAGTTTTACTCGGAACAAAAGTGACATCGCTTTTATGAACATTACTTTGTTTAGAAATTCGTTTGCGGTGCTTGTTATCATAATTTCTTATTATGTTGACACAATAGTGCATTCAATTTCCTTATCAGGGAACCACCCAACAGTACAGGTAAGAGCGTTGATAAGAAACAGTATCGGTTGAGTGATTAGTTACAGGATAGCTCGTCAGTCAGTCAGTGTTCAGAGTCCGAAGAGAACGGTAATATGTCGTCCTATTGCTGTTTACCAGTGTTTATAATTTTATTATGGAGACACAATTTCAATTGTGGCTTTGGAAAAATTGGGTACAAAAGTGTACGAGTTTATGGAAGTGATGCGTAGACCGCTTTATAATAATGTGATAGTGTTACGTGATGTTATTGAAGTGATTCTGTTTATTCGTGTGAAGTTTATAAACACTGTCCGTATTTTGTAATAAAATATTTTAGAGACGGACTTATAACTTGTGACTCATGCGTGCGCGGTTCTCAAAGTGTCAGTGCAAGTGACGAAGTCAAGTCACGTTAAGTTACAATTCATAGCGTTACTACGTGGCGGTAAGTAGTTGGTTGTTTATTCATATAGATATGTTTCTATAAATAGTTCGAAAGAGACAGGTAAGTATTCAATGGTTTGTTTGGGTAAAATTGCTATTTATGCGTTTATACTAAGGTTATTGAGAAGTTAGAAGCTCTTAAACCTGAGATTTGTTTAGCCTCAGATTCTAAATAATTTTGTCAATGTTACCTAATCTCTCTATTGCTAGTTAAATTAACACGTAAACAAAGTTTTACTCGGAACAAAAGTGACATCGCTTTTATGAACATTACTTTGTTTAGAAATTCGTTTACGGTGCTAGTTATCATAATGTCTTATTATGTTGAACAATAGTGCATTCAATTTCCTTATCAGGGAACCACCCAAAAGTACAGGTATGAGCGTTGATAAGAAACAGTTAGTATCGGTTGAGTGATTAGTTACAAGATAGCTCGTCAGTCAGTCAGTGTTCAGAGTCCGAAGAGAACGGTAATATGTTGTCCTATTGCTGTTTACCAGTGTTTATAATTTTATTATGGAGACACAATTTCAATTTCGGCTTTGGCAAAATTGGGTACAAAAGTGTACGAGTTTATGGAAGTGATGCGTAGACCGCTTTATAATAATGTGATAGTGTTACGTGATGTTATTGAAGTGATTCTGTTTATTCGTGTGAAGTTTATAAACACTGTCCGTATTTTGTAATAAAATATTTTAGAGACGGACTTTTAACTTGTGACTCATGCGTGCGCGGTTCTCAAAGTGTCAGTGCAAGTGACGAAGTCAAGTCACGTTAAGTTACAATTCATAGCGTTACTACGTGGCGGTAAGTAGTTGGTTGTTTATTCATATAGATATGTTTCTATAAATAGTTCGAAAGAGACAGGTAAGTATTCAATGGTTTGTTTGGGTAAAATTGCTATTTATGCGTTTATACTAAGGTTATTGAGAAGTTAGAAGCTCTTAAACCTGAGATTTGTTTAGCCTCAGATTCAAAATAATTTTGTCAATGTTACCTAATCTCTCTATTGCTAGTTAAATTAACACGTAAACAAAGTTTTACTCGGAACAAAAGTGACATCGCTTTTATGAACATTACTTTGTTTAGAAATTCGTTTGCGGTGCTTGTTATAATAATGTCTTATTATGTTGAACAATAGTGCATTCAATTTCCTTATCAGGGAACCACCCAACAGTACAGGTATGAGCGTTGATAAGAAACAGTTAGCATCGGTTGAGTTATTAGTTACAAGATAGCTCGTCAGTCAGTCAGTGTTCAGAGTCCGAAGAGAACGGTAATATGGTGTCCTATTGCTGTTTACCAGTGTTTATAATTTTATTATAGAGACACAATTTCAATTGAGGCTTTGGAAAAATTTAGTACAAAAGTGTACGAGTTTGTGGAAGTGATGCGAAGACCGTTTTTTTTCAGTATAATAATGTGATAGTGTTACGTGATGTTATTGAAGTGTTTCTGTTTACTCGTGTGAAGTTTATAAACACTGTCCGTATTTTGTAATAAAATATTTCAGAGACGGACTTTTAACTTGTGACTCATGCGTGCGCGGTTCTCAAAGTGTCAGTGCAAGTGACGAAGTCAAATCACGTTAAGTTACAATTCATAGCGTTACTACGTGGCGGTAAGTAGTTGGTTGTTTATTCATATAGATATGTTCCTATAAATAATTCAAAAGAGATAGGTAAGTATTCAATGGTTTGTTTGTGTAAAATTGCTAATAATGCGTTTATACTAAGGTTATTGAGAAGTCAGAAGCTCTTAAAACTGAGATTTGTATATCCTCAGATTCGGAATAATTTTGTCAAATTTACCTTATCTCTTTATAGCAAGTTACGTTTATACGCAAAGAAAGTTTTACTCGGAACAAAAGTGACATCGCTTTTATGAACATTACTTTGTTTAGAAATTCGTTTGCGGTGCTTGTTATCATAATTTCTTATTATGTTGACACAATAGTGCATTCAATTTCCTTATCAGGGAACCACCCAACAGTACAGGTAAGAGCGTTGATAAGAAACAGTATCGGTTGAGTGATTAGTTACAGGATAGCTCGTCAGTCAGTCAGTGTTCAGAGTCCGAAGAGAACGGTAATATGTCGTCCTATTGCTGTTTACCAGTGTTTATAATTTTATTATGGAGACACAATTTCAATTGTGGCTTTGGAAAAATTGGGTACAAAAGTGTACGAGTTTATGGAAGTGATGCGTAGACCGCTTTATAATAATGTGATAGTGTTACGTGATGTTATTGAAGTGATTCTGTTTATTCGTGTGAAGTTTATAAACACTGTCCGTATTTTGTAATAAAATATTTTAGAGACGGACTTATAACTTGTGACTCATGCGTGCGCGGTTCTCAAAGTGTCAGTGCAAGTGACGAAGTCAAGTCACGTTAAGTTACAATTCATAGCGTTACTACGTGGCGGTAAGTAGTTGGTTGTTTATTCATATAGATATGTTTCTATAAATAGTTCGAAAGAGACAGGTAAGTATTCAATGGTTTGTTTGGGTAAAATTGCTATTTATGCGTTTATACTAAGGTTATTGAGAAGTTAGAAGCTCTTAAACCTGAGATTTGTTTAGCCTCAGATTCTAAATAATTTTGTCAATGTTACCTAATCTCTCTATTGCTAGTTAAATTAACACGTAAACAAAGTTTTACTCGGAACAAAAGTGACATCGCTTTTATGAACATTACTTTGTTTAGAAATTCGTTTACGGTGCTAGTTATCATAATGTCTTATTATGTTGAACAATAGTGCATTCAATTTCCTTATCAGGGAACCACCCAAAAGTACAGGTATGAGCGTTGATAAGAAACAGTTAGTATCGGTTGAGTGATTAGTTACAAGATAGCTCGTCAGTCAGTCAGTGTTCAGAGTCCGAAGAGAACGGTAATATGTTGTCCTATTGCTGTTTACCAGTGTTTATAATTTTATTATGGAGACACAATTTCAATTTCGGCTTTGGCAAAATTGGGTACAAAAGTGTACGAGTTTGTGGAAGTGCTGCGTAGACCGCTTTATAATAATGTGATAGTGTTACGTGATGTTATTGAAGTTATTCTGTTTATTCGTCTGAAGTTTAAAAACACTGTCCGTATTTTGTAATAAAATATTTTAGAGACGGACTTTTAACTTGTGACTCATGCGTGCGTGGTTCTCAAAGTGTCAGTGCAAGTGACGAAGTCAAATCACGTTAAGTTACAATTCATAGCGTTACTACGTTGCGGTAAGTAGATGGTTGTTTATTCATATAGATATGTTTCTATAAATAGTTCGAAAGAGACAGGTAAGTATTCAATGGTTTGTTTGGGTAAAATTGCTATTAATGCGTTTATACTAAGGTTATTGAGAAGTTTGAAGCTCTTAAACCTGAGATTTGTTTAGCCTCAGATTCAAAATAATTTTGTCAATGTTACCTAATCTCTCTATTGCTAGTTAAATTAACACGTAAACAAAGTTTTACTCGGAACAAAAGTGACATCGCTTTTATGAACATTACTTTGTTTAGAAATTCGTTTGCGGTGCTTGTTATCATAATTTCTTATTATGTTGACACAATAGTGCATTCAATTTCCTTATCAGGGAACCACCCAACAGTACAGGTAAGAGCGTTGATAAGAAACAGTATCGGTTGAGTGATTAGTTACAGGATAGCTCGTCAGTCAGTCAGTGTTCAGAGTCAGAAGAGAACGGTAATATGGTGTCCTATTGCTGTTTACCAGTGTTTATAATTTTAATATAGAGACACAATTTCAATTGTGGCTTTGGAAAAATTGGGTACAAAAGTGTACGAGTTTGTGGAAGTGATGCGTAGACCGCTTTATAATAATGTGATAGTGTTACGTGATGTTATTGAAGTGTTTCTGTTTATTCGTGTGAAGTTTATAAACACTGTCCGTATTTTGTAATAAAATATTTTAGAGACGGACTTTTAACTTGTGACTCATGCGTGCGTGGTTCTCAAAGTGTCAGTGCAAGTGACGAAGTCAAATCACGTTAAGTTACAATTCATAGCGTTACTACGTGGCGGTAAGTAGTTGGTTGTTTATTCATATAGATATGTTCCTATAAATAATTCAAAAGAGATAGGTAAGTATTCAATGGTTTGTTTGTGTAAAATTGCTAATAATGCGTTTATACTAAGGTTATTGAGAGGTCAGAAGCTCTTAAAACTGAGATTTGTATATCCTCAGATTCGGAATAATTTTGTCAAATTTACCTTATCTCTTTATAGCAAGTTACGTTTATACGCAAAGAAAGTTTTACTCGGAACAAAAGTGACATCGCTTTTATGAACATTACTTTGTTTAGAAATTCGTTTGCGGTGCTTGTTATCATAATTTCTTATTATGTTGACACAATAGTGCATTCAATTTCCTTATCAGGGAACCACCCAAAAGTACAGGTATGAGCGTTGATAAGAAACAGTTAGTATCGGTTGAGTGATTAGTTACAAGATAGCTCGTCAGTCAGTCAGTGTTCAGAGTCCGAAGAGAACGGTAATATGTTGTCCTATTGCTGTTTACCAGTGTTTATAATTTTATTATGGAGACACAATTTCAATTTCGGCTTTGGAAAAATTGGGTACAAAAGTGTACGAGTTTGTGGAAGTGCTGCGTAGACCGCTTTATAATAATGTGATAGTGTTACGTGATGTTATTGAAGTTATTCTGTTTATTCGTCTGAAGTTTAAAAACACTGTCCGTATTTTGTAATAAAATATTTTAGAGACGGACTTTTAACTTGTGACTCATGCGTGCGTGGTTCTCAAAGTGTCAGTGCAAGTGACGAAGTCAAATCACGTTAAGTTACAATTCATAGCGTTACTACGTTGCGGTAAGTAGATGGTTGTTTATTCATATAGATATGTTTCTATAAATAGTTCGAAAGAGACAGGTAAGTATTCAATGGTTTGTTTGGGTAAAATTGCTATTAATGCGTTTATACTAAGGTTATTGAGAAGTTTGAAGCTCTTAAACCTGAGATTTGTTTAGCCTCAGATTCAAAATAATTTTGTCAATGTTACCTAATCTCTCTATTGCTAGTTAAATTAACACGTAAACAAAGTTTTACTCGGAACAAAAGTGACATCGCTTTTATGAACATTACTTTGTTTAGAAATTCGTTTGCGGTGCTTGTTATCATAATTTCTTATTATGTTGACACAATAGTGCATTCAATTTCCTTATCAGGGAACCACCCAATAGTACAGGTATGAGCGTTGATAAGAAACAGTTAGTATCGGTTGAGTGATTAGTTACAAGATAGCTCGTCAGTCAGTCAGTGTTCAGAGTCCGAAGAGAACGGTAATATGTTGTCCTATTGCTGTTTACCAGTGTTTATAATTTTATTATGGAGACACAATTTCAATTGTGGCTTTGGAAAAATTGGGTACAAAAGTGTACGAGTTTGTGGAAGTGATGCGTAGACCGCTTTATAATAATGTGATAGTGTTACGTGATGTTATTGAAGTTATTCTGTTTATTCGTCTGAAGTTTATAAACACTGTCCGTATTTTGTAATAAAATATTTTAGAGACGGACTTTTAACTTGTGACTCATGCGTGCGTGGTTCTCAAAGTGTCAGTGCAAGTGACGAAGTCCAATCACGTTAAGTTACAATTCATAGCGTTACTACGTGGCGGTAAGTAGATGGTTGTTTATTCATATAGATATGTTTCTATAAAAAGTTCGAAAGAGACAGGTAAGTATTCAATGGTTTGTTTGGGTAAAATTGCTATTAATGCGTTTATACTAAGGTTATTGAGAAGTTTGAAGCTCTTAAACCTGAGATTTGTTTAGCCTCAGATTCAAAATAATTTTGTCAATGTTACCTAATCTCTCTATTGCTAGTTAAATTAACACGTAAACAAAGTTTTACTCGGAACAAAAGTGACATCGCTTTTATGAACATTACTTTGTTTAGAAATTCGTTTGCGGTGCTTGTTATCATAATGTCTTATTATGTTGAACAATAGTGCATTCAATTTCCTTAACAGGGAACCACCCAATAGTACAGGTATGAGCGTTGATAAGAAACAGTTAGTATCGGTTGAGTGATTAGTTACAAGATAGCTCGTCAGTCAGTCAGTGTTCAGAGTCCGAAGAGAACGGTAATATGTTGTCCTATTGCTGTTTACCAGTGTTTATAATTTTATTATGGAGACACAATTTCAATTGTGGCTTTGGAAAAATTGGGTACAAAAGTGTACGAGTTTGTGGAAGTGATGCGTAGACCGCTTTATAATAATGTGATAGTGTTACGTGATGTTATTGAAGTTATTCTGTTTATTCGTCTGAAGTTTATAAACACTGTCCGTATTTTGTAATAAAATATTTTAGAGACGGACTTTTAACTTGTGACTCATGCGTGCGTGGTTCTCAAAGTGTCAGTGCAAGTGACGAAGTCCAATCACGTTAAGTTACAATTCATAGCGTTACTACGTGGCGGTAAGTAGATGGTTGTTTATTCATATAGATATGTTTCTATAAAAAGTTCGAAAGAGACAGGTAAGTATTCAATGGTTTGTTTGTGTAAAATTGCTAATAATGCGTTTATACTAAGGTTATTGAGAAGTCAGAAGCTCTTAAAACTGAGATTTGTATATCCTCAGATTCGGAATAATTTTGTCAAATTTACCTTATCTCTTTATAGCAAGTTACGTTTATACGCAAAGAAAGTTTTACTCGGAACAAAAGTGACATCGCTTTTATGAACATTACTTTGTTTAGAAATTCGTTTGCGGTGCTTGTTATCATAATGTCTTATTATGTTGAACAATAGTGCATTCAATTTCCTTATCAGGGAACCACCCAATAGTACAGGTATGAGCGTTGATAAGAAACAGTTAGTATCGGTTGAGTGATTAGTTACAAGATAGCTCGTCAGTCAGTCAGTGTTCAGAGTCCGAAGAGAACGGTAATATGTTGTCCTATTGCTGTTTACCAGTGTTTATAGTTTTATTATGGAGACACAATTTCAATTGTGGCTTTGGAAAAATTGGGTACAAAAGTGTACGAGTTTGTGGAAGTGATGCGTAGACCGCTTTATAATAATGTGATAGTGTTACGTGATGTTATTGAAGTTATTCTGTTTATTCGTCTGAAGTTTATAAACACTGTCCGTATTTTGTAATAAAATATTTTAGAGACGGACTTTTAACTTGTGACTCATGCGTGCGTGGTTCTCAAAGTGTCAGTGCAAGTGACGAAGTCAAATCACGTTAAGTTACAATTCATAGCGTTACTACGTGGCGGTAAGTAGTTGGTTGTTTATTCATATAGATATGTTTCTATAAATAGTTCGAAAGAGACAGGTAAGTATTCAATGGTTTGTTTGGGTAAAATTGCTAATTATGCGTTTATACTAAGGTTATTGAGAAGTTAGAAGCTCTTAAACCTAAGATTTGTTTAGCCTCAGATTCAAAATAATTTTGTCAATGTTACCTAATCTCTCTATTGCTAGTTAAATTAACACGTAACCAAAGTTTTACTCGGAACAAAAGTGACATCGCTTTTATGAACATTACTTTGTTTAGAAATTCGTTTGCGGTGCTTGTTATCATAATGTCTTATTATGTTGAACAATAGTGCATTCAATTTCCTTATCAGGGAACCACCCAATAGTACAGGTATGAGCGTTGATAAGAAACAGTTAGTATCGGTTGAGTGATTAGTTACAAGATAGCTCGTCAGTCAGTCAGTGTTCAGAGTCCGAAGAGAACGGTAATATGTTGTCCTATTGCTGTTTACCAGTGTTTATAATTTTATTATGGAGACACAATTTCAATTGCGGCTTTGGAAAAATTGGGTACAAAAGTGTACGAGTTTGTGGAAGTGATGCGTAGACCGCTTTATAATAATGTGATAGTGTTACGTGATGTTATTGAAGTTATTCTGTTTATTCGTCTGAAGTTTATAAACACTGTCCGTATTTTGTAATAAAATATTTTAGAGACGGACTTTTAACTTGTGACTCATGCGTGCGTGGTTCTCAAAGTGTCAGTGCAAGTGACGAAGTCCAATCACGTTAAGTTACAATTCATAGCGTTACTACGTGGCGGTAAGTAGATGGTTGTTTATTCATATAGATATGTTTCTATAAAAAGTTCGAAAGAGACAGGTAAGTATTCAATGGTTTGTTTGGGTAAAATTGCTATTAATGCGTTTATACTAAGGTTATTGAGAAGTTTGAAGCTCTTAAAACTGAGATTTGTTTAGCCTCAGATTCAAAATAATTTTGTCAATGTTACCTAATCTCTCTATTGCTAGTTAAATTAACACGTAAACAAAGTTTTACTCGGAACAAAAGTGACATCGCTTTTATGAACATTACTTTGTTTAAAAATTCGTTTGCGGTGCTTGTTATCATAATGTCTTATTATGTTGAACAATAGTGCATTCAATTTCCTTATCAGGGAACCACCCAACAGTACAGGTATGAGCGTTGATAAGAAACAGTTAGCATCGGTTGAGTGATTAGTTACAAGATAGCTCGTCAGTCAGTCAGTGTTCAGAGTCCGAAGAGAACGGTAATATGGTGTCCTATTGCTGTTTACCAGTGTTTATAATTTTATTATAGAGACACAATTTCAATTGAGGCTTTGGAAAAATTGAGTACAAAAGTGTACGAGTTTGTGGAAGTGATGCGAAGACCTTTTTTTTCAGTATAATAATGTGATAGTGTTACGTGATGTTATTGAAGTGTTTCTGTTTATTCGTGTGAAGTTTATAAACACTGTCCGTATTTTGTAATAAAATATTTCAGAGACGGACTTTTAACTTGTGACTCATGCGTGCGCGGTTCTCGAAGTGTCAGTGCAAGTGACGAAGTCAAATCACGTTAAGTTACAATTCATAGCGTTACTACGTGGCGATAAGTAGTTGGTTGTTTATTCATATTGATATGTTCCTATAAATAATTCAAAAGAGATAGGTAAGTATTCAATGGTTTGTTTGTGTAAAATTGCTAATAATGCGTTTATACTAAGGTTATTGAGAAGTCAGAAGCTCTTAAAACTGAGATTTGTATATCCTCAGATTCGGAATAATTTTGTCAAATTTACCTTATCTCTTTATAGCAAGTTACGTTTATACGCAAAGAAAGTTTTACTCGGAACAAAAGTGACATCGCTTTTATGAACATTACTTTGTTTAGAAATTCGTTTGCGGTGCTTGTTATCATAATTTCTTATTATGTTGACACAATAGTGCATTCAATTTCCTTATCAGGGAACCACCCAACAGTACAGGTAAGAGCGTTGATAAGAAACAGTATCGGTTGAGTGATTAGTTACAGGATAGCTCGTCAGTCAGTCAGTGTTCAGAGTCAGAAGAGAACGGTAATATGGTGTCCTATTGCTGTTTACCAGTGTTTATAATTTTAATATAGAGACACAATTTCAATTGTGGCTTTGGAAAAATTGGGTACAAAAGTGTACGAGTTTGTGTAAGTAATGCGTAGACCTTTTTTTTCAGTATAATAATGTGATAGTGTTACGTGATGTTATTGAAGTGTTTCTGTTTATTCGTGTGAAGTTTATAAACACTGTCGTATTTTGTAATAAAATATTTCAGAGACGGACTTTTAACTTGTGACTCATGCGTGCGCGGTTCTCAAAGTGTCAGTGCAAGTGACGAAGTCAAATCACGTTAAGTTACAATTCATATCGTTACTACGTGGCGGTAAGTAGTTGGTTGTTTGTTCATATAGATATGTTGCTATAAATAATTCAAAAGAGATAGGTAAGTATTCAATGGTTTGTTTGTGTAAAATTGCTATTTATGCGTTTATACTAAGGTTATTGAGAAGTCAGAAGCTCTTAAAACTGAGATTTGTTTAACCTCAGATTCAAAATAATTTTGTCATTTTTATCTAATCTCTTTATAGCTAGTTAAATTAACACGTAAACAAAGCTTTACTCGGAACAAAAGTGACATCGCTTTTATGAACATTACTTTGTTTAGAAATTCGTTTGCGGTGCTTGTTATCATAATGTCTTATTATGTTGAACAATAGTGCATTCAATTTCCTTATCAGGGAACCACCCAACAGTACAGGTAAGAGCGTTGATAAGAAACAGTATCGGTTGAGTGATTAGTTACAGGATAGCTCGTCAGTCAGTCAGTGTTCAGAGTCAGAAGAGAACGGTAATATGGTGTCCTATTGCTGTTTACCAGTGTTTATGATTTTACTATAGGGAAATAATTTCAATTGTGGCTCCGTCAAAATTGGGTACAAAAGTATAGGGGTCTGTGTAAGTGATGCGTAGACCGTTTTTTTTCAGTATAATAATGTGATAGTGTTACGTGATGTTATTGAAGTGTTTCTGTTTATTCGTGTGAAGTTTATAAACACTGTTCGTATTTTGTAATAAAATATTTTAGAGACGGAATTTTAACTTGTGACTCATGCGTGCGCGGTTCTCAAAGTGTCAGTGCAAGTGAAGAAGTCAAATCACGTTAAGTTACAATTCATAGCGTTACTACGTGGCGGTAAGTAGTTGGTTGTTTGTTCATATAGATATGTTGCTATAAATAATTCAAAAGAGATAGGTAAGTATTCAATGGTTTGTTTGGGTAAAATTGCTATTAATGCGTTTATTCTAAGGTTATTGAGAAGTTAGAAGCTCTTAAACCTGAGATTTGTTTAGCCTCAGATTCGGAATAATTTTGTCAAATTTACCTTATCTCTTTATAGCAAGTTACGTTTATACGCAAAGAAAGTTTTACTCGGAACAAAAGTGACATCGCTTTTATGAACATTACTTTGTTTAGAAATTCGTTTGCGGTGCTTGTTATCATAATTTCTTATTATGTTGACACAATAGTGCATTCAATTTCCTTATCAGGGAACCACCCAACAGTACAGGTAAGAGCGTTGATAAGAAACAGTATCGGTTGAGTGATTAGTTACAGGATAGCTCGTCAGTCAGTCAGTGTTCAGAGTCAGAAGAGAACGGTAATATGGTGTCCTATTGCTGTTTACCAGTGTTTATGATTTTAATATAGAGACACAATTTCAATTGTGGCTTTGGAAAAATTGGGTACAAAAGTGTACGAGTTTGTGGAAGTGATGCGTAGACCGCTTTATAATAATGTGATAGTGTTACGTGATGTTATTGAAGTGTTTCTGTTTATTCGTGTGAAGTTTATAAACACTGTCCGTATTTTGTAATAAAATATTTTAGAGACGGACTTTTAACTTGTGACTCATGCGTGCGCGGTTCTCAAAGTGTCAGTGCAAGTGACGAAGTCAAATCACGTTAAGTTACAATTCATAGCGTTACTACGTGGCGGTAAGTAGTTGGTTGTTTATTCATATAGATATGTTTCTATAAATAGTTCGAAAGAGACAGGTAAGTATTCAATGGTTTGTTTGGGTAAAATTGCTATTTATGCGTTTATACTAAGGTTATTGAGAAGTTAGAAGCTCTTAAACCTGAGATTTGTTTAGCCTCAGATTCTAAATAATTTTGTCAATGTTACCTAATCTCTCTATTGCTAGTTAAATTAACACGTAAACAAAGTTTTACTCGGAACAAAAGTGACATCGCTTTTATGAACATTACTTTGTTTAGAAATTCGTTTACGGTGCTAGTTATCATAATGTCTTATTATGTTGAACAATAGTGCATTCAATTTCCTTATCAGGGAACCACCCAAAAGTACAGGTATGAGCGTTGATAAGAAACAGTTAGTATCGGTTGAGTGATTAGTTACAAGATAGCTCGTCAGTCAGTCAGTGTTCAGAGTCCGAAGAGAACGGTAATATGTTGTCCTATTGCTGTTTACCAGTGTTTATAATTTTATTATGGAGACACAATTTCAATTTCGGCTTTGGCAAAATTGGGTACAAAAGTGTACGAGTTTATGGAAGTGATGCGTAGACCGCTTTATAATAATGTGATAGTGTTACGTGATGTTATTGAAGTGATTCTGTTTATTCGTGTGAAGTTTATAAACACTGTCCGTATTTTGTAATAAAATATTTTAGAGACGGACTTTTAACTTGTGACTCATGCGTGCGCGGTTCTCAAAGTGTCAGTGCAAGTGACGAAGTCAAGTCACGTTAAGTTACAATTCATAGCGTTACTACGTGGCGGTAAGTAGTTGGTTGTTTATTCATATAGATATGTTTCTATAAATAGTTCGAAAGAGACAGGTAAGTATTCAATGGTTTGTTTGGGTAAAATTGCTATTTATGCGTTTATACTAAGGTTATTGAGAAGTTAGAAGCTCTTAAACCTGAGATTTGTTTAGCCTCAGATTCAAAATAATTTTGTCAATGTTACCTAATCTCTCTATTGCTAGTTAAATTAACACGTAAACAAAGTTTTACTCGGAACAAAAGTGACATCGCTTTTATGAACATTACTTTGTTTAGAATTTCTTTTGCGGTGCTTGTTATAATAATGTCTTATTATGTTGAACAATAGTGCATTCAATTTCCTTATCAGGGAACCACCCAACAGTACAGGTATGAGCGTTGATAAGAAACAGTTAGCATCGGTTGAGTTATTAGTTACAAGATAGCTCGTCAGTCAGTCAGTGTTCAGAGTCCGAAGAGAACGGTAATATGGTGTCCTATTGCTGTTTACCAGTGTTTATAATTTTATTATAGAGACACAATTTCAATTGAGGCTTTGGAAAAATTTAGTACAAAAGTGTACGAGTTTGTGGAAGTGATGCGAAGACCGTTTTTTTTCAGTATAATAATGTGATAGTGTTACGTGATGTTATTGAAGTGTTTCTGTTTACTCGTGTGAAGTTTATAAACACTGTCCGTATTTTGTAATAAAATATTTCAGAGACGGACTTTTAACTTGTGACTCATGCGTGCGCGGTTCTCAAAGTGTCAGTGCAAGTGACGAAGTCAAATCACGTTAAGTTACAATTCATAGCGTTACTACGTGGCGGTAAGTAGTTGGTTGTTTATTCATATAGATATGTTCCTATAAATAATTCAAAAGAGATAGGTAAGTATTCAATGGTTTGTTTGTGTAAAATTGCTAATAATGCGTTTATACTAAGGTTATTGAGAAGTCAGAAGCTCTTAAAACTGAGATTTGTATATCCTCAGATTCGGAATAATTTTGTCAAATTTACCTTATCTCTTTATAGCAAGTTACGTTTATACGCAAAGAAAGTTTTACTCGGAACAAAAGTGACATCGCTTTTATGAACATTACTTTGTTTAGAAATTCGTTTGCGGTGCTTGTTATCATAATTTCTTATTATGTTGACACAATAGTGCATTCAATTTCCTTATCAGGGAACCACCCAACAGTACAGGTAAGAGCGTTGATAAGAAACAGTATCGGTTGAGTGATTAGTTACAGGATAGCTCGTCAGTCAGTCAGTGTTCAGAGTCCGAAGAGAACGGTAATATGTCGTCCTATTGCTGTTTACCAGTGTTTATAATTTTATTATGGAGACACAATTTCAATTGTGGCTTTGGAAAAATTGTGTACAAAAGTGTACGAGTTTATGGAAGTGATGCGTAGACCGCTTTATAATAATGTGATAGTGTTACGTGATGTTATTGAAGTGATTCTGTTTATTCGTGTGAAGTTTATAAACACTGTCCGTATTTTGTAATAAAATATTTTAGAGACGGACTTTTAACTTGTGACTCATGCGTGCGCGGTTCTCAAAGTGTCAGTGCAAGTGACGAAGTCAAGTCACGTTAAGTTACAATTCATAGCGTTACTACGTGGCGGTAAGTAGTTGGTTGTTTATTCATATAGATATGTTTCTATAAATAGTTCGAAAGAGACAGGTAAGTATTCAATGGTTTGTTTGGGTAAAATTGCTATTTATGCGTTTATACTAAGGTTATTGAGAAGTTAGAAGCTCTTAAACCTGAGATTTGTTTAGCCTCAGATTCTAAATAATTTTGTCAATGTTACCTAATCTCTCTATTGCTAGTTAAATTAACACGTAAACAAAGTTTTACTCGGAACAAAAGTGACATCGCTTTTATGAACATTACTTTGTTTAGAAATTCGTTTACGGTGCTAGTTATCATAATGTCTTATTATGTTGAACAATAGTGCATTCAATTTCCTTATCAGGGAACCACCCAAAAGTACAGGTATGAGCGTTGATAAGAAACAGTTAGTATCGGTTGAGTGATTAGTTACAAGATAGCTCGTCAGTCAGTCAGTGTTCAGAGTCCGAAGAGAACGGTAATATGTTGTCCTATTGCTGTTTACCAGTGTTTATAATTTTATTATGGAGACACAATTTCAATTTCGGCTTTGGCAAAATTGGGTACAAAAGTGTACGAGTTTGTGGAAGTGCTGCGTAGACCGCTTTATAATAATGTGATAGTGTTACGTGATGTTATTGAAGTTATTCTGTTTATTCGTCTGAAGTTTAAAAACACTGTCCGTATTTTGTAATAAAATATTTTAGAGACGGACTTTTAACTTGTGACTCATGCGTGCGTGGTTCTCAAAGTGTCAGTGCAAGTGACGAAGTCAAATCACGTTAAGTTACAATTCATAGCGTTACTACGTTGCGGTAAGTAGATGGTTGTTTATTCATATAGATATGTTTCTATAAATAGTTCGAAAGAGACAGGTAAGTATTCAATGGTTTGTTTGGGTAAAATTGCTATTTATGCGTTTATACTAAGGTTATTGAGAAGTTTGAAGCTCTTAAACCTGAGATTTGTTTAGCCTCAGATTCAAAATAATTTTGTCAATGTTACCTAATCTCTCTATTGCTAGTTAAATTAACACGTAAACAAAGTTTTACTCGGAACAAAAGTGACATCGCTTTTATGAACATTACTTTGTTTAGAAATTCGTTTGCGGTGCTTGTTATCATAATTTCTTATTATGTTGACACAATAGTGCATTCAATTTCCTTATCAGGGAACCACCCAACAGTACAGGTAAGAGCGTTGATAAGAAACAGTATCGGTTGAGTGATTAGTTACAGGATAGCTCGTCAGTCAGTCAGTGTTCAGAGTCAGAAGAGAACGGTAATATGGTGTCCTATTGCTGTTTACCAGTGTTTATAATTTTAATATAGAGACACAATTTCAATTGTGGCTTTGGAAAAATTGGGTACAAAAGTGTACGAGTTTGTGGAAGTGATGCGTAGACCGCTTTATAATAATGTGATAGTGTTACGTGATGTTATTGAAGTGTTTCTGTTTATTCGTGTGAAGTTTATAAACACTGTCCGTATTTTGTAATAAAATATTTCAGAGACGGACTTTTAACTTGTGACTCATGCGTGCGCGGTTCTCAAAGTGTCAGTGCAAGTGACGAAGTCAAATCACGTTAAGTTACAATTCATAGCGTTACTACGTGGCGGTAAGTAGTTGGTTGTTTATTCATATAGATATGTTCCTATAAATAATTCAAAAGAGATAGGTAAGTATTCAATGGTTTGTTTGTGTAAAATTGCTAATAATGCGTTTATACTAAGGTTATTGAGAAGTCAGAAGCTCTTAAAACTGAGATTTGTATATCCTCAGATTCGGAATAATTTTGTCAAATTTACCTTATCTCTTTATAGCAAGTTACGTTTATACGCAAAGAAAGTTTTACTCGGAACAAAAGTGACATCGCTTTTATGAACATTACTTTGTTTAGAAATTCGTTTGCGGTGCTTGTTATCATAATTTCTTATTATGTTGACACAATAGTGCATTCAATTTCCTTATCAGGGAACCACCCAACAGTACAGGTAAGAGCGTTGATAAGAAACAGTATCGGTTGAGTGATTAGTTACAGGATAGCTCGTCAGTCAGTCAGTGTTCAGAGTCCGAAGAGAACGGTAATATGTCGTCCTATTGCTGTTTACCAGTGTTTATAATTTTATTATGGAGACACAATTTCAATTGTGGCTTTGGAAAAATTGGGTACAAAAGTGTACGAGTTTATGGAAGTGATGCGTAGACCGCTTTATAATAATGTGATAGTGTTACGTGATGTTATTGAAGTGATTCTGTTTATTCGTGTGAAGTTTATAAACACTGTCCGTATTTTGTAATAAAATATTTTAGAGACGGACTTTTAACTTGTGACTCATGCGTGCGCGGTTCTCAAAGTGTCAGTGCAAGTGACGAAGTCAAGTCACGTTAAGTTACAATTCATAGCGTTACTACGTGGCGGTAAGTAGTTGGTTGTTTATTCATATAGATATGTTTCTATAAATAGTTCGAAAGAGACAGGTAAGTATTCAATGGTTTGTTTGGGTAAAATTGCTATTTATGCGTTTATACTAAGGTTATTGAGAAGTTAGAAGCTCTTAAACCTGAGATTTGTTTAGCCTCAGATTCTAAATAATTTTGTCAATGTTACCTAATCTCTCTATTGCTAGTTAAATTAACACGTAAACAAAGTTTTACTCGGAACAAAAGTGACATCGCTTTTATGAACATTACTTTGTTTAGAAATTCGTTTACGGTGCTAGTTATCATAATGTCTTATTATGTTGAACAATAGTGCATTCAATTTCCTTATCAGGGAACCACCCAAAAGTACAGGTATGAGCGTTGATAAGAAACAGTTAGTATCGGTTGAGTGATTAGTTACAAGATAGCTCGTCAGTCAGTCAGTGTTCAGAGTCCGAAGAGAACGGTAATATGTTGTCCTATTGCTGTTTACCAGTGTTTATAATTTTATTATGGAGACACAATTTCAATTTCGGCTTTGGCAAAATTGGGTACAAAAGTGTACGAGTTTGTGGAAGTGCTGCGTAGACCGCTTTATAATAATGTGATAGTGTTACGTGATGTTATTGAAGTTATTCTGTTTATTCGTCTGAAGTTTAAAAACACTGTCCGTATTTTGTAATAAAATATTTTAGAGACGGACTTTTAACTTGTGACTCATGCGTGCGTGGTTCTCAAAGTGTCAGTGCAAGTGACGAAGTCAAATCACGTTAAGTTACAATTCATAGCGTTACTACGTTGCGGTAAGTAGATGGTTGTTTATTCATATAGATATGTTTCTATAAATAGTTCGAAAGAGACAGGTAAGTATTCAATGGTTTGTTTGGGTAAAATTGCTATTAATGCGTTTATACTAAGGTTATTGAGAAGTTTGAAGCTCTTAAACCTGAGATTTGTTTAGCCTCAGATTCAAAATAATTTTGTCAATGTTACCTAATCTCTCTATTGCTAGTTAAATTAACACGTAAACAAAGTTTTACTCGGAACAAAAGTGACATCGCTTTTATGAACATTACTTTGTTTAGAAATTCGTTTGCGGTGCTTGTTATCATAATTTCTTATTATGTTGACACAATAGTGCATTCAATTTCCTTATCAGGGAACCACCCAACAGTACAGGTAAGAGCGTTGATAAGAAACAGTATCGGTTGAGTGATTAGTTACAGGATAGCTCGTCAGTCAGTCAGTGTTCAGAGTCAGAAGAGAACGGTAATATGGTGTCCTATTGCTGTTTACCAGTGTTTATAATTTTAATATAGAGACACAATTTCAATTGTGGCTTTGGAAAAATTGGGTACAAAAGTGTACGAGTTTGTGGAAGTGATGCGTAGACCGCTTTATAATAATGTGATAGTGTTACGTGATGTTATTGAAGTGTTTCTGTTTATTCGTGTGAAGTTTATAAACACTGTCCGTATTTTGTAATAAAATATTTTAGAGACGGACTTTTAACTTGTGACTCATGCGTGCGTGGTTCTCAAAGTGTCAGTGCAAGTGACGAAGTCAAATCACGTTAAGTTACAATTCATAGCGTTACTACGTGGCGGTAAGTAGTTGGTTGTTTATTCATATAGATATGTTCCTATAAATAATTCAAAAGAGATAGGTAAGTATTCAATGGTTTGTTTGTGTAAAATTGCTAATAATGCGTTTATACTAAGGTTATTGAGAAGTCAGAAGCTCTTAAAACTGAGATTTGTATATCCTCAGATTCGGAATAATTTTGTCAAATTTACCTTATCTCTTTATAGCAAGTTACGTTTATACGCAAAGAAAGTTTTACTCGGAACAAAAGTGACATCGCTTTTATGAACATTACTTTGTTTAGAAATTCGTTTGCGGTGCTTGTTATAATAATGTCTTATTATGTTGAACAATAGTGCATTCAATTTCCTTATCAGGGAACCACCCAACAGTACAGGTATGAGCGTTGATAAGAAACAGTTAGTATCGGTTGAGTGATTAGTTACA
The DNA here is from genome assembly GCA_932526445.1 of Phragmatobia fuliginosa. Taxonomy (NCBI): domain Eukaryota; kingdom Metazoa; phylum Arthropoda; class Insecta; order Lepidoptera; family Erebidae; genus Phragmatobia; species Phragmatobia fuliginosa. The sequence goes on along the minus strand of OW052072.1, from coordinate 19,434,621 downwards.
AGATACTATAGGGAAATAATTTCAATTGTGGCTCCGTCAAAATTGGGTACAAAAGTATAGGGGTCTGTGTAAGTGATGCGTAGACCGTTTTTTTTCAGTATAATAATGTGATAGTGTTACGTGATGTTATTGAAGTGTTTCTGTTTATTCGTGTGAAGTTTATAAACACTGTTCGTATTTTGTAATAAAATATTTTAGAGACGGAATTTTAACTTGTGACTCATGCGTGCGCGGTTCTCAAAGTGTCAGTGCAAGTGAAGAAGTCAAATCACGTTAAGTTACAATTCATAGCGTTACTACGTGGCGGTAAGTAGTTGGTTGTTTGTTCATATAGATATGTTGCTATAAATAATTCAAAAGAGATAGGTAAGTATTCAATGGTTTGTTTGGGTAAAATTGCTATTAATGCGTTTATTCTAAGGTTATTGAGAAGTTAGAAGCTCTTAAACCTGAGATTTGTTTAGCCTCAGATTCGGAATAATTTTGTCAAATTTACCTTATCTCTTTATAGCAAGTTACGTTTATACGCAAAGAAAGTTTTACTCGGAACAAAAGTGACATCGCTTTTATGAACATTACTTTGTTTAGAAATTCGTTTGCGGTGCTTGTTATCATAATTTCTTATTATGTTGACACAATAGTGCATTCAATTTCCTTATCAGGGAACCACCCAACAGTACAGGTAAGAGCGTTGATAAGAAACAGTATCGGTTGAGTGATTAGTTACAGGATAGCTCGTCAGTCAGTCAGTGTTCAGAGTCAGAAGAGAACGGTAATATGGTGTCCTATTGCTGTTTACCAGTGTTTATAATTTTAATATAGAGACACAATTTCAATTGTGGCTTTGGAAAAATTGGGTACAAAAGTGTACGAGTTTGTGGAAGTGATGCGTAGACCGCTTTATAATAATGTGATAGTGTTACGTGATGTTATTGAAGTGTTTCTGTTTATTCGTGTGAAGTTTATAAACACTGTCCGTATTTTGTAATAAAATATTTTAGAGACGGACTTTTAACTTGTGACTCATGCGTGCGCGGTTCTCAGAGTGTCAGTGCAAGTGACGAAGTCAAATCACGTTAAGTTACAATTCATAGCGTTACTACGTGGCGGTAAGTAGTTGGTTGTTTATTCATATAGATATGTTTCTATAAATAGTTCGAAAGAGACAGGTAAGTATTCAATGGTTTGTTTGGGTAAAATTGCTATTTATGCGTTTATACTAAGGTTATTGAGAAGTTAGAAGCTCTTAAACCTGAGATTTGTTTAGCCTCAGATTCAAAATAATTTTGTCAATGTTACCTAATCTCTCTATTGCTAGTTAAATTAACACGTAAACAAAGTTTTACTCGGAACAAAAGTGACATCGCTTTTATGAACATTACTTTGTTTAGAAATTCGTTTGCGGTGCTTGTTATCATAATGTCTTATTATGTTGAACAATAGTGCATTCAATTTCCTTATCAGGGAACCACCCAACAGTACAGGTATGAGCGTTGATAAGAAACAGTTAGTATCGGTTGAGTGATTAGTTACAAGATAGCTCGTCAGTCAGTCAGTGTTCAGAGTCCGAAGAGAACGGTAATATGGTGTCCTATTGCTGTTTACCAGTGTTTATGATTTTACTATAGGGAAATAATTTCAATTGTGGCTCCGGCAAAATTGGGTACAAAAGTATAGGGGTTTGTGTAAGTGATGCGTAGACCATTTTTTTTTCAGTATAATAATGTGATAGTGTTACGTGATGTTATTGAAGTGTTTCTGTTTATTGGTGTGAAGTTTATAAACACTGTCCGTATTTTGTAATAAAATATTTTAGAGACGGAATTTTAACTTGTGACTCATGCGTGCGTGGTTCTCAAAGTGTCAGTGCAAGTGACGAAGTCAAATCACGTTAAGTTACAATTCATAGCGTTACTACGTGGCGGTAAGTAGTTGGTTGTTTATTCATATAGATATGTTCCTATAAATAATTCAAAAGAGATAGGTAAGTATTCAATGGTTTGTTTGTGTAAAATTGCTAATAATGCGTTTATACTAAGGTTATTGAGAAGTCAGAAGCTCTTAAAACTGAGATTTGTATATCCTCAGATTCGGAATAATTTTGTCAAATTTACCTTATCTCTTTATAGCAAGTTACGTTTATACGCAAAGAAAGTTTTACTCGGAACAAAAGTGACATCGCTTTTATGAACATTACTTTGTTTAGAAATTCGTTTGCGGTGCTTGTTATCATAATTTCTTATTATGTTGACACAATAGTGCATTCAATTTCCTTATCAGGGAACCACCCAACAGTACAGGTAAGAGCGTTGATAAGAAACAGTATCGGTTGAGTGATTAGTTACAGGATAGCTCGTCAGTCAGTTAGTGTTCAGAGTCAGAAGAGAACGGTAATATGGTGTCCTATTGCTGTTTACCAGTGTTTATAATTTTAATATAGAGACACAATTTCAATTGTGGCTTTGGAAAAATTGGGTACAAAAGTGTACGAGTTTGTGGAAGTGATGCGTAGACCGCTTTATAATAATGTGATAGTGTTACGTGATGTTATTGAAATGTTTCTGTTTATTCGTGTGAAGTTTATAAACACTGTCCGTATTTTGTAATAAAATATTTTAGAGACGGACTTTTAACTTGTGACTCATGCGTGCGCGGTTCTCAAAGTGTCAGTGCAAGTGACGAAGTCAAATCACGTTAAGTTACAATTCATAGCGTTACTACGTGGCGGTAAGTAGTTTGTTGTTTATTCATATAGATATGTTTCTATAAATAGTTCGAAAGAGACAGGTAAGTATTCAATGGTTTGTTTGGGTAAAATTGCTATTTATGCGTTTATACTAAGGTTATTGAGAAGTTAGAAGCTCTTAAACCTGAGATTTGTTTAGCCTCAGATTCAAAATTATTTTGTCAATGTTACCTAATCTCTCTATTGCTAGTTAAATTAACACGTAAACAAAGTTTTACTCGGAACAAAAGTGACATCGCTTTTATGAACATTACTTTGTTTAGAAATTCGTTTGCGGTGCTTGTTATCATAATGTCTTATTATGTTGAACAATAGTGCATTCAATTTCCTTATCAGGGAACCACCCAATAGTACAGGTATGAGCGTTGATAAGAAACAGTTAGAATCGGTTGAGTGATTAGTTACAAGATAGCTCGTCAGTCAGTCAGTGTTCAGAGTCAGAAGAGAACGTTAATATGGTGTCCTATTGCTGTCTACCAGTGTTTATAATTTTATTACAGAGACACAATTTCAATTGAGGCTTTGGAGAAATTGAGTACAAAAGTGTACGAGTTTGTGGAAGTGATGCGTAGACCGCTTTATAATAATGTGATAGTGTTAGGTGATATTGTTGAAGTGTTTCTGTTTATTCGTGTTAAGTTTATAAACACTGTCCGTATTTCGTAATAAAATATTTTAGAGACGGACTTTTAACTTGTGACTCATGCGTGCGCGGTTCTCAAAGTGTCCGCGCAAGTGACGAAGTCAAATCACGTTAAGTTACAATTCATAGCGTTACTACATGGCGGTAAGTAGTTGGTTGTATATTCATATAGATACGTTTCTATAACTAATTCGAAAGAGCCAGGTAAGTATTCAATGGTTTGTTAGTGTAAAATTGCTAATTATGCGCTTATACTAAGGTTATTGAGAAGTCAGAAGCTCTTAAAACTGAGATTTGTATATCCTCAGATTCGGAATAATTTTGTCAAATTTACCTTATCTCTTTATAGCAAGTTACGTTTATACGCAAAGAAAGTTTTACTCGGAACAAAAGTGACATCGCTTTTATGAACATGACTTTGTTTAGAAATTCATTTGCGGTGCTTGTTATCATAATTTCTTATTATGTTGACACAATAGTGCATTCAATTTCCTTATCAGGGAACCACCCAACAGTACAGGTAAGAGCGTTGATAAGAAACAGTATCGGTTGAGTGATTAGTTACAGGATAGCTCGTCAGTCAGTCAGTGTTCAGAGTCAGAAGAGAACGGTAATATGGTGTCCTATTGCTGTTTACCAGTGTTTATAATTTTAATATAGAGACACAATTTCAATTGTGGCTTTGGAAAAATTGGGTACAAAAGTGTACGAGTTTGAGGAAGTGATGCGTAGACCGCTTTATAATAATGTGATAGTGTTACGTGATGTTATTGAAGTGTTTCTGTTTATTCGTGTGAAGTTTATAAACACTGTCCGTATTTTGTAATAAAATATTTTAGAGACGGACTTTTAACTTGTGGCTCATGCGTGCGCGGTTCTCAAAGTGTCAGTGCAAGTGACGAAGTCAAATCACGTTAAGTTACAATTCATAGCGTTACTACGTGGCGGTAAGTAGTTGATTGTTTATTCATATAGATATGTTTCTATAAATAGTTCGAAAGAGACAGGTAAGTATTCAATGGTTTGTTTGGGTAAAATTGCTATTTATGCGTTTATACTAAGGTTATTGAGAAGTTAGAAGCTCTTAAACCTGAGATTTGTTTAGCCTCAGATTCAAAATTATTTTGTCAATGTTACCTAATCTCTCTATTGCTAGTTAAATTAACACGTAAACAAAGTTTTACTCGGAACAAAAGTGACATCGCTTTTATGAACATTACTTTGTTTAGAAATTCGTTTGCGGTGCTTGTTATCATAATGTCTTATTATGTTGAACAATAGTGCATTCAATTTCCTTATCAGGGAACCACCCAATAGTACCTACAGGTATGAGCGTTGATAAGAAACAGTTAGAATCGGTTGAGTGATTAGTTACAAGATAGCTCGTCAGTCAGTCAGTGTTCAGAGTCAGAAGAGAACGTTAATATGGTGTCCTATTGCTGTCTACCAGTGTTTATAATTTTATTACAGAGACACAATTTCAATTGAGGTTTTGGAGAAATTGAGTACAAAAGTGTACGAGTTTGTGGAAGTGATGCGTAGACCGCTTTATAATAATGTGATAGTGTTACGTGATGTTATTGAAGTGATTCTGTTTATTCGTGTGAAGTTTATAAACACTGTCCGTATTTTGTAATAAAATATTTTAGAGACGGACTTTTGACTTGTCACTCATGCGTGCGTGGTTCTCAAAGTGTCAGTGCAAGTGACGAAGTCCAATCACGTTAAGTTACAATTCATAGCGTTACTACGTGGCGGTAAGTAGATGGTTGTTTATTCATATAGATATGTTTCTATAAATAGTTCGAAAGAGACAGGTAAGTATTCAATGGTTTGTTTGGGTAAAATTGCTATTTATGCGTTTATACTAAGGTTATTGAGAAGTTAGAAGCTCTTAAACCTGAGATTTGTTTAGCCTCAGATTCAAAATAATTTTGTCAATGTTACCTAATCTCTCTATTGCTAGTTAAATTAACACGTTAACAAAGTTTTACTCGGAACAAAAGTGACATCGCTTTTATGAACATTACTTTGTTTAGAAATTCGTTTGCGGTGCTTGTTTTCATAATCTCTTAATATGTTGAACAATAGTGCATTCAATTTCCTTATCAGGGAACCACCCAACAGTACAGGTATGAACGTTGATAAGAAACAGTTAGCATCGGTTGAGTGATTAGTTACAAGATAGCTCGTCAGTCAGTCAGTGTTCAGAGTCCGAAGAGAACGGTAATATGGTGTCCTATTGCTGTTTACCAGTGTTTATAATTTTATTATAGAAACACAATTTCAATTGAGGCTTTGGAAAAATTGAGTACAAAAGTGTACGAGTTTGTGGAAGTGATGCGTAGCCCGCTTTATAATAATGTGATAGTGTTACGTGATGTTATTGAAGTGTTTCTGTTTATTCGTGTGAAGTTTATAAACACTGTCCGTATTTTGTAATAAAATATTTTAGAGACGGACTTTTAACTTGTGACTCATGCGTGCGTGGTTCTCAAAGTGTCAGTGCAAGTGACGAAGTCAAATCACGTTAAGTTACAATTCATAGCGTTACTACGTGGCGGTAAGTAGTTGGTTGTTTATTCATATAGATATGTTCCTATAAATAATTCAAAAGAGACAGGTAAGTATTCAATGGTTTGTTTGTGTAAAATTGCTAATAATGCGTTTATACTAAGGTTATTGAGAAGTCAGAAGCTCTTAAAACTGAGATTTGTATATCCTCAGATTCGGAATAATTTTGTCAAATTTACCTTATCTCTTTATAGCAAGTTACGTTTATACGCAAAGAAAGTTTTACTCGGAACAAAAGTGACATCGCTTTTATGAACATTACTTTGTTTAGAAATTCGTTTGCGGTGCTTGTTATCATAATTTCTTATTATGTTGACACAATAGTGCATTAAATTTCCTTATCAGGGAACCACCCAACAGTACAGGTAAGAGCGTTAATAAGAAACAGTATCGGTTGAGTGATTAGTTACAGGATAGCTCATCAGTCAGTCAGTGTTCAGAGTCAGAAGAGAACGGTAATATGGTGTCCTATTGCTGTTTACCAGTGTTTATAATTTTAATATAGAGACACAATTTCAATTGTGGCTTTGGAAAAATTGGGTACAAAAGTGTACGAGTTTGTGGAAGTGATGCGTAGACCGCTTTATAATAATGTGATAGTGTTACGTGATGTTATTGAAGTGTTTCTGTTTATTCGTGTGAAGTTTATAAACACTGTCCGTATTTTGTAATAAAATATTTTAGAGACGGACTTTTAACTTGTGACTCATGCGTGCGCGGTTCTCAAAGTGTCAGTGCAAGTGACGAAGTCAAATCACGTTAAGTTACAATTCATAGCGTTACTACGTGGCGGTAAGTAGTTGGTTGTTTATTCATATAGATATGTTTCTATAGATAGTTCGAAAGAGACAGGTAAGTATTCAATGGTTTGTTTGGGTAAAATTGCTATTTATGCGTTTATACTAAGGTTATTGAGAAGTTAGAAGCTCTTAAACCTGAGATTTGTTTAGCCTCAGATTCAAAATTATTTTGTCAATGTTACCTAATCTCTCTATTGCTAGTTAAATTAACACGTAAACAAAGTTTTACTCGGAACAAAAGTGACATCGCTTTTATGAACATTACTTTGTTTAGAAATTCGTTTGCGGTGCTTGTTATCATAATGTCTTATTATGTTGAACAATAGTGCATTCAATTTCCTTATCAGGGAACCACCCAATAGTACAGGTATGAGCGTTGATAAGAAACAGTTAGAATCGGTTGAGTGATTAGTTACAAGATAGCTCGTCAGTCAGTCAGTGTTCAGAGTCAGAAGAGAACGTTAATATGGTGTCCTATTGCTGTCTACCAGTGTTTATAATTTTATTACAGAGACACAATTTCAATTGAGGCTTTGGAGAAATTGAGTACAAAAGTGTACGAGTTTGTGGAAGTGATGCGTAGACCGCTTTATAGTAATGTGATAGTGTTAGGTGATATTGTTGAAGTGTTTCTGTTTATTCGTGTGAAGTTTATAAACACTGTCCGTATTTCGTAATAAAATATTTTAGAGACGGACTTTTAACTTGTGACTCATGCGTGCGCGGTTCTCAAAGTGTCCGCGCCAGTGACGAAGTCAAATCACGTTAAGTTACAATTCATAGCGTTACTACATGGCGGTAAGTAGTTGGTTGTATATTCATATAGATACGTTTCTATAAATAATTCGAAAGAGCCAGGTAAGTATTCAATGGTTTGTTAGTGTAAAATTGCTAATTATGCGTTTATACTAAGGTTATTGAGAAGTCAGAAGCTCTTAAAACTGAGATTTGTTTAACCTCAGATTCGGAATAATTTTGTCAATTTTACCTAATCTTTTTATAGCAAGTTACGTTTACACGCAAACAAAGTTTTACCCGGAACAAAAGTGACATCGCTGTTATGAACATTACTTTGTTTAGAAATTCGTTTGCGGTGCTTGTTATCATAATTTCTTATTATGTTGACACAATAGCGTATTCAATTTTCTTATCAGGGAACCACCCAACAGTACAGGTATGAGCGTTAATAAGAAACAGTATCGGTTGAGTGATTAGTTACAAGATAGCTCGTCAGTCAGTCAGTGTTCAGAGTCAGAAGAGAACATATGGTGTCCTATTGCTGTTTACCAGTGTTTATGATTTAACTATAGAGAAACAATTTCAATTGTGGCTCCGGCAAAATTGGGTACAAAAGTATAGGGGTTTGTGTAAGTGATGCGTAGACCGTTTTTTTTTTTCAGCGTAATAATGTGATATTGTTACGTGATGTTATTGAAGTGTGTTTATTCGTGTGAAGTTTATAAACACTGTCCGTATTTTGTAATAAAATATTTTAGAGACGGACTTTTAACTTGTGACTCATGCGTGCGCGGTTCTCAAAGTGTCAGTGCAAGTGACGAACTCAAATCACGTTAAGTAACAATTCATAGCGTTACTATGTGGCGGTAAGTAGTTGGTTGTTTATTCATACAGATATGTTTCTATAAATAATTCGAAAGAGTCAGGTAAGTATTCAATGGTTTGTTTGTGTAAAATTGCTATTTATGCGTTTATACTAAGGTTATTGAGAAGTCAGAAGCTCTTAAAACTGAGATTTGTATATCCTCAGATTCGGAATAATTTTGTCAAATTTACCTTATCTCTTTATAGCAAGTTACGTTTATACGCAAAGAAAGTTTTACTCGGAACAAAAGTGACATCGCTTTTATGAACATTACTTTGTTTAGAAATTCGTTTGCGGGTGCTTGTTATCATAATTTCTTATTATGTTGACACAATAGTGCATTCAATTTCCTTATCAGGGAACCACCCAACAGTACAGGTAAGAGCGTTGATAAGAAACAGTATCGGTTGAGTGATTAGTTACAGGATAGCTCGTCAGTCAGTCAGTGTTCAGAGTCAGAAGAGAACGGTAATATGGTGTCCTATTGCTGTTTACCAGTGTTTATAATTTTATTACAGAGACACAATTTCAATTGAGGCTTTGGAGAAATTGAGTACAAAAGTGTACGAGTTTGTGGAAGTGATGCGTAGACCGCTTTATAATAATGTGATAGTGTTAGGTGATATTGTTGAAGTGTTTCTGTTTATTCGTGTGAAGTTTATAAACCCTGTCCGTATTTCGTAATAAAATATTTTAGAGACGGACTTTTAACTTGTGACTCATGCGTGCGCGGTTCTCAAAGTGTCCGCGCAAGTGACGAAGTCAAATCACGTTAAGTTACAATTCATAGCGTTACTACATGGCGGTAAGTAGTTGGTTGTATATTCATATAGATACGTTTCTATAAATAATTCGAAAGAGCCAGGTAAGTATTCAATGGTTTGTTAGTGTAAAATTGCTAATTATGCGTTTATACTAAGGTTATTGAGAAGTCAGAAGCTCTTAAAACTGAGATTTGTTTAACCTCAGATTCGGAATAATTTTGTCAATTTTACCTAATCTTTTTATAGCAAGTTACGTTTACACGCAAACAAAGTTTTACCCGGAACAAAAGTGACATCGCTGTTATGAACATTACTTTGTTTAGAAATTCGTTTGCGGTGCTTGTTATCATAATTTCTTATTATTTTGACACAATAGCGTATTCAATTTTCTTATCAGGGAACCACCCAACAGTACAGGTATGAGCGTTAATAAGAAACAGTATCGGTTGAGTGATTAGTTACAAGATAGCTCGTCAGTCAGTCAGTGTTCAGAGTCAGAAGAGAACATATGGTGTCCTATTGCTGTTTACCAGTGTTTATGATTTAACTATAGAGAAACAATTTCAATTGTGGCTCCGGCAAAATTGGGTACAAAAGTATAGGGGTTTGTGTAAGTGATGCGTAGACCGTTTTTTTTTTTCAGCGTAATAATGTGATAGTGTTACGTGATGTTATTGAAGTGTGTTTATTCGTGTGAAGTTTATAAACACTGTCCGTATTTTGTAATAAAATATTTTTTTTTTTTTTTTTTTTTTTAATCTTTATTTTAATTAAGGAACTTTTGAACAGAGTTCATGCCAGTTCCATCTTAACCTAATCTTTATAACATTTAAAACTAAAAATACAGGAACAATATTTAAGTCTACTATCTGCTATAAGTAACATTAACAAATACGATAGTGATATAAATGATAATTTACTGCTTATGTAACTATCTTAACCTATTATATACCCGCAAAAATATCAACCTTAAGTCGGTATTTTTGCGAGTGCATATAACATTTTAGCCTCACGTGATGTAGGTCTTGATAAGATGCTAGTAAATGCACCTAAATCTAGCTTATTTAAGTTTAATTCCCTAATTATTTTATTTCTTTCCTCTTCGTTCCTGACACACCCCACTAAACGGTGATATACATCCTCAACCTTTTTACAAACTTGACAATTAGGCGAGTTAACTTTTTTCATTAAGAAAGCAAAGCTGTTAAGTGGCATATGTCCAGAACGAAGTCGGTGGGCCATAACTAAAACATTACGATTCATTTCATAATTGCTGGACCATGGGAACCGAAGAGGTTCATTTTGTATAATTTTATACCAAATGCCTTTAAATTTAGCTACATCATCAAAGTACTTTTTCCACTCGTCGTAGCAAAGGTTTTTGAATTTTGATAATATTTCCGTATAAATAGGTAAGATATAAATTTCAAGACCTGAAATAGCACCTCTTTTAGCCAGCCTATCTGCCTCTTCGTTTCCCTGTAGACCAACATGTGAGGGTATCCATTGCAGTACAATATTTACACTACTACATAACAGAGAGTATATTTTACCCAGCACAGCAAAGGCTATCGATACACCTCTGTATCCAGAGGCGCATCGAGCCAAATGCTGGAGGGCACTCTTGCTATCAGTAATGATTACAATACTAGCCTGCTCTAAGTTAGAAGCATAAGTTAAGGCTTCCGAAATAGCAAACAGCTCCGCTGTCATAATCGATACTTCGGACACTATTTTTAAACAGCTATGACTTTTAGTTACAGGATCATAATATGCTGCCCCTGTCTCACTACTCTTTGACCCGTCTGTAAATAACTTATACCATCCATTATACATTACATTTAGTTCTAGCAGTACATCATTTCTTAGACAATTAATTTCGTAAGACATTTTTGGCTTATTAATAATTTCTAAACCAGTTTTAATGACCTTCTTAATGTCTATATTACTACACCAAGTATTCAATTTAAACATGTCTAAACGGTTAGAGGTATATGTTTTTTCGTTTCGACTAACATTGAAGGAATCCATTAAAATGGGTTTCTTTTTATTAGTCCAATATCTATTCTCCCCAAGAGAACACAGTTCAGACAGTAATGTGCTTGTCACACTGTTAGTCCACGAATTAGCTTTAAGACAGTACTTAATCGCCAAATACTTCCTCCGTAGATGTAATGGAGGTAGGCTTAATTCACTCTCCATGACATGTATGGGTGTATTCTTATAAAACCACCTACCATTCTCATGGCCTGATTTTGAATCTTATCGATGTTATACAACCGGGATTTAATACTACTGTCGTATAGAAAACATCCATAATCTATACGACTTCGAACCAAAGATACGTACAAATGTCTTAAATGTATAGGGTGCGTTCCCCATCCAGAACCAGACAAAACCTTAATGACGTTTATCATTTTCTGACATTTATGAGATAATTCATTTATATGTTTACCCCAACGCAGCGAGGAGTCCAACCACATATCTAAATATTTGACGTTTTGAGTTGCTACTAGAGGTACATTATTTATAAATAACTGGACTGGTTGATTTCTATTTCGTCTACTAAATAAACAAAATTGAGACTTAGCGGCTGAAATTTCTAAACCCATATTTGATAAGATTCCAACAGTGTTGTCTAAGGATTTCTGCATTTTATTGATACTATCATTTACATTTGTGCAACTAACATAAAATACGAAATCGTCAGCATATTGACATACTTGTGTACTACTTAATTTACAAATATTATGCGTAACAACGTTAAATAGTAAAGGTGACAGAGGGTCTCCCTGTGCCAGGCCTAAGTTTGTCCATCTTATAATAGTACTAGAATCCTCCGAATCGTCTTTAATTGATAGTCTTCTTTCCTTTAAAAATTCCCATAAATAGTAGCATATGCGGCTTCCAACTTTTAAATCGTCCAATGTTTTAACAACGCTCTCTATTAGGACGTTGTTGTAAGCATTTTTAATATCAATAAAACATGCTAAAGTTGGAATATTCTTAGTAAAGCCAATTTGTACACTAGTGATCAGCTGAGTAAGGGAGTCTAAGCATGATTGCCCTCGTCTAAAGCCTGTCGTACTGGAAGACAGGATACCATTTTTTTCGATAAACCACTCTAACCGTTTAGCTATCATAAGATGAAATATTTTACAGATACAAGATATTAATGATATCGGTCTTAATTTGAAATTACAATGAGAATTACTTCCTACTTTGGGAATTGCTATTACTTTTATATCTCGCCATTCATTTGGAATGTAGCAATAGTTATAAATATCGTTAAATAATCGAAGTAGAATTAGTTTTGCATTAACAGGAAGTTGAAAGATCATGGAATATGTGATATTGTCACATCCAGGCGCAGTGTCCTTCTTCTTGATACATGCTTCCAGTTCTTGCAATGCAAACTCAGACTCTAGAAATGTATTAGTCGATATGCAAAGAGGTTTAGGTGTTTGAACTGAGTCAGGAGTTAAACTACGTAATAATTCGTTCCTTTGTTCTATCGCTACGTAATTCGAGGTTTTTTTGTACCCCTTGATCCATCTCATCTTTCGCCACATATCCGAGGAAGTTATTGTATTATCAATTGATGTGCAAAAGCTTTGCCAATTCATATTTTTTGCTCGGCGTATTTCGTTTCGTGCCGTTAAGGTTTTGTTTTCTAGTGTGGCTAAATTCTCCGGTGTAGGATTACGTCTAAACTGTTTCAGCGCCAGTCTTCTCTCTGCTACAACTTTAGAAAGCGAAGGATTCCAATAAGGTTTGGGTTTAAAATTCTTCTGGGGATCGTTACATACTTTTATCAATGGAATGTTTGCATCAGCTGACCTATTAATAATGGAGATAAATTCGCTGTACATTGGCTGAGTATCAGATAAACTAGAAATATAATTAAATTTAGTGATCGACGTTTCTATATCTTTACTATATGCCACCCACTTAGCTTTTTTGTAATTACGTTTCTTTTTTACATGAAATGTTTCTTGATACAAAATTTTAATTTTTATAATCAAATGGTCACAGTATTGGTTGAGTGATTAGTTACAGGATAGCTCGTCAGTCAGTCAGTGTTCAGAGTCAGAAGAGAACGGTAATATGGTGTCCTATTGCTGTTTACCAGTGTTTATAATTTTAATATAGAGACACAATTTCAATTGTGGCTCCGGCAAAATTGGGTACAAAAGTATAGGGGTTTGTGTAAGTGATGCGTAGACCGTTTTTTTTCAGTATAATAATGTGATAGTGTTACGTGATGTTATTGAAGTGTTTCTGTTTATTCGTGTGAAGTTTATAAACACTGTCCGTATTTTGTAATAAAATATTTCAGAGACGGACTTTTAACTTGTGACTCATGCGTGCGCGGTTCTCAAAGTGTCAGTGCAAGTGACGAAGTCAAATCACGTTAAGTTACAATTCATAGCGTTACTACGTGGCGGTAAGTAGTTGGTTGTTTATTCATATAGATATGTTTCTATAAATAGTTCGAAAGAGACAGGTAAGTATTCAATGGTTTGTTTGGGTAAAATTGCTATTTATGCGTTTATACTAAGGTTATTGAGAAGTCAGAAGCTCTTAAAACTGTGATTTGTTTAACCTCAGATTCAAAATAATTTTGTCAATTTTATCTAATCTCTTTATAGCTAGTTAAATTAACACGTAAACAAAGCTTTACTCGGAACAAAAGTGACATCGCTTTTATGAACATTACTTTGTTTAGAAATTCGTTTGCGGTGCTTGTTATCATAATTTCTTATTATGTTGACACAATAGTGCATTCAATTTCCTTATCAGGGAACCACCCAACAGTACAGGTATGAGCGTTGATAAGAAACAGTTAGTATCGGTTGAGTGATTAGTTACAAGATAGCTCGTAAGTCAGTCAGTGTTCAGAGTCCGAAGAGAACGGTAATATGTCGTCCTATTGCTGTTTACCAGTGTTTATAATTTTATTATGGAGACACAATTTCAATTGTGGCTTTGGAAAAATTGGGTACAAAAGTGTACGAGTTTATGGAAGTGATGCGTAGACCGCTTTATAATAATGTGATAGTGTTACGTGATGTTATTGAAGTGTTTCTGTTTATTCGTGTGAAGTTTATAAACACTGTCCGTATTTTGTAATAAAATATTTTAGAGACGGACTTTTAACTTGTGACTCATGCGTGCGCGGTTATCAAAGTGTCAGTGCAAGTGACGAAGTCAAATCACGTTAAGTTACAATTCATAGCGTTACTACGTGACGGTAAGTAGTTGGTTGTTTATTCCTTAAGATATGTTTCTATAAATAATTCGAAAGAGACAGGTAAGTATTCAATAGTTTGTTTGTGTAAAACTGCTATTTATGCGTTTATACTAAGGTTATTGAGAAGTCAGAAGCTCTTAAAACTGAGATTTGTTTAGCCTCAGATTCAAAATAATTTTGTCAATGTTACCTAATCTCTCTATTGCTAGTTAAATTATCACGTAAACAAAGCTTTACCCGGTACAAAAGTGACATCGCTTTTATGAACATTAGTTTGTTTAGAAAGTCGTGTGCGGTGTCTATTATCATAAAATCTTATTATGTTGACACAATAGTTCATTCAATTTCCTTATCAGGGAACCACCCAAAAGTACAGGTAAACGATACAAACTGTTTCTTATCAACGCTCATAGCGTTGATAAGAAACAGTTTGTTTCTTATCAACGACATCAGAAACTGTTTCTTATCAACGCTCATAGCGTTGATAAGAAACAGTTTGTATCGGTTGAGTGATTAGTTACAAGATAGCTCGTCAGTCAGTCAGTGTTCAGAGTCCGAAGAGAACGGTAATATGGTGTCCTTTTGCTGTTTACCAGTGTTTATAATTTTACCATAGAGAAACAATTTCAATTGTGGCTCTTTAGCGTGTGACCTTGAGTGTATATTAAATAAAAGGCTGGTAACGACTAATTGATATATTGACTCTTTACAAGTACAAGTGAGAAACAGAGAACTGTCTCGTATCTCCATTCTCCGACCGTTGGTCCCAGAATCTTTCGTTAAATCTTACGTTCTGCAACTAGGAGTTTCTCTTACTCTTTGATCGTTAGTGTCCAAGTTTCGCATCCATACATCAAAATCGATTTTGTATTCACGAATTTTGATAGTCCTGCTTTTACTAACTTGGAGACCAATACTTTATGAAGGGCTGCGGTACATCTTAGCGCGTTGATAATACGCACACCTATTTATTTCCTCCTCTCTCTGATTGCTGTCTGTGACCGGAATACGGAAGTGATGACAATTAAAATCACGTATAGTAAACAATTTTTGGGAATGGTTTTCTTTTTCTTCATACGTTAAAGGGTTAAGTGTAAAATAGGTATTAAGGAATCATTGATGTTTTAGTAAAACTTCAAGCGTTTACGAAGCGCACTTAATTATTGTTGAATATTTCTGTTTGTTAGTTGAAATGTATTCCATTTAAAAATAGATTTCTTTAATTTACTCTTAGTTCCTTGGCTCAACAATCCTTTTGGTATTATTTTATTAATAATTAACAATTAATTTATTAATATTTTCTCATAATAATTAAATTTCTCCTGATTCATAATTTCTGTATTTTCTTGTTGTAAATACTATAAACACTTTTTTTTTCAGCGGCCTGTCCAGTGTTGCAAACATCTCAATCATCGAATAGAGCTGCAACCTCGGTATGCACCCGCCAGAGGCAGGTAGGTAATTAAAGTAACTTGATATCGTAAGTTTTGGTTTCACTATGTTAATAGATCAATGTCTAAAGTTTGTGACCGACTATTAAAATTTACTGCACTGCGAATAAAAAAGAATTGCGCCTGTAAATTAGCCTCTGTTAATAAATGATACATCAAGCAATGGACTCTGTCGAAGCCTGGTGGGATTTATACATGTGTTGTTCATAATTTTTTTAATTTTCTTGTTGTAAATACTATAAACACTTTTTATTTACAGCGGCCTGTCCAGTCTTGCAAACATCTCCATCATCGAATAGAGCTGCAACCTCGATATGCACCGGCCAGAGGTAGGTAATTAAAATAACTAGATATCGTAAGTTTTGTTTATTACTGACTAGTAGTAGAGCTTCCTCCCTGTCTTAAGTCTCTCAATCAGTTGCCAAAAAATCTATCTACATAGTCATCTACTGTACTAATTGCTTAGTTATCGAATTAGCCTTTTACCTTTTTGATCACCTGATTATTGTTCAACTTACTCTACAGCTTAGTTATATACCTGTCTACTTACCTTATTACCTACTTGACCGTCTGCTTATAGTTTTCTTCTTGCCAATTGCCTAATTACTTCCCGACTTAGTTACCTGCCTGTTTTATTACCTCATAACCTACTTGAGAATTGCTTAGTTATCCACCTAGCTACTTTTTTAATCAGCTGATTAGTATTCTGCTTGGCCGATTACTTAGATTTTTACCGGCTTAGTTACCTACCTGTTTTGTTGCTTTCTAACCTTCTGGTGAATTGCTTAGTTAACCACCTGCTTAACTACTTCCTTAACCAGATTATCATTATTATTTATTAATTTTGGAAAACCAACAGCTACAAAAATATAATAAACAGTTTGATATGCAACATCTGTTATATAATAGCATTCTGCTTGCCAGTTGCCTAAGTACCTACCTGCCCAACTACCTACTTGCTTAGTTAACTACCTGTTCAGCTACCTACTTGGTTAGTTAACTACCTGCTTAGTTAACTACCTACTTGGTTAGTTAACTACCTGCTTAGTTAACTACCTGCTTAGTTAACTACCTGCTGAGTTAACTACCTGCTCAGCTAACTACTTGCTTAGTTACCTACCTGCTTAGTTAAATACCTGCTTAGTTAACTACCTGCTCAGCTACCTACTTGCTTAGTCACCTACCTGCTTAATTAACTAGCTGCTCAGCTACCTACTTGCTTAGTCACCTACCTGCTTAGTTACCATCTGATTAGTCACTTATCGCCTAGTTACCTACTTGCTTCGTTACTAACCTGTTTAGTCACCTGTTTGGTCTACCTGTTTAGTCACCTATCTGCTTAATTACCTGCTTACTTGGTTACCTACCTGCTTGCTTAATTACCTACCTGCATAGTTACCTATCTCCTTAGTCACCTATATGCGTAGTCACCTACTTCCTTAGTTACCTATTTTCTTATTTACCAACCTGCTTAGCAACCTACCCGCTTCGTTACTAACCTGTTTAGTTACCTGTTTAGTCCATCTGTTTAGTCACCTATCTGTTTAGTTACTTACCTGCTAAGTCACCTAGCTGGTTAGTTACCTACCTGCTTGGTCACGTATCTGCTTAGTTACCAACCTGCTTAGCTACCTACTACCTGCTTAGTTATTTGCCTCCTTAGTCACCTACCAGCTTAGTTAGGGGCCATCCATAAATTACGTCACACCTTAAGGGGGAGGGAGGGGGTCGACGAAGTGTGACATTGTGTGACAAGGGGGTGGGAGGGGTCCTAAATTATGTGACGTCACATTTCAAAATCTTATAGTCTAAGTCTTAAAACACGAACTTAAAACTATTGCTTTACTAAAACCTCAAAAACATATACAACTATATCTGTGTAAATATAAGCTACCAATTGTTTTGTGACCACTCGCTCTCCTAGTATTACGCGCCGACCGCCTAGGCGCCCTTTGATTGCGCCTAGCGATGATTTGTTTACTTTGTTTCTATTTCATCTGACCACTGTCTTACGCGGATGAAACAACGTCGTTCTTAGTTCTACTATTTTGTGATTAAATCACCTTTTTCTTATGTCGAATAGTCCATCCAAAGGTTGCCTGGAAGAGGTTGCTTTTAGCAATAAGGCCGCCCATTGTACATATTTTATAGAAACTTTCAATTGTAAAAATTGTATTTGGTGTACATTCTAATCTAAAGCAGGCACCACACTTCGCTATTCGCTATTCGTTATGCGGGTTATTCGCGCGCAAACGGCGAAGTGTGAAGAGTATATTCGCCAATATTCGCTTTATTCGTACGCATCGAATAGCGAATCGCATATACGTCGACTTGTCGGTTTTTTGACACACTTCAAAGGACACGAATAAGGCGAATACACGCATCGACTGCCCACACTTCGGACGGGTAGTGAAGTGCTCTGTGCATAACTAACAACCATAGACTATAAAACAGTTTTTGAAATAGATAAATCAATTAAACGATTAAAACAACCTATCATATGATCAAAATAATTTGACTTCATTTAAGTATTGTTTCTGTCAATTTAATAAAATAAAAAGGAAATTAAAATAATATGTTTCGTTCGTTCATTGACCATTAAAAATGACAATGCCCTGTGCATAACTAACAACCATAGACTATAAAACAGTTTTTGAAATAGAATAAATCGATTAAACGATTAAATTAGTTTATTATATGATCAAAATAATTAGACTTCATTTAAGTATTGTTTCTGTGAATTTAATAAAATAAAAAAGAAATTAAAAGAATATGTTTCGTTCGTTCGTATGGTTTCGTTTTGTTCACCATAAAAATGACAATGACACATCTCTACAACACACATATTTGCCTTATTTGATATACCAGTACGAAGTGTGGTGGCGTGTTTGTTGTTTGCGCGCATAACAAATATTCGGGCGAATACGGCGTAGACACATAACGAATAGCGAATAACGAAGTGTGGTGCGAACAAATAATAAATATTTGTGACAAATTTGAAATTGATTTCAAGAAGATAGGGCCAATACATTTACTTTTCTCGAGTATATTATATATATTTATACTTTTACCACCATACCTACCCTTCTTGGGGACAACGAAGGGTGTGTGTGGGACTCCCGGGCAACTCTGAGTCACATTGAGAACTGGATAGTAAATAACAATAAAACTTGGATTCGTTTTTTATTTTGTTAATT
Source organism: Phragmatobia fuliginosa (assembly GCA_932526445.1). Lineage (NCBI taxonomy): Eukaryota > Metazoa > Arthropoda > Insecta > Lepidoptera > Erebidae > Phragmatobia > Phragmatobia fuliginosa. The sequence continues at coordinate 19,415,589 of OW052072.1, read as the reverse complement.
TCTTTAATTAATATAATCGTTTTCAGGGTTCCGTAGTTCTTGACTCGGAACCCTTATACATTCGTCATATCATTCCGTCCGTCCTAGACCTACCGCCCAAACGGTTGGTGCTAGAAAGATGAAATTTTGCTTGAATATGTGTTGTAATTGCGTCGATAAAGTGCTACAATAAATATATGAAAATTATTTTTATTTGGGGTACGTCCCCTATTCGTAAAGTGGTGATGTTTTCTTTTTCTTGAGGCTACCAATCGTGTGGGGTATCATTAGATAGGTCTTTTTAAAACGATTTTTCGATTTAGTTATCCGTTTGCTAGTTATTCAACTTTAAAACGCATTTTTTTGTAAAAATAGGACATCATCCCCCCTCTAAAAACTAAACAAATGGCTCAAAAAATCTGAAAAATTCATGATAGTAGTCCATATATTAAAACTTAAAGGAAAACTGCGGTTTTGATATTTTTTTTATTTCAGGACTTGTACAGGTCTAACTTGTAAAATGCACTCACTTGGAAAACTTCGTACAAAAATTAAGAAATATTATGTAAACATAACAATTATCTATTGGACACGATTTTAAATCTTCCTATCATTATAGGGCCGGTATGGCTAAGAGTGCTATGACCAATCTCGATAAAATCTGGAAGAACCGCGGAATTCGCCGTACAACTAAGGTGCGATTGGTTCGAGCTCTGGTGTTCTCTATATTTATGTACGGTGCCGAAACATGGAGCTTGAAAAGCCGCGATAGCAATAAGATCGATCCTTTAGAGATGTGGTGTTGGCGTAGGATGCTACGCATTCCCTGGACTGCGATGCGAACTAACGAGTCTATATTAAAAGAGCTCAACATCACGACGCGGCTGTCCTCACTTTGCCGGAAACGAGCCATAAGCTTCTTCGAGCATATTATGCGGTCCTCAAAGCACAGTCTGGAGAAGCAGATCATTGTTGGGCAAATGGACGACAGACGTGCTCGAGGCAGGGCACCTACACGTTGGAGTGATACTGTAAAGGAGGAGGTGGGCGGCAGCATGCACCGTGCGGTCCACTCTGCGTATAACCGCACGAAGTGGAAGCTAATAACTTGTGGTCGCGATCCTCAGCATTGAGAGAACGACGAAGAAGAAGAATCATTATGAGTGACCACAGAACCCAATTCTATGCGCAACCTGACACGCATTTTGAAAAAAAATTGATTTATTATTTTCTTTAATTTATATAATTAATCAATTTTTGTTTTATTAATTGTTTGATTTGATGTTAATTTTACTTAATTAAAAATAATTTAATTGGAAATAAAACTGATTTCGGAACCTGTTTTCATTCAATGATTTCTAAATTTAAATTTGCAAATTATGTGACGTCACACTAGGGAGGGGGGGGGTCTCACAAATGTGACCAGCTGTGACAAGGGGGGGGGAGGGGCAAAAAAATCATGAAATTCGTGTGACGTAATTTATGGATGACCCCTTACCTACCTGCTTGGCCAGTTATCGGTTTAGTCCCTTCTTAGCTATCTACTACCTACTTAATTACCTGCCTGCTTAGTTACCTACCTACTTAGTTAGCTGCCTACTTCGTTACTTGTTTATTTTTTATTTATTTTATTTTAAAGAAGGAGGTTGAAGAGGTCCGATGCCAGTCGTTTCGTGGGAAAACTGATATTCAGGTAAAACCGGTCAAACTACTAGATGACCCCAAATAATATTGGGAATAAGGCTAGGAAGAAGATTTTAAAGAAGGCTTACAGACTTTTAATTAGATGATCTGATGGAAAGTATGAGCAGAATCAAGAGTGGTGGCCACCGTCCTCAATGCCAATGTGGACAATGCATCACGGTGACCTACACTATGTTAATAGATTAATGTCTAAAGTTTGTGACATACTAATAAATTTTACTGCACTGCAAATAAAAAGAATTGCGCCTGTAATTAGGAATATTTGCAGATCACACAAACATTTGACCCGACTTGGGAATCGAATCCGAGACCCCAGCCACAGCATCCACACACGCTACCACTGAGCCACCGAGGTATTTGAACTAGTTGTCAATATATTTAAGGGCACTGACTTCCCGAAAATGATTGCGATAGATGTTAATGACTAACTTCCAAACTTCGGGCTGTTAATAAGAATTTTGACCAATTTTGGCCCAACCTGAGACCTGTTGTTTGGCATTTGTATACGCTAACCGCCTAAGCAAGAGGCATTAAACAGAAACATATTAGAGGAACCCTGATTTTTCAATTCAAGATTCTATTTTACCATCTTACAGAGTTATTATTGTCCGTCTAAGAGGTACCGTATGACTTTTCAATACTAACCAACTTTGTAGAGGCGTAACCACACAATTTCTATAAGTTTGCCATAAAACAACGAAATTATAAAGTAATTTTTATTTGAGAAATGATTTACAATTCTACAAAACTAAATGTTAATACTTAAAACAAAGAAAAAGTCTAATACATACCAAATTGATGTTTATTTCAGATGTCAATTATAAAATCACGTATTTAAGGCTTTTACGAGAATTATGTGACTTTTTCAAAAAATGTTAAACCAATAATCGTTAAAATGCATCTACATATTGAACTTGTTAATTGCTAGCCGTTTTCAATGTAAATGTTTTTTGGTATTTCATCATCATCACCTATTACAGCCCATCGCTGGATATAGACCTCTCCAATTACACGCCTCTTGTTGCGATCCTCAACTTCTCGCATCGAGTTTCTGCAAGCCGTTTTGCGTAAATCATCACTCCACCTGGCCTGTGGACGTCGCACATAGGTAGATTTCAAAGATTTAGGCGGCCATAAGTCATTTTTTCAAAGTCAATTTAGACGTAAAACTTTGACCCGTACCGTTAGAAGACACTTCCAGGAATCTATCCCCACTATCCCCACCCTTGGGCCATGTGCCATGAATTATTTACAGGTAGTCGAACCTTGACCTCCGTTCCCGGTGTATGTTACAGTTCTCGACGCTCTCTGTGCAACTTCTCTTACAAAGTCAATATTTTTTTTGTGAAGGTAATTACCTTAATGAAAGTGATGGATTCGCATAATTCAGGTATGAATCTTTAAAACTATATATATTAATGGTGTTTTATATTTTTCACTTGAAAGACAAGATGTTTTTTGTACAAATTTATCATTGATTTTCGTTTTCTCAAGGGTTTTAACTATACTTCAGGGTCCGTCCCACCTGTTTTTTTTTCTTTTACGGTATAAACAGGGTCTTAGTATTATAGTAAAAAATAAATTTGCCGCTAGAAACCGCAAATCTCGGAAAAATCCTTAATCAAAGATTTTTTGTAAAAAACATGAAAATAAAATATTTTTTCTAACGCTTCTAAAATAAAGTTTTATTTGTTTTAGGGTCATCAAATACCTCTGGCGTGAAGCTAGTGACGAAAAATTATTTATTTGACCTAATCCAGGGACAAAACTTACCTTCCTTTGATGAGAAATTGGATTATTTAGAGAATTACTTGCTGGTGTGCTATGGTGATACAGAAGACAATTAAAAAACTCTTAAGCATAAATTTTCATACGTTAGATCGCAAATGAAACAAGGATGGTTGAAAGCACATAAAACTAAAGAGTTTTTCGAAAAAAACAAATAGTCTTGGTTAGGTGGAACCTTTGAGATTCAGATTGAAACGACTCATCGCCAGGGTCATCCAAGTAAATCGTTTTCCGATTCGAGTGAGCAAAGCAAGAGAAGGAAACAGAAGAAAAACGTTATTCTGTGGACCCTGAAGTAAAGTAAAAAAAGTAATAAGTCCACGTTGCGCAAGTACTTTTACAATCAGATGGAAAAAGAAATGCGTCCAAAGTCCTGAAGGACATAACCAATTCGCCAACAAAGGTCAGTCAATACAAAAAGGGTTATTCTAAAGTTAATGAAGCTATCCCTCCGTTGACCCCCTTCGAAGCACTTAAGATGTTTGTTGAAGCTGATCTCACACGTAGACAAAATGAAATAATAAGAGCAACAAACAAAAGACATTTTCCTTGTTATGACCTTTTGTTGAAAGTGAAGCAAGAGTGTTACCCGCCGAAATCGGAATAAAATTATTTTGTAAATATCAAATGTCTTTTTTTTTTATATATAAGTATACTTATTTAGATTTTTTATATATATTTACTTATATAAGTAAATATATATATTTATATATTTATATTTATACAGTTAAAAGTCTCAAAGGGCCTCTACATGTTGGACCCATGTCCCCATGCAAGCCTCTCAAAGGACCGGGCATTGTCGTCATATATTTTTTTATTAAAATCATAATATTCATACATATTTTTAGTCAAAAATATTTTTAAAAAAATTTTTTGTACTCAATACAGTGATTCATTTAATAGTAACCTCTTTTAATTACTTAAACCCCATGTAAAAGCTGTTAACACAATAAAATATTTTTGGCCGCCTAAATTCGCGAAATCTACCTATGTGCGTCGTACACTACGTTTGGCGTTTGGTATTTCATTATTTATAAATTTGAACATTCCATTTGTATTTTAAAATACGTTTTTACTAGTAAAACCTAGTATATAAACAATTTACTTGCTTATACAGTAACATACAAAAATCTGTAAATCTGGGGTCAATTTGTAACTGGGTGAAACTTGTCACATTGTATAATTAATTATTCCACAATGTTATGAACCTAAACAATTTTACCTTACCAGTTTCTGATTAGATTAATGCATCGCTTATCTGTTACCAACAAAACGAATTCGTACGTTTTCTAAGCTTTTCATAAATAAATAAATGACATACGAAACAATGCATAAAAGCGGCCAAGTGCGAGTCGGACTCGCCCATGAAGGGTTCCGTATCACCAAGTAACATCATATAAAAGTTCTTGTAGTTCGTTGTAGCTTTGGTCGATGTTTTTAGACTAGTGTATTCATTGAATGAAAGGTAAATTGCAGTTTACGATTTATGATATATTAAAAAAAAACTACGTACTAACCAATCTCGTTCAAACCAATTTTCGTTTGTAGTTTGCATGGTAATGTACAACATATATTTTTTTAGTTTCATTACTCTCTTATTTTAGAAGTAACAAACTATGCAGTTTAGAAAAAAAAATATATTAAGAACCTCAACATCATTTATAACACCTATCCATAGATAGACAATACATTTTGGGGGTCTCCATACTTGGAACTGAAACTCAAAAATTTTTTTTTCATCAAACCTATACGTGTGGGGTATTTATGGATAGGTGTTCAAAAATGATGTTGAGGTTTCTAATATCATTTTTTTCTAAAATGAATAGTTTGCGCGAGAGACACTTCCAAAGTGGAAAAATGTGTGTCCCCCCCCCTCTAACTTCTAAAATAAGAGAGTGATTAACATGCAAACTACCAACGAAAATTGGTTTGAACGAGATCTAGTTAGTAGTTTTTTTTTTAAATCCCTACTTAATATTATAAATGCGAAAGTACCTCTGTCTGTCTGTTACGCTTTCACGCCTAAACCACTGTACCGATTTTGATGGAATTCGGTATGATGATAGAACTGAACTTGGGAAAGGACATAGGCTACTTTTTACTGCAATGATCGAGATACAAAGACCAAAGCTAGGTGATTATAAAAATACATAAATCGAAGATGTCAAAATGTATCACTGTTTACCTCCTGTCAAAACTTCACAGGTTGCTAGGTATTCCTAGCAACACTTGCATGGCAACCATAATGATAGTTTGTAAATGACCTAAAGACCAGTAGACCATGGTAGATAATTTTTGAAAACAAATAAAATAATAGTAGGATGAAACCTATTGGAAAAGGAGGAGAATATTATAAAAATGAAAGGAAAAATAATTTACGGGCGATCTGAGGTCAGGAAGGGGTAGTGGGGGGGTTCGGGTCTTTTAAAAAGCATCCCATTAGGCCGCCATAGTGTGGGCCGCCATACATTATTGTCCGCATTCGCAGCAAGTGTGGTAGCCGCGACTCTTGGATTCTGCTCATGCTTTCCATCAGGCAGGGTAGAGTCAGATTGGATATCTAAATATTTACAACAAAGGGCCAAAAACGGTTTACCTAGATTTCCGGCAAAACTACAAGGAAAAGAGTTAAATGGCAAAGTTGTAGGTAATTAAAAGATCTACAACTTTTTAGGGTTCCGAAGTTTATGACTTCGAACCCTTCTAGATATGTCATGTCCGTCTCTTTCCGTCCGTCCGTCCGTCCTCAACTTATCGTCCAAACAGTAAGTGCTAGAAAGATGAAACTTTGCATGAATATGTATTGTAATTACGTCGACAAAGTGCTACAATAAAATTATGAAATATATTTTTATTTAGGGTACCTCCCCTACACGTAAAGTGTGGATGTTTTTTTTTTCTCACGGCTACCCCATCATGTAGGGTATCATTATATAGGTCTTTTAAAAACATTAAGGGGTTGTTAAGACGATTTTTTGATTTAGGTATCCGTTTGCGAGAAATTCCACTTTAAAGGCCACTTTTTTGTAAAAACAGGCCGTCCCGCCCGCCGAAAAATTTGTGATAGTGGTCCATATAATGAATTTTAAATGAAAACTATAACGAATTAGATGACTTTGTTAGTTCAGGAGTTATAGAGGCTTAACTTGGAAAAGTCATACAAAATCAACGCATTCAAATTCAAATTCAAATTCAAAATTCTTTATTCACTTAGGATGCAATACATCTCTTGTGACAGGTCAAGATTCTACATGTACATTTATGCCATGTTCGCAAACAATAGGTAGAGCCGGAGAAAAGAACATGGCAATAAAAACTCGCGGCCACTCCTTTCAAATCGCCAATGTTTACATAGTTTTAATGTTTTAATATAATAAACCTGATATGGGGGTAAGGTGCTGCCACTAATATACTATACACCATGTTAGAGGACTGATGCAAATTATAGTGATTAAAAATTAGAACTTATGCTAATTTAAAAAAAAAAAACAGCCTTAGTGGGTACAACATAGTAGGAGCATCTACTTACAACAAAGGTAAAAACTATATGTGCTCAAATATTGGCCAAATTACTGGTAACAAAAGATTAAATATAAAATATTAATTATAGGATCAAAAGAAAGAGAAGAATGGCCTTTATTAGTCACGTAGAATCTTTACTTACAAAAGTAAAATCATGTTCTTAAACAATGTGATAACAACATTCACATGAGTAGAATAAAATGATAAGGAGCAAGTAGTCAAAACCATTTTTCTTTATCATTTAAAAATTCGTCAACTGTATACTGTATATTATATTGTATATTATATATATTAACAATTATCCATTGGATACGATTTCTAATCCACGTACCATTATGGGTGACTGAGGAACCCTTTCCTGTGCGTGGCCTGACACGCACTTGGCCGATTTTTTAATATTTATATAAAAAATCTTAATGCGGTTCACTGATTACATCTACTTACCAAGTTTCAAAAGTATAGTTCTTATGGTTTCGGAAAAAAGTGGCTGTGACATACGGGCGGACAGACAGACAGACATGACGAATCTATAAGGGTTCCGTTTTCTGCCATTTGGCTACGGAACCCTAAAAATACTGTATTCAGCAGTTGAAAACAATATTTTTGGTTTTTAATGTACAGAAGAATTTTTATAAATAAATTAATTTAAGAAAATGAAACAATTACTTTAGTTCGATCGATTGTATTGCAAATCGTTATAATATTCTTTAAAATACAAAACACTAATATTCTATGTAACGCAATAGAAGATTGATTGAAAAATGTATAGCAATTTAACTGAAATTACATTGAAGTTGGTCTTAATGTCAACGTATGTTATAGCTTATAATTTTGAAGAGTTGAATTAATAAATTGTGTGAAAAACATTAATTGCGAGAAGAGGTATGGACCGACGCATTCCATATCTTTATTGACTAAGTACCCTGTAATTAATCCTACCACTATTTCAGTTCCGTGCTCCCATGTCCCAATTGGTCCACCGTGATCATTCTGAAAAGCAAAACACAATATCATAATTAAGAGTATCCTTTCAAATTGCGTGATGCTGAAATTGTTGAGTAGATTCATTTTTTTTTGTTTTTTTTTTTTAAAAAAGACAACTCCCGCATTAGGAATATAAATTCCTGTGTCGCGGGGGACTTTACAAACATACATGAAACGGACACAAATAACACCCAGACTCAACAACAAATTGCGAATCACACAAAGTGTTATATCACGAGAGATTTGAACCCACGACACTTGGCGCAGTAGGAAGCGGCGTAGCGACCGCTTAAGCCACTAGGCCAACCGTGCAGTGCAGTGCAAAATGAATCTTTAACTACAAACGAATATTCATTGAATATTGTTCATGCCGATATGCAGGTCACTGTCAATGATGATGCATATGATGACCACTATGGAGACCTAGTGAGATTGGGCCCACGGTCTCATATACACCAACGAAATACGTCAGCTCGAATACGGTTACTCTTAGTTTGGTCTTCTGTGTGAGAGTAGTTCAGCCCCGGTCGAGACAGCCCATTATTGGTGAAACCAGCATGTCTCTACTATCTTACTCCGTGGCTCTCTTCTTTCTTCTCTTCTTTCTTCTCTTCTCTCTTCTCTTTCTACTTTTATAGAAATCAGACTAAATGCGATTGGAATGCTCACATTGCGCTGATATTCGTGCGCCAGAATGATCTTGTCATTTACACAATCAGTTGATTTCTCACCTGACAAGGTCCTCGTAAACTAAGAGACCTGCTGAAGCTTTTCGTTAATACAATAGTTTTATTGTCGGATACACCAACCACGTCCAAAGCATAGAGGGGTGCACTCTAAAACGAGAAAACTTATAATTGCAAACTGCGAAGGGTAATAGAGCCTGAAAGGGCTACAAAGTACTGAAAGGTTACTTTCTAAAGCTATAGACTATCTTTGGCCCTAATTAAATTTAAATCGGTCAGGTAGTTTGGCATGAAAACGCAACAAGGCAGACATACAGACAGAGTTACTTTCGCATTTATAATGGTAGTAAGAATGAGTAACTAAGGATTTCCATACCTTTACTAGTTTTACTATTTCATTTTGAAAAATCGTGGTATAATAATACCACCGTCAAAAATAAATTGTGTGTTATCATCTTGTAATGACATCTATCAAACGACGCTAAAGCAAATTTCAGACTCATTGATAGGTTAGCTTGAATTTAGTCATTCGAGTAAGACGTGTTTCGTGATTTCCGCTGAGATGGACAAAGAGCAGTATCGTTCGGTAATTCGCTATTAATTTTTGAATGGGACAAATGCGAAAAAATAAAAGCAATGTTGGATGCTTATGGGAAATCATTATCGTCTATAACCACGGTTAGATATTGGTTCAAAAATTTAAACGTGAGCGAACATTTATACTCGATGAGGAGTGACCAGGACACCCAGCAGACGTGGTAACCGAAGAAATCATTAAAAAAAGTCTACGACATGATTCTCGATCAATGAACGCAAGGGCGCGAAATAGCAATGGCATAGTTAAGGTGTATCGACTGTAACAGTAATTAATATGTTACATGATAAGCTGGCGATAAAAAAAAACGGTCCGATGGGTGCCGTCCGGGTGACAATAACTTGTTTTTTTTAATTTTTCACATGAAAAAGTGAAAAAGTGTTACTGCAACAGCTGTAGATCTTTTTATTACCTACAACTTTGCATTGAACTTTTTTCCATAGGACTTGTAGTTTTGCCGTTAATCGAGATAAACCGTTTTCTAGCCTTAAACCTCCCTTCCCCTTCCCAACCTCAGATCGCCCGTAAATTATTATTCCTTTCATTTTTATAATATTCTCCTCCTTTTTCCATGGGTTTCATCCTACTATAATTTTATTTGTTTTCAAAAATGATCGACCCTGGTCTATAAAGACGTTATAGTTTTTACTCGACCTAATACCTCGACCTAAGTACGTTCGTTTATAAAAATATAAAAAAAATCAAAACTAAAAAGATATCCTCAACATACCCACCAGAAATAGAAACAAACAATACCTTCCACCGTCCAAAATAAAAATGTTCTATGAAAGTCGTCTGTGTAGAGATGCTAAAAGACGCCACATTTATGAATCCATAAAGAATTTCAACTCACCACAGGTATGGTGATTTCTTAGATCTCTCGGTATTGGTAAAGCTACCAATGACGCTACTAATAATATTGACCTTGATGTTTTGAATTCACATTTCTCCACTCCACCGGCTTGTGTAGATAGTTTGGAAAAATCATTTACCCTTAGCTATCTGTTTAGCCTTCCGTGCCGCAATGTAACTCGTTTTCTTTTAAGCTGGTTGCAGATTGTGATGTTAAGAGACTTATCCTATCTATCTCCACTAAGGCTAAGGCTATGGGTGACGATGGTATTCAAACTCAAATGTTATGGCCTATTCTAAATGAACTCCTTCCGGCTATCACCCATATTGTAAACTACTCTTTAATGAACAGTGTGTTTCCATCGTCCTGGAAGAAGGCCCAGGTTATCCCTATACCCAAAATATCCAACCCATCCATAGTTTCTCATTTTCGTCCTTTAACAATACTCCCGACCCTTTCCAAAGTGCTTGAGGGTATCGTCCGAAATCAATTGAGCCGTTATCTCTCCTCTAATTGCCTGTTGAGTCCATTTCAATCCGGTTTTCACTCTGGACATAGCACGGTTACCGCGTTAGTCAAAATAACAGATAAAATACGATTAGCGATCAAAAATAAACAATTAACAATATTGGTACTATTGGACTGCCTCGTTGGTCTAGTGGTTAGCGTATGCGACTGCTAATCAAGAGGTCTCGGGTTCAAATCCCGGGTCGGGCCAAAAAGTGTTTTTGGGATTTTCTTAGGAAATTCCTAATAGCTGCCCGGAGTTTGGAAGTTTGGCGGTGATTCACGCCCGTGCCTCGGAGAGTACGTAAAGCCGTCGGTCCCGGTTGTCATGAACATCTATGGCAATCGTTATTGGGAAGTCAGTACCCTCAAATATACTGACAACTAGTTCAATCTTCGAATTTCAGTTCTCCCTTAGGGTTGCGGAGGTCCGATGCCAGTCGCTCCGTGGAAAAACTGAAATTCAGGTAAAACCGGTTGAACTAGTAGCCGACCCCAAATAAACTTGGGAATAATGGCTAGGAGGATGGTACTATTGGACTTCAGCAGCGCCTTTAACTCGGTTGATTTCGACATACTCTTAGACATCCTGTCGTCTCTAAATCTTTCTAAATCTGCAATTGCTTGGTTTAGCTCCTATCTTCGGGGTCGCTCGCAAACGGTCCGCTCGGAGGAGACGTTCTCCAACTGGTGTGACCATACTGCAGGCGTGCCTCAAGGTGGCGTATTATCTCCTCTACTCTTCTCCATTTTCATTAATGCTATCACTAATGTCATTTCTTCTTGTAATCATCTTTATGCGGACGATCTGCAGCTATACCGCCACTTTAAAACTAAGGAAGTTGCAAAAGATGTCACTGCCATCAATACTGACCTACTGAACATCTGTTCGTGGGCAAAATCCTTTGGGCTACTTGTCAACCCTGCTAAATCTCAGGCCATCAATATTGGTGGCAGGTACATCTGTAATAGTCTTGACCACACTGCGGTACCTCCAGTATTATATAATAATACTGTTATACCGTTTTCAACAGATGTTAACGATCTCAGAATCTTTATGGATTGTAACTTGTCGTGGACGACGCATGTAACAGAGTCTCTCCTCCTTCGAACTCCTTCCCATAAGACAAGTCGCTATGATAAGTCATTCACTGTTGCGACTGTGCGGCTATGGAATGCCTTGCTGCTTGCAATACGTAAAAGCCCTTCATTAACTGTGTTCAAAAATAATACGAGGGATTATTATCTCTCCCTCCAATAATAAGGCCCTTAGAATGTATTATGTAGTTTTTATTTGTTATTTTTCTGCATATTTTTTTGTATGTATATATAGTTATATGTATGTATGTGTGGATATATATAAATATATGTATCTGTATGTTAATGTATGTATGTAAGTAGGTATATTTTAAATATTAAATAGATATTGCCACAAAAATGAATGACCATAACTTTCGGTATTTACTTAATATTGTTTTCTGATTTTTGAAGTTTATCCAATGTGTATTTAGACATGATTTTACCGTTATCTAATCTATCATCTATTCACTCAAGGTTCGCTGGAAGAAAACTCAGGTTTGGGTTAAGCTCGCCTTTGTAAATGTAATCTCCTTGTAAATATAGTAAGAAAATTTGTGTACAATAAATAATTAAATAATAATAAATACTTATGTCATGACTGTAAGAACATGTATACTTAGTAAGCAATATTTTTTAATTTAAATTTAAAGATTATCACATGGAAGACCTGTTATCACAAAAAAAATTGCTCATCAAAGTGAAAAAACTCCCAAATGGATATCTAAATTGTCATAATAACCTCTCAATGTTTTGAAAGGCCTATCTGTTGATAGGCCTTTCAATTTGGCCCACTTTTGCCCCAATTTTGCACCACATGATGGAGTAGATGCGAGAAAAATTATCAGCCCCACTTTACGTGAGTTACACCAAACATAAATATTGTTAGTGGTTTTATTAATAGCACTTTGTTGACGTGACAAAAACACATTTCGATGCAAAGTGTCACTACTTTTCTTGCACTATCCGATTAACCGATAAGTCGAAGACGGACATGACGAAATTTAAAGGGTGCCGAAACATGAACGCTTAATAAGCCTTAGCCTCAGTTACAGCTTATATCATGAGCTTTCTACTAGTGAAATTCCCGTAAAATTGGTCCATTCCTTCCAGAGATTAGATTAAAATGCTTTTTCATTGTAAGTACGTTACGTATTTACTTTCTTATGCATTTAGTAAAAAAATATTCATTTGATCTAATAAACAGACACTTTAGTTTTATTTATTTGCTTAAATATATATAAGAGAAACTACTTACTTTTGTATTATTTGTGTGGGCACGCCGTGCATTCGTTGGCAGACCATATATATCTAAAGACGATTCACCATCCGTGCAGAATCTAATTTTGTTTTTATTCGATAATGTGTGCTCATAGCTTTTATCGCATTCGTCTAAAGCAATCACTTTGGTGGTCGTGGCCATCAAATGAATTTGGTTAGTATCAAGTGATATATTTTCCTAAAAATATATTTTCCATAAATTACGATTGATTTTTATTGGTAATAATTCTAAATTAATAACATGATAACAGTCATCGATTGCTTGCAAGTGTGAAAAAAAACCGTGGGTGAGGATGCAAAAGATTTTATAATAATCAAATCAAACCATTTTTATTTCAAATAAACCAATACAACTGCACTTTTTTGAAACGTCAAGTAGTCAGTCATGAAGCTGATTGTCTGTTCCAATTCGTGTGAGGAACAGAATTCATGTGAGCGCAATAGGCACTTGCCGGATAAAAATGCACAAATATATTTAGGCATAGCATCTAGTCAGTACCTGTCACTAATACAGATAGTGATTGGATGCGAGATGCCAGACTCTCATATGTACGTATAACAGCAATGGAACCCATTACAATTGTGAGTTGTGCAGTGCAGTGAAATCACCTGGTTCAGACGGTCTGCACAACGGTTACTTATTGGGTAAAGCTGCAGATCATAGGCATACAAGTGATACAAACATTGAAGGTTTTCAGTTATGAGGTTGTCAAAAATATAGAAAGAATGTTCAACTGTGTCTTAAGGTCCCCAAGTGTAGAGGTTGCTGATTGTTACTTTTTTTATTTGCCAGTCCGTCCGTCCTCGACTTACCATCGAAACAGTTAGTCTTACTCGAAAAGTATTCGTTTGCAAATTATACCACTTTAAAGAGGCATTTTTCGTAAAACAAGGCTTCCCCTCTAAAAGCTGAAGGTAATCCATATGACGAACTTTAAGGAAAACTATAACGGCTCAGACGAATTTGTTAGTTCAGGTGTTATAGAGACCTGACTTATAAAATACGCTTACTTGGATAACTTCATACAAAATTAACCCATTATTATGTAAACTTAACAAGTATCTATTGGACACGATTTTAAATCCAAGTTCTACTATGGATGAATGCGGACTATTCTATGCGTGTCCCGACTCGCACTCGCACGTGGTAATTTTTTGTTCTTTATGATTAGATTTTTCATTTTTATGTTTTTTTTTTTAAAGCTGGCACCATTTTAGTACTTGAACATACAAAAAATGTACATATAATATATCTACTGAATATTCTATAAACTAGACATTCTACGGACGGACGGACGGAATAATGCAACCGCTAGACATTTTAGATCTCCTGGACATTTTACGACTATAGTACAATTTTGTGAATTAGACATTTATAATTTTTGAAAGTTTTTTTTTTATAATAAACTATTTCAACGATTTTATGTCGAAGGTTTTCTTGTTTCTTTATTTTTTTTATTTTTTGTAATTGAAATTGAAGCGCTTATAGGCAAGTGTCTTTCAGTAATTGGAAACGATCACCTAGGTCAGACCTAGATGGGTGACCGTTTATGACATGATATGTTCTGGGTGTTTCCGTGATTTGGAGGTCACGTTAAGCAGTCGGTCCCGGTTTTTATCGTCGCAGTCGTGAAGCTTAGTTGGAGGCCTTCGGGCGGCTTAAAACACCCAACGGCAAGATTACGTGGCCTTAGCCCTCTCCTGAGACGAGACCCGAGCCTAGCAGTGGGATGTTATGGGTTGTTGATGATGATGATGATGAATTGAAACTATTTTATATAATCAAGTTCTAAACATACAATATTAACTCATTTATACTTACAGGCTTGTGATAACGATTAGATCCCCAGCCATACACAATAACATCGGTGCCAGCAGGCAACGTTCTGTACTGAAAATTAGCGGCGGTTGGCAGATACGAACATTTCTCCAAAAATGCATTATCTTTGAAATCATATCCCTTCTCTAGTCTTGCAATAGCCAAATCTACATATTGCCACCCAGGTTTTAAATCTGCTGAAGTGTCTAAAATCATTATAAGAAGAGAAGAAGAAGTTAATCCTCATTTATAACTTCTCTGTCAAGGGTTGACAAATTGAAACCAGTAGTTTGCTGTCTTAGAGGGGCAGATTTCTCTGCTCTGGTTAAGGACTATTTATACAAAACTATTATTACTGCTTCTCATATTCATCAGAGAGATGTTAATACTATAACATGAATGCCTACCTACAATATTTGGGGGGCCAAGGCAAAGGGTAGTAAACCAGTTGCTTTTCGAAATAATGCACGTGGGGTAACCAGAACCAGATACTCCTAGTGTAGGAGAAAAGACTAAAAAAAGACCAACAAACCAAATAAAACAGCACGAATTCTGTCTGTTTAGGTTGGTCTTCTATGCGAGGGTAGTACCACCCCGGTCTACTGGTGCTGAAATCAGTGGCTATACTTACGTTGAAGTTACATATCTAATTATACATAACTACAGAAGAGTGAGGTCTCCTGATACAAGTATTTATTTACTAAAAGAAGACCGAGGCAACTA
This sequence comes from Phragmatobia fuliginosa, assembly GCA_932526445.1. Lineage (NCBI taxonomy): Eukaryota > Metazoa > Arthropoda > Insecta > Lepidoptera > Erebidae > Phragmatobia > Phragmatobia fuliginosa. Next base: position 19,400,071 of record OW052072.1, on the reverse strand, counting down.
TACATATTTTAGATGAAATAGTACAATAAATGTATGTTTAATCAAATTAATTTTTTCATCTAGGTACAATCGTGTGTCGCAGCCCTACTCTTCCCATCGGCTTCATGACCGGTGATTTCATTGCCAAATCTACGTCTGTAGCACACTGGTTACTAACGTAAGGCGAGATAATCGAGGAATAGGCCGTCGAATCAGGATTGACTTTACTTAATCTAGGTTCAGCAAGGACATGTCTGCGAAAGTGCGGAAGTTCAATATTGGACATTTCACCGCAGCCTCTCTATCGCATTTCGTATATACGCATTAAAACATGATGGAAAATGTGGAGTCAATTTTACACCAATACTATCAATTTGATATCTCTACCCAAAGTTTGAGAGTGCCAACTGGACGAGCTTCGATTGAGGATAGACGACTGTGGACGTTGTAGTGTTTACATCGAAAAACTCTCCTGAAATCGACAATCCCAAGTGTTTAATATACAATCAGTGGCAGTTCGCTTTTTGATGCTGCCATGCCACGGGTTCTATCATTTTTACCCAACGCCAAGTCTAGCGATGGTCAATGGAGATTACCCTGTTGCACATAATATCCGTTGTTAAGTGTCGCCAATATGCCAAATACCGAAGACTGCGCCATCGTGGCCAAGGCACAGTGGCTATAGAAGCAAAACTGTAAGAGGAGTACAAACAAGCCAAGAATGTCCTCAATTTTTCGCGGGTCTAAGCTCGGGCCCACGAGGAAATTAAAATTTCTGAACAGAGATCGACGGAGACGTCTCTACTGTTTGGTAAGTGGAAAGATTCATCTATACAGCCGCCATTGACCCATATTCGCAGACCTCAGTTGGTGGATTTACACCCCCTAGTGTTCATACTTTAAAAATGATTAATGGATGAATTTCATGAATAAATTCCTATGAAATAATTACACCCGACAGAATGCAGCCGCTTATTGAGAAGTCATTGCCCTCAAATTTAGTGACAACCAGTTCAACCTTCGAAATTCAGCTTTCACTTAGAGTGGCGGAAGTCAGATGCCAGTCGTTCAGTGGAAATACTGATATTCAGGTAAAACTAGTTGAACTAGTAGCCGACCCCGAATAATATTAGGAATAAGGCTAGGAAGAAGAAGAGTGCAGCCGCTTAGAATATCAAAAGTTTTATTGTGTAAATAAATAAGTTAAGTAAATGATGAAAACTATTAACTATTTTAATGTATTTAAAAGAAAATTCTTACTGCGATAATAATGTTTATCAATTATAGGTTTTTTCGCTATTTTCAAACATTCTTCTTCATTCTTGTCTCGGCCTATCCCACCTGGGACATACCTACTGTAGCCGGCTATTACGAACTGATTCGGAAATATCTTGAGACATTCATCTCCAGTTATAACCAAGTTTTTGCTTATTAAAAAACCACCACATATCGTGGTAGTATCGTAGAGTTCGGTTAGCTTGTCATCTGATAAGTCCCAAATGATGTAAACCTAAAAAATGCAAATATACAGATAAATTTAGTAAAAAGCACAGAAAGGAAACTAATCATACTAATAGTATAAACTCGAAAGTTTGTGAGTATGTTTGTATGTATGTCTGTTTGTTGCTCTTTCACGCAAAAACTACTGAACTGATTTGGATGAAACTTTACAGTAATATAGCTTATAAATCAGAATAACACAAAGGCTTCTTTTTACTGCAATAGTCGAGATAAACGGGCGAAAGCTAGGTGATTATAAAAATACATTAAATCGTGGATGTCAAAATGTATTACTGTTTAACTGCTGTCAAAACTTCACAGGTTGCTATGCATAACACACTTGCATAGCAACCATAATGATACGCGGGTAACACCGCGGGGCGCTGCTAGTAAATTAATAAAACAAACCGAACCCAACAAAAAAGTCATTTCTATACACACAAGCATCATCATCATCAGCCCATCTCAGTCCACTGCTGGAGATAGGCCTCTCCCATTGCACACCACTTTACAGTAATATAGCTAAATTATATTTTTTTTTACGGCCATATCAAAGTGATGTAAAGTATGAAACGAATCCAAAAAACATCCTGTCCAAGTCCATTCTCATTATGAATGAAGCATCGTGAACAATACTATACAAAATACTAATCTATAAATCCATAAAAATAAATAAAATTGACGTGTCTTTATGTATTAGTAAATTAACCGTTATTTACCAAATGCATATAAAGTACATACGGTACTTACATGGAAAAAGATTCTTTTAAAATGTTTATTTATTATAATTCATCATTTTCACTGGTAGAAAGCTGATGACGCTGATTTACAACAATAACCGTGAGTAACACCGCAGGACTTAGCTAGTAAATAATATTTTAAAGCTGTATTCCTGGCATTAGGATTATAGCCTTGGTCGGTGGTCTACTATTTATATATTTTCAAATGTAATTTTTATATGTAATTTTTATTATGTACATACTCGTATTTTTAAAAATGTAACTATAGTCGTCACAAAATTAGAAGCCCATTTTGACATTTGTTATCGTGTTTTTTAATCAACGATTAATTCGTGTTTTTGAGTGTAATTTTCAATATAAAGTTAAACTTGATTCTTATTTCGGATACGCGTTGTGATAGTAATTAAATAGGATTATGAAAATCGTGAACATATAATCACTATGTTACCCCATACACTATCACAACGCGTCTCATAAATAAGCATCAAGTTTAACTTTATATTGCAAAAATACACTCAAAAACACGAATTAATCGTTGATTAAAAAACACGATAACAAATTTTAATGTCAAAACGGGCTTCTTATTTTGTGACGACTATAGTGTCTGTTTTAATATAATAAAAAAATAATGATATTATTGTTTGTTTTCTTTCAAAAAGTACAATTTGCATTGTCATATGTATGTGAACCTTGATGAGAGCTTTAGTCTATGCTAGGTACATGCCGTGTCTGTTCTGGCCGTGTCTGTGCGAGCAGGCGCTGGGAACCAAACGGAGAAATAACATGTTCCCTGGAACCCTGTGGCACACCGTGTGGTTTTAGTTGGTTTGACTCCGACACACCGTCGCGCCGCAAACCCCGGGTGGTGAGAGTCCGAGGAGGCTACCACAGGCAAAAAAAAAGATTCCAAAGCTGTGTGATAGATCTCCAGTCCCCTACTTTAATCCCAAGAGAGATCTTGAGAAGTAGTTTAAGAGCTTGCTCCAAGTGTTATGGGTTCAAATCCAACTTGGGCATACACTTTTTGTGTTCCAAAAAATATTGTGTATTTTTAAGGTCCCCTACGACACAGGCTTTTATTAAGCATGCAAGCATGCATTAGAAATGCAAGCATGCATTTCAAAAGCAAGAGTTGTTTTACTAAGAAAGTAAAAGAATATGAAATAAAGGAGGCTACCACAGGTATTGCGTGTTATCCCAGGGAGTCAATTAGACGACACGTTGATTGTAATGTTTTATTAATGACTCTGTTATCTCTGTAAGACTCCGACTAATTTAACTTAAACTACAGCTTATATACAATGTAATATGTGTACAGTTTTAGGTGGGGGCTACTATGAAATATTATTTACTTAATGTCTTAATTGACAATATGTTGTTTATACTTCCTTATTTAATATTTTATAATATTGCTATTGTTTGAGGGCACGTACGTTAACTTCAGTAAAACAATTATTTAATCACGTAATCGTGTAAAGATCTATACTACTATTTTGCTGTGGCTTCGCCCATAGATATTCCCCCTCTAAAGAGAAGAAACATCCTTATATTACTATACTATTATATATATTACTATTATATACTATTGTTGTATAGTTCTGGTTTATATATTATAATTGGAATCTAACCGTCTGGTGGGAGACTCTACCAGAACGTGTCCGTTTTTCTGTTTGCTTATCTGCTTGTGAAGATTCTGTTATCTTGTCTCCGATTGTTCGTTCGCTTATCTTGCTATTGTTTAAAATAAATGCTGGTTTGAGTCTATCGATAGCTACACTTTTTTGTTTTCCGTTTATCAAGATCGTGAAGATCTTATCATTGCGACTGATGACAAGATAAGGTCCCTCGTACGGTGGTGTGAGGCTGGGCCGTAGTCGGTCACAACGTAAGAAAACGTGCCTACATTCCGCTAACTGTGGGTGTACGAATATCTTGTCGTTCTTGCTTTGTCTTTGTGGACGCGAAATCATGTGTTCTAAGTTATCCTTAATTTCTCTGATAAAATCTGTGTACGTTGAGTTATTTTGTGTCTCGAAAAATGCTCCAGGCAGTCTAATTGTTGAACCGTATACTAGTTCAGCTGCCGAGAATCCTGTGTCTTGCCGTAAACTCGTACGTATGCCAAATAAAACGGTAGCTAACTCTTTTGTCCAATTAATTGTGTTTCCTCTTGCTATCAATGCAGTTTTTAATGTTCTGTGCAATCGTTCTACTTTAGAATTTGACTGTGGATGATATGGGGTGGTTCGAATTTTTTGAACTCCCATTAAGTTTGCTAAATTTTTGAATATTTCAGATTCAAATTGGCGTCCCTGGTCTGTGGTAATGTATTCAGGGCATCCGAATCGGGTTATCCAACCTTCGTATACCGTTCTGGCTACGGTTTCTGCAGTTATATCAGCTATGGGGAATGCCTCTGGCCATGAAGTACAACGATCTATCATTGTGAGTATGTATCGTTTGTTTTGAGAAGTGGGTAGAGGTCCTACTAAATCAATATGCAGATGGGAAAATCTTCCCGTTGGCATGAATTCTCCGAATTGTGACTTTGTATGACGATGTATTTTTGCTCGTTGACATTGTAAACATGTCTCCGACATCTCATTTACGTCTTTATTCATATTTTCCCATATATAGTTAGCTGAAATAAGTTTCCTCGTAGTATTCTTACCAGGATGGCTAATGTTATGAAAACTTTCGAAAATAGTTTTCCTGAATTTGAGTGGTATAAAAGGGCGTTGTCTTCCTGTTGATATATCGCAATAAATCTTAATATTTTCATTTGGAAAGTGTATTAATTCTATTTTTAATGATTTATTGGCTTTTAGTCGTTTTAACTCGCTATCATTCTTTTGATATTTTTCTACCTCGTGCCAATCGATTGCAGAGGGTAAGGTTATCGTCTCGATAACTCGAGTTAAGGCATCGGCTACCACATTCTTGTGGCCACTGATGTGCTGGATATCCGTACTGAATTGTGATATATAATCCAGATATCTGATTCGTCTAGGGGTATCATCCAATGATGGCTTCTTGTCGAAAGCATGCATTAGTGGTTTGTGATCCGTGTAGACTGTAAATTCTCGTCCTTCTATGAGTCTTCTGAAGTGTTTTATAGCCATATAGATTCCTAGCAGCTCTCTATCATAGGTAGAGTATTTTGTTTGGGCTTCACTAAATGATTTGGAGAAAAAAGCTATTGGTTCCCATTTTGTTTTTCTTCGCTGCTGTAGTACAGCGCCTGCGCATTTGAGACTAGCATCTGTCATTAACGCTATTTGTGCGTTGCTGTCCGGATATGCCAATGTAGTTAATTGTCGAATGTCCTGCTTGCAGCGTTCAAACGCGTGGTTTGATTCAGTATTCCACTGGATAACCGTCTTATCATTTTTCTTACTATTAATTAAATATTTATTTAACGGTGCCTGATGCTTTGCTGCGTGTGGAATACTGCTTCTGTAGAAATTAATCATACCCAAAAAACGTCGTAACTCATTTACCGTTTGTGGTTTAGGGTGATTGTTTATAGCTTGAATCTTTTCCATAGTAGGAGTCAACCCTTGGCTCGTTATATGATAACCGAGGAAATCAATCTCCGACTTGGCGAATTCACATTTGCTTGTATTTATTGTTATGCCGTTTTTATGTAGGCGCTTAAACACCTCCTCTAAGTGTTCATAATGTTCCTTAAGGTTATTTTTCTTGTCAGCGATAAATATGTCGTCCACATATACAAATACGTAGTCCAAGTCTCTGAATATAGAGTCCATAAATTTTTGGAAGGACTGTGCTGCATTTCGCAACCCGAATGGCATTCTGATGAATTCAAAAAGTCCAAAAGGGGTTATAATCGCTGTTTTCTCTGGTTCAGCAACGGGCAGTATGTGAAAAGCTTTCTTTATGTCTATCTTGCTGAATATTCCTTTTCCGCTTGCTACATATGTGAAATCGAGTAGTCTTGGCAGCGGGTACCTGTCTGGTACTGTTATTTTATTTAGTGCGCGGTAATCTCCGCATGCTCTCCATTCGCCATTCTTCTTCTTGACTAAATGGAGTGGCGATGCCCATTGACTGCTTGAAGGACGGCATATTCCCATGTCCATCATATCTTGGAATTCTTGTTTTGCAATCCTGTATTTGTCAGGAGGTAATGGACGTGCTCGCGTAAATACTGGGAAACCCTTTGTTATTATTTGATGCTGTACTCGGTGCTTAGTCTGTAGATTCATTGATCTAGGTTTTGTAATATCTTCATATTTCTCTAATAATCCCTTTATTGGTTCCTGTAGAGAAGCGTTTATAGATCGCACGGAGGCAATTTTTGTTCTTACTATTTTGGCAGGCGTTTTCAGACCTGTTTTTTTATCGATCAGTTTTTTTCCGTGTATATCCACTAATAACTGATAATGATTCAAAAAATCAGCTCCCAGGATTGGCATCTTGACATCGGCAATGGTAAATGTCCATTTAAAGCTTCGGCGTAGTCCTAGGTTAAGCGTTAAAGTGCGTTCCCCGTATGTATTTATAGGGGTCCCGTTTGCGGCGAATAATTGGTATTCGCATGCTTGGCTCTTCTTATTTGTGCTATTTATAACCGAAATGTTAGCACCCGTGTCGACTAAAAATCTATAACCACTGTTTGAGTCAGTTATAGTTAGACGGTTTGCTGGGTGGATAGCACAGAGGCCCGTCGTATTCTGTGCTAATTTTAGTTTTCCGATGGCCTGTTATTTTTAATTGTATTCCATGCACAAGGCTTATTGCATCTATATGAATGCTGCTTGAACCGATTATGGAAATAACATAACCCATTATGTGAGTTTCTGTGGCGCGACCTTGACCGTGAATGTGGCGTATGTCGTGTTTGGTATTTGCTGCGTTGCATAGGTCGATTCTCGCGTATGCTGCGTAATGCATTTATTTCTATTCGCATGGCTTCAAGTTGTGACGTTATGTTTGTTACTAGGTTAATGTCAACCGCTGTTTCTTGAATTTTTCTTTTGTTGTAGGTCAAGTTCTCGTATATTTTATCGGCTAACTCGCTCAAGTTGTCTAACGACATATTGTTTGTCACCGATAATATCGCTGTTAGCGAAGCGGGGAGTTGCCTTAGCCACAGCAGGCGAATAGTGTCGTCGTTTATTTTTCCACATCCAGCTTCTTTCATTTTTCTCAGGAGCTGGGAAGGCTTCTGGTCTCCAAGGTCCATTTCTGCTAGTAGTCTGTGGAAACGTCGGTGTTCGCTCTCTTCGTAGCAGTTTATTAGACGTTCCTTGATGGTGGAGTACTTGTTTTCGCTGGGTGGGTTAGTTAATATGTCACTGACTTGATGGACGACCTCTTTTGGTAGTTTGGATATTACCATGTTATATTTGTAATCTTCGCCCTGTTTTTGTGGTGCTATTATTGCTTCAAACTGGGCGAACCATAAACGTGGGGAGTCTGTCCAAAATTGTGGTAGTTTGTCTGTGACCGTGATAGCAGCAACTGATTCGCACCCTGTGTCGCCTCTTGATGGTGTTGTTGTCGGAGCCATTTTTGGGATGTGATTATTTCGTAATGCTATTGTTCTCTAGATTCACTGCTGAACACCATATAGGGTTCCGGTCGTCCCGGTATTATATCAGCACTAGAAACCAATAGATCACGTCGGGGTCACCAATTATTGCGTGTTATCCCAGGGAGTCAATTAGACGACACGTTGATTGTAATGTTTTATTAATGACTCTGTTATCTCTGTAAGACTCCGACTAATTTAACTTAAACTACAGCTTATATACAATGTAATATGTGTACAGTTTTAGGTGGGGGCTACTATGAAATATTATTTACTTAATTGCTTAATTGACAATATGTTGTTTATACTTCCTTATTTAATATTTTATAATATTGCTATTGTTTGAGGGCACGTACGTTAACTTCAGTAAAACAATTATTTAATCACGTAATCGTGTAAAGATCTATACTACTATTTTGCTGTGGCTTCGCCCATAACAGGCAAAAAAAAAAGATTCGAAACCTGTGTGATAGATCTCCAGTCCCCTACTCTAATCCCAAGAGAGATCTTGAGAAGTAGTTTAAGAGCTCGCTCCAAGTGTTATGGGTTCAAATCCAACTTGGGCAGACACTTTGTGTGTTCCAAAAATTTTTGTGTATTTTTAAGGTCCCCTACGACACAGGCTTCTAAAGCTTGTATTTCTAATGCAAGCATGCATTAGAAATACAAGCATGCATTTCAAAGAGTTGTTTTACTAAGAAAGTAAAAGAATATGAAATAAAAGATAAGTTTGAATTACATACCACAAATAAAAGATTAGATTGAATATTACATACCACAAAACCTTTATTTATCTCTTGACCACTAACGATTCGGCGTTGAGACTTTGCATCTAAAACGTGGAAATTAATTGCTTGTTATGAATAAACGGGATTATCACATTATATATATCGAAAGTGGGGTTTGGTCCCGGGACTTATTCTTAATTTTGTTCTTCCAGTTCCGGAGACTTTTGGGTTGAGTCTCGTATCGAAATAAAACTATTTGTGTATATTTGCGTAAACATAAAAGGCAAGTTTTCACAAAATTTCTTGAAAAATTATTTTATTTGTAAAAGATAAAAATAAAAAATCAAACTTGTTTTTTTTTAATTTTTTACATAAAATTTGAGGTTATGTGAAAAAAGTGTAAATGCGAAAGTTGTAGATCTCTTTATTAGCTACAACTTTACCATTTTACTTTTTTTCGTAGGACTTTTAGTTTTGCCGGAAATCGAGATATGCCGTTTTTTACGCTTAAAACCTCCCCCCTTCCCCTTCCCCTTCCCGACCTCAGATCACCCGTAAATTATTTTTCCTTTTATTTTTATATTATTTCTCCTCCTTTTCCGATGGGTTTCATCCTACTATAATTTATTTTCACTTTTTGTTCTGAGACCTACCCTAAAATTTTAATTAAGATCCTACTTTAAAAAAAACGATAGAACCAAATAGCAAACTTACTTCACAAAATGTACCTACACTTAGTTAACAATAAAGATTTTGAATTTGAATTTTACTTCCTGTTTAGCGACATAGACCAACAGAGAGCATTGTCTACAAACCGTATAGGTTTTCTCCAATGCTTAAAGTAACTTTTATGGAATATTTTGTTTTGAGAAATAAATTTAAGATCGCCATGGACCCCAAATAATGGCAAAATCTCAAAACTATACATTAGTAATTAAATTTAAAAAAAATATTATTACGACCCATTAATTCGATACTGAGAATAATACCATTACGTCCCCTCATTGTCTCCGAAGTCTGTGAAAGGATATTTAAGAAACTTGTAGTAGACAAATAGATAAAGCCTACGTGCGTAAACCTTGGCAGGCGAGTTTGACTCGCACTTAGACACACACACAATAGTACATTGTTCACCGAGGGAGGAAAGGGACCGATTACTAGCGAGGGAGCAATTTGTGGCCCGAAGGCGCAGCCTAGGGCCACAATACTCCCGAGGTAGGAATGGGACTTTCACCCGAGTGCTACACCGTGCTTTATACTACACCTGTGAGGAACATTTAAAGTATTTTTAAAATAAGATCAAAACGTAAGACATCATGTAAGACACAATTTAGCTTAGAATTTGATCAATATTTCGCGCTTCTTTTGTTTTTTTTTATTCTTCACAAAAGGATGTCAGTGGCACGGAGATTCCATATTTAAATTATATGAAAACTCTTTGGGCAGGCGTGCGCCATAGATAAGATAACACATGAGAAATGAAAATTCATACAACTTCCTCTCCCGCTAAAACACGTTAGAAATGGATTTTCATTCATTTTTTCCTCCCGCTTATTCAGGTCAAGGAAAAGACTAACGTTCTCTTTTTTTTTTTTTTTTTTTTTTTTATATATAGCCTACCAAAGTGACTCTACCCCGCCTGATGGAAAGCATGAGCAGAATCCAAGAGTGGGAGAAACCACACATTATTGCTGCGAATGCAGACAGTAAAGTATGGCGGCCCACACTATGGCGGCTTGGTAAGATGCTTTTTCACGCCCCGCTTAAAGGACCCGGGATCATAGTGGGAAGGAAACACGTGAGCTGGTAGCGAGTTCCAGCTTTTGATTGCTCGGCATAAGAAGGAAGAGCCGAACCGCTTCGTTCTAGTGCGTATTTCCTCCACTCTGAAGCGGTGACTTCCAAGTCCAGCACGCGTTGTCCTGTAAAGGAAGGGAGAAGGAGGGACCAGTTGGAAGAGCTCTTCCGAACACTCACCATGGTAAAGGCGATAGAGGACCGCCATGGAAGCGATGTCTCTCCGCAACTGCAGAGGCTCCAGGAACTCGGTAGTTTCGGGACTGTCAATAATACGGATTGCTCGCCGCTGCAACCGGTCGAGAGCGTCAAGTAAATATTGCGCGGATCCATCGCAGAGGTGAGAACAGTACTCCACGCAGGAACGAACCTGGGTCTTGTAGAGAAGACACAGATGCCCCGGCGAGAAAAACCGTCTCACCTTGTTTAGCACACCGAGCTTTCGCGAGGCCGCCTTGGTGACGCTCTCTATGTATTCCCGTCGGTTGAGATCCCGGCAAATATCCATACCCAGGATACCGAGCTTGTCCTGCATTGGCAGTTGAGTGTTCTGGAAGGTGGGGAGGGGAAGGAACGGAGATTTTTTTGTAGTGAGCGCGCACACCTGTGTTTTCTTGGCGTTGAACTCGACCAGATTCTCTTCACCCCATTGAGAAATATGGCTCAGAACCAGGTCGAGTTCAGCGACAAGCTCCCTTAGTTTTTCCTCAATATCCGCCGTTTTAGCAGATGGTTGTCCCAAATAGCGACCATGTACTGTGCTGTCGTCTGCATAGCAATGTATGTTGCCGAGTGCTAACATATCATTGATATGCAGAAGAAACAGCGTGGGCGACAAGACGGAGCCCTGAGGTACACCTGCGTTTATCCGTTGAAAGTCGGAGGCCGCGCCGTCGCATAGGACTCTAATGCGGCGTTGATGTAGAAAAGCGGCTATCCAGCTGCAGAGTTTGGGAGGCAAGCCGAATGCGGGAAGCTTGGAGAGAAGCGAACGGTGCCAGACCCTGTCGAAGGCCTTGGCCATATCGAGGCTGATGGCCAGAGACTCCCCGTGCCTATCCATAGCCTCACCCCAGAGGTGTGTCATGCACGCTAGAAGATCACCTGTGGAACGGTTCGGTCTAAAGCCGTATTGACGATCATTTAACAAGGAGTGATCTTCTAGGTAACGAACTAATTGGCTGTTAATTATACGCTCAAACACCTTACAGAGAATGGAGGTGACAGCTATAGGTCGATAATTGGCCGGATCGGAGCGGTCGCCTTTCTTAGGGACAGGTTGGACATTCGCCTCTCTCCAGACCTCCGGGACAATTCCTGAGGAATACCAGAAGCGGTATAGGCGCGTCAGTACAGGAGACAACTCCGGTGCTCAGTTCTTAAGAACCATCGCTGGAATACCGTCGGGTCCACTGGCTTTCCGGACGTCGAGAGACCGCAGCTCCGCAAGGACATCCTTTTGCCGGATACGAATATCCCGCATTTTGGAGTAGCAGGTTGGAATAGTAGGCGGATTCACGCCACGGTCGTCGATTCGGGAGTTAGCCGCAAAGAGATCAACAAGCAATTGCGCTTTCTCTTGCGGCTTATGGGCCAGTGTTCCGTCTGAATATTTCAGCGGTGGTAGGGAGGGCCGGCAGTGGTTAGCCTGCACGGATTTAGCCAGTCGCCAGAACTTACGACTACCGGTAGGGTGTGCGACGAGTTCTTGGCCGATCCGTGCAATGCGCTGGGCATCCGCTCTTTTGTAAGCCCTCTTGCATTCCCTGGTGGCTTTATTGAACGCTGCTTTAAGACGATCAACGTCAGGGTCACCATGTGCGCGAGCCCTGGTCCATGCGCGGTAGGTGGATTGCTTATGTGCGACTGCGTAGGCGCATTCGTGATCGAACCAGGGGCGAGTCCGTGCGCCAACGACCTCACTGTAGGGAATGTAATATTCCATACCAACAGTGATTTCGTCAGCGACGGCAGATGCACTCTGCGATAAGTCCCTACTTCCAAAGCAGCGTTGAGCCCAAGGGATGGAAGCAAAATAATCCCGCATACCATCCCAATCTGCTGACGAGTAATGCCATAATCGTCGCCTTGTTGCCACAGGTCGTGGCGGAGCAGCATAAGGCACCGCAGTGGACACCAGGCAGTGGTCGGAGGATCCCAGAGGGGCGAGAACCGACACACAGTACTGCGCTGGATTACTCGTCAGCAGCAGGTCTAGCAAGGAGGGCGCTTGACTAGTTATGTCTGGTATCCTGGTGGGCTGGAGTACCAGCTGTGTTAGGTCATGCGTGAGAGCGAATGCGTGGACGGTTCGACCTGCGTGATCAGTTCTGGAAGATCCCAACCAGGACTCATGGTGGGCGTTAAAGTCTCCCAGAACTACCAGTTCGGCGGTCGGAAACTGTTCCTGCGCTTTATCCGCTGCCTGACTTAGGTGATCAAAAAGACGGGTTGTCTCACAATCTCCGGAATGGGACCGATAAAGGCACCCGTAGATTCGGCTTGTGGACCCGAGATCTACGTGGAGCCAGAGGATGGAGAAGGATGGGTGCTCAAGGTAGCGCAGACGGCGACAACAAACATCCGCCCTAACGAAAAGACATACTCCGGCCTTTGCCAGGAAGCATTCCTCGAGCAAATAGCCGGGATAGTGGAGATATGCCGTGTCGGCAGGGCGGCATATTTGTGTCTCCGTAAGAAATAGCATGGCCGGCCGTGCCGTTTCAAGATGTTGGTGGACGGCGTTGAGGTTTGCATGGAGTCCACGAATGTTTGTGAACTCCACCTCAAAGAGCGGGTTGGTGGGAGATGAGGATGCCGCTGTAGTACGCATTTTCTTTTTACTTTTTGCTACCATTTTGATTTAAAGGGGTAAGGGAAACGTGAAAGACATGACAGTCATCGTGGCAGTGTGACACCGAGACTCAGAATGATGTGTCGGCATGTAACGGTGTAGTGAGACGGTGACCGAACCGTCGGACGGAAGGGCCCCCGTACCCTCCCGGAAGTGGTCGCCGGGTCCCACCATCCGGTCACCAACCGGCACGACGAGCCACTCCGAGATTATTCGCGACCTGACGGGGCGGCCTCCCAGGGTGGTTAACCGTGGTTGGGCCCCTCTCTATGCCGCGGGCGGCCAGCGGCACCACCGTTTCTACGGGTCTCCCTGGCCGACGGTTCCATCCACGTCACCCACACAATGACTCCACGAGCATTCCTCTGCTCGCACACATACTACGATGACTGTCACCCCTGCATCATTGGGCCTCCGGTCTCACACTCACCATCGAAAGACGACAACACGGATGCTGTCATATTAGGCTGGCCTTCAGTGTGAGGGTAGTACTGCCCCGGTCGAGCCGGCCCATTCGTGCTGAAATCAGCGTGGCTCTACTACCTACTAAATACTACTCTCTTTTCATTTCCAGGGAATATTGACTACTGTTCCGATCAGGTGTAGTATAAACGGTTTTTATAACTAAAAGTTGCCGCATTATTAGAACGTTTCACCAGAAATTAACTCAATTCTAATATTTTTCTCAAGTCCCAAAGTTCTGAGAAGTCCCGGTACTTTGAGATAGTCGGGGATTCCCAAATCCTAATCTATAGCATAGGTGTCTTTCTTAAGATATTACTGAGCAGCTCTGTTAAATCAATCATCCTCCCTTATAATCAGGATTCAATTAAGTGAAAGGCAATGTAACGTGTCATCGAAGTATGTGTCTCATGATAAAATAACTACCTACATTCAAGGTCAGACCAAGATGGGTGACCGTTTGTGGCATGAAATGTTATGAGCTTTTCCGTGATTCGGAGGTCACGTAAAGCAGTCGGTCCCGGTTGCTATCATAAGATATCAGTCGAGAAGCTTAATTTGAGGCCTTCGGCGGCTTAAAAACATCCAACGTTAAGATAACGTAGCCACAACGTGTGTTGTCGGTCCCCAACCCGCACTCGGCCAGCGTGGGGACGTATGGCCTTAACCCTCTTGAGACCCAACCACAGCAGTGGGACATTATGGTTTGTTGATGATGTAATTTACTATTTAGAGAAGCATTTTAACTGAAAGCACAATACGGCAAATATACTCACAGCAAGCTAGTAGAAGAACCAGCAGCGCCGTGATCATAGAATAGTACATGATACAGCGAGCATATGTACACCAGAACATACTGTACTTCGCCACATTTATTGTGAATTATTGTGCTTATCAGTAAATGGCTTTAATAATATTGGTCATAATATAACATAAAATATCAAATTTATATTTCTTATCGTGTAAATGGCATGTGTAATATGAAATTTGTGACTTACGGTAGCAAAACAAATGTCAGTTATTTAGTACTCGCTTTCGCCCGCGACTCAGCACGTGTGTAAGTATCTCGATTGTTGCAGTAAAAAAAAAGGGTTCCTCAGTCACCCATAGTGGTACGTGGATTTAAAATCGTATCCAAAGGATATTGTTATGTTTACGTTTTAATGCGTTAATTTTGTATGAAGTTTTCCCAGTAAGCGCAGTGTACAAGTTAAGCCTCTATAACTCCTGAACTAACAAAGTCATCTAATCCATTATAGTTTTCCTTTATAGTTCATTATATGGACCACTATCACGAATTTTTCTAGATTTTTGAGCCAGCCGTTTAGCTTTCAGAGGGGTGGGGGGACGCCCTTTTTTACAAAAAAGTGCCGTTTAAAGTAGGATTTCTCGCAAAAGGATACCTAAATCAAAAAAATCGTCTAAGATACACTTTATTGTTTTTAAAAGACCTATTTCATTATACTCCACACGATGGGGTAGCCACGAGGAAAAAAAAACATCCCCACTTTACGTGTAGTGGGTACTCCAAATAAAAATATTATTCATAATTTTATTGTTGCACTTTGTCAACGTAACTACAATACATATTCATGCAAAGTTTCATCTTTCTAGCACTTACAGTTTGGACTGTAAGTCGAGGACGGACATGACGAATCCATAAGGGTTTCGAGTCATCATTTTCGGAACCCTAAAAAACAATTTATAAAGCTTCTATTTCCATGTATTTGTATATTTTGATATAAATATCATATTTATTATAAAGGCGCTAATTTTAAATTACAGATTCTCCGTTTGTATTTACCTGCATAGATTTTATAGGGATAGGCCTATGTTCAGCTGCGATAGGTTGATGATGATGATGCATAGATTAATAAATATTAAAATGGTGGCGTTTAACGACTACTAACGCAATCTTTACTTGTGTTATTAGAGTTTATTGCAAGTTTCAATGACATATTCACTATTGTAGTAGTTCTTCTATCCGTCACTAGATGTCGACGAGTCGATTTGTATCACTACTTATCTATACATGTATACAAATAAATATAATTGGAGTGTCTGTATGTAACATCAAATAAACATCCTCCTAGCCATTATTCCCAAGTTTATTTGGGGTCGGCTACTAGTTCAACCGGTTTTACCTGAATTTCAGTTTTTCCACGGAGCGACTGGCATCGGACCTCCGCAACCGTAAGGGAGAACGGAAATTCGAAGATTGAACTAGTTGTCGGTATGTTTGAGGGCACTGACTTCCCAATAATGATTGCCATAGGTGTTCATGACAACCGTTACCGACGGCTTTACGTGTTCTCCGAGGCATGGGCGTGAATCACCGTCAAACTCAAATGAAATATATAATGAAGAGTTTTTTACTAATAGCTTAAGAAAGTACACACATCAAAAGTGTCTAGGGATCAACATATATTTTTGCAATAACTTTTCTCCTGATTGATATTAATTAAAAATTTCTTTAAGGATTCATCAAATAAAGTGTTTTCGTTTGTCACAGTAACGATAAACCAAGTCACCTTTGCATTAGTAAAGAAATTTGCCATTTTCCTAATAAAGGGATTTTTGACATTTGAACCACTAACATTAAAGTTCGAAAAAAAGACTGAAATAACAGTTTTCTTTAAAATTTTATTAGGTAACTTAAACAATTAATAATCCGTGTTTCTACCGCGAACACTAACAACACAAGAACATCGGTTTGGCATACTCAAAATGAGTTCATCCAAATCACGCTGTGGAATGGCCGCCCATGTTCGTTGCAACAACAAAAAAAGGTCTTCTTGCGACTGGATAC
Organism: Phragmatobia fuliginosa; assembly: GCA_932526445.1. NCBI lineage: Eukaryota > Metazoa > Arthropoda > Insecta > Lepidoptera > Erebidae > Phragmatobia > Phragmatobia fuliginosa. The sequence continues at coordinate 19,383,645 of OW052072.1, read as the reverse complement.
CCTCCATATTCGGCAGAGCTCTTCTCTGTAGCATATCCCATGCATGCTCAATCGGGTTCAAGTCTGGCGACTGAGCAGGCCAGGGCAGGACATTGATGTTAGCTGCGGCGAGAGTCTGTCTTACAACTCTTGCGGTGTGCGGTCGTGCATTATCATGCATTAACTGAAATAAGGGACCGATTTGCACTTGTAGAGGAACCATGACGTCTGATACAATCGTCTCAGCATAAATTTGAGCGTTGAGGTTGCCTCTGATCCAAATCAACTCAGTTCTTCCGCCGATCCAAATACCCGCCCATACCATGATGGTTCCACCACTATAAGGATGGACTTCCTGGCAGGATTTTAATCGCTGTTGGCGTCCAGGGGTTCTCCAGTGTCGTGTACGTCTTGTATCCGGTCTCATACCAAAACGAGACTCATCAGAAAAGCACACGAAACGCCATTGTTCTTCTGCCCAATTTCTGTGTTCAAGAGCCCATTGATATCGAATCCTACGATTGTGCATTGCTATAGGTGGTACCCGTAGCGGTCTTCGGGAATGAAGGTTCACTTCATGCAAGCGGTTTCTGACTGTTTGGTCGCTAATTAAGTTCCCTGAAGAGTGATGAAGCCTCACGGCTAACATCATGGCGGTTATTGTTGGAGCTCTTCGAGTTAAGATTTGAATGTATCGGACTTGTCTCCGTGTGGTGCAGCGATACCGTCCTCCATGGCGCTCAGCCACGGTACCAGTGCTTCGGTAACGTGTCCAAAGTCGACTGATAACACTCTGACTTGTATTTAGAGCTAAAGCCACAGTACGTTGCCGGGAACCAGCTTCTATCATTCCCACGGCTCTGAGCATTTCTTCCCTGCTTAAATGACGTCGCCGCTCCATAATAACGTTGGTTTTAATCAGTAGTAGGGAAACAGTAGCACTAATAATTTCTTCAATGCGTTGTATGTTTTTAAAGGGAAAATATTGGCAGCTGATTTTCATCTTTTACTCGAATTTGATTGACAGTTCCTGATTCAAATTATGAAATGCACCAAAAAGGATCCATATAAATTTATAAAATCATAAATTTATTACAAAGCCACATCTCAATCTCAAGAAATCCGCATAAAAATGCTTGATCCCTAGACACTTTTGATGTGTGTATATGCGGTACTAACTTAAAAGATTTTGATGGGACTTTCTTTGACAGAAAGTTGATGACCTAAGGAGTAACTTATGCTAAGTTTTTTTTAAAGACTAGCTTAACTTCGCGTCGTTTGTTTTGATCACGTTATATACGTAGATATAATTTAAACAAAAAGGAACCGACTTCAATGAAAAACCGGATCTATTCCGAGTACCCAAATCGCGACAATTGTACCTATGATATTTGAGGAGTTCCCTCGATTACCTTGGGATCCCATCATCAGATCCCGATATGGTGACAATGGGACCACCTGTAAGCTACGCCCATTCCAATGCAAAAATATTTTTTGAAATCGGTTCATAAACGACGAAATTATCGCTGAAAATACATAAAAATAAATTAAAAAATATTCCGACCGAATTTTGAACCTCCTCCTTTTTTTGAAGTCGGTTAAAAAGTACAAATTAGAAAAAAAATACTGTACTACATAAAATTGGATTTATTAAGAAAATTCATGTGAAGAACAACATTAACAGTCAAATACAGGTTATTATAATTTTGATTTCTCTATATCTAAACATCTTAAAAGTTAACCTAATATAAATAAATATTTCGGACATATAACACACAACGCCATCTAGCTTGAAACTATACACAACTCTACTCGTGCTAATAAAGGTATTATAGATTAACTGACAGAATACCTAAATATTTATATTTTTGTTATTACCTACATTTTATTCATAAAACACACCTAAACTTCGTAACAAATATTTCGTACAAAATCCGCAACAAACCAATATGCAGCACCAGCTCCACCGTGTTCTTGCTGCTCTCCTCCTCTAAATATTCCTGCACCACCCTCGTGTCCAATCTACGTGACATTACCCCCACAACCACCACTATGCGTCATGGTTTGACCCAAGATATGAATCCGAGACCTCATGCACACCAGTTGCATACACTATCCACTGCACCACCGAGACATAATATATTATCGTTGGTATATTATGTACGCAGCATAATTAAGAATTTTTTCTGTGCTTACAATAGGATTGTTGCAAGAACATCTGTAACATGGAGTTCCTTAACTTCTGGTATTAAGCTATTTTACAACAACCGCAGGGGTAACATCCAGGTGCAAAGGTAGTCTTTAAAATAGTTTTACTTACTCCTGATTTCATTAGCTAATAGTTAGTAGTAGTTGAAAACTAGATGGCGTTGTGTGACCGACGTCCAAAATACGTCCGCAATACATTCCTACGTTTTCTAAAATTACCATTCAAAAAATATATAAATTACATTAAAAATACATTTATAAATGAGTTCAATAGTACATTTAGAAACAAACGTTGATTGTACAAATCTAACAAAATAATAAACAAATAAAATAAGTTATTATATTTTGAATGACATAGTAGTAGTTTATATTTAAAATCGATTAGTTAATTGGACATAGTGACATTTTATTGACAGATTAGGATTTAAATGAATGATTAAAATGTGAAGATTCATTCGATAAATTGTTAATTATTATAAAAGTTCATTACTGACAACTCTTTTGTAACAGCGTCTGTCAAAACGACTTCAGTTCATCGTCTGCGTAAACTACAAATAGAAATAAATTATTTTAACACATAGCTTATAATGTAATATTAGAGTCTAAAGCCAAATTGTTGCAAGCATTGACAATATTGACGAGTGTTGTGTGACTGCGGCTGTCAGGGATATCGACTTCAGTATACCGTCTGAGTAAACTACAAGCTAAAATTAATTTGAACACTAAGACTTATCTTATAGATTTAGTTATTAAAGTTGAAATTGTCGATGATTCTACCAATCAAATAAAAAACTAGTAAATATAATCCCTGTCATGAGATTGTCTCATGTTTTTTTCTGTAAACGGAAGTCCCGTTTTCGCGAAAAAAAGGTTACGATATGATACGATACCGCTCGTAGTCACGGGCAGTCTACCCGTGACCTCGAGCGGTATTATCCGTTCCAAACGTCGGAAAGTTGTAGGTATAAAAAAACATGAGTGTGTGTAAAAGTCGCTTAAGTTTAAAAACAGATATCTGCATTATTCTTATTTAAATAATATTAAATAATCTATGGTTCTAAAACTCCCCAACGCACACAATCACTCACAATGCTACTGAAACGTTCAGCAAAGAGATCGTTAGGTTTTATGGCTATATTTTCCACATCACCATCTTTTCCGAGTTGAGGAGCATGTTCAGCTTCCACCAGCACCATGGGAAGAACAATAGAAGATAAGCGAAGCAGAACTGGTAGCATCTGAAATATAATTAAGTATTTATCAATGGAGTGTCACCACCCCTATGCATCCCGTAGGTGTTGTAAGAGTTCTTTTACTAAGCAGTTATATTCAATAACAGCAGAGAGAAGGAAATCTTGAAACTAAGCCTACTGACGCTTCGTGCCTTATATGCCAGCGTGGTATATAAGGCCAAAACCTGTTTTTAAGGACAGTTGTCTATGAAGTAACTAAGGGATGCAATATGAACATCTCTAGTTGGGAGGATTTGGCTAGGGAAAGACCTCGGTGGAGGCGGATGGTCTACCGGAGTGTCAACAACTTTGAAGGTCAAAAGAAAATTATATCAAACGAGAAAGTCTTAAAAATAAACCAACTCCCAACATAAAGTAGAATTACCTGGATGGTAAGTAAGCCGACTCCAAACAATATTGGGAACAGGGCTAGGAAGAAGAAAAAGAAGGTGTGCTTACTTATCCCCGCTGTGCACGCTCATTCAGCGCCAAGATAGGGTCGTAAGCACACGCCCGAAGCTTAGATACTCATACTTAAATAGTCACCAGAGCCAAATTGGTATTAGATGGTGGTTTCTATTAAGTAGTCGACTATTAAAATGTATAATTAAACAACGAGCCTTCGGAATCTTAAATAACCCACTAGAAATATACACATTTTCCCTTTATTCAAAGATAAATCCATCGGCGTCAGGTTACACACTGACTGACAGGTCTGTTCATCAACATCATCATCAACAAACTTCAACAGTCCACTGCTGGACATAGGCCTCTCCTTAGAAAGGAGGTTTTGGCCTACTATACCATGCTGGCCAGACGGGTTGGTATAGGGTTGGTTTCAAGTTTTCCTTCTCTTTGCATTGATGTTTTCTTACGTAGTTTATCCCTTAATCGAATTTTACAATACCCGCGGGATGAATAGGTGTGGTGTCACTCTGTATTCTTAATCCGTCACCACTCGGACAAGACGGCAACTTCCACGTCACCAAGAGGCAGTTTTGTTTACAAAAAGTTCGTCTTGAAAAATCTTCATTAGAACGATGCTCCTATGCACGCCAAATTCATTTTCTCTAGTGATAACAATTAATAGGTAAGGTCTTACCTGCCGAAGTTCGTCATCAAATATCTTTCTAGGATACACGACATTGACATCCAAGCCCAGTCTTCCAAGCGCCAGAGTCAACTCTTGGAAATAACGGTCAATGTACATCTGATGATACTCTCGACGGAAGTCCTCGTCGGTGCTAATGAATTCTAGATACAGTAGGTCAACGGCAGCAGAACCGGAGTGGCAAGTTTGGTAATCTATGACCATAGACTCGAGGTGTCCGTTCTGGAAACAAAAAAATATCTAGTTCGAAAGAATTGCACTACCAAGCAAAGATGAATTCATACATATTTAAATGAAATTGGAGTGTCTGTATGTAATAATAAATAACTTATTAATAAATTCATTTCAAAGTGTAATGTCTAAGTATAGGTATGTCATTTCAAAGTGGTTTTTTTTGCCCGATGACATCAGACGCGATTTATCTTAATATCAGTCCTTTCAGGCCCTATCGTAATACCAGCGCTGCAGTCACTCTGACTACAGCAATATGCTGAGATAGGTGCCTTTTCTGGCATAGCACAGGGCAGAATATTGCTTTTGTTCCATATCTGTTTTTAAACTGTCTATTGCTTTGCCCTGTATATGTCAGAATAAACGTGTTTTCTTTCTTTCTTTCTTTCTTTCTATCTTTCAGTTTATTTAACACTATACTTTTTATTTTGACTTTTTAGAATACAACACATACAAGGAATATTACTTTACCGCAGGGGACTTTCTTAACATACATAAAACGTATACAAAGAATCGGACTCGCTAAATTGACGATCATAAGAAATATAGTCGCATGTGGGGTTTGAACCCAAATTACAAAACATTGAGGGTGACCACATAAACCAATTCGCTAACCATGAAGTCACATTATGAAACTACAATTTTCTGATATCAATAGTCGCAATTTTATTCATAAATTGACTTGACCAATCTAAGTAGGACAAGGTTTGAGGTAGCTGATTATTCAATTCCGCACCTCCGTCACTAGATTTAACTTTCAATTTGACTGCACGGTTGGCCTATTGGCTTAAGCGGTCGCCACGCCGCTTCCTACTGCGCCAAGTGTCGTGGGTTCAAATCCCACGTAGGATAACACTTTGTGTGATTCACAATTTGTTGTTCTGAGTCAGGGTGTTCATTGTGTCCGTTTCTTGTATGTTTGTAAAGTCCCCCGCGACACAGGAGTTTATATTCCTAATGCGGGAGTTGTCTTTAAAAAAAAAAAAAAATAAGTAGTAGACCAAAGCTCAACTTGTATTCCTTGAATGATCCGATATGTGTGTATCTTTATTATATACCAACCGCCCGCCCCACTCCACGTGTTTTTGGTATAATATCTTCGTCCTTTATAATTTGGAGTCGGCTACTAGTTCAACCGGTTTTACCTGAATATCAGTTTTTCCACGGAGCGACTGGCATCGGACCTCCGCAACCCTAAAGGGAGAACTTCTTCTTCCCAATAACGATTGCCATAGATTTTTATGACAAACTGACGGCCTTACGTACTCTCCGAGGCACGGGTGTGAATCACCGCCAAATTTCCAAACTCTAGGCTGCTATTAGGAATTTTCTAAGAAAAACCCTAATACACTTTTGGGCTGACCTGCGATTTGAACCCGAGACCTCTTGATTAGCAGTCGCATACGCTATCCACTAGACCAAGGAGACAGTTAATGTATTGCCTATGTCCCTCGTAAATACCGGAGCCTTCTATCAGTAAAATAATTTTCAAAATCGGTTCAGTAGATTAAGAGATTACTCCTTACACACAAACTGACAACCTTTACTTCTTCATACAATAGTAGTTATTGATATAGATACATAACACATTTTTTTTTATTGTTGTAATGGAATAGGCGTTTGTCTTCCATCTCACCTGATGGAAAATGTAGATGAAGACGAAGATGGTACACGCCCATCCAAAAGAAACCTGTTCACTCTACTCTTAAAGGCTCCAGAATTCAACTCATCAGGAAAAATAGACCCAGGCAGGTCGATCCAAACTTTGGCGACTCCCGCCATCAAAATAATGCTTTACGAATATGTACACTGAACAATAATAATCAGCCTAAAACTTCTAAAATTAACATGCTATCATTAGCGTTTGCGGCTGCTGATCAAGAGGTCTCGGGTTCGATTCCTGGGTCGGACTAAATATTTGTGTGATCCACTAATATTTGTGTAATAATAATATGTGTATTTACAGAAAAAAAAGTATGTTTATGAATTCATATTAGTTGTTGTAGTACCTATAATACAAGCTCTGCTTAGTTAGGGACTAGATGACGTTGTGTGTAAGGTTTCGGAAATATTTATTTATTTCTTATTATGTAAATGACTAAAAGAGCCTAAACATTATAAAGCCACGGTTGGCCTAGTGGTTTTAGCGGTCGCCACGCCGCTCTCTACTGCGCCAAGTGTCGTGAGTTCGAATCCCACGTGGGATTACACTTTGTGTGATTCACAAATTGTTGTTCTGAGTCTGGGTGTTCCTTGTGACCATTTCATGAATGTTTGTAAAGTTCCCCGCGACACAGGAATTCATATTCCTAATGCGGGAGTTGTCTTTCAAAAAGAAAGAAAAGAAAGAAAGAAATTATAAAGCCGTACCAATTCACAGACAAATGGACTACGCAACATTAAAAGAACAACTTTTAGGGTTCCGTACTTCATGATACGTAATCTTTATACATTCGTCATGTCCGTCTGTCCGTCAGCGACTCCTTACCGTCCAAACAGTTTAAGAAAAATGAAACTGTCTTTTTATCACGTTGACAAAATGATACAAAAATAATTATCCAAGTGTGTGTCACGCCACGCATAGAATAGGGTTCCGTAGTCAGCCATAATGGTAGTTAGATTTCAAATCGTGTCCAGTAGACAATTGTCATGTTAACTTATTATTTCTTTATTTTTGTATGAAGTTTTCCAAGTGAGTGCATTTTACAAGTCGGGCTCCTATTACCAAAATAAAAAAATATCAAAACCGCTATAGATTTCCTTGAAAGTTCAATATATGGTCTACTGTCATGATTTTTTTCAGATTTTTTTAGCCAGCCGTTTAGCTTTTAGAGGAACGGGGACGCCCGATTTTTGCAACAACTTTTGCTTTAAAGTTGAATAACTTTCAAACGAATATTTTGATCGAAAGTAACTTCATAACGTTTTTTAAAGACCTATCTAATGATATCCCACACGATGGGGTAAACGCGAGGAAAAAAAATCACCCCTATTTTACATGTAGGGGAGGTACCCAAAATAAAATATTTTTTGTAATTTTATTGTAGCACTTTGTCAGCGTAATTACAACACATATATTATGCAAAGTTTAATTTTTCTACCACTAACCGTTTGGGCGGTAGGTCGAAGACGGACCGATGGACGAACGGACATGGCGAATCTATTAGGGTTTGCAGTCGCGAACTACAGAACCCTAAAAAAGTGTTTTTGGGGTACTCTAAACGTAAAGTGGGGATGTGTTTTTTCTTGTATTTACCCCATCATGTGTTATATCATTAGATAGGTATTTTTAAAACATCAAGAGGTTGCTTAGACAATTTTTTGATTAAATTATCCGTTGGCGAGTATCAACTTTCAAGGGCATTTTTTTGTCAAAACAGGTTGCTACCCCCTAAAAAAGTTCGTGATGGTTGTCCATATAATAAACTAAAAGGAAAACTGTAACGGTTTAGATAACTAAAATTGTTAGTTATAGTAACTTGCCAAATACGTTTACTTTTAAAACTTTGTAGAAAAGTAACGAAATAATAAATGAACATAACAAAAACCTTTTGGATCGATTTTAAATTCACCTGCTACATTTGTTGATTACGGTACGCTATTCTATGTGTAGCCTGACAAGCACTTCGCAAAATGAATCCTGCAGGCGAAATGGGGGCAGTTTCCGAGAACCAGTTTCAAACTCAGCTAGCCAAAAATACCTACATATTAATATGAACGGCGAGCATACTACTGCCTATATCGTCCCTCGACTTTTTTACAGTCTACCCTCAGTAGCATATGAAAAAAAAAACAAAAAATGCAAATTAAATCAATATTTTTTAAGTTATATTTAAGCTTTATAAATTTACTAGCTGACCCGGCGAACTTCGTATTGCCTTAGAATATTAATATAAAACAGCAGCGGCAACTAACGGGCCCCGGTCTGTACCGCCACAATCGCTTTGTTCCTGCATTTTAAATCTGTAATATCTTCAAAAGGATTAATTTGAATTACATACTGTAAAGGGCTATATTAATCTTATTAAAAACACAATGTATTTAAGGTACTTAATTGGATAAGGATTAATACTGTGTTGCTTAAAATCGCTTCGTAAATAAGCCATTATTTCTCGTAAAAATAAAATGCTTATTGTAGGTAAGAGATAGACATATACCATCGCGGACTTGTTTATAGACCTTTTTAAGATGTACAATACTGTAGTACATTATTTTGATCTATCTCGTAGGGTGCAGCCAGCGTTTGCAATGTAAGCGTAAAAATCATCACATTAGAAACCTCTAAAATTATAATCTACTATATTAAGCATATATTGTACATAAAAACCTTCCTCTTTAATCACTCTATCAATTAAAGAAAATTGTATCAAAATCCGTTGCGTAGTTTTAAAGATTTAAGCATACATAGGGACAGAGAAACCGACTTTGTTATAAACTATGTAGTGATATACGATACCTATATAATCCTTTAAGTATTTATGTTGTGTCATAGTTGCAAATATATAAGATTAATATTTTTGTTTATTTTGTTATTGTTTTTATTGTTCTATCTATTTTATAACCTAACTAGTTGTTTTATCTACATTCATAGTTTATTTTTTTACTAAAACATAGATTCATGAGAGCGTAAGGATAAATTTTAGTAGTTTTTAGGGTTCCGAAGCCAAATGGCAAAAAACGGAACCCTTATAGATTCGTCAAGTCTGTCTGTCTGTCTGTCTGTCTGTCTGTCTGTCTGTCTGTCTGTCTGTCTGTCTGTCCGTCCGTATGTCACAGCCAATTATTTCCGAAACTATAAGAGCTATACTGTTGAAATTTGGTCAGTCGATGTATTCTGTGAACCGCATTAAGATTTTTACATAAAAAAACAAAAAAAACAATACATTTTGGGGGTCTCCATACTTGGAACTGAAACTCAAAAATTTTTTTTTCATCAAACCTATACGTGTGGGGTATCTATGGATAGGTGTTCAAAAATGATGTTGAGGTTTCTAATATCATTTTTTTCTAAACTGAATAGTTTGCGCGAGAGACACTTCCAAAGTGGAAAAATGTGTGTCCCCCCCCCTCTAACTTCTAAAATAAGAGAGTGATAAAACTAAAAAAAATATATGTTTTACATTAACATGCAAACTACCAACGAAAATTGGTTTGAACGATATCTAGTGAGTAGTTTTTTTTTTAATCCCTACTTAATATTATAAATGCGAAAGTACCTCTGTCTGTCTGTCTGTTACGCTTTCACGCCTAAACCACTGTACCGATTTTGATGGAATTCGGTATGATGATAGAACTGAACTTGGGAAAGGACATAGGCTACTTTTTACTGCAATAATCGAGATACAAAGACCAAAGCTAGGTGATTATAATAATACATAAATCGAAGATGTCAAAATGTATCACTGTTTACCTCCTGTCAAAACTTCACAGGTTGCTAGGAATAACACACTTGCATGGCAACCATAATGATAGTTTGTAAATGACATATAGACCAGTAGACCAGGGTACATAATTTTTGAAAACAAATAAAATTATAGTAGGATGAAACCTATTGGAAAAGGAGGAGAATATTATAAAAATGAAAGGAAAAATAATTTACGGGCGGTCTGAGGTCGGGAAGGGGTAAGGGGGGAGGTTTTCGGGTCCTATAAGCGGGGCGTGAAAAAGCATCTCACTAAGCCGTCATAGTGTGGGCCGCCATACATTATTGTCCGCATTCGCAGCAAGTGTGGTAGCCCCGACTCTTGGATTCTGCTCATGCTTTCCATCAGGCAGGGTAGAGTCAGATTGGATGGCTAAATAAATGGCTAAATACAACAAAGGGTAAAAAACGGTTTATCTCGATTTCCGGCAAAACTACAAGGAAAAAAGTTAAATGGCAAAGTTGTAGGTAATTAAAAGATCTACAACTTTTTAGGCTTCCGAAGTTTATGACTTCGAACCCTTACAGATATGTCATGTCCGTCTGTCCTTCCGTCCGTCCGTCCGTCCTCGACTTATCGTCCAAACAGTAAGTGCTAGAAAGATTAAACTTTGCATGAATATGTATTGTAATTACGTCGACAAAGTGCTACAATAAAATTATGAAATATATATTTATTTAGGGTACCTCCCCTACACGTAAAGTGGGGATGTTTTTTTTTCTCACGGCTACCCCATCATGTAGGGTATCATTATATAGGTCTTTTAAAAACATTAAGGGGTTGTTTAGACGATTTTTTGATTTAGGTATCCGTTTGCGAGAAATTCCACTTTAAAGGCCACTTTTTTGTAAAAACAGGCCGTCCCGCCCGCCGAAAAATTTGTGATAGTGGTCCATATAATGAACTTTAAATGAAAACTATAACGAATTAAATGACTTTGTTAGTTCAGGAGTTATAGAGGCTTAACTTTTACAATGCGCTTACTTGGAAAAGTCATACAAAATCAACGCATTAATACGTAAACAAAACAATTATCCATTGGATACGATTTCTAATCCACGTACCATTATGGGTGACTGAGGAACCCTTTCTTGTGCGTGGCCTGACACGCACTTGGCCGATTTTTAGTTACTATTAATAAGTAAGTCATTGTATGTTTTTTGTAAATGATAATTAATTTAAAAAAAACGTCAGTTATTAAAAATAACAATAAACCATTCATACATTCTGTGATTAATTCTATTCCTATCTTCCTTTCTCATTACATACATAAAAGTTCGTGTATGCATACATATACCTACATATATGCACAATTCAATTATCATAAGGAACTACAAAGAATGATCACGATTAGGCAAATCATGGTGATCAACGGTTCAATTCGATCCAAATATAGAATAAGTATTTTACAAACACCATCTTTATATATTATATATAATTATAAAACTTACATTTCTCTGGAACATGAGATTGCTTACTCTGTAGTCTCCGTGACATATTACTGGCTTAGTCAACGGGAGCCTGTACTTATAAAATTCTTCTTGTGATATGTCCTCTTTTAGCAAAAACTTTTTAAGTACTTCTTTATATTTCTTTTCAGTTACCTGAATGGCTGAATCTATAATTTTCAAACCCGTCTTTTTCTGACTTGGATCAAATTCTGGTACAGGGTATTTCACTTTTTCCAGTGCTTTGGCGAAATTTACAGGATCCTCCATTTCAAATGCAAAGGATAATGCATGGAACCGTGCAAGAGATTCAACTGCAGACGCTGCATGCTCCCAATCGAGGGATTTAAACCTGCTGTATGAGCTATATCCTTTGGACACCAAATTTTCAAAAACAACTTTCTCTTGTTCTTCAATACTCTCACCGCCATAGTATTTAGGGAAGGTGAACCTGAATTCTGGTGCAATGTTGTGTTTGTCTTGCATGTTTTCGTAAACCTTTACAAGCTCCGTGTATACAAATTGTTCGGTATCAAACATCAGTTTTATGTTCATTATTTCTCTCATATGGCCTGTTACATTAGCCACTTTGGCAAAAAGTTTCAGGTCATTTTCATTGTCTGCCGTGATTGTGATGGTGAATAGCACTGAAGTGTAGTTCGCACCTTCGCTTGTCAAAGGGGATAAGGTTCTTTTTCCACTTTTGTACGGTTCGTCAATGATTCTGTCGAGTAGCTTATTTAATGTGTATTCCACGTCTGCCATGGTGAGGGTCAATTCAGCCACTGGTGAAGTGAGTTACGAATACGGTATTGGTTTGAGATAAGTAAGATAAGTAGTAACAAAATTATATTATTAAGAACAAGAATGGTGTGACCTCTAGCAGGACGTTCTAATAACTCAGAGGTTTTCACTCACCCAGCTTTTACAATTGTTGTTATATTTTTACTTACCCTCATTTTTTATATTTTTGTCACGGTTTTTAGGGTTCTTTAGCCAAAAGGCAAAAACGGAACCCATAAAGATTCATCATGTCTGTCTGTTTGTCTGTCCGTCCGTCTGTCCGCACAGTCACTTTTTCCGAATCTATAAGAGATATACTATTGAAACTTTGTCAGTAGATGTATTCTGTGAATTGCATTTATATTTTTACACAAAATTGAAAAAAAAACCAATAAATTTTGGGGCTCCCCATACTTAGAACTGAAACTCAAAAAATATATTTTCATCAAAACCATACGGGTGGAGTATAATATCTATGGATAGGTCTATAAAAATGATATTGAGGTTTCTAACATAATTTTTTTACAACTGAATACTTTGTAAAATGCCCCCCCCCCTGTAACTTCTGAAATAAGAGAATGATAAAACTAAAAAAAGATATGATGTACATTACCATGCAAACTCCCCGAAAATTAGTTTCAACGAGATCTAGTAAGTTGTTTTTTTAATACGTCATAAATCGTAAACCGCAATTTCCCTTTCATTCAATACACTATTAATAAAACATCGATCAAAGTTACAGCGAACTACAAGAACTTGTATGTGTCGTTACTTGCTGCTACGGAACCCTTCATGGGCGAGTCTGACTGGCACTTGGCAGCTTTTGTATTTTTATACTAATAAAATTTTTAAATGTGTTGATTGAATTGATATTTTTTTAATATGAGATTCCTGTCGCATGTAAACCCCTGAACAAATACGAGTATGTACTAGTATTGTATTACTTTGTCCATGATAGAATGAATCGAATAAAAATGGTTTTATAAATTCTTCAAAACAAATTTGTTGATAAAATACGCGGGCAATTATAATAGCAAATTAAATTAATGGGAAAAAATCCCTTAATAATATTAATAGGGATATTAAGTAAAAGCCTGCAACCGAGTACGCCATATTTAAAAAAAAAAAGACAGCTCGCATATTAGAAATATAGTTACATCTTGAGTGGTGGGGGATTTTACAATCAGAGATGAAACAGACACAAAAAAAAACCCACACTCAGAACAAGAATTTGTGGAAACGTCGACAAAGTGCTACAATAAAATTATGAAAAATATTTTTATTTGGAGTACCTCCCCTACACGTAATGTGGGGATGATCAGTTTTTCTCGCGTGGGGTAGATGCGAATTGTAGAGCGTATGGGGTATCATTAGAAAGATATTTTAAAAACATTGAGAGGTTGCTAAATCTATTTTTCGATTTAGGTATCCGTTTGCGTAAAGCGCATATTTTAAAAAATCGGGCGTCCCCGTTCCTCTAAAAGCTAATGGCTGGATTAAAAATTTTGGAAAAAAACATTAAATTGTAACACACCAAAATTCATCACCATCATCATCATCAACCTATCCTAGCCTCTCCCATTACACACCACTTTGATCGATTTAGGGCTTCTCGCATCCAGCTCCTGCTAGCCATTCTGCGTAAGTTGTCACTCCAGCTGTGGGCGTCCTATATTACGACGAAATTTATCAAAATAGAAATAGTGCAAAGTTGCATTATTTCTGACATATGATAAATAGAATAAACTTTATTGTACACTAGTTAATACAATATACATAAAGAATACAATAATAAACAAATTGACCATGTACAAACATGACTGCCTTGTTGGTGTTTAGCGTGTGCGGCTGCTGATCAAAACGTCTCGGATTCGATTCCCGGGTCAGACCAAATATTTGTATGTGCATCACACAAATATTTGTTACGGAGTCTGGGTGTTTTTCTTGTTAAAAGGATGTTTTTTTATGTATTTATATCAGTTGTTTAGTATCCTTAATACAAGCTCTGCTTAGTTTGGTTTAGATGGCGTTGTGTGTAAGATTTCTGAAAAAAGAAAAGGTGTGTGTGTATATATATGTTGGTTGTGTAAACCAACATATATGTTGAGCAAGTTGCATTCATCTTTACTGCTATTTAGCTGATTATAACAAATTATCAGTGATATTGTGTATTTATTTGTACATAACATAATATTGTTTTTAATCTTGCGTATTGTATGTTTTGTTGATTTAATTAAATAAATATTGCGGACATCTTACACTCAACGCCATCTATTCCCAAACTAAGCACACCTCGTGTTATGTGTATTGGACAACTGATATAAATATATAAAAATACTTTTTTGTAAATATATGCATACTATACAAAGAAAACACCTAAACTCCGAAACAAATATTTACAGATCGTACAAACATTTGGTCAGACCCGGGAATCGAAGCCGAGACCTCGAGTCGAGACCGCTCAGCAATCGCAAACCCTACCACTGCTCCATAGAGGCAGCTAAATTGATAAAATAACCTAGGTGCGACCACCTCGCACAATATTTACACCACCCAAAGGTTGACTGGTGGAGAATGGCCTGGGCAGTAAGTCAGCCGATGTACAGAAGTGCTTATAATTATGAATAAAATAAAATCAATAAGTAAGAATATATGTATATATATTTTAATCGTTATTGAAAATGTGCCATTCATAAATGGCTTACATATATTTAGCAGGCATATTTTGGTTTGCTACATGTAATGTTTCTTTAAATTCCTCTTCAATTCTGAGCATTATGCAGGACAGCATAGATTGTACTGCTGAGAGGTGAGCAGATTTGGTCGCCATAAACGACAGCTTCTGGGTCTTTTAATTTCGATTTTTCCAGTCAACCTTTCGAGGTTATTATCGGCTCTCATCGCAATATAACCGAAATATCAGAGGATTCAAAACATGACAAGCGCTTTATAATATCCAGTTCCTTGAGAATAGAGGCATTATTGCGGTGAGCTATTCAGAGTATCCACAGTTGCCTCCTCCAGCACCACTCTAAGTTGTGCACTACCATGCCAATGCGTCTCCTTGCCTCTTCTTCGCATGATCCGGTGTGACTGATGTTGGAGCTAGGGTGAATAAAGTTCTCCTCCACCTCAAAGTTAAGAGTTTCAGTTTTCCAGTTCTGTCAATTACCATGAGCTTCTTTAGCCTTGTTAATTCTAAGACCTAAGTCCTCACTGGCTCTCTTTATTTTGCTCAGTAGAGCAAGCATCTCAGACTCATCCACTGCTAGAAGAATAGTGACATCTACGTATCGGAGTTTCGAGAGCTTGACGCCACCAAGCAGTACTCGAGTACTTGCCAAGGATATATTCGCCATAATGATTAAAAAGGATTGGAGATATTATGCAATCCTGGCGCTTTCTTTTTCTGAACGAGAAAGATTTAGAGAGGGTTTTGTTTAACCTGGCGATACTTTTCCTGCTGTTGTGTTGTGGTATGTCAATTTCGTTGAGTATCTACTACAAGCAGCATCTGATGCAAGCGAAGGCCTTGATGTTATCCACGAAGCATAGTACTACTGGTGTGTCGACTTTTTGGTTTCTTTTCCGTTTACCAAACCTGCTGGTTTCTGAGGAATAACTAAATTGTAAAGTAGTCAAAATCTGGGTGCCAATTAAACATCAAACGTCCATCATGCTTAATATTCCGTATTTATATAACCCCCCAACGTACACAATCACTAACGATGCCACTAAACCGTTCAGCAAAAAGATCGCTGGGTTTTATGACCATACTTTTTAAATCACCATCCTTTCCAAACTGAGGAGCATTTTCAGCTTCTACCAGCACCAAGGGAAGGACAAAGGGAGCTAAACGAAGCATTACAGGCAGCATCTGTAAAATTTATAATTATTTTTTAACAATATTGAAGATTCCATGTTTCATTATACTTCATTTCTTGCAGTTTAACGGCCTGGTATTAGTGTTATTGTAATATCACTGCCTAACAAGATGGGGTAAGAACAAGTAATAAATTCAATAGAAAAATGCAAATAGTCATTAAGAAATTCAAGGAAATCGATGTCAATGCTACTATAATAATCGAGGTTCCAAAAGTTGACAGGGGTTATAAGACACCAAAAATGTTGTAGCAAAAGTCATAGACGAATGAAATGGTATCGAATCCAAGACCTCAAGCATAGCAGTCGCATAACCTACCGCTGCGCCACAAAGTCAGTCAAAGGTTGGTTTAAATATAATCTTGCTTCATCCTTAAACCTAGATAATGTGGAACGCCTTCTATTTAGGTCTTAAGATGCAGGGCAAATAAAATGGAAAAGCACTTGTGACTTTTGAATTGGAAATGTCCGTAGGTGTCAGTAGTTACTACACAAATTTTTCTTAAAACTGACAACTCCCGCATAAGGAATATACATCCTGTATTGCAAGAAAACTTACAAAATTACATGAAACGTACACAAAGAACACCTAATTTCAAAACATTCACTGCTCTAATCACCCATCATGACTAAAACCAAACAAATTCGGTCTTACCTGCCGAAGTTCGTCATCAAATATCTCTCTAGAATACACGTCGTTGACATCCAATCCCAGTCTTCCGAGTGCCAAAGTCAACTCTTGAAAATAATGGTCAATAAATCTTTGATGATATTCCCGACGAAACTCCTCGTCCGTACCATTGAACTCTAAATATAGTAGGTCAATGGCAGTACATCCGGAGTGGCAGGTCTGGTAATCTATCACCATAGTTTTGACGTCTCCATTCTAGAAATAAAAAATATAGTTTTAACCTACAATGAAATTTGAAAAGAAAACAGTAGTTTAAAAAAGAAATTTTGAAACTTAATTGATGCTCTAATGAATCGACTTACGAATGTGCTATTACATTATTCTAATTAACTTCTTTGTGTGACTTAGTTAGCTACTTTGAATGTGTGTGAATGGGATAGGCAGCGCTGGATCCTATGAGGTACCTACTATTTTGCTAAAAGAGCCGAGGTTAAGTTAACCCTAAACTGTCCCGAATATATATCGCGCTACTCGTAATGCGCTCATATGCTGCTTAGGTGATTCAAAACAATCTCCAACGACAGCGTAGGCAGTACCTGGATGAGTGAGCAGTCATAATGGCATGAACGTCTCTGTGATTCGATCGATCAAGGTTGTTATCAGAGGATAACAGCCGTGGAGCTTGTTGGAGGCCTCAACGTTGTCTTGTCAATCCCTAATCTTGACGCACTCTGTCAGCGTGGGGATATATTGCCTTGACCCTCATCTGAGAGGAGACTCGAGTCCAGCAGAGGGACATTAGAGATTGTCGATGATGATGATGATTTCTAAGCGGACATTAGTGTATATAAGATTGGTACGGTTCTCAAATAACTCTTCTATAATTATATAACTAAGATTTCTATACGACGAATGTGAGCCGAACCAACTGTTTCCAAAAAGTATGACGTACAGTTGAATTAATATCTATGAATTAATTATTTCCAAACATTAGATAAAAACTATCATGCATGAAAATGCTAACAAATGTTGATTATAAAACTCACCTGTCGCTGAAACATGAGATTGCTTGCTCTGAAGTCACCGTGACATATGACAGGCTTACTTAAGGGTAACTTATACTGATATACTTCTTCTGATGTTAGATCTTCCTTGAATAACAGCTTTGCGATTGCTTCTTTGTGTTCCTTCTTAGTAACCTGAATTGCATCTTCTATAATTTTAACCCCTACGTCTCTATGACTATCATCAAGTTCTGGTACAGGATATTTCACTTTTTCCAGTGCTTTGGTGAAATTTATAGGATCCTCCTTTTCAAACGCAAAGGATAACGCATGGAATCGTGCAAGAGATTCAACTGCAGACGCTGCATGCTCCCAATCGAGGGATTCAAACCTGCTGTATGTGCCATATCCTTTGGATACCAAATCTTCTAAAACAACTGTCTCTTGTCCTTCAATACTCTCACTACCGTAGAATTTAGGGAATGTGAACCTATATTCCGGTGCAACGTTGTGTTTGTTTTGTATTCTTTCGTAAATGTTTCCGAGTTCAGCATACACGAATTGTTCGGTATCGAACAACAATTTTAATTGCATTATATCTCTTAGTTCACCTGTTACATTAGCTACTTTGGCGAAAAGTTTTAGATCATCTTCATTATTTGCCGTAATTGTGATGCCGAATAACGCTGCCGAATAGTTCGCACCTCCACTCGTCAAAAGGTTTAATGTTCGTGTTCCGCTTTTGTACGGTTCGTCAATGATTTGATCGAGCAGCGTATTCAGGACAGTCTCGGCGTCTACCATGTTGAGCGACTGATGAAGTGAAGATACATACATGTGCCGCGTTCGCTAAGCTTGTTATTTAATACTAAATGCAGATGTATAAATATATCAAATATAATTCTATATCTTTATAGATTACGTTAATAGTATAAGATAAGCGCAACAAACAAAATTACTTTCCATACAATGATTATAATATTGGATGTCATACATTTTATTAACTTATTCAATAATTGAGGTTATTCCTATTCTTCGAAGTCCTTAAGAGTTTTGCTAATTACTTTCTTAATTATTTACTTAACATTTTTTGCTGTTTCGAGATTAATTATAATAAACTTTTTACTAAAAGCTTCTAACCTCATTTATTGATTTATTGAAAACCAACAGCGATTCAATTGTTTTCTAACAAAGTCATCATCTTTCATTAGTTAGAGTCGACTAGATCCATTGGATTTACCTGAAAGTCAGTTTTTCAGTGGAGCGACTAGCATTGAACCTTCGCAACTCTGAGTTCAAACTGGTGTGATCCTTGGCTGGAACTCCTTCGTAGCATTTGAAGGCAAAATGTCTCATTAAACTTTATCGGTCGACGGCTGACTTCGGACGGCTAGCAACTTTTGGCGATACACACCTAGGCAGTTTCATCATCAAAGTCTTTCATTAGTTAGGCTCAGTCAGATCTAGATCAGTTTTACAAGCTGGGTCCCGCAGTGTTACTCGCGGTTATTGTTATAAATGGCGTGTAACGCCGGGAACTGAAGCTAGTCTTAAAAAATTAGCCTTAGTTACTCCTTGTGTCATTAGCTTTCTGCCAGTGAAAGTTCCTTCAAAATCGGTCCAGCCGTTTTAGAAATTAGCCGGAACAAATACACAGAAAAAACAAAAAAAAAAAATTGCTGTTAGTACCGTATAAAATTTGATTACGATTACGTATAATCGTTATTGGGAAGTCAGTGCCCTCAAATATACTGACAACTAGTTCAATCTTCGAATTTCAGTTCTCCCTTAGGGTCGCGGAGGTCCGATGCCAGTCGCTCCGTGGAAAAACTGAAATTCAGGTAAAAATGGTTGAACTAGTAGCCGACCCCAAATAAACTTGGGAATTATGGCTAGGAGGATGATGACCGTATAAACTTTGATATGCATATGGTAAAACGGTAAAACACTATTCCTTTGATTCTACTTAGAGACACTCTAATTGTATTTATTTGTATAAATATATCACTCAAACATTAAAAACAACAATAATCCCTACTTTCCTACTAATATTATAAATGCGAAAGTAACTCTGTCTGTCTGTCTGTTACGCTTTCACGCCTAAACCACTGAACCGATTTTGATGAACTTTGATATGAAGATAGAACTGAACTTGGGAAAGGAAATAGGCTACTTTTGACCGTGATAACCAACATACACGCGGGCGGAGCCGCGGGCGAAAGTTTGTAATAAAAATAGTGTTGTTAACGCAAATAACGTTAGTAACATTATCAATAGGCTATAAATACGTAGATATGGATAATTGATGCTTTAATTCAGGCCAGTGATAATATCAGTAATAATATACAAGGACATGGATATAATTTATATAATATCATGATGATATCGCTGTTTTGAAGATACCACAGCTATTTACACCTGTTTTATAATAACTGAAGAGTTTGTTTATTTACACGTGCTTATCTCAGGAACTACAAGTACTATTTTAAAAAATCTTTCAGTTTTGTCATTTATGGAGTTAAGATGGCACCTGGCTCAAAACGAAACATGATGACGAGCATGAAGTCGAAGTGTTGGACCAGCTGCCAGGTGGTCAGACGATATAAAAAAGACGGCAGGGCCGACCTGGACTAGACACGCCGCATCCAGAAGCGAATGGAGAACCATGCAAGAGGCATACATCCAACAATAGATGCAAATATGCTGAGGAAGAAGAAGAAGAACGTCAGACGGGTCTGCGTTGATCAGCTGGTCTACTAATCCAAATAATAAAATGTCTGTAATATAAAATGAATTGTGTTTTATTAAATGCATTTGAAAGTTTGTACGGTAGGTACTTACAACAAAAAACAATTATTAAACAGTTTGTCTGTCGATTTATTCCGGCTAACCTATGTAACGAATGGACCGATTTTGAAAGGACTTGTACTATCAAATGACTGCACGGTTGGCCTAGTGGTTTAAGTGGTCGCCACGCCAGTTTCTACTTCGCCAAGTATCATGGTTTCAAATCCTACGTGAGAAAACACTTTGTGTGATTCACAAATTTTTGTTCTGAGTCTGGGTGTTCGTTGTGTCCTTTTCATGTATATGTATAAAGTCCATCGTGACACAGGATTAATAATCCTAATGCGAGTTGTCTATAAAAAAAAAGATTGCTGATAACTGTAATTAAGACTAATTTTTAGAGGAGCTTGGCTTTCGACCACAGGCCTCAACCAGTAATTATTAAATCAGTAATATCTTAGTCAGGATGACACAGCTCTCGTACATAACAATGTATTTTCAACGCAGGTTAATGACTTATCAAAATGATTCAACTTTAAGATAATATTTATCTATGTAATCGGTGACATTGACCGCCAATTCTGCCCAGCAATTAACAATTTTATCATTTTCCTGTTATATTACGATATGGTTGTAAACCATAAGATAACGGCGGTGCGAAACTCGTCTAAAAAAATTAGCCCCCGTTTCTCCTTATGGCATCAGAAACATGTTAGTGAAAGTTCCGTTAAATAACTGTTCTATAGATTAGCGGAAACAAACGAAGAGACAGACACGGTGATTTTGACGGGATTTTAACTTTCAGTTAGCTGATGGCTGACGCTTCCTCCTGTCTATTGGTCAATCAATAAATATTTTTCTTAGCCTGATTACATTTTGTGAACCAGGGCACCATCCTACCTCCGGCCGCAGCAATGGCTTGCATAGCAATCAAGTATTATTTATATAAATGCTATCATTAAGAGCATTTAGTGAGCAAAATTGCCTCCGTTAGCTTAGTACGTTGCACTTAGTAGTTTGTCACTTGACAGCATATATCTCATGCAAGGTCCTACAATGAGAAGGATTCTCAAAGGCGAATAAAATAATATCATCTATACTAGTCCATATCAATCTGTTAATCTTTCATGGCTAAAGTACTAAACCGAATAATTTGTTTATTCTTGAAATATTTCTAAAAGATGCTATGTACAAGAGCCAACCTTATTGCTAAAAGCAATCTCTTCCAGGCAACTTTTGAATTTTATTTAATTGACATATCAGACATGGCAGATTTATCAAATCGATAGCTGGAACACAATGTGTGTATGTATATATGTATGTGTATCTATGTAAGTATATATATGCACACATATATGTGAATGTCTATATGTATTTGTGTATATGTCTAAGTGTGGTAGTATGTTTTACTAATTATCTGTGCACCTCCCTTTAAGATTTCTTCACCACCCTAAGGTTGACTGGTAGAGAATGCCTTTGACATTAAGCCCGCAGTTGTACAAAGTGCATAAAGAAATAAATAAATCAACTGGCGAAAAAGAATAAACATATACATATACGGCGTTAACCGACATACAAGTGGGTGGAGCCGGGGGAAAAGCTAGTAATTTAATAAAACAACAACAAAAAATTACGACCTTCGTTTGTAATTAAATTATTTATAATAAATATTAACTTAGGAACCATACTACAATACAAAAATACTTAAATTAATAACATAGTAAAAATATAATATAGTGCAATCATTAGAAAACAAATCAATTGTTCAAATGATAAAAATGCATTGGCAACTGATTTAAAAGGAAATAAACTTAAATTAACAAGAAAATAATTAAAAAAGCTTTGTGTACTTTTTCACGCAATTGTAACAATTTCATAATAAATTATTTAAGCAAGCCCCACTTCACGAAGTCATCGACAATACCATTCAACCGTTTGATGTACAAATCGCTCGGCTTTCCTGCAAAGAAAGCGGTCAACTCCAGATTTTTGTCGACCTTAGGAGCGTTCTCCGCAGACACCGTCGCAACTGGCAGCGCGAAAACTGCAATCGTCAGACCGTATGGCAGTTTCTGAAATTAAATAATATATAATCAACTTTGGTATTTATAATCTCAAAGAAAGGTGTCAGAGCGGTGACGTACCAAGATTATGGAGTATCACACCATTGCAAAGAAGGAAAAATTGAAACGAATTCTATACTAGCCCGTCTGGTCAGCGTGCTATAGTAATAATAATAATAAATATTTCTGACATCTAACACACAACGCCATCTAGTCCCAAACCAAGCAGAGCTTGTATTATGGGTAACAGACAACTGATATAAATACATAAACATACTTTTTTTTTGTAAATAGATACATAGAAAACACAAACATTTGGCCCGACCAGGGAATCGAACCCGAGACCTCTTGATCTGCAGCCGCATACGCTAACCATTAGACCAACAAGGCAGTAGGTCTAAAACCTCTGATCTGAAGAGAAGAATATGTCCAGTCTTAACAATAGTTTTGATGAAAATAATGATGAAAATTTGTGATCTCTTTTTATTAGGGTTCCGTAGCCAAATGGCAAAAAACGGAACCCTTATAGATTCGTCAAGTCTGTCTGTCTGTCTGTCTGTCTGTCTGTCTGTCTGTCTGTCTGTCTGTCTGTCTGTCTGTCTGTCTGTCCGTCCGTATGTCACAGCCAATTATTTCCGAAACTATAAGAGCTATACTGTTGAAATTTGATCAGTCGATGTATTCTGTGAACCGCATTAAGATTTTTACATAAAAAAAGAAAAAAAAACAATACATTTTGGGGGTCTCCATACTTGGAACTGAAACTCAAAAATTTTTTTTCATCAAACCTATACGTGTGGGGTATCTATGGATAGGTGTTCAAAAATGATGTTGAGGTTTCTAATATCATTTTTTTCTAAACTGAATAGTTTGCGCGAGAGACACTTCCAAAGTGGAAAAATGTGTGTCCCCCCCCCTCTAACTTCTAAAATAAGAGAGTGATAAAACTAAAAAAAATATATGTTGTACATTAACATGCAAACTACCAATGAAAATTGGTTTGAACTAGATCTAATGAGTAGTTTTTTTTTTAATCCCTACTTAATATTATAAATGCGAAAGTACCTCTGTCTGTCTGTCTGTTACGCTTTCACGCCTAAACCACTGTATCGATTTTGATGAAATTCGGTATGATGATAGAACTGAACTTGGGAAAGGACATAGGCTACTTTTTACTGCAATAATCGAGACACAAAGACCAAAGCTAGGTGATTATAAAAATACATAAATCGAAGATGTCAAAATGTATCACTGTTTACCTCCTGTCAAAACTTCACAGGTTGCTAGGAATAACACACTTGCATGGCAACCATAATGATAGTTTGTAAATGACATATAGACCAGTAGACCAGAGTAGATAATTTTTGAAAACAAATAAAATTATAGTAGGATGAAACCTATTGGAAAAAGAGGAGAATATTATAAAAATGAAAGGAAAAATAATTTACGGGCGATCTGAGGTCGGGAAGGGGTAGGGAGGGAGGTTTTCGGGTCCTTTAACCGGGGCGTGAAAAAGCATCTCACTAAGCCACCATAGTGTGGGCCGCCATACATTATTGTCCGCATTCGCAGCAAGTGTGGTAGCCCCGACTCTTGGATTTTGCTCATGCTTTCCATCAGGCAGGGTAGAGTCAGATTGGATGGCTAAATATATACAACAAAGGGTAAAAAACGGTATATCTCGATTTTCAGCAAAACTACAAGGAAAATAGTTAAATGGCAAAGTTGTAGGTAATTAAAAGATCTACAACTTTTTAAGGTTCCGAAGTTTATGACTTCGAACCCTTATAGATATGTCATGTCCGTCTGTCCATCCGTCCGTCCGTCCGTCCTCGACTTGTCGTCCAAACAGTAAGTGCTAGAAAGATGAAACTTTGCATAAATATGTATTGTAATTACGTCGACAAAGTGCTGCAATAAAATTATGAAATATATTTTTATTTAGGGTACCTCCCCTACACGTAAAGTGGGGATGTTTTTTTTTCTCACGGCTACCCCATCATGTAGGGTATCATTATATAGGTCTTTTAAAAACATTACAGGTTTGTTAAGACGATTTTTTGATTTAGGTATCCGTTTGCGAGAAATTTCACTTTAAAGGCAAACTTTTTGTAAAAACAGGCCGTCCCGCCCGCCGAAAAATTTGTGATAGTGGTCCATATAATGAACTTTAAATGAAAACTATAACGAATTAGATGACTTTGTTAGTTCAGGAGTTATAGAGGCTTAACTTTTACAATGCGCTTACTTGGAAAAGTCATACAAAATCAACGCATTAATACGTAAACATAACAATTATCACACACTTGGCCGATTTTTTATAATATCATTGATAATGATGATAATGATTAATAATAGATGACACTATTATTAAAACATCGATCAAAGTTACAACTAACTACAAGAAATTTTATATGATGTTACCTGCTGATACGGAACCCTTCATGAGCGAGTCCGACTCGCACTTGGCCGCTTTTTTAATTATAGCCTACCCCCTGCCAGATGAAAAGCACGAATTGAATCCAAGAGTAGTGGTCTATGATCATAGTACAGAAAATGGAGTATGGTGACCCACACTACGGTGACTTAGATACTTCTTCATCATTGGGCCTCTGGTCTCACATTAACCAGGGGGGTGTCACTCCGCAGTTTAGGTATAGTCGGCCGGCTGCCTGCCGGGTCAGACACGCCGGTCGAACAGACATCGTCAGAACAGTTCAGAGTTACACGATAGAAAGAGACGCAATTGTAGGTAAATATAATCGTAGTGATTCGGCGCTGTGCGATCAAAATTGAACTTAATCTTTTGACACCGAGGGTATCTATAACTTTAATTTACTTTTCGGAGTGAGTCTTCTGTGCTGGTACTATTATGTATTCTGTGCATTAACCAAGAAATTATGATAACACTAATGCTGTTACTTTTTGGTTGGTCTTCTAAGTAAGGGTAGTACCGCTCCGGTCTAGTCGGCCCATCCGTGCTGAAATCAGCGTGGGTCTACTATCAATGTCCTCTATTACTCGCTTTTTATTAGCTTCACCTGTGTGTTTCTTTGTTTGTATGCTTGTAACAGACTCCTTTGGGTGCTTTACTTTAAACGGCTAGATTTCGTTCAAACTGCCTCGTTGGTCTAGTGGTTAGCGTAAGCGGCTGCAGATCAAGAGGTCTCGGGTTCGATTCCCGGGTCGGACCAAATATTATTTGTGTGATTCACAAATATTTGTTTCGGAGTCTGGGTGTTTTCTATGTATAATATGTATGTATTTACAAAAAAAAAAAGTATGTTTATGTATTTATATCAGTTGTCTAGTACCCATAACACAAGCTCTGCTTATCTTGGGACTAGATGATGATGTGTGTCAGATGTCCAGAATATTTATTATTTATTATTATAAACTTTGTAGATTTATCGAGGACCGATGACAATACACTAATTAGAAAAAAAAAAAATTAAAAAGAAAATGTTTAAACAAATTAGTCTTTTTAGTCTATTTTCTAATAATATAAAAATTATTAAAACAAACTAAAAACACGCTTTTAAACTAAAAAGTAGAAAATAATTTTAACGTACAAATTAAAGCGTGGGGTGCTTTCTAAAAATATTTCAATAACGTCGCCCCACGCTTTGTGTTACATTAAAAATATTTTCTACTGTTTAGTTTAAAAGCTTTTGTTTAGTTTTTTTTAAGTATGTATAATGTTACCTGTTTAAATTCACTTTCGAAAACATCTCTAGAATATGCGTAATCAGGATCCAAGTTGAATCTAGATAATCCCTCTGTCAACTCCATATGATAATGATCTATTAGTTTCTGGAAATACAGTTCACGGAAATCTTCGTCAGTTGAAGTAAAGACGAAATATAGTAGATCTACCAGGGGACAAGCACCTTGCAGTGTTTGTAGGTCCACGATCTTGATTTCCACTTCGCCATCCTGAAAATAAGATAAATTTAGAATATATTGACTGCCTCGTTAATCTAGTGGTTAGCGTATGCGAATGCTGATCAAGAGGTCTCGGGTTCGATTCCCGGGTCGACTAAATGTTTGTGTGATCCATAAATATTTGTTTCGTAGTTTGGGTGTTTTCTATGTATAATATGTATGTATTTACAAAAAAACAAGTATGTTTATGTATTTATATCAGTTGTCTAGTTACCCATAGTACAAGCTCTGCTTAGTTTGGGGACTAGATGGCGTTGTGTGTGTATGTCCGAAATATTTATAAAACAAAAATATATATATTCAAGGCAGTCAGTCTGGTACCAAATTAGACAGACCATGTACTGTGGTAAACCGAATCAAAATGACAATCTGGGCTTACCTACAATTGAGCGTGACATAAACAGGTACAACAAACTATATATCCTACATTTCGTTCTCTGTCAATTTTAAAGTCCCTAACACCATAAATATATACACTTTGTTTGATTGTTTCACATGTAGTACGTTTCTATTAGAAATTATCAAATCTAATTAATTTGTAAATCATATATTGACTTATTTCTAGTTTGCCAAGACATGTGTCAAAAAAAATCGTAATTTCCTATCAATGTTTTTTATTAAATTACCTCCAGCTTTTTTAAATACCATTGGAATATAATTATTATACACTAGCTTTCACCCGCGGCTGCTCCCGCATCTATGTCGGTTATTGTGATAAAAAGTAGCCTATGTCTCAGGATTTAGTCTATCTGGGTACCGAATTTAATTGAAACTGGTATTCGCGGCTGAGGACTTTATAATATGTAGTGATAATATTAGGCAAAAGAGTAACAAATGAAAAGAAACAAATTTATTTAGTCACACTACCCACCGAACTATTAAAATATATAATTTATGTAAATATCACCAGATGTCTTTGGAAAATAAGGCATTATTTCATTTTTACAGTGCCTTTTTCGTTTTATCTTTGTTAACTGGTGTTGTAAAAAATTATGTCCTAGGTTACGAGAAATTGTTTAAATCAAATCAAATCAAAACCATTTTATTTCAAATAAACCATACAACGGCACTTTTGAAACGTCAAGTAGTCAGTCAGTAGTCAGTCGTGAAGCTAATCGTCTGTTCCAATTCGTAGATCCTATGGAGAAGAACAGACAAGAAACTCCATGGACACTCTTTTCACTTTTTAATCTTTCTTCACTCACTTTTTAATCTTTGGTATAAATCAATATATTATTATTACTTATTATTATTATTAAAATGGCTATTAATCCAATCTTTGATTATATACATGTCTAGATGGAGTGTTGCGCTGCATTCGCAATAAAAACAACAGGCCAGATTTGAAGGGCTTGTGTGCGTATTACACACACATGCAAGCGTTGCCTACGGGCGCGCGCATGACGTGGAAGCGTTCTGAGTGATACCAGCCCTTGAATGTTTTCCATAAAAGGAGGGAAAATAATTGTGTATTGATTTTGAGAATTGTAATTTGTATTAAATTTAAAGTCAGTCAATATGTATTAGAGTTTTTGCTTTTGAGTTACTAGGTAAAATATATGTTGGTGAAAAAGGGAATTGCTATTAAAGCTTATCTATTCTTAATACTTAACAATAATTTGGTTAATATCAACAAATTATATTTAATTTAATTACTATATTTTTAACTAGATGTTCCTCGCAATTTCTCAAAATCATGTTTTTATATCGTTCTCGTTGAGAACTCAGAGAAATGTAGCTTCCGATTAGTAAAAGAATTTTCAGAATCGGTTCAGAAATTCCGGAGATTAGCGCGTTCAAACAAACAAACTCTTACTTTCATTATTAGCATCCATGGAGCGGCAAAATCGACACGCATATCAGATTTTAAATAAAATAAACAATATCTACCTTACATTAGATTTAAAAAATTATACTTTATAAACATAATATATGATATGTATTATCCAGCACTATAGTTAAGTTGAATTGACTTGAATTCTCGAAATATACTTTTTCGATCATGATTGAACAATTTGTAAATTGGCTAACACTCACATGGGAAATTTAAATTCAATTAACAGGCTACCCTGTAAACATTCCGTCAAAATGGTGGTCGAACTTTTGATAAAATTTCACTGAGTTAATTTAATTGTTTCTTTACAATATAGTCATTTAGAGTTTACTTACCCATGATAGGTAATTTTTTTTGTTGATTTCAATCGTCCAAAGTAATTCCTGCACACTTTTATCATGCAAAACGTCATTTTTATACGCCACTCAATACGTGTTTACCGTACAATGACAGTAACGCCACTGATCGGCCGCGACGAGCTTAGTCTCTTACAGTTAAATACTATTTTTTTGGACGTTTAGACGCTCGAACTCTCTATCTAGACATGTTTATAATCAAAGAATCCAATTCAATTGAAGTTATTCGGCTATTGATTAATTTTTTTTCGTCTACCCTACAATTATAAAACGAAAAAAATATTTTCAACTGGCATTTTCTTTTAGATACAACCGATAACTTCATTTTAAATGTGTAAATGAAAATGCTACTAATCTTATAAACGCGTAAGTTTGCGGGTATGTTTATTGCTCTTTCACAAAAAAACTACAGAACGGATTTGGATGAAACTTTACAGTAATATAGCTTATATATCAGAATATCACAAAAGCTTACTTCTACTGCAATAATCGAGATAAACGCGGGCAGAGCCGCGGGCGAAAGTTAGTATGTTATAAAATCTTAATAGAAATACTTACATCTCTAATCCTGTGCATCAAGTTACTCGGTCTGTAGACGCCATGGGTGATAATAGTAGGCCCAATGGGTTCGTTGACTTTCTGTATCTTGGTTTCAAAATCACTTAAATACTTTTCTAAAAGTTCTTTACGTTCTGGCTTTACATATTGTAATGCAAGTTCCTTCGCGTTCTTTATGAAGGGAGCTAAAGATTCAAGATTCATTGTTGTTTTTAGATCTTCAATAACTTTCTTGTATTCGTCGCCCCCTTTTATGCTGTAAGCAAAGGATAAAGCATGGAACTTAGCGAGTTCACCGATAGCAGCTTTAGCATACGGCCAAGTCATAGGCTGGAATCTGTCGTAAACCATCCAGTTATCTGCTGTCAAATCTTCTAAGATGATCATCTCTTCATTAGGGACTGGCTGGTACGCATAGAAGTTGCAAAAGTTAACCCTGTCTTTTACTGGTATATTATTATCATTTTCTAAAATTCTGAATTTTTCCACCATCCTTGTGTAAAAGAATCTCTCCGTGGCATATATTTTCCATTCATGCAAAGTACTACGCATCTTTGCACTCGGACATGCCTCTTTCACGAAAAGTTTTAAGCTTTTTATACTATTTTCGGGGGTGAGTTCAACTTTATACAAGTTTGATGTAAAATTAGCACCTTGAGTTGACATTTCTTGAACTTTCAAATCATATTTTATGTAATTTAAATATTTCATACAATCCTTAAGGACTCTGTTTATTTTATCCTTCGACATGATGCTTTATAAATTATGTTCAGGTACCTGTAAAATACAAATATCATTAAAAAAAAACTAATCCAGTTCTTAAATTATTACTCTTACAAAAACCAATACACAAAATAATAAAGAATTTGGTTGAATAATCTATCAGAAATTAGTTCTTGAACAAATTTCTAAGAAAGTCTAGAATCGATTATGTTTTTTTTTTGAAGGTAGAAAAAAACCGTTAACCACAAAAAGTAGGTAGTTCTGGTTCATTGAATATAACTTTGAAAATAAAATGTACACGTGGTGACAAACTATGGATAAGAAGTGTGACTCCCATGAGAATCGTAAAAGAAGAAAAGGAAAACTTGAACGGGAAATTTTTTTTTTTTGATTTTGTATGTATAAATATTTATACAGGTAAATTAGCTTGGAGAAATTTTTGCGTTTGTAGTAGTGTATGGTCACGTGGCACCTGCGGACAGCGTAAACTGGTTTATTCTGGTTTTGTGCGTGTTTCCACTTTCCACTATCAAGTGACGATTTTTTGATTTAGATTGAAATATCTCGAAAATGGTGCGTCCTAGGCCAAAAATAACAAAAATTCTGACCCCCCCGTAGACCCCCCGGAGTTTTAAAAACCTAGATGAAAGGAAAAAAAAAAAACTTATATATCGGTCTCTTTGAAGTTTCACTTCTATCGTGTGTGAATCGCACACACTTTTTTTTTTATAAAGTCAAAACTTTTTCTTTAAAATAAAAACTTGTTTTGATTGAAAACAAAAATCAGAGTGTTGCTAGGTATAAGTATAAAATTAAATAGTAATGTTAGGATATCGAAACATTTTTGTATAGGCCAGAACGATATAGTGGAAACGCGCTCTAAGATCTGAGTAATATATACACTACTACATATGCAAAAAATTCTCGAGAATAATTTCACTGTACATCACATAATGTGGTAGGACATAGTGTACCATTGACTTATGCATAAGACTACAGGTCTTATTACTACCTATGTTTCCACAAATAAAGCTTGATTGTTTGATTGAAATTTGTTTGATTGTCCGTGTGGTGACGGATTAAGAATACAGAGTGTCACCACACCTATTCATCCCGCGGGTGTCCGTAAAAGGCGACTAAGGGATAAACTACGCAAGACAACATCAATGCAAAGAGAAGGAAAACTTGAAACCAACCCTATACCAACCCGTCTGGCCACCGTGGTATAGTAGGCCAAAACCTCCTTTATAAAGAGAGGCCTATGTCCAGCAGTGGACTGTTCAAGGCTGTTGATGATGATTGATGTTTGATTCAAAGAGCGCTATACTAAACTCCTGTGTCGATACAAATCTACTGTGGGTAGCGAAAAAAACTGTTACCAAAAAACCGCAATTTTTTCTGTAATGTCATATAAAATATATATCTAGCTATTAAAACCAATTTGTATGTGACTTCTTTAAACTCTCAAACATTACACCTCTAGTCTCGAACTAAACAAAGTTTATATTATGGTTACCAAAGTGCTGAAAAAACTCCTCATATATTTCTAAATACTTTCTTTATTGGTGGTCATTGAGGTAAATTGCGAGTAACGCGCGTAGCCAAACCAGTTTAAAAAAAAAACTTACTCTATGTCATCAGCTATAAATTATAGATATGCCAGTTAAAGTGCCGTCAAAATCAGCCCAGGGGTTTTAGAGTTTAACCATAACAAACAGACTTTTTATATATTAGGATCGTATTTATTTACTTTCAAACATTTAGCATTTATTAAAAAACTATAATATAAACTGATATTACATAACTGACCCTTCATTTTAATTTCATTTTAGATAAACTACAAATGCAGAAAAAATAACGTGCTAATTACACAATACTTGGCATGCATGGGAATCGAACCGAAGATCTCTGACTTAAAAGTTAGAACCACTAATTATGGACTGTCAGACTTGTTGATGTTTGGTAATGGGTATTAGAAGAAGAGGTATCTCGTCACGAGGGTAAAACTGCTACGTGGTAAGCTACTTATGACGTAACGAAAATTACCATTTAAATGACAGATTTAAATAATAAAAATAAATAATAGTAAAGAAAACTTTTATAAACAACACGTTTTTGGAACCAGGCGAACTAAAAAAAATATTTGTTATACTAAATGAGGTAGTATTTTTTTTTGCGAAGGTCGCAGGCTATTTTTAAAGATCCTTTCAAGTTTTTTTTTTATATTTAAGCCTGCCAAAATATATTCTGCTTAACGGAAAGTATGAGCAGAATCCAAGAATAGTGATCACCGTACACATTAGTGAAGTAATTATTTTATTTTTTTACTTTCACCAACATAAATCGGTATATTTTACAATTTCCTCATTTTTTTATTTTTAGATTAAAATAGTTTCTCTCCGCGTGTATGTCGATTATTGATAAAAAGGAACCTATGTCTTTGCTCAAGAATTAAAATATCTCCATGCCAAACACCTTAAAAGCGTAACAAACATACCTATAGACAGCATTATTAATCGAAATTTATTATATTTGTATAAAAATTTGGACTTACTAAAGCATGTTTTATACGTTTTTTAATTATTATTTACTAGCTTTAGGCCGCGTCTATGTCCGTTATCGCGGTAAGCCTTTGTCCTTTCTCAGGCAGACTATCTTGGTACAAAATTTGATTTTTTGATTTATCTCTTTTTAATGTTTTTGAGTTTATCTCGAACAGACAGACAGACGCAGCGGAATACGTTATTTTTTATTAAGTAGTGACAATGAATACAAAGACTTTACAGTAGTTACCGATACCCACAAATCAATAAAAAAAAAACTATGTACAAATATTAACGTAATAAATACCGGTAAGGTTTTAATCAACGAACAATTTTATTATGAGGTTAATATTACGAATAAATATAAACTCTTCGAAATAAAAATAAAAAGCCATACCTTTTGAAATAGAAAGACGTGGGACTTCGATCAGATGGCACCGGGCTGTGAACTGATGAAAGTTTAACGACGTCTCTATCACCTACGAATTTTATAACTACCCTCATTTAGTTTTGTATTTTAATATTGTACATACTGACGGTACTTCAGTATACTTTATTGCATCTTTTTAGGGTACTGTAGCTCATAACTCGAAACCCTTATAGATTCGTCATGTCCGTCCTTCCATCTGTCCTCAACTTACCACCCAAACGTTTGATGTTAGATAGATGAAACTTTGCATGAATATGTTGTAATTACGCCGACAAAGTGCTACAATTAAATTACAAAAAATGTTTAATTGGGAGTACCTCCACTACGCGTAAATTGGGGATGTTTTTTTATTCACGTTTACCCTATCGAGTGAAGTATCATTAGAAAAGTCTTATAAAAAAATTGAGGACTTGCTAATAAACTTAGAAACATGAAATTTAACAATCACACTTCATTGTAAGTCCTGCTAACAATTGACGGTGGTAATCAGAAAGACCTTTTCTATTATTGCCGCACCATAAAGTATTTATTAAGCTTACAAAACAATGGATTAGTCAGTTCAATTTTACAGAGCTATTGTGATACTTGTTTTTCTCTTTTGAGTTCATTACATTACATTTTTGTTTTTATAATAATTATTTTATATTTTCTGATTTCAGAGCAACACCCATCGACTCCACACTTCATAAAGAACCCATCTTCCACTGC
The DNA here is from genome assembly GCA_932526445.1 of Phragmatobia fuliginosa. NCBI lineage: Eukaryota > Metazoa > Arthropoda > Insecta > Lepidoptera > Erebidae > Phragmatobia > Phragmatobia fuliginosa. The sequence continues at coordinate 19,349,766 of OW052072.1, read as the reverse complement.
TGGGTTCGGGTCTGCTCTGAGGAGAGGATGAAGACCATACGAATTATGCTGGCCGAGTACGGGTTGGGGACTAGCAAGACAACGTAGTCGCTAAGTAATCTTGCCCTTGGATGTTTTTAGCCACCCAAAGGCCTACAACTAAGCTTCACGACTGTTCCGATTGCTTAACTTGACCTTCGAACCAAGAAGAATACGATCTTCAAACCTACGTGATTAGGAGGTCAACTGACTTATAACTCTAACTGCCTTGTTGGTCTAGTGGTTAGCGTATGCGGCTGATTAAGAGGTTTCGGGTTTGATTCCCGCGTCGGACCAAATGTTTGTGTGATCCGCAAATATTTGTTTTGGAGTTTTGGTGTTTTCTATGTATTATACATGTATTTATCTACAAAAAAAATATATGTTTATGTATTTATTTCATCACGCCATTAAAATCACGCAATTAAGCAGTAGGTAGTATTTCTTGCTGGTGTTCTTTGAAACAAAACATTTTATTGCTGACTAGCTTAGTAAGTCGAAGTTAATCAAAGCAAGTAAGTTATTCCTTGTATCATCACCTATCTAGTAGTGAAAGTCCCGTCAAAAACGGTCGAGCCGTTCAAGAGATTATCCAGAACGTAACAGTTTTTTTTTTAAATGTATTTTTAATTTAAATACCGTAAGGGTAAATGTACTTTTATATGCATTTAGTGGAAAGCTGATAAATTAAAATTACAAACAATCGTACCAGCTGTTCAATTAATTATTGTTTTTCCTTATTTTGTCTTAAAAAAACAACTCCCGCATTAGGAATATAAATCCTGTGTCGCGGGGGACTTTACAAACATACAAGAAACGGACACAAAGAACACCCTTACTCAGAACAACAATTTGTGAATCACACAAAGTATTATCCTACGTGGGATTTGAACCCACGACACTTGGCGTAGTAGGAAGCGGTAATTATTTTTTTAAGGAATGCGCCTATTTTGCGCATGCCATTTTTGCTATTTTTATATGCTGCACAAAATTTGTTATGACCCTTTATGTGCTTATCCCTTAAGTTTTTTTTTATCATACCACTAAGATAGCATTTTTATTTTGCCCTATCTAAAATATTCTAAGGCCCTGTGTAAACTCTTGCAGTTTCGTGCCAACTCAGTGTCCGCCTGACTACATCACGTGGTGGTATTGTGCTGTTGGTAAATAGTTTAATTTTTGCGATACGCACTGCGTACTCGTCATTTTGACGAATGGTTAGCTTATGTGTGACTTTTTACTTGTCTTTTTAATTAATTTTTATTGCATTTTTAAGCTATTTCTCAATCATTTTGTTTCTGCTGATACGGTTATAGTAGAGAATGGCTAGGAGGTCTACCTTTACAAATAAAGAGATAATTCGGGCCCTAGACGATGATGACAGTCCTAACATAGATGATAATTCTGACAGTTTCTCACTATCAGAAGACGGTTTACAGCGCTGGAAAGTGATTTTTACGACGAAATTTCGGACATGGAAGAACAAATAAAACCTTTGGATAATGAAGTGGGATCGTCTTCCCTGGATTATCGTACGAGAAGACTCTTCATCACCAACAGTTAACTTGACTCAAGCTATATTCGCGGCAAAAACCTTAAAAAAAAATTACTGCCATAACGTCTTGGTTGCTGGTGGTAAACTAATGTCAAGAAAGATTTAATTACATGAACAACTTATTGATCTATCTCTAAAATGTCGCCTCTAGGTACCTAAAATGCCTCGAAGTATAAAAAACAAAATTAAGAGACGTTTTTTGCTCGGCCTAAGAAAAAAATTATGAAGATGAGGACCAAGGTTCGAGTTCTGGAGGTTCTACTACTCACGAGGGTACTTCTATTAAGAAAAGGAAGAGTTGAGGTTTGTGTTGCTATAAGAAAAGGCGAACGAAAAAGAATCAATATCATAGTTGTAAGGTACCTACTCATTTGCGGCGAACACACAGTTGATTTTTGCCCAAGTTTTGTCAAAAATATATACGTAACTTATATATGTTAGGTTAGGATCTACCTTTTTCAGAATATTACAAAATAATATACTTATTATTCAATAAAATATCAAATTTTGTATTTTAAAGTATCTCAGGTTTAAACTGATCTCAAAAAAGCATGTACAATACAAAATACCTATTTTTTTACAAAAAAAAATTAAAGTATAAAATCAGTATCAGTAATCAGCTTATCAGGGTAGTTCAGCAACGTTAACTATCTAGACTATGCAGAGTGCAAACTCAAAGTCGAATATTGGTTGTCGCAGTCAGTAGTAGTACCAGTAACGAACCGCGTCTCAAACGCGGCGCTGCTGTATCGGACATTGTAAGGGGCGGATCCATTGCTCAAGGTCGTTGGCTGCACTCAGCGTCTTAAACGGATACAAGGAACACCCCGACGCAGAACAACAGTTTGTGAATCACAAAAAGTGTTTTCCCACGTCGGATTAGAACCCACGAAGCAAGTAGAAAGCGGTGTACCAACCGCTTATACCACTTAGCCAACCGTGCAGTCAATTATTGGTAACAATTGTACGATAAGATAAAATAAACACATATTTATTGTAGACACCTGTTGATAAATTGTGAGCCATTCTTATTTTGTGAGGTTTTATTTTAGATTCGGAGATAACGGAGATAACATTCATGTAAACAAACAACATATGGGCGTTATTAAGCACTTTTTTATCATCATTTCATCAACAGCCTTTAACAGTCCACTGCTGGACATAGGCCTCTCCTTAGAAAGGAGGTTTTGGCCTACTATACCACGCTGGCCAGACGGGTTGGTAAAGAGTTGGTTTCAAGTTTTCCTTCTCTTTGCATTGATGTTGTTTTGCGTAGTTTATCCCTTAGTCGCATTTTACGACACCCGCGGGATGAAAGGGGTAAAGACACTTTGTATTCTTAATCCGTCACCACACGGATATTATCATGTCATTATTTATATCTTATTAATATTTTAAACACGAAAGTTTGTGAGTATGTTTGTATGTATTTATGTTTGTTGTTCTTCACGCAAAAAGAACGAAATTAATTTTGATGAAACTTCACAAATGAAACTACACGCTTAAAAATAAATATTTACCACCACGGAGCTACTTAGCACGGAGTCCAGTGGTTAGAATATGCGACTGCTGATCATTATTTTAATATAAAAGTATTATATCATAAGCGAATTTTAGATTACCTCGTTGGTCCAGCGGTTAGAACATGCGACTGCTGATCAAGGGGTCTCGGGTTCGAATCTCGAGTTGGGCTGTTGTAGGTTTTCTTCTTTCAACCCCGAGCTCTCCGAGAGCACGTCAAGCCCCGGTTGTCATGAACATCTACTGCAATCGTTATTAAAAAGTCAGTGCCCTCAAATATATACTGACAACTAGTTCAATTTAAAGCAAAGAGTATATTTGCGTGTGTCTTTATTGCAACAGAAAGTGGATTACAAAGCACTGTACAGCCCTGGCTCCCAAAATAGCGCTGGCTGTGTCTTGGAAGTCAGTTCCTTATCAAAGGCTTAATAAACAAACCATTAGATACAATATTAGACAATAACTTTAAATAGTTCCTGATATTTGTGTGTCAATGTGAGTGTTATGTGTGTGATTGTGTATGTTTTGCTTTGTGTGTGTGTGTGTGTCGTGTCAAATACATGGTAGTGTGTGTAATGTTTTATTATTGATTTTATGTATTTTTTATGCATAATAACAAAAATTATAATATTCTGCACTCTTTATCTACATAAACTAGAAGTGTGCAAAATTGCACACTCCTCCGTCCGCTTATTTTTCGTAAAAAGAGGTACAAAGTTTTTGCTTTCGTATCAATATTATTATGTATTCTGTGTTAATATATTGATACAATGAATGCTATAAATGATTTCTTATATTATTGAGCAATAGTAATAATGAATAATAATAGGTTAACGTTATTTTCTACAAATATTGCGTATCATATTCTATAGGTGGCGCTTGATCTCGGTTTCAAATTCTAGGTCGGACCAAAACCTTTAAGTTTTTTTTTGTAATTTTTAGATAGATTAGATTAGTCTTATATTTGCAAAAACGCGAGTTTAAGTGGTTTTATGCGCTTTTCTTTCTTGACATCTTTAATACTCTTTCCGTAACACTTAGCTGGTGGTGGTGGCCAGTGGTGGGTACTCCAACACAGCAACAACAGCTACTTGGGAGAATAGATGGCGCTGTTAGACAGGGAAAACGCGTATTTTGTAGTTTATATTTGAAGATTTCTCATAATTGTGAATAAGATATATGCTTTCGATTTTTATTTAATAAACTTATGTATACTACTAAAGTATGAAGAAAAAAATCACCAATACTATTTTTAGTTCATGGAACTATAGCTTCTCAAGTAGTTTTGAAAGGTGGCGCCATCTCTCCGAGAATTTCCATAACAACTAACTACTACTCACGCAATGCATATCGAACCCAAATTGAGCCAAATAACATAGTAACGCTCAGTCGCTCAAACACTTATTTATTAAAGTTGCTAAGCATTTATGTAACAGCATTTGAAGGGTATATGAACCGTATTAGAAAGACTACTCTTTGTCAGCAGCCTCGCCGGCATGTATGTTTAATATTTTGTATATTTATCAGTTAACTAACCACTGTTAATCCGTGTGATGACGAATCCGTGTGGTGATGGATTAAGAATACAGAGTGTCAACACTCCTATTCATCCCGCGGGTGTCGTAAAAGGTGACTAAGGGAAGACAAAATGAAACTACGCAAGACAAAATCAATGCAAAGAGAAGGAAAACTTGAAACCAAACCTATACCAACCCGTCTGGCCAGCGTGGTATATATAGTAGGCCAAAACCTCCTTTCTAAGGGGAGACCTATGTCTAGCAGTGGACTGTTAAAGGCAATTGATGATGATGATGAACTAACCACTGTTGCTAGTCAGAGGAATGCAACTAAGCTTAAGTCGTGAATATCTAAATAAACACACTGTTTAATGTTCTATTACTGCTAAGCTTAGTACAGGCTTCGAGCCTAGTTTAAGCACCGAAATGTCAAACTGCTTGAAGTTACCAGTTACCTTATTCTTGACTGCCTCGTTGGTCTAGTGGTTAGCGCATGCGACTGCTAATCAAGAGGTCTCGGGTTCGATTCCCGAGTCGGACAAAATGTTTGTGTGATCCCCAAATATATGTTTCGGAGTTTGGGTGTATTCTATGTATAATATGTATGTATATACAATAAAAAAGTATGTTTATGTATTCTTATCAGTTGTTTAGTACCCATAATACAAGCTCTGCTTAGTTTGGGACTAGATGGCGTTGTGTGTAAAAAATGTCCACATATTTATTTATTATATTATTTATTTATTTATGTGACAAACCGAATGTGAACTTCAGTTATAGAAACATTGTGGTTGTATTGTAATATGAGTTTAAAAGTAAATTATTATTATCTTTAATAAATACGACTATTAAACGTTTTCCAATATTAAGAAACTAATCACAGCAGATTATTTTGAAATTGTAATCTTAAATATAATCCTTAATCGATTTAGTATCAAAAGATTAGGTAGTTCCAGTAAGCCTTGCAAACTCACAAACATAACCTCTATGATTTTTTACTTCAAAATCGTATATTTAAATAAAGCCAAGTTGCAGTTATAAAGGTACCGTTACGTTCCAGCCAAGTTTTAATTTCCGTATTATGATATAGAAAAGGTCCCTTCAGAGTGGAAAACATACGCTCCAGAACCAAGCGGTTTGGGTCTTCCTTCTTGTGCCGAGCAGTTAAACACTGGAACTCACTACCAGCTCATGTTTTTCCTTCTTACTATGATCCCGGGTCCTTTAAGCAGGGCGTGAAAAAGCATCTCACTAGGCCGCCATAATGAGGTTCGCCATACTGCTTGCATTTGCAGTGAGTATGGCAACCCCCACTTGTGGATTTTACTCATGCTTTCCATCAGGCATAGTAAAGTCACCTTGGCAGGCGTTATAAATATATAAAAAAAAAATTGCAATTCCTCTAAAAACTGCCATGGTGGCGCAGTGGTAGTGTACATGCGACTGCTGTATTTGAGGTTTAATTCCCAGGTCGGACCAAATGTTTGTGTGATCCGTATAAATAAAAGTATGTTTTTGTATTGATATCAGTTGTCGAGTACCCATAATACAGGCTCTGCTTAGTTTGGGACTAGATGGCGTTGTGTTAGATGTCCGAAATATTTATAATTTTTTCCTATCTTTTTTTCTATATTCAGCAGTGGATTTTTAAACGCTGTTAAAAAACGAAAGATGCCAAACGCCAAATGTAGATAAATTAGGTAAAAAATTAAAACAATGATTTTATTTTAACTAAATTATAATAAATTATATTAACAATTGATAAAATAACCATGCAATTAACAATATTAAAAACGACTTCTATATTTTTCATGAAGTACCTACTTTTTTTAATTAAAAAAGAAGTAGTCAAGTTTCATATCACAATAATATTTCAGTGTTAATTACACATACATTAATTTTATAAAAAAAAAATAACATCAAACATACTTAGTGCCATCTAGCGGACAATATTGAAACTAATTCATAAAACGCATCAGTTGACCCGAACTGATTGCTTCTAAAATCCCGGGAGTTATCTAGATATTGTTCGTTATATAAATGCATGTTTAACGTATTATAATCAAAATATATTCAATGAAACTTGTGCACATTTTCATGACAATAGCATCGTTTTCAATATTGACAATTACAGATTACTTGAGTAAGCCCCATTTGATGAAGTCGTTGACGACTCCGTTTAACCGTTCGACGTACAAGTCGCTGGCCTTCTCCGCGCAGAAGGATGAAAGTTCCATGTCTTTGTCGACCTTGGGAGCGTCCTCTGCAGCTACCGTGACCACTGGCAGCGCGAACACCGATATCGTTAGCCCGAACGGTAATTTCTGGAAAAAAAAAATATTGACTTACGTTCCATATCCAATGTTACCTTGAATTCTGGTTTCATGGAAATGTAGAAAATTATGGGCATTATTATGTAAACAGTAATAATAATAAATATTTCGGACATCTTAGACACAACGCTATCTAGTCCGAAACTAAGCAGAGCTTGTATTATGGGTACTAAACAACTGATATAAATACATAAACATACTTTTTTTTTGTAAACACATACATATTATTTATCGAAACACCCAGACTCCGAATCAAATATCAGATACTGTGGATCACACAAATATTTGTTCTGACCCGGGAATCGAAGCCGAGACCTCTTGATCAGCAGCCGCATACGCTAACCACTAGACCAACAAGGCAGTGCTTTTGGATTAAAACATTTCGATACTATGTACTTTTCGGTGCCTTGAAAACGAGTATGCGTTGAAACTACGTGATGTAAGGTTTTAGAGTAAAAACGCAATAAACAAACTACATCCGTAAACGTGCAAGTACGTTATATTGTGGGGTACCCACTGTAATTACTATAAACGTCTTCTAAAGACCCTGAATGGAACAAATTATTATGTGCTTTTAAAAACAGGAAATGAAAAATTGCGTATGTGATTTAAATTGTTTGAATGTAGAGCATTTTTATGTAACTTTATTATTGTTGTATTTAGGTATTTTACAGATATAATATAATCGGTAGATAATATGTATTGCTTTATATTATTAAATACTAGCTTTCGCCTGCGGCTCCACCCGCGTGTGTCTCGATTATTGCAGTAAAAAGTAGCCTATGTGTTATTCTGATATATAAGCTATATTACTGTAAAATTTCATCCAAATCCTAATATTTACAAAAAAAAACTAATGTTTATGTATTTAAATCAGTTGTCTAGTACCCATAATACAAGCTCTGCTTAGTTTGGGACTAGATGACGTTGTGTGTAACTGTCCGAATTTATTTATTATTATTATTTACGGCGATAACGGACATACACGCAGGCGGAGCCACGAACGAAAGCTAGTTTTCAATTAAAGTTTGAGACAACGGTATGTATAAACATTTCATGACATTACCTCTTTGAACTCCTTGTCGAAAACTGCTCTGGAGTAAATCTTCTCAGGGTCCAAGTTAAGCCTCTTCATGGACGCTTCCAGCTCCGTATAGTAATGATCTTTTAGCTTTTCGAAGTGTTCACGACGGAAGTCTTCATCAGTGCCAGTGAAGATGAAATATAATAGATCTACCACGGGGCTGGCACCCTGAAGAGTTTGGAGGTCCACGATCACTATATCCACTGTCGTTTCCTAAAAAAAACATATTTTTTAATAAACCTCCGACTTGTTGATTTCGTGGTTAGCGTGGGCGGCTGCTGATCAAGAGGTCTCGGGTTCAAATCTCGTGGCGGGCCAAAAACGTGTTGTTGGGTTTATCTTACAGGAAATTCTCAATAACAGCCCGGACTGTTTAAGTTTGGTGGTGATACACAATTGTGCCTCGGAGAGCACGTAAGGCCTTTGGTCCCAATGTCATAAACATCTATGGCAATTGTTATTGAGAAGTCAGTACCCTCAAATTTACCGACAACTAGTTCAACCTTCGAAATTCAGGTAAAACTGGTTGAATTAGTAGCCGACCCCAAATAATATTGAGAATTAAGGCTAGGAAGAAAAAATATTATCCAGTTGCCTTAAACCCTACACCGAAATACGTAATTTTGTGAACATTGTTTTACATAAAAACACAAAACAAAATAATTATGTTTGTGCAATTTTTTTTTTTAAATCCATATATAAGTTAAAAGCCTTGATAACACAAAATTGCAGCATAATAGGTATTTGAATAAAAACTTTTTAGAATAATTCGTTTAATTTTCTTTTAAGAAATTCATTCCCAATAAATCGAATTTATAAATATAACGACACGATCTATGTGATTATAAATGACTAAAATCTAAACTTGATCGTAACTATGTGCACTTTCTAAGACACACAGACATACAGCAAAACACTCATGTTCAGAAAAGAAAAGAAAACTACTGACTAGAAACTACTGACTGTCAGACAGACAACGTACAGCCGACATTACTGGAAATTTGGCATGCATGTTCCTTGATAAGCGTAGGCGAGCTTTTATGAGAGTATTTTGGAAAACTCCTCTCGTAAGGGGGTGAAAAAGATAATCAAAGTTTAATTAATACATTAAAACAAAGATAAACTAGAGAAAAACTGCAGCAGTTTGGTCGTGAAAGCGTTAAAGACAGAGCTACTTTAGAATTTATAATATACTAGCTGACCCGGCGAACTTCGTACCGACTTAGAATATTAATTCATAATAAAGTATTGTGTTTAGATTAGCTGACAGTGACAAATCGACAGCAGCGCCAACTAACACGCCCCGGCCGGTACCGCCAGAATTGCTTTGTTCCTGCATTTTAAATCTGTAATATCTTCAAAAGTATTAATTTAAATTACATACTGTAAGGGGACATATTAATCTATATTAAATACACAATTTATTTAAGGTACTTAATTGGATAAGGATTAATACTGTGTTGCCTATAATCGCTTCGTAATTAGGCCATTATTTCTCGTAAAAAGAAAAAAAAATGCTTGTTGTGGGTTATCCCTAACAGATAGACATATACCATTGCGGACTTTTTTGTAGACCTTTTTAAGATGTACAATACTGTAGTACATTATTTTGATCTATCTCGTAGGGTAGAGCCAGCGTTTGCAATATAAGCGTAAAAAACATCACATTAGAAACCTCTAAAATTATTATCGACTAAATTATGCACGTATTACACATAAAAACCTTCCTCTTGAACCACTCTACCTATTAAAGGAAATTTCATAAAAATCCGTTACGTAGTTTTAAAGATTTAAGAATACAAAGGGACAGAGAAAGCGACTGTTTTATACTATGTAGTGAATTATAAATGCTTACATTTCTTCTATGCATCAAGTTACTCGGTCTGTAATCCCCATGAATCAACATTGGTTTTACACCAGTAAAAATATCCGGATACTGTTTTTTTCCAAAGTTTTCGAAAAACCTCTTCAACTTGTCTTTGTATTTATCTTCCACATATTCAATAGCTTTAGCAAATGATGCATCAAGAAATCCAGTTATAAAGTCTGCTTCCATATCTAACATGGGTTTGTAATCATTTAAAACTTTGTTAAATTCTTCAGGATAATATTCGCTGTACGCAAATGAAAGTGCGTGTAGTTTACTTAATTCTGTAATAGCAGATGCAGCGTACAGCCAATCGAACATTTTAAATCTATCGTAAGGTTGATATCCTTTCACAACCAAATTTTCTAAAACAACAGTTTCGTTATAAATTGTGGGATCACAACCATAACATTTGGTAAATTTTAACCTGTGTTTTTCCGGTACTTTGTGTTCCTCTTCCAATTTCTTGTAAAGCTTCACAAGTTTGGTGTAAACGAAAATCTCGGTGTGATAAAAATTTGGAGTTTGCGACCTTATTTTATCTCCCATAGCTGCTACTTTCACGAACATATGATGGGTGTTATTACGTTCTTCAATTGTGACGTTGTACAAAGTCGATGTGTAGTTGGCTCCACCGCTTGAGATTGGTTCAATTTTGAACTTGTAGTCGACATACTTCTGCTCTTGCGCGATATTTGTCAGAAAGTTATGCAGCCTTTCTTCAATTTCCGTCATCATTTACAGGTTTCTTACACTTTAAAAACACGTTTAACACTGGCACGTTCTTGCACAATAATGGCAATTCAAACTATGGACTTCACTGACACTCCACAGAGATGCGACTACGTAGTATTAAACTCGTAATGATACCGGGGTTTTTACAACTAAGATAAACGGTAAAGCGGCATAACACTATCAGTTTTACGAAATATAATTCAAATCGTTGAATATTTTGAGAATTATGTATTAGAAGTTTTATTACAACAATACAATATATGTCTCCAGCAAAGGTAATAATTTTCCAAAGAAATTATTTGCATGTACTTCACATTAAATTCGACTTTACATTTTTTATGTATTTATTCATTCATTTTATTAAAAATAAATATTATGTACAAAGCTGTTTATTATTATTATTTTAATAAGAGTACAATATAAATTCGTACTATTATGATTTATGATGTAATATAAATAAAAAAATAAAAATAATTAAAATACTGCAATAAAAAGATACTCACCCTCTTAGTTGTAAGCAAAGTCTTCAGATCGGCATTATGTAAATCCCTCTTTAACTTTTCCTGAAATGCAAATTATGAAAATAAAATTATAGATTAATATAGTAAAGAAAGGAAACAAGAAGTAGAAAAAAAGGAAAACATTTATTCTGGCATTAACAGGACACCATTTGATCTTAGTAAGTACAATATGACACAATTATTATAAAACCCTCTGATATGCCAGAAAAGGCACATTCAAATAAATGGTTTTCTTTAAGTAATTGAACAAAATTAAATAAGTATATAAATACTTTGGACATCTGACAGGCAACGTCATCTAGTCCTAAACTAAGCAGAGCTTGTGCTATGGGTGCTAGACAAATAATATAAATACATATTTATTTTTGTAAATATATACAAATTATACATAGAAAACACCCAACTCCGAAACAAATGTTTGCAGATCACACATACATTTGGGCATCAAACCCGAGACCTTTTCATGGGCAGCCGAATACGCGAACCACTTAACCAACAAGGCAGTCAATACACATTTATAGCTACTATACTAAACTATATTAATTATTTTATTGTATAAATACATATGTACGGTCCACTTCCAACTCATGCTGACGTTTTCACTTGTACCTACTAATTTTAATAACTATATTGCAATTGATATGGGGACTGCTTCGTTGATCTAGTGGATAGCGAATGCGACTGCTAATCAAGAGGTCTCGGGTTCAAATCCCGGGTCGGGCCAAAAAGTGTTTTTAGGTTTTTCTTAGGAAATTCCTAATAGCAGCCCGGAGTTTGGAAGTTTGGCGATGATTCACGCCCGGGCCTCGGAGAGAACGTAAAGCCGTCGGTCCCGGTTGTCATGTACATCTATGGAAATCGTTATTGGGACGTGAGTGCCCTCAAATTTACTGACAATTAGTTCAACCAACGAATTTCAGTTCTCCCTTAGGGTTGCGGAGGTCCAATGCTAGTGGCTCCGTGGAAAAACTGATATTCACGTAAAACCGGTTGAACCGGTAGTAGCCGACCCCAAATAATAAAAATATGGAAATAAGGCTAGGAAGAAGAAGATCTGGTGTACTAAAAAGCGATATATTATTACCATTATCAAATTTAATCAGATTTCTTTGAATAAATAATGTTTTAACTGATCGTGTGTGACAAGCCTTAGGTCATTATCTCGTTCTCGCGTGAATCAACAGATATAACCGGTTTGTGTTAAACAAGGTCAAAAGCGGCATATGTATAGCTATATTTACCCGACTATGGTAAAGCCAAGGACGGTTATGATTTTGACAATGTATGTTCATCTGTTTCCTTATATCGCCATAACTACTCTACCAGTTCTAATAACTGGACAAAGACGATTCTAACTATTCGTTAGTTAGAAGCGTCTACGCGAGTTTAGGGTACATGATGTGTCAATAAACCTAACGAGGCGCCCTCTAGCGGGTATAAAGTACTGTGTTAAAAATTATTATATTATAATAATTAATTATAAAAATAACCAGTTTTTAGGGTTCCCTAGCCAAATGGCTAAAACGGAACCCTTAAATATTCGTCATGTCTGTCTGTCGGTCTGTCTGTCCGTCCGTATGTCACAGCCACTTTTTTCCGAAACTTTAAGAGCTATACTGTTGAAACTTGATAAGTAGATGTAATCTGTGAACCGCATTAAGATTTTCACATAAAAATAGAAAACAAACAATAAATTTTAGGGGTCCCCATACTTGGAACTGAAACTTAAAAAAAAAAAATTTCATCAAACCTATACGTGTGGGGTATCTATAGATAGGTGTTCAAAAATGATGTTGAGGTTTCTAACATTATTTTATTCTAAACTGAATAGTTATAATAGCGCGAGAGACACTTCCAAAGTGGAAAAATGTGTGTCCCCCTCCCCTGTAACTTCTAAATTAAGAGAGTGATAAAACTAAATAAAATATATGTTGTACGTTACCATACAAACTACCAACGAAAATGGGTTTGAACTAGAGATCTAATAAGTAGTTTTTTTGTAATACGTCATAAATCGTAAACCGCAATTTACCTTTCATTCAATCAATACACTATTATAAAAACATCGATCAAAGTTACAACGAAACTACAAGAACTTTTATATGATGTTACATTCTGATACGGAATCCTTCATGGGCGAGTCCGACTCGCACTTGGCCGCTTTTTACTAAATGCATATCAAAGTATGTACGGTACTGACATTCAAAATAAAATTTTAATTTTTTTTTCTGTCTGTCGTTTGTTCTCTGTAACGGCTGGACTGATTTCGACGGGACTTTCACTGGTAGATAGCTGATGATATAAGGAGTAACTAAGGCTACTTTTTTAGACTAGCTTCTCCCCGCAGAGTTGCCCGCGGTTGCAACAACAAAAAAAAAGTAGAAACTAAAACCCAATTACGAGAAAAAACGACGTTGTAAAGTTTTAAAAAGAAAAATTATTTGACTGCCTTGTTGGTATAGTGGATAGCGTATGCGGCTTCTGATTAAGAGTCTCGGGTTCGATTCCCGGGTCGGACAAAATGTTTTGACATTTTCCTCCCACGGTTTTCTTAATTAAGTTTTTTGAGATTTTATTTACAATAGAGTTGTATAGCTATAGTGTAGATGATGAAGTCCAGAAGACAGACTTCCAATTTATATATATTCTCCTTAAAACTAGCCTAATGCCGCGGTGTCACCCGCGGTTGTAATGGAAACTTAACGACAGCAACAACCGGTACTGCCTGGGTCTATTTTTCCTGATGAGTTGAACTCTGGAGCCTTTAAGAGTAGAGTGAACAGGTTTCTTTTGGATGGGCGTGTACCATCTTCATCTTCATCTACACTTTCCATCAGGTGAGATGGAAGACAAACGCCTATTCCATTACAAGAATAAAAAAAAAAAAAGGTGAAGCCTGAATGTATAATATGTATGCATTTACAAAAATAAGTATGTTTATGTATTTAAATCAGTTGTTTAGTACCTATAATACAACTCTGCTTAGTTTGTGACTAGATGACGTTGTGTGTAAGATGTCCTAAATATTGATTTATTTATATTTAACCTAGGAACCTTATTTATAAGGAACAAAATAAGCAGCTAACATCACTGCCAAGAGAAGGAACACTTGAAACAAACCCTTTACCAACCCGTCTGGCCAGCGTGGTATAGTAGGCCAAAACCTCCTTTCAAAGGAGAGGCCTATGTCCAGCAATGGACTGTTAAAGGCTGTTGATGATGATGATGATGATATTTAACCTTGAATGTATAAATCTGATAATGTACTACTGATAATGATAACATACTGATAGTTATGTCCTATCTTGTTTACTTTTAATATGAATTGTTCTTCCTGCTAAACTAACTCAAGAATGGCTGAACTGATTTGGCTATTTTTGATCTTAGAATATTTGTGCAAGTTTAAGGAAGGCTTAAATAATGATTAGACTATTTAATTTTCGAATACAAACCCAGTTGTGAAACGTTTATGTAATGTCTTGTCTTTTTAGAAATATAAAATTTATTATTAAATAGGTTCCTAGGACATCCTACACACAATATCATTCAGTTCCCACACTAAGCAGAGCTTGTATTATGGATACTAAACAATTGATATAAATACATAAACATACTTTTTTTTTTGTAAATACATACATATTATACATAGAAAACACCCAGACTCCGAAACAAATCTAACCTAACCCACATACCACACATACACTAACCACTTGACCAACAAGGCACTCAAACAAATTCGCACATGGTAGTCAAACATTTATAGATGAGTTCAAAAGTTTGATTTCGATCTCTTTAGTCTATTTTGTTGGAATACAAAACAAGAACAAATAAATTGCAAAAGTATCCGTTGGTTGTCTGTATATACAAATACATATACTTAGGGGCCGTCTATTAATCACGTAATCTTTTTTTGGCATTTATTGAACCCCCCCCCCCCCTCACCCCTCCTATATCACGTGTATTTTTAGTACCTATAAATATAAGTATGAATATCAACAAATTTTAGGACAGAAAATTAAAGACTACAACAATTAAAGGTAGAGTAGAAAGGTCGCAGGTTGACTGACTTAATAATAAAGAAATGCGACAATTTGCAGGAAAAAAATTATACACTATTTTTGTGATAAATTACTCTCTCCCAACTACTACTACTGAAAAGCTTACTACTCTTACCTTATGCATCAAGTTACTGGGTCTGTACACCCCATGGGTGATGACATTACGGCCGACTGGTTCATTGACTTTCTTTATCTTGGCTTCAAAGTCCTTCAAATATTTCTCCAAAAGTTCTTTGTTCTCCGGCTTCACTTTTTTCAATGCAATATCCTTGCTACTCTTCACAAAAGCGGCCAAAGCTTCAGGATTCATTTCAGTTTTTATATCCTCTAGCACTTTATTGAATTCGGAAGAGTCCTTCTCGCTGTAAGCGAAAGATAACGAGTGGAACTTAGCAAGTTCGGACATGGCTGCTTTCGCGTATTCCCAGTCGATAGGCTTGGATCTATCGTAAGCTTGCCAGTTACTAGCAGATAGGTCTTCAAGGACTATAATCTCTTCGAAAGGAATGAGACTACTTCCGTAATACTTGCTGCAAAACAGTTTATGCGCATCTAGAAGTTTGTTCTCTTTTTCAATCTCCTCGAACTTTTTTTTCAGTTTTGAGTAAAATAAATGTTCTGTGGTGTAAATTTTCCATTCTTTCAAGGTATTTCGTAGCTTGACACTAGGACATGCTACTTTTACGAAAAGATGCAGGGACGGTAGATCACCTTTTCTATCGAGAACATCAACTTTGTATAAATTTGAGGTGTAATTTGCACCTTCAGTCGATATTTCTTCGACTTCTACGTCAAAATGCGTATAATTTTCTTCCTTGAGGAGATCTTTTAGTAGCGAGTGAATTTTCTCGTGTACCATTGTATAAGATTGATGACAAGTAGAGTTGTTAGAAGTTTTAATGTATTTTAAATACCTGAAAAATATATCAATATTATATTTCGGATATCTGACCTAATGGCATTTAGACCCAAAAATAAGCAGAGATTACACTGTGGTTACTTGGTAAATGATTTTAACACATATATATACTTGTTTTTTTTGTAAATACCCACATTAATATTATACATAGAAAATATCAAAACTTCGAGACAAATTTTTACATAGCGTACAAAAAAAAATGATACGACCCGGCAATCGAATCCGAGACCTCAAACAGCAATGGCATACGCTACCACTGACACCGAGGCATATTTATTATCTAGATATAACCTAGTCCGATTGTTTAAGTATGACAACTACTGCTAATATGTGGGTGATTAAACCTGTTAAAAAGTGAAAGGACGGATAACAATGAAAGAAAGATAAATTTTAAATAAACGAAACAATTCAAGAAACCATAAAACTGGGATTTGTCAAACATTTAAAGTTCGAGCATACCTATTCTATGACTTGCTAAAACTACCCTCACAACTTCATTTTGCTTTTAAAACCTTTGCAACTCTATGGCATCAATTTTTTACTTTCATCATCAACATTCTACAGTATGCACCGAGTTTTTCGGTTTTTTGATCTATATGATGATACATATCATAACACAATGGTCGATATGAAAATGACTGGGTCGCACGGCTATTAGCATTGCTTAATCCAAAAAATCTTTTTTTTTTTCATAGAGATCTCCCGCATTAGGAATATAACTAAATCGCGGGGGACTTTACAGACACAGAAAACCAAGACTGACACAACAATTTGTAAATCACACAAAGTGTTGTCCCACGTGGGATTTGAATACACGACACTTGGTGAAATAGAAAGAGGCATGGTGATCGCTGAAACCACTAGGCCAATCGTGCAGTCAAATAAGTAATTTGCCTCTAAGCCATTAACCTTTGCGGGTGTTACTTAGGCACAAGGTCCTATGGCAACAAACAAACACTGTTGATATCCACTAATTTAGTCAGTGTGTAAGTTTTTGTATAAAAATAATACGTGTTTAGAACGCTTACGTTTTAGAGTTTATTTTTTTAAATAGCTCTCTAATTTGGTATTGTCAACTTTTTGGTATTGTGTAGGTCTAATCTGTTTTTACTTTGCCTTTTAAATGTTTCTCTAAATCAATTGTTATTTATTTTAGAACGATTTCGAACACAATTTTCTTGTAAATGAAATAAATAAATAAAATTAAAATTACGACTGGCGGAAAAAAATGTAACGTGGTTTTATACTAAAGTTATCTAAAAGAATAGAAAATTCATTTATTTTAATTTTTTATATTAATTACTACATTTCGCCTGCGGCTCCGCCCGCGTATATGTCGATAAATGTTAAAGTAGCCCATGTTCTTTTCAGGATCTAGGCTATCTGTGTACCAAATTTCATTTAAATAGGTTCAGTATTTTTGGCCTAAAAGCTGCCAGACACACAGACAATAGGTTTTTACAATATTATAGTAAAGAAGAAAGCGTTTAATTGTTATTGAGGGTAGGCAAGAAAACTTAAAAAAAATATAATACAACCATGATATAATTAAGGTAGGTTTACAGTGCTTTTAACCGACTTAAAAAAAGGAGGAGCTTCTCAGTTCGATCTTTTTTTATGTTTGAAGTCCGACTTGAAAAATTACATTTTAATTTGGACAAATTTTACCGGAGATTTTATTTAATCTTAATTTAATTACAAAATAAAAGTAAAGTTCTGAGCAATATCTACTCTTTTTTACCCGACCACACATAAATAAAAAAGATAGGTAATAGATTTGTCAGTTCATGTTGGTATGTTTTAACTTAGCGTATAAACTACCGACCCGATATCAATAATTTTTGTTTTTTTTTTAATTTTTAGATTCGTAATAATAACCTGGCTATATAAATTTTATCATGGGTATTATGTATTAAAAAGTCACCGCTTTGGAGAGTGAATACTTATAAAGTAATTACTTTTAACAAAAAAAAATTGAAAAACTAAAATCCTACCACGTTGTACGTAAGTTTTTCTTATAGAAAACTAATTGTTTAAAAAGTACCAGACCACAAAAGCACAAACAAAACTAAATAACAATAAAAAATCAAACTTTAGCTGTTAAGCAGTTCACTGAGAATGAAATACTAATATATAAAAAAAAAACAGTACCTTCTTAATTAACAGCGCAGCAGTTCGATCGTAGTGCAGCTAAAGTGACGGGCTAACATATAAAGGTGCGGGGCAAGCGACTACCTATATTTATAGAAGTACTCAGTGGCGGCAAAGATTTTCTTACTACCCGCAACAAATCATCAATTTTGTTCGCACTTTTGATACTTCCACATATACTAATATGTTGAAGTGACGAGCTATAAAATATAATAGCTAAGCGACTACCTATATTTGTAGATAGTAAAGAATAATAAAGATAGTAAAATTTTCTACCTACCCGCAATAAATCACTAATTTATTTCGCACTTTTGATATTTTAACGTATACTTAGAACACATAGTTTAAGACGCCTATATCAAATTATATTAAAGTGTTAACGATAGTGACTGAATTTTCCTATAATTTTAGATGAGAAAATATACTTATATTACAAGTTAAATAATGTTTCTTGACTTCGACTCTGTGTGTGGGTAGTTTGTTTTTTTTTTTAAATTAGGGTCGGTGGCAAATACAAATTTCTTCTTGTATTTTTGATAATTTCTTTTTTTATTTTATAAATTCTTATAAAAATCATTGATTTGTTTGTACTTATCAAAGCGTATAAGCCTTCTAAGTCCTTTCTAAGGCTATGACTATCTGTGTACCAAATTTTACTTAAATCGTAGTTGTAGTTTTGGATTCTTTTGAGTACTTTTCTGGAGACTTGCAAAGAGGCACTAATAATCCCACTATCTAAAAAGATCACCCCAAATCCTTCTCCGAATATCGTCCCATTTTCATATTGCTTCCAGAGGCCGGGAGAATGATGGAGAAACATCCGTCTAGGCCGCCATGTCATAGGTCACTATGCTGCATTGCTTACCCTCACAATGAGGAAGATGACCCCTACTCCTGGATTATACTCATGCTTTCCATCAGGCTAATAGTCACTTTGGTAGGCTTGAATATAAAAAAAATGCTATTCCTTTCAAAAGTCCTAGAACTTCTTGTGCAGACCCAATTAAATTAATTCCTTGATAGAAACCAACTCCTTAATCCTTTCCAATCAGGTTTTTGGGCAATTCCTTAAGGACTTCAAAAAAGAAGGAGGTTCTCAATTCAAATGAATTTTTTTGTTATGTTGGTGAGGTAACACTCAAAAGTTTCGAGTGGGTGAACCTGTTTTGAAATTTTCTTTTTTATTTGAAAGCTGGTCCCTCTCATGAGGTCCCATCATAAGGATATCAGAATCTGAAAATCCTCGAATATCATAGGCATACCTGTCACGATTTGGGTATTCTGAATAGATTTTCTTTGAATTCATTTTTATTTTGTTCAAATTATATTTTTTGTTGGTTACTTTGGAATACCGTGATTTGTTAACGGACTTGGCACATTCTTTTATTCTGTGAGGGTATATATTTGCTATATACACCAATATAAATTTAAAGTAAATCACCATTTTTACGTGTCCGTGGGGTGACGGCTTAAGAATACAGAGTGTCACCACCCCTGTTCATCCCGCGGGTGTCCTATAGGGCGACTAAGGGCCAAACTACGCAAGCCAACATCAATGCAAAGAGAAGGAAAACTTGAAACCAACCCTATACCAACCCGTCTGGCCAGCGTGGTATAGTAGGCCAAAACCTCCTTTCTCAGGAGAGGCCTATGTCCAGCAGTGGACTGTTAAAGGCTGTTGATGATGATTGATTAAGGCGGGGCGATGAGAAACGATATAGTATATTTCTATTAATTACCAGCTGAGTTCCGCGGTGTTACTCGCGGTTATTGTTGTAAAACGCAAGTAACGCCGTGGAGCGAAGCTAGTCCAAAAATAATTAAGCCTAAGTTA
The DNA here is from genome assembly GCA_932526445.1 of Phragmatobia fuliginosa. Lineage (NCBI taxonomy): Eukaryota > Metazoa > Arthropoda > Insecta > Lepidoptera > Erebidae > Phragmatobia > Phragmatobia fuliginosa. Next base: position 19,329,653 of record OW052072.1, on the reverse strand, counting down.
CTCATTATATCACCAGCTTTCTTCCAGTGAAAGTCCCGTCGAAATCGGTCCAGCCTTTTTAGAGATTAGCCGGAACAAACAGAGAGACAGAAAGACAGACAGATAAAAATTCAAAAAATTGCATTTTTGGTGTAGATAACGTAATAATAAAAACTGTTGATTTGATATTGATATTACATACAAACATTTCTATTTCATTTATTTGCAATAGATAATGTCAGGATTGTAGGTAGGAAGTGCACTAAAGTAATAAATAATAGTAAAAACTGCGTTAAAACTATTTTGAAGTGTTTATAAAAACCTAACTGAATAAATCTCCCTTTTGCAACAGTTTTATTTTATAAATGGGCCATAAAACACTTTGATAATCGACTTTCTTTTTCGTTTTCAGTTTCTGATTATGTCATACCATTCAACGCATCAATGGCCAAACGAAAAAATAATCTGCTTTAAAAAATAAAAGTAGATTATTGGAAAAAAATCATATTATTCGATTTTTCTTTGAGGGTAGTTTTTTCATATCAAATTTGCATGGCAAATTATTGAAGCTATTTAAATACTTAAATTTGTTGTTTCCAGTATCAGGTAAATCAATGCTGTGTAAATATCAGCATCGTTACATTGTCCTCACATTTCACTGTTTTCTTAATAAAATGCCTAAAACAATGTAACCAAAAATTGTAAAAACTATGTTGGAAAAGAGTGTCCATGGAGTTTCTTGTCTGTTCTTTTCCATAAGATCTACGAATTGGAACAGACAATTAGCTTCACAACTGACTACTGACTACTTGACGTTTCAAAAGTGCCGTTGTATTGGTTTATTTGAAATAAAAAGGGTTTGATTGATGATCAATTAACAAGATCATAAGTTTCTCAGTCATAGTCATAAGTCCCTCAAATAAAAAATAATGATGATGATGTTTTAAGTACATAATAGATAGTGTTTCAATTAATAATCATTATGTATCTTTATTAAATACATGTAATTAACTTTTTCGACTTTTTTTTTAAATTACCTTTCTTTATCTTTTCACAGAATTTTCGAATTTGTACGATATTAAAATGTGGTAGATAATCGTTTGAGATCAATTTCAAAGGTATGCGGCCTTACGACCATGAGGTACTCTTAACATTCCTAATCTTAAATGGGAAATCCTTATCAAAGTTAGAGGTAAATATTTCGGTCATATGACACACAAAGTCTGCTTAGTTTGGGACTGGGACTAGCCCAGTCCCAAACTAAGCAGAGCCTTTATTATGGTTACTAACTGATATCAATACATAAACATATTTTTTCAGAAAGTACTTACATATTATTATACATAGAAAGCACCCAAACTCTGAAACAATTATTTGCGGATCACACAAGCACTGGTCCGACCCGGGAATCGAACCCGAGACCTCAAGCAGAGCAGTCGCATACACTGCCACTGCGCCAACAAGTCAATCAATCTGTTTCCTACCATTTCCTTCCCATTTTATTCACATTTCCTTTCAATATACTACCAATATTATCATCTTATTCATGATGTTCCATCCTTCTTTCAGATACGAGAGGAGGGGGAACACGACACGCAATTGCTGCAGTCCTGCTTCTGCTTGGGTACCGGTCATAAAAAACAACAACCCATAACGTCCTCAGACACGTTATGGCTACGTAATCTTGCCCTTGAAAGTTTTTAAGCCACCCGAAGGCCTCCAACTAAGCTTCACGACTGCTATCTTATGATGACAACTGGGACCGACTGCTTAACGTGTACTCCAAATTACGGAAACGCTCATAACATATCATGCCTCAAACGGTCACCCATCTAGGTCTGACCGCGCCGCCGTTGCTTACCCTCGGTGATTGTTTTCAATCACCTAAAGCTATGAGGGTACCTGTCATAGCAATCCGTTAATAAATAAACTACTAACTTAACTTTTACTTTAATTTTAAACCTCAACTTCTAACATAAGGGTAGCAATGAAATACTTCTAAATTGAAAAGGAGACAATTTCATCAAAATACTAATGTAGGTAGTTGTAAAAATCCTGAACAAGAATTTACTGAATTCGGCAACTTTTTTTTACGCTAAGCGCCATCTAGTAAATAGAATTATAACTATAATTGCAACATACTAACTGAATATTGATTGAATTTCCATAGGAAGAAGTTCCAAGGAATATCGTGAAACTAATGTCTGTTATACTTAAAGCTTAGTTAAAGACGGAGGGGAAGGTAGTGTAGCACTGTTAGTTCATTATGATGTGTATGTACCGCGCCTCCTGGCGTCTATTGGTCTTATTTAGTGTATAATTAATGTGTGGACTAATTATATGTCCGTGTGGTGACGGATTAAGAATACATAGTGTCAACACCCCTATTCATCCCGCGGGTGTCGTAAAAGGCGACTAAGGGATAAACTACGCAAGACAACATCAATGCAAAGAGAAGGAAAACTTGAAACCAACCCTATACCAACCTGTCTGGCCAGCGTGGTATAGTAGGACAAAATCTCCTTTCTAAGGAGAGGCCTATGTCCAGCAGTGGACTGTTAAAGGATGTTGATGATGAAGATGATGATTGATGAACTATATGCTGCAACTCTGCCCGCGGCTATGACAGTTTATGAACTGCTGTTGATTATGAAATCTGGACCGGGCTTAATTATATCTTTTTTTTTAACCTGTGGAAACCTCTTCGGGCTTTTAACCACCTTTACCCCGCCGGGGTTTTCTATGCGGCGTGGCGGTTTGTCGAATCGAATCGAACCGATTAAAACCACACGGTGTACCCTCTGTGCGCTCGAATTTTAGGAGGAGCCCAGGGAACTGTATTTTCTTGTGGACCCCTCCGAGCGCCTGCGGGCTCAATTACATCTGTGTCAACCATAGGATATTACCGTTGGCTTAGTGGTTTAAGCGATCGCCATACCGCTTTTGTTGTTTTTCTGAGTCTGGGTTTTCACAGGATTTATATTCATATTGCGGATTTTTTCTTGTTTAAAGAAAAAAAAGTTAAATAATGAACTAGTGAGAAGCCAATTATTGCGCTGCAATACATTCAACTATGTTCTAGTAACTGAATTTGTAATCTCAAGATGGCGCTGGTACAAAAACTAACATAAGGTTTTTAAAAGTAAAAATTAAAATTCGAAAAGAACTCTAAATATATTTCGGACATCTTACACACAACGTCATTTAGTCCCAAACTAAGCATAGCTTGTATTAAACAACTGTTATAAATACGTAAACATACTTATTTTTTTGTAAATATGTACAAATTATACATAGAAAACACCCAGACTCCGAAACAAATACACACAAATTTTTGGTCTGACCGGGAAATCGAACTCGAGACCTCTTGATCAGCAGCCTCATACGCTAACAACAAGGCAGTCAACTCTGTCAGAATATAATAAGCGACAACATGTGACGTACATCCGCCCCGGCGCCATCTCTTATTTATCGTATATAATTTTATAAGCGCGAAAGTTTGTGAGTATGTATGGATGTTCGTTGTTCAAGCAAAACTACGGAATGGATTTTAATGAAACTTTACAGTAATATAGCTTATATAACAGAATAACAAATGGGATACTTTTTAATGACTGCCTTGTTGCTCTAGTTAGTGTATGCGGCTGCTGATCAAGAGGTCCCGGCTTCGATTCCCGGGTTGAACTAAATATTTGTGTGATCCACAATCATTTGTTTCGGAGTCTGGGTGTTTTCTATGTATAATATGTATGTATTTACAAAAGAAAAGCATGTTTATGTATTAATATCAGTTGTTTAGTACAAGCTCTGGTTAGTTTGGGACTAGATAATGTTGTGTTTAAGATTTCCGAAATATTTTTTATTTATTTAATGTAATAATTCAGATACACGCAGGCGGAGCTGCGGGCGAAAGCTAGTAATATATAATAACGATACAAAATAAAATTAAAAACAGTCATAAATAACATTAGATACATTTTTGGCTTGGCTTCGTTTATGTTAATGATAACGTGATGTCATATAGTATAGGCCTAGTGGTTTAAGCGGTTCTCGCGGCTCTCTACTGCGCCAAGTGTCGTGGGTTCAAACCAACTGATATTCAGATAAAACCGGTTGAATTTGTAACTGACCCCAAATAATCTTAGGAATAAAGGCTAGGAAGAAGAATTCGATAATAGTTTATGAGATTAGAATGATCAGACAACCAAACAAACAAGCTCTTTACTTTTATAATATTAGTAGAAATAGGACATTCAACTGCTTCTTTGGTTACGGTTAGCGTACACGACTGGCGATCAAGAGGTCTCTGGTTCGATTCCCGGGTGGGGCCGAAAGCATTGTCGAGTTTTCCTAACAATAAATTTTTAATGACAGCCCGGAGTATGGACGCTGTCGGTGTTTCATGCCTCGGAGAGCATGTTGTCTGTCCCGGTTGTCATGAACATCTATGGCAATTATTAGAAAGTCAGGGCCCTCAAATAGACCGACCACTAGTTCAGCAATTGAATTTAGTTCGCTCTCAGGTTGCATAGGTTCTTTTAAAAACTAATTATTGAGGTAGAACCAGTTGAAATAGTAGCTGACCGATCGATCTATGAGATGTGTCACTTTTACCATGGTATTATTTAGATTATGACCCATACTAAATATCATAAAATCTGTCTGTCTATCTTTTACACTTTCATAGCTTAACAGCTGCACCGATTTTGATGAAATTGAATTAAACTTGAATAAATTTAATAAGGACAAGCTATTTGTCTGAAACGTCTTTTGTCTAAAGTTACTTAGATACACAAAAGAATAAAGGAAAGTATAAAAAGAAAACACAATTAAAATACACTATAATTTATTAAATTAAACACCTAACCAAAAAACAAGCAACTAACAATATTAAAAAATTACTATTCTCCATAAAGTACCTACTTTTCAAATTTGAAAAAGTAGTCAAGCTTAAAACTTTACATTTCAATTATGAATGTTTAGACGGTAGGTAATTATCAGACATCACACTAACACAGCTAACAATTAATATCACAATCATTAAACATAAAATATTCTAAACAACCGTACTTTTCAATAGCAATAGTATCATTTTCAATATCGATAATTACAGATTACTTAAGTAAGCCCCATTTCACGAAGTCGTCAACGACTCCGTTCAACCGTTCGACGTATAAGTCACTAGCATTCTTCTCAGAGAATACAGATAGTTCCATTTCTTTGTCGGCCTTGGGCGCATTCTCCTTGGACACCGTCACGATTGGCAGCGCAAACACTGCAATGGTCAGTGCGAGTGGTAGTCTCTGAAATTAAATAATAATAAATAAATATTTCGGACATCTTAAACAAGAAAAATATGAATAAATAATAAATAAACAACGCCATCTAGTCCCAAACTAAACAGAGCTTGTATTATTGGTACTCGACAACTGATACAAATACATAAACATACTTTTTTTTTTTATACAAATACATGTAATATATACACATGAAAACACCCAAACTCCGAAACAAATATTAGCGGATCACACAAACATTTGCTGATCAGCAGCCGCAGTATGCAAAATCATTACTGTAGCTATCAAAAATATGTTGCGAACTATCCAAAAATCTAAGGTTTTATTGCAATAAATTTCTTTGAAAACTGATAACCATAAAAAATAATTAAAATTATTAATCAAAACAGAACAACAAGTATTGGAACGGTTTAGTCACCTCTTTCATCTCCTGGTCGAAAACCGCCTTGGAGTAAATCTTCTCAGGATCCATATGAAGTCTCTTCATTGCCGCTTCCAGCTCAGTATAATAATAATCTAGTGACTTCTCGTAGTACTCATCACGGAATTTTTTATCAGATCCAGTGAAGATGAAATATAATAAATCTACCACTGGGCTAGTACCACACAGAGTTTGCATGTCCACTATAACGACTTCTATGGAACCATCCTGAAAATAGATATAAAATTATTATAATAAATCGTTTCAATACGGTTTAAATTTAATCATTAGACTGAAAGAGTAGGTCAAAATCGAGTAAAAAAAAGTCGGTTACACACATACAAAACACTTACAGGTGAAGTAATAAAAGTGTATAAAAATAGTTACCTCTTTAGCCCTGTGCATCAAATTACTCGGCCTAAAGACCCCATGAGTAATAGCATTGTGATTAGAAGGTTCAGTAACCTTCTTTATCTTTGCCTCAAAGTCTTTTAAATATTGCTTCAAATGCTCTTTGTTTTCATTCCTGACCTTCTTCAAAGCAACTTCCTTGGCATTATGCACAAATGGAGCCAAAGCCTCAGTATTCATTTGTGTTTTGATTTCATCCAAAACTTTATTGAACTCTTCAGGATTACTCTCACTGTATGCGAATGATAATGCGTGAAATTTAGCAAGTTGGGAAAAGGCAGCTTTGGCGAAGGGCCAATCTATCGATTTCAACCTATCGTAAGCCAACCAGTTGCTAGCAGATAAATCTTCGAGGACCACTATTTCTTCAAGAGCGATTAGACTAGACCCGTAAAACTTGCAAGAAAGTAATCTTTCCTCGTTCGGAACGCGGTGTTCATTTTCAATAGCCTTATAGGTTTTCAGCAACCTTTTATAGTATAATGTTTCTGTAATGTAAATCTTCCACTCGTCTAAGGTATTCCGTAGCTTGACACTGGGGCATGCTACTTTCACGAAGAGATTCAGGGTTGGCTTGTCATCTTCTGGGACAACTTCTACTTTGTGTAAACTGGACGTGTAATTCGCGCCACCAGAAGAGATTTCTTCGATTTTCAGGTTGTACTTCATATAACCTAATTCATTTAGAATGGTTTTAAGGAACTTAGTGATTTTATCTTGTGCCATTGTTTAGGTTTAGTAAAAAGTGAGATCGAGTAGAATGTACTTCAAGTATCTGTAAAATAAAAAAAAACTAATTAAAACTTTGAACATTTTATACAAAACGCCACCTAGCCCAAACTAAGCAGAGCTTGTATTGTGGGGACTAGACAACTGATATAAACTGACTGCACTTTTAGCCTAGTGATTTAAGGGGTCGCCACTCCGCTTTCTACTGCACCAAGTGTCGTGACTTCGAATCCCACTTGGGACAACACTTTGTGTAAGTTATAAATAGTTGTTCTGAGTCGGTGTGTTATTTGTGTGCGTTTTACGTGTGTTTGTGAAGTACCTTGCGACACAGGTTTTATATTACTAATGCGGGAGTTATCTTAAAAAAAATACATGAACATAGAAAGGGACTCAAGTCACTTATTGCACTTTAGCGGAACTTCGGTGGAAATAAGCAAAGGTCCTTCCTTAGGAATCAGTACAGTAGCTTGGAAGTGAAAGTAACAATTAAAAAAAAGAAAAAAAAGTTGAGGGTAGTCAAATGTGAAAGTACATTTATAACATTAGAAGAAGTTAGATAAAAAAATATTATTGTAGGTACATAGTAAAAACTAAAAACTCAAAAATAGAAAGTAATTTTAATGTAAAAAGTTGTGGTGACGTTACTGAAATATTTTCAGAAAGTACCACACGCTTTTTTACATTAAAGTATTTTCAATTTTTTAGTTTGAAAGCGTGTGTTTAGTTTTTTAATACTTTTTTTTTAGAATTAGTGTATTGTCATCGGTCCTCGAAAAATCTACAAAGTTTGAACGAAATCTGGCCGTTTGAAGTGGGTCAAAATCGCACCCAAAGGAGTCGGTTACAAACATAAAGGTGAAGCAAATAAAAATAATGTAAAAAATGTCCTCTGCGTCTGATTTATCTTGCTTTATAAACTATCGATAGATTTAGCCGCTAACTGCTGATTAAATCTTACTAAAACGTCATAGCTTCAACGAGTGATAATTTATACCGAAATTAAATACCCACACTTAGTGAAATGAAATTCAAAATGGCGGCGCTTTCCAAAATACAAATTACGCACAATGTTTTACTACTAGTTCTGAAACTACTGTACTAAACTCTTGAAACCTAAACTAATAAATCGTGTTTCGCACAAAAGAGGCAAAGACGGAATATATGGTTTTTTTTTTATTATTATTTTTTTAGCCAACTCCCGCATTAGGAATATAAATTCCTGTGTCGCGGGGAACTTTACAAACATACATGAAACGGACACAAAGGACACCCAGACTCAAAACAACTAATTGTGAATTTCACAAAGTGTTGTCCTACGTGGGATTTGAACCCACGACACTTGGCGTAGTAGGAAGCGGCGTGGCGACCGCTTAAGCCACTAGGCCAACCGTGCAGTCAAATATATGAATAAAATCGCTCAATTGCATGTCACGCCATGCATAGGTTAGAATGGCATGTGGATTGAAAATCGTGTTCCATAGATATTTTTTTATGATTTTGTATTTAGTAGTTTACTATTCATCTAACTATAAATGACCGTTGTGTGTAAAATTTCAGAAAAAAAAAATCCCCACACTATGGGGTAGACGTAAGAAAAAAATCATACGTCATTTTACGTGTAGGGGAGGTACCCTAAAATTTCTTTTTTCGGTAATAGGTATTATTGTAGCACTTTGACTGCATGATAAATACATATCCATGCAAAGTTTTAGCTCTCTGGCACTAGCCGTTTGGAAGTTAAGTCGAGGATTGACAGACGGACGCACATGACGAAACTATTATTATAAATTAATTATAACTAATATTATAAATTAACGTTTTCGCGGCTAAACCGTAACACTGTTTTAAATTGCTACACGGTTGGCCCAGTGGTTTAAGCGATGCGACGTTCAAATCCCACATGGAAGAACACTGTTTGATCTACAAATTGTTGTTCCAAGTCTGGGTGTTCTTTTTGTCAGTTTCAAGTACATATGTATATTTGTAAAGTCGACCGCGACGCAGAGGGTGAATATTCCTAATGCGGTAGTTTAAAAAAATAGGAAATTTGCTATGGAGATATTTTGATTCTAGAGGTAACCTAGATACTCGCAGACGGACTCGCGGTGGAAAGCTAGAAGTCAAATAAGGGAGTTTAGTCCAGAATTAGCCGATCGTAAGTGGAATATGGAACCGAAATCACTGGACGCATTCACGTAAGAGTAATAAAAAACTCAAAGAAGTAACGTTAACTTTTAAATCCAGAAAAATTACTAATGTTTGTTCTACCCTCAATAAAATAATTATTCCTGCACATAATTTTTCACATGAAAATTCTCTTATATAAAGATAAAATTAAGATGAGAAAGTGATTTGAGGTTCTTCCACACTCTGACACTTATGTGAGTAATTTTCCTAAGTAAGCTTATTGAATGCCTACTACTGGGTCGACGGGGACGTGACCACGAGCGGTATAACCCGTTCGAAACGTCGGAAAATAGAAGGTATCGTAACCTTTAATATTATCGCGAATAAGTCCCGTTTACAGTAAAAACATGAGTATGTGTAAAAGTCGCGAAAGTTTAAAAACAGTAACTGATCAATCTTCACTTCCTTACTTATAAATGCAAAAGCAACTCTGTCCGTTTGTATATCGCACTTTCACACCAAACTACTGAACCCATTTCAAAAGGACATAGACTACCGCGACTACCGTTGAACACGCGAGTGGAGCCGAGAGCGATAGTTAGGAAAATAAATGAGTATATAAAATACTTCATCAAAGATTCGAAGCTGTGGTGTGAACCGCCGTGCCTCGGAGAGTACGTAAATAAAAAGTTCTATGCCTGAAATCTCCCCCGTCCCGTTGGATAGCAGATGATATATGAGAGTAAAAGAACAGACAGTGCACCTGTATTTGCGTACTATAATATATTATCACCTGCGTATTTGCCTGGTCTAAATTGAGAGCGGGCGCCGTGTCCAAAATCGGCTAGGAAGACATCATAATCACACCAATATTGTAATTGGACTTAAACTGTGCCAACAATCAATAGAAAAAAGCGGTGAACTTTTTGGAAATTGTGAGGTAGAAAAAAAATAACCTATAAAGCCAGCCAGAAAAGCCTGGCAAAGTACATAATAGCGTCGGGCTAGTACAATTATTTTAAACTTATAAAAATTATATATTAAGAACAGTTACAAGTATATCAAACCTAGACAACAGCATAGTTCGTTACAAAAAATTACGAAATCCAAAAAGGAGTAAGATTAATTTAAAAGAAATACGGTTTGAATTTAACCTCCATAAGACAAATAATAAAATCCTTACCTTTTATACAATTAGGAGCTTGAAAGAACTGCGGCGAAAATGATCACGATCAGGAAATAACTAAAGATTGAAAAGAGTCGCGAGAGTGGCGCTTATTATATACTCTGTAGGAACACATCTCGTCCTTGACCCGAGAAACTTTCAAACTACCCGCAATTCAATCTGATTTCTATTTCACTACATATTATAAAACAAAGTTCTGCAGCGTTTGTCTATTCGCGATAAACTTATAAAAACACTAGCTTTCGATCGCGTGGATCTCGATTATAGCAGTAAAAAGCCTATGTGTTATTCTGATATATAAGCTTTATTACTGTATAGTTTCATCTAACTCCGTTCAGAAGTTTTCGCGTGAATGAGCAACAAACCTGTATACATACATGCTTACAAGCTTTCGCGATTATATTATTAGTACGTAGTACGATTTTCATGGTGATTTCAGCAATGGATAGATTGGTTATTAAGGAAGGTTTTAGTATATAATTTGTCAAGTTTTAAATGTTTTCAAAATAACTATGACTACCCTCACAAAAAGGGCCGCTAGTAAGAAATAATATCACGGTCAGCTGTGGCTAATCGTTTTTTTTTTCGTGTGATGATAGATTATGAATTTGTAACCTCACTACTACTATTCATCCCATGGGTCATCATAAAAGGTGACTACGAGAAAATATACGCAGAACAACATCATCAAGAAACCATAACGTCCCACTGCTGGGCTTAGGTACTCTCTCAAGAGAAGGTTAAGGCCGTGTGTCCCCAATCTGGCCGAGTACAGGTTGTGGACTGGCAAGACACGATCTTGCCGATGGATGTTTTTAAGCCATCCGAAGACCTCCAACTAAGTTTCACGACTGTTATCCTATAATAACAACTGTGCCCAACTGCTTAACGTGACCTTCAAATCACGTTTAAGCTTATATCATGCCACAAACGGTCACCCAACTATATACTGACCGCGCCGTCGTCGCCTACCCTCTGTCATCATTTCCAATAACCCAAGGCCAGGCGCTAGGTGATTGGAAATGAAAGCGCTTCACAAACAACATCATGACTAAGAGAAAGAAAATTTGAAACGAATCCTTTACCAACCCGGCGGTCAGCGGCCAAAACCTCTTTTCTAAGGGGCGGCCATGTCCAGCAGTGGACTGTTAAAGGTAGTGATGATGATGAGAGGATGCTTAAAGACCCTATTTTGCCTTTTAAACATTTAATCTAGTAATTATTTAGTAAATGACAGGTATATAATGAAATATCTATCTTTTAATTTTAACGGTTTTTCTTGAACTTGACATTAAATCTTTATGTGGGTAATTTATTTTTCATTCTGTAGTTATGAGGACGGTTAATCGCAAATATCTATGTTTCAAATATTATCTTTTCGTAACGTATTTTTACCCAACTACGGTGAACTCAGAATAAAGTTTATAATAATACTAGGTTTAGCTCGCGGCTGCGTCCGCGTCTATGTCGGTTATTGTGCTAAAAAGTAGCCTATGTCCTTTCTCAGGATTTAGCCTCATCATCATCTTCCTAGCCTTTATTCCCAAGTTTATTTGGGGTCGGCTACTAGTTCAACCGGTTTTATCTGAATATCAGTTGTTCCACGGAACGACTGGCATCGGACCTTCGCAACCCTAAGGGAGAACTGAAATTCGAAGATCTAACTAGTTGTCAGTATATTTCCGGGCACTGACTTCCCAATGACGATTGCCATAGATGTTCATGACAACCGGGACCGACGGCTTTACGTGCTCTCCGAGGCACGGGCGTGCATCACACCGCCAAACTTCCAAACTCCGGGCTGCTATTAGGAATTTCCTGAGAAAACCCCATAAACACTTTTTGGCCCGACTTGACACTCTTGATTAGCAGTCGCATACGCTAACCACTAGACCAACGTGGCAGTTTCTCAAGATTTTGACTATCTGGGTACAACATTTCATTTAAGTTTTGACTGCCTTGTTGGTCTAGTGGTTAGCGTATGCGGCTGCTGATCAAGAGGTCTCGGGTTCGATTCCCGGGTCAGACCAAATATTTGTGTGATCCACAAATATTTGTTTCGGAGTCTGGGTATTTTTCTATGTATAAATGTGTATTTATTTACAAAAAAAAAGTATGTTTATGTATTTATATCAGTTGTCTAGTACCCATAACACAAGCTCTGCTTAGCTTGGGACTAGATGATGTTGTGTGTAAGTTGTCCAAATATATATTTAAATCGGTGCCGTGGTTTTTGAATTTATCGCAAACAGACAGCCAGACAGATACGGCGGAGAGCTTTACTTTATTATATGTAGTGATGATGGAACATCACACCGTATCGTCAAATCTGATGAACCGATTTTGATAATTGAGATATCAATTAAAGGCCGCTGCATACGTGACGGTATTTAACACGGACAGGACATGGACGTGGTTGCCTTGTTATAAACGGGAACGTGATTTAAATGCATACGCACCGTGACTGTGACTCGGATCTAACGTGTAAGTGTTGTGAACAAGGAAAGATGTATTTTTCATTTCAAGAATTGGCTTTAATTGCTATTGACGTGCTAAATATCGTCGCCGACGATGTTTAGCACGTCAATAGCAATTCCCGTGCGTGCCACGTTCCGCCCCGTCCGTGTCACCGTGAAGTATGCATTTCCTTATACATTTTGTATGTAACGATGTTTGCAACACTTCCCATCCCGTTCCGTCCGTGTTAAATCCCGTCACGTATGCAGCGGCCTTAATACTCTAGATTGTCAGCACTTGTTGAAATATATTCTTAACCAGCTGAGCCCCACGATGTTACCCGCGCTTGTTGTTGTAACCACGGGCAACGCCGCGGCGGGAAGCTAGTCTGAAAAAGTAGCCTAAGTTACTCCCTTATATCATCAGCTATCTGCCAGTGAAAGTCCCGTCGAAATCAGTCCAGCCGTTCCAGAGATTACCAGGAACAAACAGACAGACAAAAAATTGTAAAAAAATATTTTGGCATACTATTGTACCGTGTATGCATTTAGTAAAAAGCGGTTATTTTAATATTACACTTCATCAATCATCAACAGCCTTTAACAGTCCACTGCTGGACATAGGCCTCTCCTTGAAAAGGAGGTATTGGCCTACTATACCACGCTGGCCAGACGGGTTGGTATAGGGTTGGTTTCAAGTTTTCCTTCTCTTTGCATTGACGTTGTCTTGCGTAGTTTATCCCTTAGTCACCACCCTTATTCATCCCACCCACGTGGGATGAATAAGGGTGGTGACACTCTGTATTCTTAATCCGTCACCACACGGACTATTACACTTACTTACTTACTTGTATTTTACTATTAAATAAACTTAAACAGAAATAAGTCAAACTGAACTTAAGTTCTACGTTGGACAACACAGTGCAAATAGAAGGAAAACTTGAAAACAACCGTATACCAACTCGTTTGGTTAGCGTGGTATCGTAGGCCAAAATATCCTTTCCAAGAAGAGGCTTATGTCTAAGCAATTGACTGTTATAATAAGCTGGTGATGTTCATGAATAAGATTTTAACATTGCAAATTAACAATTCAATACTTAGTTTATTTTTTTACTAGCTTACCCATGTAGACCCGTCTGCGTTTTCTATCGCCCGTAGAGTAATGTTATCCCGTGGAACCAAATTTGTTTCGGAACTTCGCGGACTTTTTCAAAAAGGAGCAATTCTTTTACATATTATTTTAACGAATCTTTAATCATTTACGCAACGCACGCGATTGAAACTCTCAAAAATAATTATTTTGCACTATTTTCAACTGACTTAAAAAAAAGGAGGAGGTTCTCAATTCGTCGGAATAATTTTTTTTATGCATGTTCAGCGATAATTTCGTCGTTTATGAACCGATTTCAAAAAATCTTTTTGCATTGGAATAGGCGTAGCTTACAGGTGGTCCCATCGTCACCATATTAGTATCTTATGATGATTGATCCCAAAGAAATCCAGGGAACTCCTCAAATATCATAGGCACAATTGTCGCGATTTGGGTACTCGGAATAGTTTTTCTTTGACGTAGGTTTCTTTTTGTTAAAATTATTGTGAAATTTTTCATTTGATACTTAGCTTCTATTGATTACAACGTAATGATATTTAGCCTATAACTTTTCTCGATAAATTGACTGTCTGAAAGTGAAAGAATTTTTCAAATCGGTAAAGTGGCTTCTGAGGTTAGACAAACAAACAAACAAGCTCTTCAGCTTTATATATACGAGTCTACGTTAAAAGGAACATTTTCCTTTTTAATTAAAGCGATTTTTACAACCCTCTCTTGAGAGGAGACCTGAGCCCAGCAGTGGGACGTTATGGGTTGTTGATGATTGATGAATGATTTTTACAAGAGAATAAAATGATGTACTCTTTTTAAGAAACTAAAAAGTCGGTATAATAAGTTATTACTTATTACTATAATAAGAGGGTACTTTATACCTGATATAGCTTTTGAATTCATTTCTCTTTGACCATCGGACGAACAAAAATCATCATCATCATCAACAGCATTTAACAGTCCACTGCTGGACAAAGGCCTCTCCTTAGAAAGGAGGTATTGGCCTACTATACCACGCTGGCCAGACGGGTTGGTACAAGTTTTCCTTCTCTTGGCAGTGATGTTAGCTGCTTATTTTGTTCCTTTAGTCGCCTCTTACGACACCCATGGAATGAATAGGGGTGGTGACACTTTGTATTCTTAATCCGTCACCACACGGACACACGAACAAAAATAAATGGATATATTCATAATCCAGTCCCCAATCCACAATCTGCCATCGTGAGGACGTATGGCCTTAACCCTCTCCTGAAAGATGATGAAACTCTCTGGCTGTACTTCTGGCCACAGAAACCACCTGACCGAACCTGATGGTAACTTAGCACATGTGTAGGTCTTGGTTATGAGGTTAAATAATTAACACTATTGTCCTGAAATTTAGACTCCTAGCTCTGTCTAGAAACCTGTTGTTAGGATTTAATTTCAAAAATGTACTTTCTTAAGTTCCAATGAGATCGAATTTATTTTTTTAAATTACAAAGGGGGTACTTTGAAAATGTCTAGTATATACTTATAATCGGTACAAATATATACAATTGTAAGGTATCTTGTCAGTTTTTACTTATTACATAATATGAAAGTTTAAGCGGTACTTACATCAATAAAGTATTGTTTAAAAAAATGCATGTCTGTCTGTTTGTAGCGACTAATCTCATGAACTGCTAAACAAATTCTACAAATATAATAATAAATATAAACTATAACAATAAATAAAATTGGAGTGTCTGTTTGTAATATTAAAATAACAGCTTTTTACTATATGCATATTATGTTTGTATACACGGTACATGTGCCATATTTTTTTTTTAAATTTTTGTTTGTTCCGGGTTATCTCTGGAACGGCTGGACCGATTTCGACGGAACTTTCACTGGCAGATAGCTAATGATATAAGGAGTAACTTAGAATGCTTTTTAAAGACTAGCTTCTCCACGCGGCGTTGCCCGCAGTTACAACAATAAATGCGGGTAACACCGCGGGGCTCAGCTAGAAATAAATATAATAACAAAAATCATTTAGGGTAACAACCAAAAAAATAGTGTACCAACGTTCATAAGTATTTTAAATATAGTTTAATTACTTTGGAGGTAGGAATCTTCAACTAATTACAACTCAATGGGTAGATATTTTTTCTATTTTTTAGTAAACAGGTGCAGAACCAATGCTATATCATCTCACCTTCATCGTCAAATGTGGTCCCACTAGATGGCGTTGTAGTTTTACAATTTTTTGATAAAAAAATATTTGCAAATCTACTCAATGACGGGTTTAGTACAGATTTTGTGCTCCTTTTTGCAGGTTTTCAATTGACCTTACAAACAAATATACGACTTATTGGTCTAGTGAAATGTTTGTATGATCTGCAAATATTAGTTTCGCAGTTTGGGTATTTTCTATGTATGTATTATATATGTATTTATATCAGTTGTCTAGTATAGTTGCGTATGCGACTGCTAATCAAGAGGTCTCGGGTTCAAATCCCGGGTCGGGCCAAAAAGTGTTTTTGGGTTTTTCCTAATAGCAGCCCGGAGTTTGGAAGTTTGGCGGTGATTCACGCCCGTGCCTCGGAGAGCACGTTAAGCCGTCGGTCCCGGTTGTCATGAACATCTATGGCAATCGTTACTGGGAAGTCAGTGCCCTCAAATATACTGACAACTAGTTCAATCTTTGAATTTCAGTTCTCCCTTAGGGTTGCGGAGGTCCGATGCCAGTCGCTCCGTGGAAAAACTGAAATTCAGGTAAAACCGGTTGAACTAGTAGCCAACCCCAAATAAACTTGGGATAAAGGCTCGGAAGAATCAGTTGTCTAGTAACCCATACTATAAGCTCTGCTTAGTTTGGGACTGGATAGCGTTGTGCGTAATTTGGCCAAAATATTTATTTAATAATATTCATTTATGTAGTATTCCTTACTTCAACCCTTCAAAATGTCATTTAAAAATTAACTTAGCAATGTTTTTATCCCATACTAAACCATCAATGTATAACATTATGTAGTGCTCATAGACGAATGGCCTTAGGTTGGCACTAGGCCAGCGTGAGGACGTATGACCTTGACCCTCTCCTGAAGAGACCCGAAACCAGCAGTGGGACATCATGGGTTGTTGATGATTGATGAAACTATTCATTGTTGGTAGATTATATTAATTTGTCTGTCACTTTTAGGCCACACCACGAGTACACGCCAACAGAGGGCGCCACTTTCTTCACATGCGCTCAAGCAATCAATGCGGTACCTGATGTTGACATATTTACACGTACCCTGAACTAATTTACTAAAGTCAACTAAGTGAACTTGGTAACAGTGAATTTGCCAAAAATATGTTGTCTACGTTTACCGCATTAGATTCTACTTTGTAATGGTCGATGTACGAGTTGTTGATGTGACTGCCTTGTTGGTTTAGTGAATAGTGTATGCGGCTGCTGATCAAAAGGTATCGGGTTTGATTCCCGATTCGGAACAAATGTTTGTACAATCTGCTAATTTTGTTTCGAAACTTAGGTGTTTTCCATGTATAATAGGTATAGGTTTAGGTAATTAAATCAGTTGTCTAGTATCCATTTTTTTTTTTTTTTTTTACGTGTGGAAATCCCCGCGGACCGTCACCCCGTCGGGGGTTACGGCGGGGTGGTGTGTCGGACTCGAACCGACTAAAACCACACGGTGTGACCCTCTCTGCGCCTTTGTATTGGAAGGAGTCCAGGGAGGGGATTTCCTTCTGGACTCCAACCGGCGCCTGCCCGCACTGTTGCGGGCACCTACTCTAATTTCGACTCTCTATTGGGCAACGTCCGGTCACACGCGGACGCCGCCCCCTCGCGGTTGGCCTCTACTGCGGACGGACGGGAAACCCGTCCCGCCCATCCGCGGCCACTCTCAGGGCGGCATGAGACGCAGGTATGCGCGCCTCCGCCGCCCGGGGCGCCGGCGGCGGATCGGGTCCGATTGGATGGAATCCTCCCGGGCCTTCTCCGCCACCTCCTTCTGCAAGATTACGTCCTCGCAGAAGGTTGCGACCGCGGTAAAACAACTGTCGCTGCCGGTCATCGATCTTATGACGGCCGGCAGCGAGAGATCCCCTCCGATGACTGCAGTGAGGACCCGGCGCTGCGCCGCCCAAGCGGGGCAGACCGCCAGCGTGTGCTGGGCCGTGTCCTCACTGCAGTCGCAGTGGTGGCAGGCGGGACTCGGTTCCCCCCTAGCGACCGAGTGCAGGTACTTTCCGAAGCAACCGTGCCCGGAAAGTACCTGCGTCAGCCGGAAGGAAAGGGTCCCGTGCTGCCGCCCTGCCCACTCCGCGATGACCGGCTGAAGAGCCTCCACGGCGGCGAAGCCAGCGCGTGGGGTCTCCAGCCGGAGCGACCATCTCAGCATGGTGGCTCGGCGAGCGGCTTCGCGCCACTCGCGCACGTCCTCGGGCGGAGGGCGAAATCCGCTCTCCGCCCGGAAGTCAGCCACTCGCCGATAAACTTCGGCGAGCACTTCCGCCTCCAGTTGTCTAGTATCCATAGCACAAGCTCTGCTTAGTTTGGGACTAGGTGATGCTGGTGTAATATAACAAAATAAATAGTAGAAGAAAATATATTAAAATAGTCATTTATTTCAATCAAATTATTATCAATCAACGCATAAAAATTTAATTCATGAACATTCGATTATCAAAATTCTTAATGTTACATTTTCAATAATAAATCATTTAATTATTCATTCAAATCAACATATCATAATAAATGGTAAATTTCATAATAAAATGTCGTCAAACTACGAAAATAAAGAACAACAATAAAAATTACAAGACACGATTTTAAACTGATTGAGAATGTGTTCAGCGCTATCTATTGAAGAAAATCCCAACCACTCCTTACTGGTTCATATTTTCTTCACTAAATCCTGAATCACACTTTGAAAGGCAAAATATAAAAGGCAAACGTATCATTGTGGCCTGTTATATATATATATATATGTTATACTTAGTCAAAAATGTATAATATTCAGATTAAAATAGTAATTCAATTCAAATTTATTGATAAAAATTCATACAAAATCATCACTTAATTTAAAAAGTCAAACAATAATTAGTCATTTATATAAAAATAAAAATTATGTCCAATACTAAATGTTATAAAACGACCACAGATTATATTATATTATTCATTCATGTCAAAAGTCATTCGCAATCAGTTTCTAACTATATCAAATTAAAAAAAAAAACTTAAATATTTATGTCAATTTTAAAACTATAACGGTGTCTATTCTATTTGATCGAACAATTCCCATTTGATAAAGTCGTTGACAACTCCGTTCAGTCGTTCTACATACAGATCACTGGCTTTCTCCGTAGTAAAGGCGGACAGTTCCATATTCTGGTCGACCTTGGGAGCGTCCTCGACAGACACCGTCACTACTGGCAGCGCGAACACTGCTACTGTCAACCCGTATGGCTGTTTCTGAAATGAAATCATGATATAAACAATAAATGGGACATAGTTATGCAAACAAGAACCAACCCACAACTCGAGTCAAATTGAGTTACATATTGAGATAGACTCCTAACCATGTTTCACACCTTTTTAGAAAAGACCCTGGTCAATTTATCAATCCAAAACAAAAATAAATGAGGCCGCTTAGGGTACCAACCACAGATATACTCACTTTATAAAAGCTAAAAAGACTCATGTCACATGGTACCTACAGATCTTTAGCATTTTTAATACGCAAAATGGAACCAAGTCACATTGTTCTTTTTAAAAAAGAAAAATACAAATTATGTTCATCTTTTTTGTGCTAAAAGGAACCATGACATGACATAAATGGGTATTCTGGTCAAGTAGATTTTGAAATAGAAATCAATCTTGATTAAGTAAAGTGGCGTGATACGTAAGTAAGTAGTTTTATATACGACTTAATGTGTATATCTAAAATTATTATGTTCAAGTTACAATAAAAATATTATAAAACACAAGTTATATTAATGTATCTGCCTAATTAAACCCTAGTTTACTGTTAAAAAGAACCAACCCACAAGACTTTAATTTTGCAGTAAGGAACCAGCAGGTTTTTGATTTAAATTAAAAGCTAAATCAAAGAAAAATCAAAATAATTGTGTTGTCCTATATTGCCATCAATGTTACACATATTATTGTAAAGTTTTATATCCTAATTAACTTACCAATTTTTTTCTTCACACTCTTGAAACAAAAATCTAATTATCTCGAAAGTTACTTTTTGAGGGTTGGTTCTAGTTTGCAGAACTACGTCCAATGTATATTGGCGTTTGAAAGCCACGCCACTTTCTTCGTAGAAAGTGCAGTGGCGACTGCTTAATTGATTATGGATTGATTGTAGATAGTAGAACCAGGGGGGTGTCACTCCGCAGTTTAGGTATAGTCGGCCGGCTGCCTGCCGGGTAAGACACGCCGGTCGAACAGACATCGTCAGAACAGTTAAGAGTTACACGATAGAAAGAGACGCAACTGTAGGTAAATATAATCGTAGTGATTCGGCGCTGTGCGATCTGAATTGAACTTAATCTTTTGACACCGAGGGTATCTATAACTTTAATTTACTTTTCGGAGTGAGGCTTCTGTACTGGTACTATTATGTATTCTGTGGTAGAACCACGCTGATTTCAGCAGGAATGGGCCGGCTCAACCAGGGCAGTACTACCCTCACACAGAAGACCATCCTAATAATGACAGCATTCTTGCTGTCGTACCAGTCAGTGATCAGTGTGAGACCGGATTAATGTAGCAAAATTACCTGAGCAGGCCGCCATGGTATGGGTCACCATGATGAATTGCCTGCCCTCACAATGCGGATGGTGACCCCTACTCCTGGATTCCGGATATCAGTGAATATCAGAAAACTGATATTCAGGATATCAGTTTTTTACTGAAGGCGAATTGAATTCGGAAGTTCAACGATGAAAACTTCGGTTATGGATATGTACAAGTAAATTTAATATTTGTACAGATTATTAACACATCGCACATATGTATTAACAATTATGAAATATAAGGTGCGAAGAAGAGACGAGGAAGAGATAAACTATGTACACAAACTAATTACAATCGATAATTTCAATTGAGAAATAATTATAACTGTACACAAGATATCGCAAGCAAAGAAGTGTCTTGTTCTACTTCTTGTTCTTTTGATGAAATGGCAACCACCCGAATATCAGCTATTTTTGCCAATGTCAAGTAATTAACGTCTTTAATTGTAAAGTTTAGTCTTCAAAGCATCGTCGTAATGAATTTAATGATAAAAAAAATGTGGAAGAGATGAAATGGGGATCGTATTCAGAAAAAACAATAATTTTAACAAAAAGGAACCGACTTCAATGAAAAACTATTCCGAGTACCCAAATCGCGACAATTGTGCCTATGATATTTGAGGAGTTCCCTCGATTTCCTTGAGATCCCATCATCAGATCTCGATATGGTCACGATGGGACCACCTGCAAGCTACGCCTATTCCGATGCAAAAATATTTTTTGAAATCGGTTCATAAACAACGAAATTATCGCTGAACAAACATAAAAAAAAAAAAGATTCCGACGAATTGAAAACCTATTCCTTTTTTTTCGTTTGTTAAAAAACGTCGTCGGTTAAAAAACGATCTCCGTGTCTTCTACGAATTATCGATTTTTCACCAACGTTTTTTATTTTCCTCTAACTTTGATGGAACTAAAATGAGTTGAAAGAAGAAAGAGTATGTATGTGAAGTCGAAAATGATGATGATCTATGGTGATGGAATAAGGAGCCTACAATCAGAAAGAATTGAGCTACCTGTTTCAGTTCACAGTCAAAATCTATCCTGGAGTACACCTCCTCAGGCTCCATGCGCAGTCTTTTCAGGGCGGCTTCCAGCTCCGCATAATAATGATTAACTAATTTTTCATAGTACTGAGATCGGAATTCTTCATCAGACCCAGTAAAGATGAAGTATAATAAATCTGCAACGGGACAAGCGCCTTGAAGAGTTTGGAGGTCTACGATTCGAATGTCGTAAGTCCCATCCTGAAAATAAAGAGAAAATGAATGGTAGTTTATGGCAGACGCCGTCCATTTAACACGATCTTTTTTTTGGCATCTTTAACCCCCCCCCCCCCCCCTCACCCTTGGTGATACATGGTGAGGTTTAAGACCTACAAATAAACTTATTTTTATTTATTTTCTAATATTAATAGATTAAGGTTTACGTATCGAATAATTTAATTAAGATTTAAGAAAATTAAAGACTAATAATTACGTTCAGAGGTAGAGTAGAAAGGTTGCAAGTTGTTTTTGACTGACATAAAAATAATGACAAAATGCGAAAATTTGCAGAAAACATTAATATACGTGATATATTAAGACAACCTTGTGATACTTTCAGCCTCACGTGATTAATGGACAGCCCCTTACGCTTCGATCACAAAATTGATCGAAGCCCTTACGTGTATTTATTTTTACGCCAAACGCGAGATTTCTATGCCGAAAATAGTAGATTAGTAGCCAAGGGCTGTAAAAGCATCAATTGCAGCCCGAGATATTTAGGCGCAGCGAGGGCGCCTATAGTTCGAGTAGAAACTATTTATTAATCTGTGGTTCGAGGGTGCAATTGGTACACCCGAGCTAACTATTCTGCTTTACATCTCGATTGTGAGGTAAGTAGAAAAATCGGCCAAGTGCGTGTCAGGCCACGCACAGGAAAGGGTTCCTCAGTCACCTATAATGGTATGTGGATTGAAAATCGTATCCAATAGATAATTGTTATGTTTACGTATTAATACGTTAATTTTGTATGACGTTTTCCAAGTGAGCACATTTTACCATATAAGCCTTTATAACTCCTGAACTAAGAAAGTCATCTAATCGGTTATAGTTTTCCTTCAAAGTTCATTAAATGGACCACCATCACGATTTTTTTCAGATTTTTTGAGCCAGCCGTTTAGCTTTTAGAGGGGGGGGACGCCTTGTTTTTACAAAAAAGTGCCCTTTAAAGTGAAATATCTCGCAAACGGATACCTAAATCAAAAAATCGTCTAGGAAACCCTTTATTGTTTTTAAAAGACCTATCTAATGATACCCCACACGATGGGGTAGCCTCGAGAAAAAAAAATCATCCCCACTTTACTTGTAGGGGAGGTACCCCAAATAAAATTATTTTTCATAATTTTATTGTAGCTCTTTGTCGACGTAATTACAACACGTATTCATGCAAACTTTCATCTTTCTAGCACTTACCGTTTGGACGGTAAGTCGAGGACGGACGGACGGACGGACGGACGGACGGACGGACGGACGGACGGACGGACGGACAGACGGACATGACGAATCTATAAGGGTTCCGAGTTATGAACTTCGGAACCCTAAAAACATTGACTACCGAAACTATTATTATTATTCCTTTATACTTCACCGTAGTCGAGTTAAGATTTTGAAGGATTATCGCGTTCAAATTTGAGCTCAGCAGTGCAGAGGTTTTCAACATGTTCAAGTGTAAACAAACAAGCTTAGCATTTTAATATAGTAATTTATAGATAGTTATTTAAAAGAGTACTTACATCTCTAATCTTGTGCATCAAATTACTCGGTCTAAAGTCTCCATGACCGATAACAGTATGGGCAACAGGCTCGCTAGCTCGCTTCACCTTACTTTCAAAATCATCGAAATATTCCTGCAAAAGTTCTTGATGTTCTGGATTGACACTTTGCAATGCAATCTTTGTTGAACTCTTAACAAATTTCGTTAAGGATTCATCATTCATTTGTGTTTTTAGAAGCTCTAGAACTTTGTTGAATTCCTCAGGGTTCTTCCTCTTATAGGCGAAAGATAATGAATGGAACTTTGCGAGCTCTGTGACGGCAGCTTTGGCGTAAGGCCAAGTTATAGATTTGAATCTATCGTAAACCATCCAATTGTTTGCGGTCAGGTCTTCAAGAGCTAACATCTCTTCATAAACGACAGAACTAGAGCCGTAAAATTTACAGAAATATAGTCTATGGTGGCCTTTAACCCTGCTATCATCTTCAAGAGTTCTGAAAGTTTTTGCTAATTTTGTGTAAAAGAATTCCTCTGTAGAGTAAATTTTCCACTCTTTCAAAGTACTCCGGAAATTTACACTTGGGCATGCTATTTTGACAAAAAGCTTTGGGCCTTCTTTGCCCCCTTCAGGTACAACATGGACTTTGTATAAATTTGACGTATAATTGGCGCCCCCACTCGAAATTTCTTGGATTTTTAGGTCATATTTTATATAACTTAATGTTTTAACTGTTTCTTTTAGTAATTTGTTTATTTTTTCTTTGGCCATCTCTAAGTTAAATTTTCTCGTTTCAGTGTCGTCTTGGTCTTCGTTAAATGCTTTAGTTATGTTCTGAGTTTTGTCACAGTTGTCTTCAGGTTGATCACAGCTGTCAGCAATTTCTAAGGTTCGGTCACAATTGTCAGTAATATCTTGAATTTGGTCAGTTATATCTTGGTTATCGTCAGAATTTTCAGTGATAGTCTGGTTCAGGTCACAACTGTCCGAAGAACTCATGACCTTGCCTGAACTATCTGTAACGTATATGAACAAAGCGTTATTATCATTTATACAGACTAAAATAAATATAAGTTTGTTGATTTTTATAATATCCGGCGTTGAAGGAGAATTTTCACTTAAACTACCTACTTAAGATCTATTCAAGATCTAGTAGATATGAAAACCTAGGAGAATAATTAAAATTCCCATTAAAAATGGTACTAATTCAAGAATTAAAATTATAACAAATGCAAAAGGTTCGATTCCCATTCAAGACAAATTATTACGTGACTAGTGTCTGCATTTATTTTTGCTAACTTTAATATGTGTGTATTTGAAGCAGGCATTTTTTGGCTGTACGGTTGGCCTAGTGGTTTAAGAGGTCGCTACACCGCTTTCTGCTGTGCCGAGTATCGTGGGTTCAAATTCCAAGTGGGACGACACTTTGTGTAATTCACAAATTGTGTGTTCTTTGTTCGTTTCATGTATATTTGTAGTCTTTTGCGATACAGGATTTATATTCCAAATCGGCCAAGTGCGTGTCAGGCCACGCACAGGAAAGGGTTCCTCAGTCACCTATAATGGTATGTGGATTTAAAATCGTATCCAATAGATAATTGTTATGTTTACGTAATAATACGTTAATTTTGTATGACGTTTTCCAAGTGAGCGCATTTTACCATATAAGCCTTTATAACTCCTGAAATAAGAAAGTCATCTAATCGGTTATAGTTTTCCTTCAAAGTTCATTAGATGGACCACCATCACGATTTTTGTCAGATTTTTTGAGCCAGCCGTTTAGCTTTTAGAGGGGGGGGACGCCCTGTTTTTACAAAAAAGTGCCCTTTAAAGTGAAATATCTCGCAAACGGATACCTAAATCAAAAAATCGTCTAGGAAACCCTTTATTGTTTTTAAAAGACCTATCTAATGATACCCCACACGATGGGGTAGCCTCGAGAAAAAAAAATCATCCCCACTTTACGTGTAGAGGAGGTACCCCAAATAAAATTATTTTTCATAATTTTATTGTAGCACTTTGTCGACGTAATTACAACACGTATTTATGCAAACTTTCATCTTTCTAGCACTTACCGTTTGGACGGTAAGTCGAGGACGGACGGACGGACGGACGAACGGACGGACAGACGGACATGACGAATCTATAAGGGTTCCGAGTTATGAACTTCGGAACCCTAAAAAAATGGTTTTAATGCCCTTAATTCAGGAATTGAAAAATCATTTTATTGTTGAATAATCAATTTATCCAGGAAAATTAACTATAGCCTTCCTGCATAAATAAAAAAAAATCTATTTTTGAAACATTTTTCATTAGTAGACCCGGGAATCGAACCCGAGACCTCTTGTCAGCAGCCGCATACGCTAACCACTAGACCAACAAGGCAATCAATCAATATTCAGTTAGTATATTGCAGTTATAGTTATAATTCTATTTACTAGATGGCGCTTAGCGTAAAAAAAATAATATGTATCTATTTACAAAAAGAAAAGTATGTTTATGTATTTATATCAACTGATATAAATACATAAACATACTTTTTTTTGTTCTAGTTTATGGGTACTAGACAACTTGACAATACAAGCTGTGCTTAGTTTGGGACTAGATAGCGTTGTGTGTAAAATGTCCGAAATATTAAAAAAAACTTAAAATAGTCACTTGACTTTGAATTATTTTTGTTGTTCAATTAGTATTTGCTGAACTACATTTTTTGCACCATGTCTTGATTTTGTAAGGAGAAATAAAATGAAATATACAGCGTACACACACAATGCAAGCACTCAAAAGGAATAGCATTTTAACCCCTATTTCCGCAACGATCATCAATCAAGCCCATGACCTCCGAATTAGCAGTTAGGGTCACTAACCACATACCTAACTGACCGACTGCCGGTGCTTGGTGTCCCGGTTTCGATTCCCGGGTCAGAAGAAATGTTTCTGTGATCCGTAAATATTCGTTTCGGACTTTGGATGTTTCTATGTGGAATATTCCCGAATGTATTTACATATGAAAAGTATGTTTATGTATTTATATCAGTTGTCTAGTTACCCTTAATACCAGCTCTGCTTAGTTTGGGACTAGATGACATTGTGTGTAAGATGTCCGAAATAGTTATACTTCTATTTACTTATATTTAAATGTAAAAGTACCTACAGAAAAACATTGTATTAATATTTTTATCTGTCCGTCTGTTTGTACCAGGTAATCTCTGGAACGACTATACAGATTTAGGCAGGCTCGCGGTTTTTGACACAATGGTGGGTAACACAGCGGGACTTAGCTAGTTAGGCATCCTGGGTCGCAGGGATTTTACAAATATAAATGAAACGGATACAAAGAACACCTAGACTCAGAACAACAATTTGTGGATCACACTTAAACCACTTTTTATTTACGTGTGGAAACCCTCTCGGGGCGTAACTGCACCGGGGTGTACGACGGGACCGTGTGTCGGAATCGAACACACTAAAACCACACGGTATGCTACTTTGAGCCTGAAATAGGAGGGGTCCAGGGAACATGTTATGATGCCGTCTGGGCCCAACAGCTTTTAGCACCAGGCCAACCACGCAGTTAATTATGTTATTACGGAGAAAAAAAATATAAGTCCTGTTTTATTGAAACACTCCAAAATATCCAGACTACATTGTGCCTACATTGTAATGAATTGTTTTGTATTTTTCTTTTTTTTTTAAATTTTAATGAAACACAATGGAAAGCCTACCCTCATAATAATATTTAAACTAAATTTTGAAGATCGTAGATAGAGCCTCGTTGGTCTAGTAGTTAGCGTATGCGACTGCTAATCAAGAGGTCTCGGGTTCAAATCCCGGGTCGGGCCAAAAAGTGTTTTTGGGTTTTTCTTAGGAAATTCCTAATAGCAGCCCGGAGTTTGGAAGTTTGGCGGGTGATTCACGCCCGTGCCTCGGAGAGCACGTAAAGTCGGTCCCGGTTGTCATGAACATCTATGGCAATCGTTATTGGGAAGTCAGTGCCCTCAAATATACTGACAACTAGTTCAATCTTCGAATTTTAATTCTTCCTTGAATTGAAATTCAGGTGAAACCGTATGAACCAGTAACCGACCCCAATTAAACTTGGGAATTGGGAATAGTAGGGCTAGGAAGATATAGATAGAACCACGCTGTTTTTAAGCACAAAGGGGTCGGCTCGACCGGGCCGGTCCTACTGGTACTATTAAGTATTCTGTGGTACTGCCCACGTACAGAAGACCTATCTAAAACGATAGCATCCATTGTAGAGTATGATATATCGGAGGCACAAAAATGCAGAAGCATCTCTAGAGGCCTTTATTGTTTGGGTCACCATGCTGCATGGCCTACACTCACACTGAGGACGCTTTACTCATTATTTGCATCAGGCAGAGTAAATTGACTTTGGGATTTGGACAAATCGAGATGTACAGGATGTTTTGAATTGGGGGCTGTCCATTAATCTCGTGAGGTTCAAAAGGGGGGGGGGGGTTTACAAAAAATCACACGAAATATCACAAGGAGGAGGGGCAGTGTGTAATATTTCGCATTTCTTTCATTATTTTTATGTCAGTCAACCTGCGACCTTTCTACTCTACCTCTGAACTATTGTAGTCTTTGATTTTCTAAAATAAAATTAGTTGATACTTATACTTGAATTTTAAGATCTTTGAAGGTACTAAAAAATACACGTGATATAGGAGGGGGGAGGGTAGTCTGAAAACTGCCAAAAAAGATCACGTGATTAATGGACCGCCCCTTAAGGAGATAGAATTAAAATGTATATATTTATTTATTTTCTTTTTTTATATATTTAAGTCCACCAAAGTGACTCTACTCTGCCTGATGGAAGCAAGAGTAGAATCCAGTAGCAGGGGTCACCATCCGCATTATGAGGGTAAGCAATGCATTATGGTGACCCATACCATGGCGGCCTGGTCGGATGTTCCTGAATTTTTCCCTTATTCATCCCATGGGTATTGTAAGAAGCGACTAAGCCATACCCTATACCAATAAGTCTGACAAGTCTGATACGATAGGTCTAAACCTATTATGTTGCGGGAACTGTTAGAGGCTATAGACGACTATTTCGATATAACAAACAATAAATTCAAAACAATTGAGAAACTACCAAGTTTTCTAAGATCCTTCAAAGCATGAAGCATTTCACTTAGCCACCATGGTGTGGTAAATAAGGGGGAGAAAAGGTTCCTAAGAAAAATAAATTAATTCGTTATTTTATTTTGTAAGTACGTTTCTCGTTGTATACATGAAGAAAAAAGATAATAAGACATCGATAAAAAATATATATTTGACGGTAGAAAAAAACCGTTATCCAAATTTAAAAATAATTGTTTTGAAAGTAATAATAATGATTTTACGTAAACAACCAAAGTTTTAACTAATAGGGGTTGTGTAAGTTAAGTTTTCAAACGAAAAATGATTTATTATAATCGGCGTTCACAAATAGATAAGTCATATTTTTAATGGAATTAATGGCCCGCTTGCATCAGGGATTAAAAAATGGCTAATCCCTGAAACAAAAATTCACATAGACTGGCGCATTTATTCTGCCAGACAGGAACATTGGCATATTTTATGAGTTGATCCGTATAATAAAGTAAAAGTGTATGATCTAGACTTCAATCAAACTTTAACCCTAACCAGAAGTGGATAGAAACTTGAGAGCAAGAAAAATTTATAAAAAAACCATTCGCTCAATGTTACCCATACTGTAAAACAAAAACCTATATTTGTAGAACTAGTTTGTTAATACGGAAAACCTAATTTCAAAATGAATTAACAGGTATTTGAATAGTAATAAATGATGAAAAAATAGTTTTGCAAGTAAATCTCGAACAGGTATTTTTAAACGTCGTACTTCACAGCTAGAAAGTTTCGGCACTTCTTACAACTCAATCTGGGAAGAAATACCAAAACGAACTACAGAGGTGTCTTTTTCTAAAGTCCATTAACAATGATTATATACTAAACTATGCGAGTACAGTGCTGGAACTGAGTTTGCCTTTTGAAAATAGGACCATAGTTTGGAGTCAGCCTGTATTTACAGCCGGCATACGAGCTCCTGACATCGTCTTACTAACTGGTATTAGTCAAGATTAGCGACCTCAAGAACAACACTACCATTTTGGTAGGCCGTGGAAACACTCAAAACCACCAGAAAGATACTTAATAATAACTTATATTACTAGCCTACAAAGTTAATATAAAAAAATAATTGTTTAAATACCTTTTTTTTTCAATCGATATTTTGATCGATTCGAGTGAGGGCGGCCACGACCACGGGTTGACTGGAGACGTCTTAACGACTTTTTTGCAAGTTGCAAATTTTTATAAGTACCCGCATTTGATATTTATTTTTATTAAAAAATCGTCGGTATTTCTAAAAAATACACTATCTGGATACCGTTAAATTGAGTTTTTACAATGGCAATTCTAAAAGTTGGAAAATCATTGCGTGTTGGCCTTACAAATGGAGGCTAATATTTATGTGTAGATAATTTATACTACTAAGATGTATGTTAATAGATTAACATATTAAGAAAATGGAGTATCATCACCCTTCCCCCACCTGATGGTGTCATAAACAAAATTTTTTTGGATGTGGAAACCCTCAAGGAGCCTCACCCCGCCGTGGCGGTGTGTCGGAATCGAACACTCGACCACACGATGTGCCCACTCCGCGCCTGAGATATGAGGGGTCCAGAAACACATTATTACGTCGTCTGAACCCATCCAGGATCTTAAAATAAACCCCATCTGGCATTTATCTAGACTAAAGACTAACATTCCCTGTACCCGCAGTTAATTTTGCTTAAGCAATGTTGACGGACTTACAGAAGACACATCTGTAGTTTGTTTCGGCATTTCTTTTATGACTGAGTCTTAAAGAAATGCCAACGCTCTCCAGCTGTAAAGTCAGACGTGAAAATATCTGTAAAAAAATTTCCTTCATAAATGACTATCATTTTTATCGAGATAGTACCTACCTATTATTTTTTACTTAAATTTCTTCCGTCCTTCACATCACATCGTTACTATGGTAACTTCATCATCTACTGAAGACCCCAAATAAAGTAAAAAAAAAAAAATACTAGGTTTTTATTTCAAGTTTATTTAGGGTCGTCTACTAATCGATCTTTATGACTGGTTATCGTATGCGGCTGCTGATCAAGAGGTCTCGGGTTCGATTCCCGGGTCGTATCAAATGCTTGTATTATCTGGAAATGTTTGTTTCGCAGTTTGGGAATTTTTTATCTATAATATGTATGTATATAACGTATTTACAAAAAAAAGGGATATGTATTTATATCAGTTATCTAGTAGCCATAGAATCATAGTAGTAAGCTCTGCTTAGTTTGGGACTAGATGGCGTTGGTATCAGATATTCGAAATATTTATCAATATTACAAAAAAATAAAATTGGAGTGTCTGTTTGTAATATTAAAATAACCACTTTTCACTAAATACATATTATTATGTATGTATACCCGGTACAAATGCAAAAAAAAAATTTTTCCATTTTTTTCTGTCAGTCTGTTTGTTCCGGGTAATCTCTGGAACGGCCTGACCGATTTCGACGAGACTTTCACTGGCAGATAGCTGATGATATAAGGAGTAACGTAGGATACTTTATTTATACTAGCTTCACCCCGCGGCGTTGCCCGCGGCTACAACACCGCGGGGCTCAGCTATATTAAATAAGTACGTAATAATATAATTTGTTTTTTGAACAAAACTAATAATTAATATTAAATATGTACTAGCTTTCGCCTGTGGTTTGGCCTGTTAATATCGCGGTAAAGAGTAGCCTATGTCCTTTCTCATTCTTTAAACTATCTATCTACAAAATTTCATTTAACTCTGTGCAGTGGTTCTTGAGTTAATCGCGGACAGATAGACGCGGCGGAAAACTCTATTTTATAACTAGCTTTCGCCCGCGGCTCTGCCCGCGTCTATTTCAGTTATCGCGGTTACAAAAAATCGTATTTTTTTTTCATAAAAAGTATCCTACGTTACTTCTAAATATGTGTACAAAGTTTTATGTTGATTGGTTTGGTAGTTGTAAGCGTAACAAACAAACTTACATTCACTTAAATGGTAGGATAGGTATGCAATGATATTTCATTTATCTTTTGTTAAGTATTTATTTTTTTATTGATGGTGTAATTAGGGTTCCGTAGCCAAATGGCAAAAAACGGAACCCTTATAGATTCGTCAAGTCTGTCTGTCTGTCTGTCTGTCTGTCCGTCCGTATGTCACAGCCAATTATTTCCGAAACTATAAGAGCTATACTGTTGAAATTTGGTCAGTCGATGTATTCTGTGAACCGCATTAAGATTTTTATATAAAAATAGAAAAAAACCAATACATTTCGGGGGTCCCCATACTTGGAACTGAAACTCAAAAATTTTTTTTTAATCAAACCTATACGTGTGGGGTGTCTATGGATAGGTGTTCAAAAATGATGTTGAGGTTTCTAATATAATTTTTTTCTAAACTGAATAGTTTGCGCAAGAGACACTTCCAAAGTGAAAATATGTGTGTCCCCCCCCCCCTCTAACTTCTAAAATAAGAGAGTGATAAAACTATAAAAAATATATGTTGTATATTACTATGAAAACTACCAACGAAAATTGGTTTGAACGAGATCTAGTGAGTAGTTTTTTTTAATACGTCATAAATCGTAAATCGCAATTTACCTTTCATTCAATCAATACACTAGTTTAAGAACATCGATGAAAGTTACAACGAACTACAAGAACTTTTATATGATGTTAGTTGCTGATACGGAACCCTTCATGGGCGAGTCCGACTCGCACTTGGCCGTTTTTTTTTTTTTTAACATCTTTTTCAAATTTAAAATATCTTAAAAGCGATTGCTACTTTTGTTTTATATAACATAGTTATTGTAGTTATCCAAAACCCACACCTTGACCTACAAAAATATTGAATGAAAGTCAAGATATCCGCTGTCATAGCACTACTGTATTTGGTATTGAATAACAAGCCAATTGAACACAACACAGCTCACTTCATCAGTCACGGAATTAACGGCCACCATGGCAGACGCGGAGACTGTCTTGAATAAGTTGCTGGACAGAATCATTGACGAACCGTACAGAAGTGGAACTAGAACATTTAAACCTTTAACAAGTGGAGGTGCAAATTATACTTCAGTATTATTCGCCATCACAATCACGCTAAAGAATGAAGATGACCTAAAACTTTTTGCCAAAGTGGCAGATGTTAAAGGTCAGCTGAGAGATATAATGAATATGAAATTAATGTTTAATACCGAACAATTTGTGTATTCTGAGCTCAGGAGGATTTACGAGGAAATACAGAACAAACACAACATCGCAACGGAATACAGATTCACATTTCCTAAATTCTACGGTAGTGACAGTGTTGAAGAACAAGAGACGGTTGTTTTAGAAGATTTGGTTTCCCAAGGGTATGACACATACAGCAGGTTTAAATCCATCGGTTGGGAGCATGCAGCGTCTGCAGTTGAATCTCTTGCACGGTTCCATGCATTATCCTTCGCATTTGAAAAGGAGGATCCTGTAAATTTTGCCAAAGTACTGGAAAGGTTAAAGTTTCCTGTACCAGAATTTGATGAATACCTTAATCAGACCGGCTTTAAAATTATAGAAGGAGCCATTCAGATTACTAAAAAAGAATACAAAGAAGCACTTGCAAACTTTTTGTTAGTAGAACAAACACCAGAAGAAATATATAAGTATAAGCTGCCGTTGAGTAGAGCAGTTTTGTGTCACGGGGACTTCAGGATGAGTAATCTCTTGTTCCAACGACAGGTAAGTCTTACGTTTTTTATGGAGATTAATACACAAGATGCTTTTTAGGGTTCCGAAGTTTATGACTCAGAACTCTTATAGATTCGTCATGTCCGTCCGTCCGTCCTCGATTTACCGTCCAAACGGAAAGTGCTAAGAAGATTAAACTTTGCATGAATATGTATTGTTATTACGTCGACAAAGTGCTACAATAAAATTATGAAAAATATTATTATTTGGGTCACCTCCCCTACACGTAAAGCGGGCGGTAATGTTCTTTTTTTCTCGCGGCTACCCTATTATGTGGGGTATCATTGTATAGGTCTTTTAAAATCATTGTGAGGTTGCTAAAACCATTTTTCGATTTAGGTATCTGTTTGCGAGTTATTCAACTATGAAGCACATTTTCTTGTTATAACAGGGCGCTCCCCCCCCCCTCTAAAAGCTAAATGGCTAACTCAAAAAAATCCATATATATTGAACCATAAAGGAAAACTATAGTGGTTTGGATAACTTATTTATGTCAGGAGCTATAGGGGGCCTAACTTCTAAAATGCACTGACTTGGAAAACTTCGTACAAAGTAAACATAACAATTATCTATTGGACACGATTTTAAATCCACCTACCATACGGAACCCTATTATACTCGTATGCCTGGCCTGACACGTACTTGGGCAATACTTTATTTATTTTGTAGATTGGGTCCTTTTTTTAGTGTGTATGCATGTAATTATTAAAAAAAATTATTTATTTCAGTTTTCTAGAACCCATTGTACAAGCTCTGCTTTGTTCAATGGGTACTAGATGGTATTATAAGTCAGATGTTTAAACATTTATTTACTTTGTTTATTTATTAGTAAATTTTACATAAGTAGATAAAGACGGCACGAACAGGTTCGTCGTATTTTATGACATAAATTAATTTGTCATGAGAACTCCGTCATTAAAAATAAACCTACTTTGAAATTTTCGTTTTCAAAATTGAAAACAAGAAAAAAAAAGTTTTAAAAAACTAAACAGACACGCTTTTCAACTAAAAAGTAGAACACAATTTTAATGTAAAAATCGTGGGGCGACGTTATCGAAATATTTTCAGAAAGCACCCCACGCTTTGTTACATTAAAATTATTTTCTACTTGTTTGTTTAAAAGCGTGTTTGCTTAATTTTTTAAAACTATTATTAAGAAAAAGACCAAAACAGACTAATTTGTTTAAACATTTTTTTTAGTTTTTATTTCAAATTAGTGTATTGTCTGTTCTTCAAATTAGTGTATTGTGTCTTGTCTGTTCTTCTCCATAGGATCTACGAATTGGAACTGACAATTAGCTTCACGACTGACTACTTGACGTTTCAAAAGTGCCATTGTATTGGTAATTGGGATTTGAAATAAAAATGATTTTGATTTGATTTGATTTAATTTGATTTGATTTGTCATCGGTCCTCGATAAATCTACAAAGTTGACCTGAATGCAGACCTCCCCAATAAACTAGACCGAAGCCTCCGGTCATCAAATAACTTACATCTTCTGTGTCCCTCTCACACCTCCAATTTTATAGACTAATCCTTCTATGTGCAGTCAGTCCTATTATGGAACGCGTTCTCTACCGAAATCAGAATGTCCACAAATCGCATTAGCTTTAAATTGAAAGTGCGCGAATTGCTTCAAAGCGAATTGGCAGTACAACTAGTACGTGTGTATATTTTTATTATATTGAATGTACGTATGTGTATGTGGTTTTATATATAGAGAAGTAGTGTATATGTATGTGTATTTAGGAATATGTAGTTTTATCTGTAATAAGAAAAATATATTTCAGAACTTCGGAAGTTAAAAAAAATCTGTATTCAATTATAATGAAAATGTAAATAGATTTATGATCAAGATTTTTTCATGTACACTCGGTTCCAAAAATAACGGGTCAGTCACATAAACCCGAATATCTCCCGAACTACGTATGCCATCCTAATGAAACGAAGACTGTTCAATTGAGAATTTAATTATACAGATAAAAAATAAAATAAAACTTAGTTACACCCACAATATTAATCTTAAATTAAAAAAAAAACTAAAGTAGTCATATTTTTCTTAAGATTACATTTTTTTTATGATTGTTTTTTTGCTGTTTTTCATCACTGGAGGCTTCATCACGTGGAGGCAATACAAAGTATTAAATGAAGAAAGTGATGAAAAACAGCAAAAAAACAATCATAAAAAAAATGTAATCTTAAGAAAAATATGACTACTTTAGTTTTTTTTTAATTTAAGATTAATATTGTGGGTGTAACTAAGTTTTATTTTATTTTTTATCTGTATAATTAAATTCTTAATTGAACAGTCTTCGTTTCATTAGGATGGCATACGTAGTTCGGGAGATATTCGGGTTTATGTGACTGACCCGTTATTGGTTTATGTGACTGACCCGTTATTTTTGGAACCGGCTATAGATAAAATTTAATAATGTTAAAAATATTTACTAAGTAGTAAGTCAATGAACTCGCAGAAATTGGTACAAAAAGCCGGCCCTGGTCTGGATTCGATAATGTTGGAGAAGCACAAAAATTATGCAGTTCAGAGACTATGCCCTATCTGTTCTAGTTTAAACTACTTAGATTTCTGCATATAGATCAAGACATTTTGGTAATGTTTATTCTCTGCTGTCACAGATGTTCCAAATCACACACACTTTAAAAAAAGAGTTTCAAAATTATTTTCAGCAATTTGTAAATAAAATATGTAATAGAGGTATCGTATTTACAAATTGAAACATTAACTTACCTAACATTATTGATACCATTCATTACGATAGCACATACATACATATATCACTACTATATTATTTAAAGCACATTCCCATAGATTAGAAAATACTTAACAATGTCCTATAGTATGAGAGACATCTTTAATTATCAACTAAATAAGCCGTATATTGATTGTTTAATTCACACAAATTGCAACACTTAAACTGGGAGACGCTTGATCCCACGGAGAAAGTCATTGCTCCGTGGTTGATTCTGATACTAATGTTATGTAAACAGTTTTGTGTAGTATATGTTTCTTTTAATAGCTGTACATAATTAAATGATTTCATGGTTATTAATGTATACTGCCTCGTTGGTCTAGTGGTTAGCGTATGCGACTGCTGATCAAGAGGTCGCGGGTTCGATTCCCGGGTTCGATTTCTATGTATAATATGTATTCATTTACAAAAAAGAAGCATGTTTATGTATTTATATCAGTTGTTTAGTACCCATAATACAAGCTCTGCTTAGTTTGGGGACTAGAAGCCGTTGTGTGTAAAATGTCCGAAATGTATACTAAGTGAGTCACACGGTTTTACTCGTGGTTGTTTTTTACAAGAACTACCGCGGGTAACAGTGGCCTATGTGAGCTAGAGAATGCCCCGTCTAAATCGATCTAACCGTTTCAAAGGTTAACCGGGGCAAACGGATAGATATACCAACAGACGAAATAGTGTAGGTCTGCTAGTGTTACAATGTTATTTATCATCATCATCAACAGCCTTTAACAGTCCACTGCTGGACATAGGCCTCTCCTTTGAAAGGAGGTCTTGGCCTACTATACCACGCTGGCCAGACGGGTTGGTAAAGGATTTGTTTCAAGTTTTCCTTCTCTTCTCTTATTTTGTTCCTTAAGTCGCCTTTTACGACACCCATGGAATGAATAGGGGTGGTGACACTTTGTATTCTTAATCCGTCACCACACGGACAATGTTATTTATTATATATACATTTATTAAAACACCATGATAAATATTAGATGCAGTTTTATAATTATACCGTATTAAAAAGCGACATGATACAATTTTGATATTTGGTTGCCTCAATGGCACAGTGGTAGAGTATGCAATGCTAAACTTGAGGTCTCGGCTTCGATTCCCGGGTTCTGACAACAAGTGTTATTTTTTTCCTGATTATAGAAATCCTTAATAACAGCAGTTACAAGTAGGGGTCTTCACCCCCATGCTTCGAAGCGTAGGTACGTAAAACTGGTTCTGAGCTGGTTTTCTCCCCGGTCAAGTCGGATATAATCCCGGGTCGGGCCAAAGGTGTTGTTAGGTTTTTCTAACAGCCCAGAGCATGAAAATTGGGCATGTTTCACACCCGTGGCTTGAAGAGTACTTTAAGCCGTCGGTCCCTGTTGTCAAGAACATCTATAATTGGGAAGTCATTTCCCTCATATATACTGACAACTAGATCAATCTTCGAATTCCAATTCGCGCTCAGATATGCGGAGGTCCGATGCCAGTCGCTCCGTGCAAAAACTGATATTCAGGTAAAACTTGGTTGAACTAGTAACCGACCCCAAATAACCTTATGAATAAAAAAAGCTAGAAAGATGATGATTTCATAAATTACAAACGTAAATTGTAACCAATTATAATTCACCTGTTGCTTAATATACAAATAAGTTCAAAACAGCCTGTGACACTTTACATTTTGTTCAAGTAAAGCAAGCGTTTGTTTATGTATACTTGTCATAGATTCTGTCGCAACTAAAACAGTTTCGCAATAAGAGTTTTTCACCAAATTACGCAACCACAAACAACGGTTCAATTTCATTGACCGTGGGTATTTGTTATGCTTATCCATATAAATAATAATAATAATGTTTATTTCAAGAATACGATGCAAAAATGTTAACATTTACTGTGACAGCCACACTAGGCGGAGCCTGTGTTGTGGCTATCAAACGAAATGGATATTGTATTATTATAAATCCGAAGGTAACTCTGTCTGTCGGTTAAGCTTTCATAGCTAATAATGCACTGATTTTAATAAAAAAAAATCTAAGGTTCTTTGAATCTCGAGGAACGACATACGACTACTTTTAAAGGCTTAACCGCAGGCAAAGTCTGGTACTTTAAGGGAAAGAAATCGTTTTCTAAATTACTTTATAAATGTTTTTTTTATTTCAGTATGTCATAGTTACTTTACTCATAATGACTTTACTTTTATTTTTTTACGCGGGGAATGCTTTTGGCACCGTACCTACCCTTCGAGGGCAAGCGAAGGGCGTGTGTGGGACTCCCGGGCAACCGGTTTACCCACTAAACCCCGCGGCGGCCTACATAGGCAGTCGGGATGAACACCAGGATCGCATCAGCGGCTTCTGGTGTCCCCCCTGCCTTACCTCTAATCTGGGGTACATCTCGGGGCGATTGGACTCACCCCTGAAGCAGGATGCTGCTCACCACTCTGTATAGTAAGAGGCGGAACATTAACCCGCCTTAGACGACACCCCCTGGCCGCACCGGGGGTGTCACCTATCTCGAGTCGTTTGCAGCGGTCACATTTCCCTATGGAGGCCTATTGATATGCTGTGAGAGGGTAGTACTGCCCCAGTTGAGATGGTCCACTCGTAAAAATGAATCTTAAGAGCAAAAGAAATAAGACATACATTTCATAAATGTTATCATAACTTAAGATGTCTTGAGGTCGATGTTTTTTTAGTGTTCACAAACTACTCTTTTGAGGTCGCAAAATTACACAGTTACATGGTTATTCCACGACAATCACCTTGATTATAAACTTCGTGTCGAGGTCACAACAAGGCTATCAAAATCTTTTTCTTTGCATCAATGTGCAATTGACACAGTACAAATAGGCCGAATGCCAAAAAAAACAATTGTCATTGTCATGAACAGAGTATTACGGTAGTTTGACAGTGTCGATGCAGTTACGAAACAGATTAAAATAACCAAGAATTTGTTGAGGTCAGTGACGTTTTAGTGAATAAAGTAAACAACGATATCTTGATATCTTTTGAAGTTATAACTTCTTAAGGGAGGATAAACCGATTCGTTACGTAACTCGTTACGGCGCCAGTATGTTTGCTTCCCTTTCTCACACGCATACATCAGCGTTGGGCAGGGTCCTCCTTTCTCACTCTAACCCACATAGCAAGTCTTATTTCGTTATTAAATAATTCCCGTGGGGCTTAGGATTCAGGGAAAATCTAAAATAACTGCGGCGTCGGATGTTTTTAGTGGTCATAACACATACTTCTAGCTTCCATGTCTCCGGAAGATCCGGAGATCCGAAGGGACTTTTTCATCCCGTCAACAAACAAGGTCAAAATGAGACGCAATCATTTTTTTTCAACACATTCCACACATTAATCAAACCAATTTTCAAAGTAAAGTAGTTTGCATTTTGCACGGGCATTGCTGATTAACACCTGGTAATAATCGTCAATGACCATGCAAAATTACAATCTTAAACACTGCTTGAATAATAGGCGGAAAATAATCATAATAGGCATACGGCCCGTCTGAAATAAAACGGTTTGTGTTTTTTTTATTTATTTTTTATTTTGATTTATTAGGGAAACAAACAGATACAAAATATAGAACAATAACAAACAAGTAAATTATATATTATCCAAAGCAGTTTCCACATATTAATTTTACATTTTGCGCCAATAAGTAAAAAAGTAATAACGTTTTACTAAAATTATAAAAACAAAAAAAACAAAAACAAACATATCTATACTACTTGTAGTTTAGGGGCCAGACAATCGTGAATTTTGTTTTTAAACTTAGAGAAAGGTGAAACATATCGAGACATCCATCGCAGTCGCAAGCATCAATAATGGTGTTGAACGCATGGCAAGATCTTAAAATAAATGAGGTCTTTCTGTAATTAGTTCTAGCACGGGGAACGAAAAATAAGGACTTCCTAAGCGCATTAATACGAGGACATCCGAAACCTATATTGCTTAAGAGATAAGAGGAATCCACTTGGTTCCTTATTATTTTGTATAAAAATAAGAGATCCCGTTTATTTCGTCTCGTCTGTAAGGATGGTAAGTTAGGTACATCATCAGAACTCTCACACTTATCATATCTCCACGCTAAGTGCTTATTAAACTTGTTTTGTATCCTTTCAATTTGATTAATATAAATTTTATACTGTGGATTCCACACCACAGATCCGTATTCAAGTATGGGTATAACTAAAGTTTTATATAAAAGCAATAAAGTGGACAAGCGTTTAAAATCCTTGGTCAATCGCAATATAAAACCCAACATACGAAAAGCTTTATTCACAATAGATGTTATTTGGCTATCGAAAACTAATTTACTGTCTAAATGGACACCCAGGTCACGCACCCCGGTAACTCTCGTGATACCATCATCATTCAATTTGTAAGGATATTCAATGTGTTTGTTCTTTCTAGTAAACGTGATGACATTGCATTTCTGAACGTTAAGGTGTAACATATTACTTTTACAATACATACATAAACTATTGATATCATTTTGAAGATCCTTACAGTCTTCAACATTTTTTATTATTATAAATATTTTTGTGTCATCTGCGTATAACAAAAAGTTTGATTTTTTAAATATTGAGTAAATGTTTAAATATATATTAAATAAAAGAGGTCCGAGATGCGAGCCCTGCGGCACGCCCGAGGTTATAGGTGTAAATGTCGAACAAAATCCCTTAATAGTGACCGCTTGGCTACGATCTCACAGATAAGACTCGAGCCACCGCAGTAAGTCACCATGTACACCGATATACTCTAGTTTTAGTAAAAGTATTTTATGGGAAATTTTATCAAAAGCTTTTGAGTAATCAGTGTACACGACATCCACCTGAAATCCCTTATCCATAGCCGCTGTTACTCTGTCCACGAATTCACATAGATTGGTTTCAGTCGACCTCCCGCTCATAAATCCGTGTTGTTCAGGTATCAGGATAGGCTTAATAATTGGTGTTATCATGTCACAGACAATAAGTTCAAATAATTTTGGTATAACACTAAGTTTCGAAATTGGTCGGTAGTTTTTAATATCGTGTTTGTCACCTTTAAAGATAGGGACGACAAAGGACCGTTTCCATAAAACGGGCATAAAGCCAGACCGTAAGGACGCATTAAATAGCTTATTAGGGGTTGATAACGATTTATGACACATTCGAAGAAAGAAAGGAGGAATACCATCAGGACCAAAACCCTTTTTAATATCTAAGTTTTTTAAATATTTCGATACTGTTTCGTAAGGTATGTCAATTTTGCTAACATTTACCGACAGATGATCATCCGCACTATTTGATAATACAGATAATCCTGTACTATTGATAATATCCCTCTCAAATGCTGAACCAAAATGATTGTTAAATAAATCCGGAATAATTTGGCCCTCACAGGAACTAACATCGTCTAAATACAAACTGTCAGGAAGAGTATTCGAAGCCTTCTTAGACCTGACGTAGGACCAAAAGTGTTTGCTGTTTCTTGCTATAATATTTTCAGTTTTTTGTATGTAGCTGTCATAACATTCTTTAGCAACTTTTTTTTGTCTATCTCTTAAAAGAGCAAAAGCAGCATAATCACTATATTGACCGTAACGTTTCCATTTCTTATGAAACTTTAACTTTTCTTTTATAATCTTTACTAAAGCTGTGGAATACCATATTGGATACTTATTATTTTCACTGTGAGTTTTAATTGGGACGTAAACACATATGATTCAGTTAAGATATCATAAAAAAATTCTAAAGATTTATCAATATTATTTTCATATATAATAGTATCCCAGTCAATGTCAAAAAGAGTGGCATTAATACGGTCATAGTCGGCATTATGAAAAATTCGTGATACTCTCCGTGGGGTTCGTAGTATTTTAAAGTTTATATTATGGACAGACACATCCAAGGCAGGGTGATGTGCATCTTCACCTACCATTGGAAATTTTGATCTTGAGACAACGCAGTTCACATTTCCTATTATTAAATCAAGCTGTCTACCATTTGAATTCAGAACTAAATTATGTTGTGTAAAATCATTGAAAGATAAAAAAATTGACATTGCATCAACCTAGGAATCTGTATGGGTACAAGTCATTCTAGAAACAGACGCTCCAGGTTGTCCCACCTGTTCCCAAACTGCATTTCGAATGTTAAAATCGCCAACTAACAAAAATTTGTCATTTGGGAATTCAGTAACAGTTTTAGAAACCGTATCATAAAATGCCACTTCATCGTTGATCTGCATATTATTTTGTGGGAAATAACAACAATATAACCGTAGTTTCGAGTTTCGAGTTATGACTATAGTACGGCCAACGAGAAGCGATACTAAATGGTAACAAAACAGCAAGGGTGAAAAACTTTTTGATAGTCGGTATACATATTTTTAGATCACACAAACATTTGGTCCAAACCTCCGAGACTTCAAGCACATCAGTAGCATGCGCTCCCAATGCGCCACCGAGGGAGTAAAATGAAAAATAAATAAGCTTAGCATAATACCTATAGGCTCAGCATGATCAGAGTTATCTTATTTGTTTCTTGTTTTGTATCGCAACACAGCAAGTATTCCTAACGCGGGAATCATCTTTTAGTTGTTGGAACTTGTTTAGGTACTTATTTTAGTTCTGTTGCCTCAGTGTTCATTTGTCGCGTT
This sequence comes from Phragmatobia fuliginosa, assembly GCA_932526445.1. NCBI lineage: Eukaryota > Metazoa > Arthropoda > Insecta > Lepidoptera > Erebidae > Phragmatobia > Phragmatobia fuliginosa. The sequence goes on along the minus strand of OW052072.1, from coordinate 19,287,161 downwards.
GAACATATTAGTTTTTTTGAAGTGAAAACTTCTTTAGCGGCGCTGTGCACTTTTTGTGATGGGTAAAAAATGTTAAACTCGCATCAGGACACGTGACTCAGTTCTTTCGAATACAGAGTTTTAATGTGTCGTTTAAATGTAGTTCTTTCTCTATCCGCTAGATGGCGTTGAATTGCATTTATATTGTAGATGTCTGCCTTGATGGTGCAATGGTACCGTGTGCTGTACTTAAGATCTCGGGTTCGATTCCCGGATCGGACCAAATATTTGTGTGATCCATAAGTATATGTTATGGAGTTTGGGAGTTTTCAATGTATAATTGGAATGTATAAGAAAAAAGCGGCCAAGTGCGAGTCGGACTCGCCCATGAAGGGTTCCGTAGCAGCAAGTAAAATCATATAAAAGGTTTTGTAGTTCGTTGCAACTTTCATCAATGTTTTAATAAATAGTGTTTTGATTGAAAGAAATGTAAATTGCGGTTTATGAATTATGACGTTATAAAAAAAACTACTTACTAGATCTAGTTCAAACCAATTTTCGTTGGAAGTTTGCATGGTAATGTACATGATATAATTTTTTCTGTTTTATCATTCTCATATTTTAGAAGTTACAGGGGACGACGACACATTTTAACCCTTTGGAAGTGTCTCTCGCGCAAACTATTCAGTTTAGAAAAAAATGATATTAAAAAACTCAATAGCATTTTTTAAGACCTATCCATAGATACCCACACGTATGGTTCTGACGTAAAAAAATTTTGAGTTTCAGTTCTAAGTATAGGGACCCCCAAAATTTATTGCTTTTTTTATATTTTTGTGTAAAAATATTAATGCAGTTCATAGAATACATATACTGACCAAGTTTCAACAGTATAGCTTTTATAGTTTCGGAAAAAATAGTGGCTATGACATACGGACGGACAGACAGACAGACATGACGAATCTATAAGGGTTCCGTTTTTTGCCATTTGGCTACGGAACCCTAAATATACTGTTTTCTTATTTGAATACATTAATAAGCGTTTATAAAAATGTATTAACCACAAGTAGCTTAAAATACAAGGTACACAAGTATCTCATAATATTTTAAATCATTATACATTTTAAATAACTTTTTCTTCTTTTTTCTAGAACGGTGTCCTGAAAAATATCGTCTTGGATTACCAGACCTGCCACTCCGGGTGTGCTCCCATGGACCTGCTGTTCCTGGTGTTAACGGGAACAGACGAGGAGTTCCGTCGAGAGAATTATCAGAGGTTCATTGACCATTACTTCCAAGAGTTGACTCTGGCGCTAGGTAGACTGGACTTGGATATCACGGACGTGTACCCTAGGGAGCTGTTTGATAACGAACTTCGCCAGGTAAGATTTGAACATATTTGTTATCATTTCTAATATTATAAACGCGAAAGGTTGAGTATGTATGATTGTTTGTTGCTCTTTCACGCAAAAACTACTGAACGGATTTGGATGAAACTTTACAGTAATATAGTTTATATATTAGGATCCGCGGGCGAAAGCTAATAGAACATAAATGGTAAATGAGCATGTACATTTAATATTTTGCATGTCAGAATAGACTGACGAAATATGGGCTTGCTTTAACTAACTGTTTACAACATAATTACCATATTTCTGCATATAAACATCATTTCATTTGTAAGTTATTTCTCAGACCTACATACTACTTCTACCATCATCAGCAATCGTCCCACTGCTAGGTTCGGGTCCCTCTCAAAAATGTTTGCAAATCGTTGCAAACATTTATTTTGCAGTTTGTTTTTTTCAGTGTACATAGTTATACTTTTTTTTCTTTGTTATTAAAAAAGAGAACTCCCGCATTAGGAATATAAATCCTGTGTAATGGGGGACTTTACAAACATACATGAAACGGACTCAAAGAACATCCAGACTCAGAACAACAATTCGTGAATCAGGCAAAGTGTTGTCCTACGTAGGATTTGAACCCACGACACGAAGTAGAAAGTGGCATGGCGACCGCCTAAACCACTAGGCAAACCGTGGATATGTTTATGTATTAAATCAGTTGTCTAGTACCCATAGTATAAGTTCTGCTTAGTTTGGAACTAGATGGCGCTGTGTTAGATGTTCGAAAAATCCTGTCTGGCCAATATCGACGTATGTTCAGCAGTGATCGGTTGTAATCTTGCTGATTATAATGAGCATGAGATTTATAAATCGTGTTCTTTTTTCAGATGCTGCCAGTTATGCTTCGCTTAGCTCCTATTGTCCTCCCCATGGTGCTGGTGGAAGCTGAACATGCTCCAAAATTTGGAACTGCTGGAAATTTAGATGTCATAGTAGTAACACCTAACCGGCTCGTTGTTGAAAGGTTTAATGGCATCGTCAGTGATTGTGTGCGTTGGGGAGTTATATAATCTAGGTGAAATTTAATAAAGCTTCAGCCCCTCTAGCCAAGTTGCCAAGCCCAGAAGTGGGAAGATATGGGTTGTAGATGATATTATAAGTACTAGCTCTTGACTGAGGCTCCGTCCGTCTGTATGTTGATTATCGCTGTTAAAAATAGCCTATGTGTTTCCTAAAGAATCAAAGTAACTTCATACCGAACTTCATCAAAATTTGTGTTGTGGTTTAACCGTGAAAATGTACTAGATACTGCCTGTCTGTCAGTTACTTTTGAATCACAATACTTGGATGAACAGTTTTCAACACGTAGGGCAAAACTTGTGTGATTCACAAATTTTTGTTCCGTGTTCTTTGTGTCCGTTTCATATCTGTTTGTAATGCCCCACGCGACAAAAGATTTATATGTCTAATGTGGGAGTTGTCTCTATAAGGTTGACTTAGTTGTCAGGCATTGACTTCCCAATAATGAATGCCATAGATGTTCAGGACAACTGGGACCGACGACTTTACGTACTCTCCGAGGCACGGGCGTGAATCACCGCCAAACTTCCAAACTCCGGGCTTCTATTAGGAATTTCCTAAGAAAAACCCAAAAACACTTTTTAGCCCGACCCGGGATTTGAACCCGAGACCTTCTGATTACCAGTCGCATACGCTATCCACTAGACCCACGAAGCAGCAACGAACAGCAACATACACGCGGCGGGCGAGAGCTAGTTTATAATATTAGTATGGAAGTAGTAATTCTACCTTTGGAAATGATGAACTTTCACACAGCGTTTGTATTCAACTATTTAATTCAAGTGTTTATCTAAGAATATGTCTTGAGACCTATGGTTAATGATAAGAGGTAAAGCTTAGAGAAGTATTATGTACTCAAATTTGATGCGTCTTAGAGGAAAAAATATATATTATTATTACAAGTATTATATCATAAATTGAATCAATCAAAATGAGTTTTATTTGAGGAAAAAGAAATGTTTATGATGAAGAAAAAAATAGGCCAAGTACGTGTCAGGCCACGCATAGAATAAGGATACCGGCGCCGCCAGTCGGGGCTGGTCATCTCACAACTTCTATTTATTGTTTAATTATTTTTGGACACTACCTGTGTAAATATCAGCATCGTTACATTGTCCTCACATTTAATAAAATGGCTTATACAATGTAACCAAAAATTGTAAAAACAATGTTGGAAAAGAGTGTCCATGGAGTTTCTTGTTTGTTCTTCTCCATAGGATCTACGAATTAGAACAGACAATTAGCTTCACGACTGACTACTGAGTGACTACTTGACTTTTCGAAAGTGCCGTTGTATGGTTTATTTGAAATAAAATGCTTTGATTTCATAAAAAATAGTACTATAACTTTTACCACATCTAAAATTCTTTGCATAGTAACCTAAAATATAGTTTGATCTCATAGAAGGCTACAAAAACGATAAAATAACTGAACAAGCGGATACACATCGCAGAGAGCACGTTAAACCGTCGGTCCTGGTTGTCATTAACATCTGTTTAAGAAATGGAGTCATCAATGTGCCGTGATCAACTCTCCCTATCTCTTAATAGTCAATCAGGTCCCATTATTTCATTTATGTTTTTACCATTTGTATATTTTTTTCTCTGTGATGGGGCTTGAATCTACATAATATCCATGCTATTACTATAGACGAAAGTTGTATATTTCGTCGATGGTATTACTATCACCTTAGGCGATACATTGTACTCGGTACCTAATTTAATTCCTCTTAGTGTTATCTTATTTTAATACACTAGACACTTTCCCGTACTCTTCCAATAATGTTCTCTCCATACCATGGTTGGCCTGTAAGAGATTGTTTCGATAAGGCTGCCAATTCTACCTACATCCCTCATTATAAGTTTCTTTGTAATTACCTGTTGTACACTAAAAATTTTTATTCTTCTCTAATCTATATCAATTACTTTTCTATATAAAAATATAAAAAAACACATTTAAAATATAAAAATAGTAGACCACCGACATCGGGTACATTGACCAAAAAAACGGTGCTCCAAAGGCAGGAACCTTCTCACTATACGTGCCGTGTCAAGGAGGACTAACTTTTTTATCAGACCCTTGATTTAATTATCTTACGTTATTATTAATTTTATCCATGGCAATCGTTATTAGGAAGTCACTGCCCTCAAACATACTGACAAATAGTTCAACATTCGAATCCATTTCACCCTGGGGTTGCAGAGGTCACGACCGACCGACCACCAATAATTAAGGCAAAATAAATAAATATTTTGGACATCTTACACAACGCAATGTAGTCCAAACTAAGCAGAGCTTGTGTTATGGGTACTAGACAACTTTTTTTTGTAAATGCATACATATTTTAAAAACTTGAAAAAACTCAGACTCCGAAACATATACTTGAGGGATCACCCAAACATTTGATCCAACCCGGGAATCGAACACAAGACCTCGTGATCAGCAGCCATACATAGGTACTAATCTCCATACCAACAAGGCAGTCAATGAAGACTGAGAAGATATTTATTATAAGATTAATATCATCCTAGGGATCTAAATTAAACCAAGGATAGGTATCGTATTCCTCGGGTCCAGATGTCGTCGTAATATGTAGAAGTTCACCGAACCCTCCCACCTCAGGCGTAGGGAGGCACACCGTGTGGTTTTAATCGGTCTGATTCCGACACACCGTGGATACCGGCCCGTAGAGGTTTCTTCACATAAAAAAGAAGATATCATATTCTTCACCTTTGCTCGTTTTACACTCAGGTATTATTGACCCACCATAAAGGATACTGTTTAAAAGAACAATAGAACATTAATTTATCTTAAATGGTCTAAAAAAACAAGGTCTCGCATTCCGGAAGTGACACATACTCATGTCATTGTACAGTTGACACTTTATTTAAAAAAAACCATTACATTATGGTAATATTTTCCGTTACTATTAAAACGTATGTTAGCAAATGTTTTTTGTATGTTATCAACTGCAACTTTCAACTTAAATATATGCTAACATAATTGGTTATTAACACGTTCACAGTCCTATGAGCCCACTGTGGGCTCACGTCATGTGTATGGCTCCAAGTCCGTGAGCCCACATTGGGCTCACACCTATTGAGTAACTTGTTCTGAATTTTTTTTCGCGGACGTACCAGTTAGGCCTAGCCTATAAGTAACGAGGACGCGGTTAGACCTAGATGGATGATCACCATCATTGTCAAGAGCCTTTAACAGTCCACTGCTGGACATAGGCCTCTCCTTTGAAGGGAGGTTTTGGCCTTCTATATCACGCTGGCCAGACGGGTTGGTAAAGGGTTTGTTTCAAGTTTTCCTTCTCTTGGCAGTGATGTTAGCTGCTTAATTTGTTCCTTTAGTCTCCTCTTACGACACCCATGGAATGAATAGGGGTGGTGACACTTTGTATTCTTAATCCGTCACCACACGGACATTTTGCTTACTGCTTAAAATAGCTTCTTAAATAAGCCATTTTTTCGTAAAAAGAAATAAATAAATAATGGTTATTGTGAGAGATAGACATATATATCGCGGACTTTTTTGTAAACCTTTTTAAGTTGTACAATACTGTAGTACATTATTTTGATCTATCTCGTAGGGTACAGCCAGCGTTTGGAATGTAAGTGTAAAAAAATGGGTTTATTTACTACATCACATTAGAAACCTCTAAAATTATCAATGTTTCTCTACTATATTATGCATGTATTATACATATAAACCTTTCTCTTAAATCACTATATCTATTAAAGCAAACGGCATAAAAACCCGTAGTTTTAAAGATCCAAACAAAGGGACAGACAGAGAGCGGAAGAGACTTTGTTTTATACTATGTAGTGATATTGATATAGGAAGTTCCGCTCATTTGAGCAACCTCCATCTAAAGAACTTAGTAGCACTAAGATAGGATACCACGTAGATGGCATTTGTATAAACAACATCAGCTACGTTGACGATATGGTGCTACTAAGTCCTTCTGTTGGCGCGGTGAGTAAACTCCTTAAAATTTGTAAAACCTATGCGGGGTCGCTCTCACTATTGAGATCCCCTCTAGGTCTAGTTCAGAGGCTTAAGTACCTGGGCCACTGGTTTACCGATGATTTAAAAGACAATGTTGACATAGATAGGGAGCGCAGGTCGTTGGCTGTCCGCTGAAATATGCTGGCATGCAGGTTAGCGCGATGTACTGACATCGTAAAAATTACGTTGTTTAAAGCCTTTTGCCAATCGTTTTACACCTGCAGCTTGTGGAATAGGTTTACGCAGAGGACATACAGCGACATTCGGGTCCAATATAACAACGCATTCAGGGTGCTTTTGGGGTTGACATGTTTGCGGAGACTGAGGTTGATGGCTTCGTTGCTGTAATGCGGAAGCGTTAGGCTTCCATGTTGGTGCGCCTCCGTTCCTCCTCCAACAGTATCCTGAATGTATTTTCAGATAGGTGGGACTCCTCCCTTATGTCAAAATGGTTGTTCGTCCATACTTGCTAATGTGTATGTACTTATATATTAAATTTTCAATGTAATTACTTATATGTTACATTTTTAACGCTAACACTAGGTTACCTCACTGTAACCAACACAATATGGATTCAGAGTCCGAAATAAATAATTTGAATGTGAATTTGTATAAAACAAATAAATATTAATAATGTATAAATCCCCAACCCGCACTCAGACATTATGAGTACCTAGTTGAAGATTAATATTAGTAGAAATTTAGTGAGTACGTCTAGCAAAACACGTATTTTTCCTAAAATGATCACGAAGATTATTATGTATACTAATCAGTAAGTAAGTAAGTTAACGCGGTACAAACTAGACAATGATATTCGTCACGCATCAAAGTATTTCCAAGTCAAATTTGATTGAAATATGTGCAGAGGTTTAACTGTAAAAGCGTTACAGACATCTATCTGTTTCGAAATCCAAAATTTGAAAGCAACTCTGTCTAGACAGTCAGGGTTATAGTCGTCACAAAATAAGAAGCCCGGTTTGACATGTGTCATCGTGGCGTAACTAATACGATTAATTCGTGTTTTGAGTGCATTTTTTCAATATAAAGTTAAACTTGATGCTTATTTATGATAGGCGTTGTGATAGTGTATGGGTAACATAGTAATTAAATAGGATTATGAATTAGATTTTTCAATTTCTTACATGCGGCATGTCGAATGACAAATGTCAAAACGGGCTTCTTTTTGTGACGACTATAGGTACTTATTAGTTTAACTAACACTTTTCAACATTAGTTTAAGTGTTTTAATCTTGAGGAACCTTTCAGTGAAAGGTCTCTTTAAATTAGGGTCAGCATTTTTAAAAAAAATATTTTTTCAGATCATACAAATGTTTGAGGCAATCAAATACTTTATCAGTCTTTTTTAATAAATAAATTTCAGGTATTTTACACACAACGTCATCTAGTCCCAAACTAAGCAGAGCTTGTATTATGGGTACTAGACAACAGATATAAATACATAAACATACTTTTTTTGTAAATATTATACATAGAAAAACTCCCAGACTCCGAAAGAAACATTTGCATATCACACAAACATTTGGTCCGACTCGGGAATCGACCCGAGACACCCAACAAGGCAGTTTCAGTCTTTTTATTCCTTCTTTCTTTCTTTCATTCAACCTTTCACACTATTTAGGTGGGATACAAGGATTGTCAGAGGAGGTGGACTTATCGAACTACTTACTAAATCCCTATAAGGCTAATGGTAGGTAGTATTAATTATAGGCATTTATAAAAATAATAAAACCTTTATTTCCGAAAAAAAACCACATTTTAGGGTTCCGTAGTTCATGACTCGGAACCCTTATAGTTTCGTCATGTCCGTTCGTCCGTCCTCGACTTACTGTCTAAACGGTTAGTGCTAGAAGGAAGTAACTTTGCATGGATGTGTTTTTATCACGTCGATAAATTAGATACTACAATAAAATCACGAAAAATATTTTTGTTTGGTGTAGCTTCCCCCCCCCCCCCCCCCCCTACACGTAAAGTGGGAATTATTTTTTTTATTTTGTCCACTCCATCATGTTGGGTATTATTATATAGATAGGTTTTTCAAAAACATTACAAGTTTGCAAGACTATTTTTTGATTTAGATATTTAACTTTAAAGGGCATTTTTGTGAAAACAGGGCGTCCCAGGGGGGTCTCTTAACGCTAAACGGCGGTCTCAAAAAATGTGAAATAGTTCGTGATGGTAGTCCATGTGATGAAGTTTAAAGGAAAACTATAACGGTTTCCTTAACTTTCTTAGTTCAGGAGTTATAGAAGCCTAACTTGTAAAATACACTTATTTCGTACAAACAACAATTATCATCTATTGGATATGATTTTATATAAACGAGCCATTATGGATAACTACGGAACCCTATTCTATGCGTGGCCTGACACGCACTTAGCCGACTTTTGTGAAACATTGTGTCCTTAGTGAAATTTTTACATTAAAAATAAAATAAAATAATTTTGAAGAACATTAGCCTTTTCGAAGACTCAGTTACACTTACGTTAATAAAATGCCATAGGCCTCCTTCAACTCTCTCTATAATCTTCTGTCTGTCGCTATTCTCATTCAAAGTGATCCCAATTTTTAGGATGAACCTGAAATGAATGAAAAATAACCTATGAATACACGGTTGGCCTAGTGGTTTAGCTGTCACCACACCACTCTCTAAACTCACACTCACAACTCACAACACTAGGCACTAATGCGCCTACTCACATCCAGCTCCTACCAGCCGTCTTGCGCAAATCATCACTCCACCATTACTGTGGAGGTCCTACACTACGTTTGCCGAGATGCGATGATGATAATAATAGGTCTTTACCTATGAAATTGCCGTTTTGTATGCAATAACTGAAAGTATTTATATTTTCTAACTTTTTTATTTCTGTTATTCTAAGTAATCACCCATGCAATGGACGCATCTTTGCCAACGCATTGGCAGTTTATTGATGCCTTTCTTGTAAAAATCAGCTGGACGGGAGGCAACAAACTCTTCAAAGGCATTTTGTACTGCCTCTCGGGAATTGAATTTTTTACCCGCTAAAAAGTTGTCTAAATTTTGAAAAAAGTAATAATCGGAAGGTGCATGGTCTGGTGAGTACGGCGGATTAGGGAGAGCTTCCAACCCCAGCTCTTGCAGCTTGGAGACTGTCTTTTGTGGGGACGACCGATTGATCAAGGCTGGTTGCAGACGTGCAAGCTTCTCCATCATTCTCTCCAGTTCTTCACAGTACACATCTACATTAATGCTCATTCCATTTTGTAAAAAGCTGTGGTGAATCACACCCGCACTAGACCACCAAACAGTGACCACCTTTTTAGGGGTCATTTTTGGTTTAGGGCATTGCTTTGGTGCTGAACCAGGGTCTAATCAACTTGCTGAGCGCTTTCTATTGTCGAACAGAATCCATTTTTCGTCGCACGTAACAATTCGTTCCAAAATTCCTTCATTTCTTTGCCTGTTGAGCAGCGCAAGGCAGGTCTCGAAGCGTACGTTGCGCTGGCGATCGTTAAGGTCGTGGGGCGTGAATTTGGAATACAGAGCCATTACAAACTTTTTTTTATTTGAAATGACCAGTACTGAAGAAAGGCAATTTCATAGGTAAACACCTAATATATCTGTTAATTTTGCTTTGTACCTGATGTCTTAATAATTTCAAATGCTATAGTTATAATATATATTTATAGTTAGTTAAAAGAACTACCTCAACTGTAATGGCCACATCCATTTCTCCACAGCTCATTAAATATTCAAAGCACATGTAAATGTATAAGCAGACCTATTAAGTCCCTGCGTCACACATCTTAAGGTCGAAAATGTGTATTAAACAAGGATATTGAGCTGTGGATGTGACCAACGTTCTATTGTGGACACATCTCGGACATTTACACACGGCTGGCATAGACGTAACACTTTAAACCTCAGCTTTTCAATTAGTCATACTAAGAAGTGCATTCAGTGTATATAGATGCACTTAACAGTATTAAAGCCCGAATCTTTTTGTAAAACTAATTTAAATAATTCGTGCCGCGTAAATTTTCCTTTGCTTAATAGAAATAATAAAATAGTATATAAATATATAGTAAAATAAGTTAATTAACTGCATTAGAATATAAAATGCATCTATTAATTTTTTTGGTGTTTGTATTATGTGCTAGATCGCAAGCTGTTATATATAAACTCAATGGTAAGTTTCCCAATTTCTTTTTTTTTAAATGACAACGTCTTCATCGAGGATAATTTCTGTGTCCAGGGAGATTATACACACACACATAAGAACACCTTGAGCTCTTTACTCAGAACAATAATTTGTTAGTCATAAAAATATAGTCTATGATTTTAATAAATGATATGTCAACCAATTCGTCTAAAATCCCGGTTGTGTTAAGCTGTATACATTTTATCAAAAGTCTTTATTCAGTCGGGATATTGTTTTACAAACTTTTTTTATGTAGGAGCCCGCTAAAGTTACTGCCTCGTTGGTCTAGTGGTTAGCGTATGCGACTGCAAATCAAGAGGTCTCGGGTTCGGTTCCCGGGTCAGACCAAATGTTTGTGTGATCCACAAACATTTGTTTCGGAGTGTGGGTGTTTTCTTTGTGTTATATGTATGTATTTACAAAAAAAAGTATGTTTATGTATTTATATCAGTTGTTTAGTACCCATAATATAAGCTCTGCTTAGTTTGGGGACTAGATGGCGTTGTGCGTAAGATGTCCGAAACATTTATTATTATTATTATAAAGTGAGTCCCCTCTGCCTGATGAAAAAAATGCAGACGACTCAGTATAATGACTTTAAGGTAGTTACACTTAAAAAACGTAGGGAGCTAATAGACTCCATATTTCTATACAAGCTTTTGAGACACAAGGTAGACTTTATAGCAAAATAAAATTTTCTCGGTTTCCCATTACCCCCCTGTATCCTCCGCTTCGCAGAAGCGTTCTCGGTGCAAACTTAATCGTCCCACGACTTTGCAAACTTCTCAATGTTTGTAACGTTCTGGTCGATATACACACTCACTTAGCAAGTTCCGTAACATCCATACTAAATACCTGAAAAAATGGCCTATTGTTTGTTCTTGTACTGTACTTTTAGCTTAAGCGTTTTATAACACCAATGTTATAAAATGGTTAAGCTAAAAGTACAGTACAAGAACAAACAATAGGCCATTTTAAAACCGTGTGGTGACGGTTTTAAAAATCACCACACGGTTTTAAAAACTAAAACTTTTTAAAACCGTGTGGTGACGGATTAATACAGAGTGTAACCACCCCTATTCATCCCGCGGGTATCGTAAAAGGCAACTAAGGGATAAACTACGCAAGACAACATCGATGCAAAGAGAAGGAAAACTTGAAACCAACCCTATACCAACCCGTCTGACCAGCGTGGTATACCACAGAATACCTCCTTTCTAAGGAGAGGCCTATGTCCAGCAGTGGACTGTTACAGGCTGTTGATGATGATGAATGAAAATTAATGTTTATTGTGTCCTGAAACACATGACACCTATCCTGACACCCATCGAATGAATATGGGTGGTGACACACAGAAATAGTAACACTTAGTGATATTTATGTTTTTCACCTTTTCGTCCTTTACGTCCCTGTGGTGACGGATTAAGAATACAGAGTGTCACCACCCCTATTCATTTCATGGGTGTCGTAAGAGGCGACTAAAGGAACAAAATAAGCAGCTAACATCACTGCCAAGAGAAGGAAAACTTGAAACAAACCCTTTACCAACCCGTCTGGACAGCGTGGTATAGTAGGCCAAAACCTCCTTTCAAAGGAGAGGCCTTTGTCCAGCCGTGGACTGTTAAAGACTGTTGATGATGGTGATGTTGTTTATGGTGCACGTCGATCACTCAATACTTTTGCAAATTGTATTTTTACTGTAAAACAGTGTATACAATTGTTGGTGAGCCTATGAAGTAAATAAATAAGTGACCCCCACTACAACGGCCTATTAAGATGCTACTGCTGTCGTATTTTATTGGTGACCCTACCAGAGACCCAAAGATGCAGAAGTATCTCAATATGGGTCATAGTGTAGGTCACCATGCTTCATTGTCTGTACTTACAATGAGGATGGTGACAACTACTCTTGAATTCTACTCATTTTTACTATCAGGTAAAACAAAGTCACTATGAGTCATTTAAAAAAAACTACGTAAATAGGTAAAACCCTGCTTCACAAAATTCTCCTCAATTAACAGCAGTATGTATTCAAAAAGCACAAAGAACATAAAATTTTGCCTAAAATGGAGATATGTAGTACTGCGTAAATACACTTAATGGTTCAAATGGAAATTTTTCGCAAAGACAAGCAAATAGCATAACAAAAAGGCTATTAAGTGGTCTACCATTGAACTATGGGTCAAGTTCACACTAAGAATGAAAAATTAACAGATTATAAGGATTAAAATCAAGTATACATTTTAATGAATAAACTTAAATGTGAGCCACAAATATTTTTCTATTCATATATAAAGATATATAGGGTAGGCAATGCAGCATGGTGACCCATACCATGGCGACCTGATCTGATGTTTCTGCAACATTTTTCCGGCCTCTGCAAGCCATGAGAATGATGGAGAATGATTGGGTCTCCGGTTTCATACTCACCAACGAAATACGACCACAAGAGTGCTGTCATTATTAGGATGGTCTTCTGTGTGAGGGTAGTACTGGCCCGGTCGAGCCGGACCATTCATGCTGAAATCAGTGTGGCTCTGATGTACTTTTGTTTATGTGGACCATGAATAAATAATGTCCATGTGGTGACTCATTAAGAATACAGAGTGTCACCACCCATATTCATCCCGCGGGTGTCGTAAAAGGCGACTAAGGGATAAACTACGCAAGACAACATCAATGCAAAGAGAAGGAAAACTTGAAAGCAACCCTATACCAACCCGTCTGGCCAGCGCGGTATAGTAGGCCAAAACCTCCTTCTAAGGAGAGGTCTATGTCCAGCAGTGGACTGTTAAAGGCTGTTGATGATGATAATGATGAATAAATAATTTAAAATCGTTATTTCAATTTTATTGAAAAAAAATAAGAAATTATAGTTTGGTTATTTATAAAAACCAATAACATAATTTGATGATGAACCTTTTTTTGACGATGACTCATAATGAGGGCGGTAACCGCTACTTCGGATTCTACTCATGCTTTCCATCAGGCAGATTTAAATCACTTTGGTAGGCTTAATTTAAAAAAAATACAATAAGTATGTTCTATGTATGGGGTGTGTTGAACCAGAACTGAGCACAAGCTTTCTGCATAAGCTGTATAAGTTTTCGGTTCACCGTAGCGGGCTTAGACTGGATGAGTGATTCTCAACGCTGCATTGCTGCAATGTCGATTACGCTATAGCAATTCGTACTTATTAAATTGGAAAGTTTCTTTAAATGTATATCTATTTGCCTGTTTCCACCGACTTCAATAAAATTTAGCAATAAGATACTTAGATTCTTGAGATAGTACACAGACTACTTTTTACCGCGATATTTGATATACCTACACGAGGTGGGCAAAAGCTATATGAAGTTTATGAAAGTAGTCGGGTACAATTTTATGTATTTTTTTCTTTTTAAATCTTCCGCATTAAGAATAAAGTTCATGTTTCGCGGGGAACTTTACAAACATCTATGAAATGGACACAAAAAACATCCAGAAGAACAATTTGTAAGTCACACAAAGAATTGTTCCATGTGGGATTTGAACCCACTACACTTGACGCAGTAGAAAGCGGCGTGGCAACCACTTAAACCACTAGTCTAATCGTGTAAATATGGGAAGACCTAAAAAGTAGTAATTGTAGTAAAATAACTTATTACATCTACATATCATACATCGGAGAGCCGCGCAAGTGTAGGATTCGATGAAGCTTGATTTATTTATAAGGTTACAACAATCAATGATGCGTTATATTACACTATACTATTTGATTTTATACAGAGCGTATTGTTTGGACTGTGACTCTTGTAAATATAGTTCAAACGTTGACTTTTACAGTCTTTATTGTATATTAAAGACCAATCAAGAATATACAGAGAGAAAGCTAGAAATGAAATGAAATGAAATCATTTATTCTGCAATTAGGTTACATGAACACTTTTGCAAGTTAAACTTTTTGTTTGTGCAGGTGAGTTCGGACTTTCCTAACTGGACTAGCTCTGAGAAGAAAGGACGACAAACTCAGGGATCACAGTCTCTTTTAAAGTCCATACAATATTCTTAAATGCAAAAGACATTATTTTAATAAAATAAAGCGATAATTACTAATTGAGTCACAATATTATAATAATTATAGATAATAATTTAAAAAATGTCAAGCATACGAGTATACCTAGATGGTTTAAGGGCACACGATTGCCATAGATGTTAATGACAATCTAGACCGACGGCTTAACGTGCTCTCCGAAGCACAGAAACACCGAAAAACTTTAATACCGGAGTATGGAAGTGTGGCGGTGGTGTAATAAAAGAATTTCTTGTAAGATCTTGTAATCAGCAGTCGCATTCGCTAATCGCTAGACCAAAAAAAAACTTTATTAAAAGCATTATGCAATGCAGTGCATTTAATTCTATCATTTCGAAAGTAAAAGTAATAATTGCCACATTGAAATTTAATATGCAAAAAAGAAATGTACTAAAATATTATAATTAAGAAATAACAAGAACAAAACGTCTTTGTTCTATTTTTGTTTATTGTGCATTTCTTAGAACAGTCTGCGGTAACTTATAAACAACGAGGATTACTGCTATTTCCACTAACGACTCACTGCAGTCATCGAAGAAGATTTCTCGCTACCGGCCGTCGTTCGTTCCATGGCCGGTTCGTCCCGTGGGATGACGGTCCATGATGATTTTCCACACGAAAAATAAAAATAAGAAAATAAAGGGGTATCCTAGTAAAGAGATGGTTTAAGTTTGGTTCGTGAAACGTGTATTTGTCCATGCTGTATAGTAATCTTGAAATTGAGATTTAAAATAGAAATGCAAGAAAAACAATCACTAATCAATCGGACAATCTAAACCTTAAGCTGACCTATCTACGATATCGTAACTTCTGCAATAAGTTACTAAAAAGACTGAAACACAACAAACAAACATGCTTATGAGAAGTTTGAGTTTTTGAAAGCACGTAATAATCCTAAAGCAACATGGAAAGTCATAAAGAAGATTACTCATACAAATTGTTAAAATAATGCCTCAAGAGAACTGCTTAGTATGGACACTAGTGCAGAGGTATCTGTAAACAAAATTAATGAATATTTTTCGGGTATAGGCCGCGATGTAGCACACAATTTCAGCTCCAAACCATCTTATGATCGTGCTAAATCAACTAATAGCGCTCCACACAATTCCTTCGTTTTGTTACCCACAGATGAGGCGGAAGTAAATAGAGTTATTAGTAGTTTACACCCAAATAGTGCTGTTGGATGGAATAAAATCCCAACAAAACTACTTCAACAGTGCGCGCCAACTCTAGTTCCTGTCATCACACACATATGTAATATTTCTATACAGAGCGGTATTTTCCCCAGGACGTTCAAGAGGGCCATAGTGCATCCTATTCATAAGGGTGGAAGTAGAGAGAATGTCAATAACTACAGACCAATATCTGTATTACCTGCATTGTCAAAAATCCTGGAAAAGCTACTAAACACTCGTCTTATTAATTTTCTAGATCGCTATAATATTCTTGCATCAAACCAGTTTGGTTTCAGACATGGAAGGTCAACGCAAGACGCAGTAGCATCGTTTGTTGATCAAGTGATCGACGGTCTTGAGAGCGGCCAAAAATGTCTAGGTATATTCCTAGATATAAAGAAGGCTTTCGACACTGTCTCTATTTCACACTTATTGTCAAAGATGGAGGGCTACGGAATACGAGGATTAGCACTACGCATATTTTCCAACTATTTATCGGAACGAACTCAATGCGTTAAAATTGATTCCCACTTTAGTAGTTGTGTGTCTTTGGATTTCGGTGTGCCCCAGGGCTCAGTATTGGGCCCAACGCTCTTTCTACTGTACATTAACTCATTATGTAAGCTTTCCATCCCTAACTGCAGTATTGTCACATATGCGGATGACACTGCGTTACTGGTCAATGCTAGTACCTGGCGTGATGCATTTAATTTTGCTGAGTTGTCACTGGGTCATGTAATGCAGTGGCTTAGTAAAAACTTCTTAACACTGAATCTTGACAAAACTACTTACTCAACGTTTTCTAGGTCAAGTGTAGCTCAACCCTCGGTAGACACTTACTTTCTTAAGGCACATACCTGTAAATCTCAACCCAATAGCCAATCTTGTAACTGTCTCAATATAAATAGAACAAGTCAAGTAAAGTATCTAGGTGTCATTATTGATAATTTATTGAAATGGAAGTATCATCTAATTAATATAACAGCACGGGTTCGGAAAATTATATACCTTTTCAAAAAATTGCGTCACTCTGCGGACATGGATACTCTTAAGACAGTTTACTTCTCATTGGGACAATCAATAGTGGGTTACTGTATTGGGGTGTGGGGTGGAGCGGCTAAGACGCACATCTTACCGTTGGAGCGTGCACAGAGAGCAGTTTTAAAAGTGATGACCTTAAGGCCTTTTAGATACTCTACCTCGCAACTATACAACGACTGTAAAGTACTTACTGTTCGACAACATATATACACTACTTAGACCTGAATGCAAAAGGAAAGTAAGTGATTGGCTTGTCTAAAACATATGAAGAAACTGAAGAACTCTTAAAAATATCAATTCTCTAATCTTACTGATCTTCATATAAAACACACACACACACACACACTTACACACACACACACACACACACACATACATACATACATACACATACACACACACACACACACACACACACACACACACACACACACACACACACACACACACACACACACACACACACACACACGCGTAAGTATATTTGAATGTTATTTAGTTATATTCTCTTTATTTCATAATATTTACATATAAATTACATTTTTAAATATAAATATAAAAAGTACATTTAAAAATATAAAAAATAGTAGACCATCGACTTCGGGTACAGGGACCAAGAAACCGGTGGTTAGGGCTCCAAAGACAGGAACCTCCTCACTATACGTGCCGTGTCAAGAAGGACTGCCTTCTGCATCAGACCCTTGATCCAGCCATCTAACGTGAGCCTCTTAAGGTGTTGGTCGAGGCTCTTGGCTATCAAACCATGAGCAGAAACAACTATCGGAACAATGATCGCCGAATCCACATTCCACATATCGACAATCTCGTGAGATAAATCCAAATATTTGATTTGTTTTTCTTTTTCAACTTTCACGAGATTTTCGTCATGAGGAACAGCGATATCGACAATCATTGCGCGGCGCTCTAATCGATCTATCACCACAATATCAGGCTTATTGGCAACAATAGTCCTGTCTGTGATAACAGATCGATCCCAATATAATGTAGCACGACCATTCTCGAGAACTGGGTCGGGCTCATACCTGTAGTATGGCACCTCCAAATTCACAAGTTTGTATTTAAGGGCAAGTTGTTGGTGTACGATCCTAGCTACTTGGTTGTGTCTGTGCAAATATTCACCATTAGCAAGACGAGAACAACCAGAAATAATATGCCTGATAGATTCCCCGGGACGGTGACATGCCCGACATATGTCAACCGTACCATCCTTCAGGATATATTTTCGATAGTTATTCGTCATGATAACTTCGTCCATAATTGCACAAACAAAACCTTCGGTTTCTCCAAAGAGATCACCATACCGTAGCCAGGAAGTCGATGCTTTAAAGTCTATATCGGGCGTGTTCAAAGCCCGATAAAATCGACCATGAAGCTCTTTGCCCTTCCATACCTCCTTGCGATCATCAGTACTAAGTACTACAGGTTTGCGCCAATTCTCCTTAGCCAGAGCGAGTGGAGTGAATCCGTTATCCACTGCAACCACATTGCGATGCACTCCCACATCGGTATTAAGAAAATATTCTCTGAGATTGTATATCTCGCGATTATGCAGGGTCTTGATATTTAAAAATCCACGACCCCCAAACTTTCGCGGGATGTACAATCTCATAACCGACGAACGTGGGTGATGCATTCGAAATGCAGTCAGTAAAGTACGGACTCTCCTGTCAAGGGCATCTAATTCAGTTTGAGTCCATCTAAGTATACCAAAGGAATACATCAGAACCGGCATGACCCAACCATTGTAGGCTCGCACCTTGTTACCCCCCGATAAAAGACTCTTAAGTACTTTTTTCAGGCGGCCAAAGAAGCGTTCCCGCAACGTTTGTTTCATATCAGATTCTGGTATTCCCAAGGACTGTGAAAAACCTAGATACTTGTAGTCTTCGGTAGCAGAAAGAGGTCTGAGTTTTGTAGAATCTGAAAGTTCTATTCCTTCAGATTCCACAATTACACCTTTCTTCACATACATGACTGCACACTTGTCTACACCAAATTCCATCTTGATAGAATTACTAAAGTTTTCAGTGACCTTCAGTAACGCTGTCAATTGTAATTTAGTGGAGGCCAGAAGTTTCAAATCATCCATGTAAAGGAGGTGAGATATAACTTGATCATCTTTCTGTAACCTATAGCCCAACCCTGAACCCTCTAAGAGAGTGCTAAGAGGGTTCAAAGCCAAACAAAACCACAAGGGACTCAAACTGTCACCTTGAAAGATGCCCCTCTCGATCTTTATAAGTACGTCGTTTACCGTAGTCTGGCGACATCCAGGATATCGAAGGACTGTCCTCCATTGCCCCATACATGACTTCAAGAAAGTGCATAGAGTTGTATCAATTTTATACAACTCCAGCACCTTCAAAAGCCATGAATGTGGAACCGAGTCATATGCCTTCTTGTAATCTATCCAACATGTCGCCAGACTTTTACGATTACGACGTACCTGTTGGCTAATGGTCATGTCTATGATAAGGAGCTCTTTAGTGCCACGGGTCCCACTTCTGCATCCATTCTGAGAAACGGAAAGTATCAAATTATTATTAATATGTGTAGTAATTTTTTGTTATATTATTATTATTATTTTCCTTAAAGGAGTAACAGATTAAATGAACTCTAAGTAGCCAAATATTGTAGATGCTTGCTCTGGCCTGATACCCATAACTCAAGTTAGATCTTACCATGGGTATCAGTGTTCCAAATGATTTCTGTTTGTAATATCTTGTGTTACTACATTAATGTATGAGTATTGTAACTTTTTTGGAAATAAATATTATTATTATTATTATTTATTATTATATTACTAAGCCACTAGGCCAACCGTGCAGTCTTTTACATAAGTCTAAAAAAAATTTAATTCTACACTAAAAACTTTTCAAAAGTACCTATTTTATTTTTTATTTGTATTTTTTTTTCATTTTTAGAGAGTGAATACAACAAAATGCCGCCTCTGTATGCCATGGATGACTACGAAACCTGCATGCTATACCCTGGGGCCACATACTGTTTGGCCAATGTAGACCTCCATGCCGGCAGTAATAAGGATCTCATGAGGATGATACAGGTAACGAATAAATGTTTTTTTAATTTTATATTTAGAACTACCAAAGTGATCCTACTCTGCCTGATGGAAAGCATGAGTAGAATAAAGGAGTAGGGAACTCCATCTTCAATGTGAATGTAGAAAATGCAGTATGGTGACACTCACTGTGGCGGCCTAGCGAGAAGCAACTGCATCATTACGCCTCCGGAGGCTGGAAGAATTATGCAGGCTGTCATGGTGTGAGTCAGCACGGTGATGCTGCACTGTCTGTCTCACAATGAGGATGGTGACCCCTGCTCCTGGATTCTACTCATTCTTTCCAACTGGCTAGGTAGGCTTGATGATAAAATAATGGCCGCTATGCTTATATCATATAATCATTACAGAGGATAAGATGTTTGATGACGAATATCATACGATACTCATCTTCTAATGAAATAAATAGATAAATATTTACACACAATGTCATGTAATACTAAACTAAGCAAAACTTGTATTATGGGTACTAAATAACTGACATAAATATACAAACATTTTTCAAATTTATTTTTATTACTTTGTAAATACATACATATTACACATAGAAAACACCCAGGCTCCGAAACAAATATTTGCGGATCACACAAACATTTGGACATTTGGTCCAAATGTTTGTGTGATCCGCATTCGGTTCTTCATTTGTTCGATTCCTGAATCGAACCCAAGACCTCTTGATCAGCAGCCGCATACGCTAACCACACATACCGCACACGCAATGGAAACTCTTTTTAAAACAATTTTTAATCATCTTTGCAACATTTTTCACTAAAACTCCGCTTCTTCTCGTCGTAATGATACATAGCCTATAGCGTTCCTCGATAACTGTACCTACTATCTAATTTTGAAATATATTTTCTGCATTTCCTGAGATTAGAGTGTTAAAATAAACTGCCTCCTCATTTTTTTAATTTTGGATTGAAATAAGTGTAGAAAACGTTTCCTAATAGCAGCTCAGACTTTGGAAGTGATTCACGCCCGTGCCTCAGAGAGCACGTAAAGCCGTCGGTCCCGGTTGTCATGAACATCTATGGCAATCGTTATTGGGAAGTCAGTGCACGGTTGGCCTAGTGGCTTAAGCGGTTGCCACGCCGCTTCCTACTACGCCAAGTGTCGTGGGTTCAAATCCCACGTAGGACAACACTTTGTGTAATTCACAATTTGTTGTTCTGAGTCTGGGTGTTCTTTGTGTCCGTTTCATGTATGTTTGTAAAGTCCCCCGCGACACAGGAATTTATATTGCTAATGCGGGAGTTGTCTTTTTAAAAAGAGAAAGAGAAAAAGAAAGAGTGCCCTCAAATATACTGACAACTAGTTCAATCTTCGAATTTCAGTGCCCCTTAGGGTTGCGGAGGTCCGATGTCAGTCGCTCCGTGGAAAAACTGAAATTCAGGTAAAACCGGGTAAACTAGTAGCCGACCCCAAATAAACTTGGGAATAAAGGCTCGGAAGATGATGATAGGTGTACAAAACGGTGTTTCTCTAAATGTAGTTGTCATGTATACAATACGAATAAATAGCGAACATAAACGGTTCTTAGTAGTAATTATATGTATTCATTAAATAATCAACATGAACTACCACCTCTAACAACGGGAAAACATATTTATCTTGTTAGGATCAAATAAGATCAATTACTTGTAATTGTTATTAATTAAAACTATGTGTCGCAAATGTGTTATATGTTAGGACTAGCAAAGTCAAATAAATAAATATTTTTCGGACAATTACACACAATGCCATCTAGTTCCAAACTAAGTAGAGCTTGTATTATGGGTACTTGACAACTGATAAATATACATAAACATACTTTTTTATATAAATACATACTTAATACACATAGAAAACACCCAAACTCCAAATCAATCAAATCAAATCATTTATTCTGCAATTACTTTACATGAACACTTTTGCAAGTTATACTTTTTTTTTGAGCAGATGAGTTCGGCCTTTCCTAACTGGACTAGCCCTGAGAAGAAAGGACGAAATAAACTCAGGGATCACAGTCTATTTTAAAGTCCAGACAATATTCATAAATGCAAAAGACATATATAAAAGCGATAATTACAATTTGAGTCACTACTATAATAATTAAAGATAATAATTTAAAAAATAGCAACTTTAAAATAAATTTGTTAAGTATATAATGTAAATTTAACTATAAATTATCGTCACATCAACGTAAATTTAAACATTCAAATAAACAGCATGTGCAGAATGGGCAGCTCAATCCCAGGCGGTTTTATCATCAATATATTCTGCTATATATATTTATTTATTTATTTATTGTCCCATGAACGAGTTGCCTACTCTGTGGAGACGAGTGACGTGAACACAAAGATTATGTTCGTTTCCGGTATTTACCGAATGAACATCACTGAGTTTAGGAAACTTTGCGAAATTTCTTTGAACATAAATTAAATTTTCGTATATATATTGTGAAGTATATATACAGTCAGAATATTTATTTCTTTAAATTTGGATCGGAGAGAAACTCGAGGGCCTAATTTATAAATGGCTCATACAGCACGTTTTTGTAAGACAAATATGGCATTAATATCTGCACAGTTACCCCAGAGTAGGATACCGTAAGTCATTATGCTATGAAAGTAACTGAAGTAAACTATTCTAGCTGTATCAACATCAGGTAAATGTCGAATCTTTTTTACAGCAAAAGCCGCTGTGCTTAGCCTACCGGATAGTTTTTCTATTTGGGGAACCCATTGTAACTTAGCGTCAACAGTTATACCTAAAAATACAGTAGATTCCACAGGATCAAACTCCAATTGATTCAGTCGAACATTGGTTGTGACATGTCGAACGTTTGGTGTAGAGAATTTAATGAATTTAGTCTTCTTCTCATTTAGGAGAAGGTTATTTATATTAAACCAAACTCCGAAACCAATATATGCGGATCACACAAACATTTGACCCGACCCGGGAATCGAGCCCGAGACCTCTTGATCAGCAGCCGCATACGCTAACCACTAGACCAACAAGGCAGTCAAACACAAGTAATTAAAATTGAAGTGTCTCATTTTAATTTCAAATTCACAGGTTTTCAATAAATGCATGTGAGGGCATTCAGGGTATTTACATCATAAAATATATATTTTTTAATTACTGTCTCTCTGTCCGTCTGTCTATCTGTTTGTTCCAGATAATCTCTGGAACGACTGGATCGATTTTGACTTAACTTTCACTGTCGCTGTGTGCGAACCCCGATTTTCCCTTTCAAAACATGTTTTCTATGTATGATAGGTAGGTATGTATTTGCAAAAAAAGAGTTTGTTTATATATTTATATCAGTTGTTGATTATCCATAATACTCTTACAAGCTCTTCTTAGTTGATAACTTATCAAGTGTAAATTAATGTATTAGTTGAAATCAATACATTTCTAGTTGAACAATACTATCGATATGAACTGATGATAATTTATTTATGACCACCGGCACTTTATGTATATTATGTGTTAAATACTTACTTGCAAGATAGATATCATTTCATCAATAAGTGATTTATTAACTTGAATGCTTTAGAATTCACGAACTTGCTCATGCATTTCCGTGCACTATGCACGCGTGTTGTAACAACTAGTTAATTAAATAATATAATTATTCAACCAAGGTATAATTTGCTAAATTATCTGTAAAATAAATTGTCTAATTATAATCTACATATAGTCTCTAGGTCACAACCATCTCAAGTACTCTAAATTATAGCTTAAGCATTTTATTGTATTGCTAATAACTGAACTATGTATTTTTTTTCTATGAACTAAAATGATTCGTGATAAACTTAAAAAGGTTTTCTACTTTCCGACGTTTCGAACGGGTTGTACCGCTCTTGGTTACGGGTAGACTGATGTGAGTTTAGCGATGCCTTCGTGATGTGCAAGTTGTATCTTCCCACACTTAATCGCGTTGATTTCTTGAAATGTCAGTACCTCTACACACCATGCACACCCGAACGCTTTGTTTCGTCTTTCAAAAAATAAAGAAATAATACGTAAACATAACAATTTATCTATTGGACACAATTTCAAATCTACCAATCATTATGGGCGACTACGGAACTCTGTTGTATGCGTGGCTTGACACGCACTTAGCCAATTTTTACGTGCAACTGCAATCAGATCCCCATAACCCATGTACTGGGTGAAATCTAAGTACTGTAGACTTAATTTTAAACTAAATAGCCGTATTTTCTACTGGTAACCCATGAAATGGACTCCCCAAACAATAGAATTTAATGAGTTATACATGGGTGAGGATGTTATGGACAGGTTCATCCTAAGGCTAAATGCCCTAGCCGTGATGCTTTCACGGTCCATTAATTTTAATAAGAAAATACGTGATGTGGACGCACTGACGTGCGACTAAACTAGACTACAACGGTCAGTAAAGTAGAGGATTACAGCGGATCACTGAACGATGGCGTGCGTCTGCAAGCATGCATGACGGACTGCATGTCGTATCAGGTTTCTCGGTGGTCAGACGACACTCACCAAGGCTACGATGGTACAGTCAATTGAGTAGAACCTTAACTGGTATGGCTGACTGAGTTGACAATTAATGAGACGAAAAGTACTTTAGTAAATCTTAATATATAAAATTCTCGTGTCACAGTTTTCGTTCCCATACTCCTCCGAAACGGCTTGACCGATTGTTATGAAATGTTATATGCATATTCAGTAGGTCTGAGAATCGGCTAACATCTATTTTTCATACCCCTAGGACGAGAGTTGAGCCGCGGGCAACAGCTAGTGTTATTATAGAAATAGGTTAAAAAATAAGTAGTATTTTATGAGTTATTTATGTGCTTGTATGTCGACAAATAAGTGTTTATACTGCTTCAAATATAGTTAATCTAAATCTTATTTGGTTATAGTTACAATAATTGAACACGCACATTACGCTGGGTATTCATTCAAACCCTTAAGAACATTAGCATAATATTAAGATGTTCAGCGGTTTAATGCATTTTATATGATTACTTTGTTAGGTCAATTTCTTCACTAACTAAAATATTTGCGCTGATATGTACCCGTGCTTGACCTCTTATGATTTTTTAATTGCAGGAATATTCAGATCACACATTGAAGCACTTTAATCACACGCATATATACCGAGCTCTGTGTGTTACAAGTACATGCAAGGATTACTTGGAAAACTATTCCGAAAACGAAAAGGACCTAAATGAGGTCCTTGAGGCATGCCTTAACAACTCTATATATACAGGCTTTGGTCTTAAAGCAAGGTTGTCTGATATTGAATATTGTTACAAAAAAGATCAGAATTTAAAAATAGATACTAGTGATATTATTATGGCTGTGGTTTATTTAGTTTTAATTTTATTCAACGCTGTCGGAAGCCTCTACGATGTCATGTTTTGTGACGAGAAAGATAATTCGGGTAACTTCACTTTCCTTTCGTAATATTTTAATGTTTTGATAATTTATTAAAAATAATAGGACAAATTTATTATATTTACAGGTAATCCATACTTACTAGCGTTCTCTTTGCGCAAAAATTGGACACGTTTAACGTCATCTAGTTCGAATCCGAAGGAACCCAGACTTGAAAGACTGAAATCACTTAATGGTTTGAGGTGATTTTTATGTTAATCCCTTTCGAACTTTCTATATATATGAAGCAACACTTATTTCCTTATAATATTGATTCAAACAAATTTTGTAAATGACTGACTAATGATGAACTGTGATTAAATAAGCATTGTTTTTAAAACTTTGAGAGGTTTCCAAGTTTGTGTGAATATTTATTGAAATCTCGTCATCAAATTTTATATTTCTTTTTTTTTGCAGGACAATGACGATGTTTTGTGTTTTATTTTCTCATGCAGTTCTAGTAACAGCAATTAGTTATGTTCATAATCCTTTGTATATTGAGACAGTAAGTATATATTTTTGCAAATAGTAAGCCCTCTCCTTCGGTAAATAAATAAATATTCCGGACATCTAACACACAACGCCATCTAGTCCCAAACTAAGCAAATCTTATATTATGGGTACTAAACAACTGATATAAATACACATTAACATACTTTTTTTGTAAATACATACATGTTATACATAGAAAACACCCAGACTCCGAAACAAATATTTGCGGATCACACAAACATTTGGTCCTACCCGGGAAAGCGCTGGACCTCCGACCCGTCTTCACCAACCAACAATGTCGTCTGCAAATAACATGCACCATGGTGCCTCCTCCTGTATTTCCGATGTCAGAATATCCATTGGTGGATCCTTGGTGCAAACCAACAGTGACACTGAATTGGTCGGTGTCTCCTGCCGCGACGAAATACGACGGCAAGAATGATCTTATTTTTAGGTTGATCTTCTGTGTGAGGGTAGCCGTCCCATTTATCTTGAAGTCAGTGTGACTATACAACATCTTATTCTTACGAAACTCAACCAAAACTTTTACATTTATTATGGAATAAAATTATATTTGTTTATTTGTCCAAAATTTATCAGTTTCGTCAAGTGAATGAGTCTCTCCGTTGAACTTCCGGTGCTGTTCCTCTTCCCTTAATTCTAAGTACAACCCAGGGAGGGAAAGTCTTAATACCAAGCAAGTCGCCTGCTTGCCTGACTGTCATAAAACAGAATCTAAATTTCTAATCATTGTCTTCCAGGCTTTGGACGACCCATCGAAACAAATACTCTTCAACGGTCATCTGGTGACGCTTACCTTCTTCGTAATGTCAAGTTTTCTCCTAGCGTATAACTTCATGCTTTACACAGAGAAGCACCCGATCAGATGGACGCAATTGCCTAAAGGAATTGTACTTAGATGGTTAAGGTGAGTTTTATATAATCTTGTCCATGGGTCCTCTCTAAGACTACTATCGGGTCTTTTTGATTAACGTTCTGAAACGAGAGGAACTTCGAAATAGGATGGAAAAATACGGTGCCTGTACATAAAAAATCTTATAAATTACTAGAGTACATAACACAAAGTAGCTGACCCCAACTAATCTTATAATTAATTAAGAATCAATCATAAAGTAGATCTAAAAGTGAATGTACAAAAGTGCATGAAATCATCCAACATGCGACTACAAAGTCGTTACATTATATTGCAAAAGATTTTGCAAACTCCTGATTATGAGGGGGACACAAGAGTCGAGGGCCCATAAGCGACGAATGAAACTTTCCTTGGAAAGTGTTCTGATTGATTTCATCACCACGACATAAAAACACAATATAATTAACCTTCTTACGTAGCTACGTACTCTAACGTACTGTTACCTTTTAACGAAAAAACGTTTAGGGAAGTAGGAAAACGATAGGAAAGTTGTCAGACTTCAACAAAAGTTTTTCCTAACATTTTTGTATATTCTGGTTTCAGATTAACACCAGCGTACGCTTTAGTGTTGGGTACAATATCGACTTGGATGCGTCATTTACACCAGGGCCCCATGTGGGGTCCGATTGTGATGTCTGAGGCAGAGGCTTGCAGGCAGTACTGGTGGGCTCAGCTCCTCTACATCAATAACTATATATATGATGATGCTATCTGCATGCCACAAACTTGGTGAGAACGAAATTAGATTTACACCTAACTTAGTCTACCAAAAACTGATTTTGCCCACTTTTTTTTTAGAAATTTAAAGTTATTTTTATTACTCTCATCATCAATTATATACCACTGGACGTAATCCTCTCCTTAGGAGATTCTGGCCAGAAGAGTTGGCATAGGGTTTGTTTCAAGTATTGTTCTTATTACACGCTTTATATTAGCTTCATCTGTATGTTTCTTTGTTTGTAACCGACTCCTTTGGGAGCGATTTCGACCCACTTTAAACGGCCAGATT
The DNA here is from genome assembly GCA_932526445.1 of Phragmatobia fuliginosa. Taxonomy (NCBI): domain Eukaryota; kingdom Metazoa; phylum Arthropoda; class Insecta; order Lepidoptera; family Erebidae; genus Phragmatobia; species Phragmatobia fuliginosa. The sequence continues at coordinate 19,259,302 of OW052072.1, read as the reverse complement.
TCGTTCTTTGTAGATTTATCGAGGACCGATGACAATACACTAATTTAAAAAAAAACATAAAAGAAAAACAAAAAAATGTTTATAAACAAATTTGTCATTTCTATTCAAGAAAAAAAAATAGTTTTAAAAAACTAAACAAAGACGCTTCTAAACTAAAAAGTAGCAAATAATTTTAATGTAACAAAGCGTGGGTTGCTTCCTGAAAATATTTCAAATACGTCGCCCCATGCTTTGTTACATTTAAATTATTTACTACTTTTTAGTTTAAAAGCGTCTTTGTTTAGTTTTTTTATACTCTATCAACATAAATTATATACCACTGGAGGTAATCCTCTTCTTAGAAGATTATAGCCAGAAGAGTTGGTATATGGTTTGTTTCAAGTTCTATTGTTTTTTGCAGTGATTTTGAACTATGTAGTTTTTTCCCGTAGTGATCTTTTACGATACTTATGGATTGAATAGGAGTGGACACACTCCATATTTTTAATCGATCATCACACATATTTGAAGCTATTTACCATCATATAAATAGCCGATGGGCCACATGAAGTCACGCCACACAGTGGCGATCGTATACCAGAAGACGCAGTGTTGATAGACACCCTCACAATGTGGCCCAATGACCTGGTGAAGGTCACTGGTAGATATGGATGCAGGCAGCACAAGACCGGTTGTTGCGGAGACATTATGATGAGGCCTGTGTCGAGCAGTAGACGTCTTATGGCTGAGACGATGATTCGTTGAGTACTTTACTTCGTATATTACAAACAAAAGGCCGAAATTAAGGATTGCAGTTTTAGCAGTCTATAGAATTTTGAAATGTAAATGGATTTATAATGATGCCTTGGATGACATTGGCTTTTGATATGTTCATCAAGTTTTAACGTAGTTCAGTTATCCTCGCACAGAAGACCCTACTCCTGAATTCTACCCAGCTTTGAATCAGGCAGAATGGAGTCACTTTGGTGGGCTTGACCTTAAAAAAACTTTTCTTTTTAATAAATCACTTCTTTATTATCCAGGTATTTGGCAGCAGACACGCAGCTCTTCTTCCTTGGCCTCCTCGTCTGTATACTTGCTCGATCTTGCAAAGCTAGAGTGGTCACTTTAACTGGTCTGATGGTGGTCGCCTTAGCCATCGTAGCTGGCCATACTTACTTCCAAGATTTAGATGCTGTAGTTATACAAGCACCTGAGTAAGTGGATTTTCAATTGAAACATTTTCAGGTTCGATATAAAATCCAAAATTTTATTTTACATCAATTCAAAATAAATGTTTTTTGAGAATACATGTTTTTTTTCTTTATAAAAGATTAATGAAGTTTTTTTTTCAACTTGCAGGGTCTGGCGCAATTTGTACGCCACAAACAATACATTTCGCCTGCTTTACATACGAGCACATACGAACATTTCTACCCACGTACTGGGACTGGCTGCTGGCTTCCTTACGTACCATTGGCAGAATGGAAAGGGGCTAGATAAGTACAAGGTGAGAACGAGACAAAAAACACTACTAAGCTTTCGTATCTGAAAGAAAGTAAGAAAGAAGGAAAGAAAGAAAGTAAGAAAGAAAGTAAGAAAGAAGGAAAGAAAGAAAGTAAGAAAGAATAATATTTTTTCATGGTCCACACACACAGATAAAAGCAAATACACCGCTTAGTTGATACTTATAATAAAAAGTTTTGTGATATAGATATATTACATCACAGTAAGTTACGTTTTAAAAAATATGTTATTGAAGTTTTAAGCGATCGGTAGTGGACCTAACGGCTTTAGATTATTTTTAAGAATACTGTTCATTATTTGTTTTGTTTTTTCTTTCAACACTTTTGTATCAAGCATGCAATGTATTACGAGGATGTTGATATTTGTAGTCCCTGCTGTTGTTACTGGTATTTCTCATACTCTTGAGAAGTTCCAGTTAATATGTAGCAGGTGGCAAATTACTACTTAAATATCATTTTATAGATAACGAAAGTTTAATGTTTATGATTAATTTCTAACCTTGCTTATATACCTTGAACCCCAATAAGTAATCTGTGGAAAACGTAGTGGGTAGTATATTTACTAAGTTTAGTTTTTTTAATAACAACACTATGTACATTTTATATACCACTATTTGTGTTCCCTAACTAAATAAATAAATAAATACAGGTTAGGTGTACATCACTAGAATCTGCATCGAATCTGTAGACCAGAATGGGTTGCCATCTCAGCTAAAAACTAACCATGCAGCGCTGATTGTCAGATGGCACCCAGTAAATATCAAAACAATCGTGCGCACACCAGAAATAAATAAAGAAAAAGAATTACAAAAAAAAAACAAGTGAAAGAGTACAGAAATTAAACATTAAGATTTATCATCTGAGGGTCAACTCTAGAATCACGTCCACTGATTGGTCAAATCAAATTTCCGTTCACTTCCCCCACATTTTTGTTACACACCCGTCCCTTTATACGGAATCATTCGTTTGCATATTGTCGTATTTAAGCCTACTAAAGTAACTCTACTCTGCCTGGTGGCAAGCGTGAGCAGAATCCAGGAGTAGGGGGTCACTGTCCTCAATGAGAGGGTAGGCATAAGGATTAAGGTCAATTATACATTTAAATGAATAAACTTAAATGTGAGTTACAAATATATTTCTGTTCATATATAAAGATATATTATGGTAGGCAATGCAGCATGGTGGCCTGGTCACCCAATTCTACATCACTCTCCTCATCAGGAGGCTGAACGATACAAAATTATTGGGCCTTCGATCTCACACTCACCATCGAAATATGACAGCAAGAATGCTGTCATTAATAAAATGGTCTTCTGTGTGAGGGAAGTACTGTCCCAGTCGATGCGGCCCTTTCGTGCTGAAATCAGCGTGGCTCTATTATCCACAAATCTAAGACGCCCCGCAACTAAAGAAAGTATTCCCTATATTAAAATAGAAAATGGTATCTCCGTTAAAAAATATTCGCATTCCAGAAATACCGTTGGGTAACTTGGCTGTCTTTCCCACTGGGTGTGGCGGTGATTTTGTCGGGGGGGCTCTTCTATCGTGACGGGGCCCCTGCGTCCACTGCTCTGCGCGTGCTCTACGCAACCTTCTACAAGACAGTCTTTCAAGTACTTGTCCTCGTCATCATGATATCCTCTATCTTCAAAATCGAAAGTAAGTATTTTCTTTTGCTATGGTTCGATGGTAGCACATGGGCGATCACATCTGAAGTTTCGTTTATATTATATTTAGGCCTCCTAAAGTGACTCTTCTCTGCCTGATGGAAAGCATGAGTGGAATCCGACAGTAGGGGTTACTATCCTCGTTATGAGTGCAGACAAAGTTGCATGATGACCCATATCATGGTCGCCTAGTGAGTTATTGCTGCATAGTTTTCCCGGCTTCATGAGGCCGGATGTTTATCGAGCGTATGTACCACCGAATGTTTGTATGAATCTTCAATTCTTTGGCACAATCTACAGCCCAAACGGCTTATAGGTTATCGAACTATGAGGTGTTAAAAATTCGTTAAAATCGTGGTGGTGGCATAAGCTATATATTTAATTTTCCCATAAAAAAAGTAAAAATATTAATTCTACTATTTTATACTAAACTTTTTGAGAGGGACACGCAATTCTTTCATACAATATTTTCATCAGTCTCTAACCATTTACGGAGTCTGAGCAACAGAAGCTCTCAAAAGAAATAATTTTGTTTCCTTTTAAAACATTTTTCATTGTTGCTCAGCTCCTATTGCTCGTAGCGTGATGATAGCCTATAGGTTTCCTCGATAATCGCACTCTCTAACAGTGAAAGAATTTATCAAATTAGACTAGTAGTTCCTAAGATTAGCAAGTTTTAACAAAGAAACCCTTCTGCTTTACAAATTATTATTTTTTAAATGTAATTTTAAAGCTACATGACCCAGATAGTTACAAGATTCGGCCTCTCCGAGTATAAATGATTAGTTATAAAAATCTATTTTATATTATTTATTTTATTTTATTCGGAATAACAACAGCTTAAATATTATAAGATAAACATTAAACATTGTTAACGACAAGGCCATTTACAGGTACTCGCAATTAGATGCAAGACATAAACAACACTACGAATAGTATAAAAAAAATGTTAAATCATATGTTTTTTGACAAATGAAGGCTTAGATCTAAAAAGCTTAAACTCGCTGCTAAATTTATGCATTTTATTGACAGATTTACTCGCTCTAATAACAAATGAATTTTTCCGGTAGTTACTATCTCTTCGAGGTACTGCTAAGGGTGGATTGTGTCTAACGCGTAAATTATATGATAGGTACTCTGATATTAACTTTCTCAAGAAGAGCAATCTATGTTTCCGTTTATGATTTTTAGCATGGTTATAATATCAGATATGATACCTCTATTCGCTAAAGGTAAAAAGTAATATATTAAGAACTTCTTTTGAACGGCCTCAATACGATCAACATATACAGCATAATGCGGGCTAAGAACCTCAGACACATACTCGAGGATACTGCGCACCAGTGTACAATAGAGTATTTTAATGGGTTTAATATTTTTAAAGTTTAATGTGGATCTAATGATAAAACCTAAGGTTTTGTTAGCTCTTTTAACGATGAAGTCAATATGTTTTTCATATATCAGCTTAAAATGTTGTATGATGCCTAAATCCTTTATTGAGTCCACGTAACCAAGCAGTACATTACTAATAGTGTAACAAAATTTAATGGGATACTTTCAACTTGGACACATTTAAGTCTAACGTATTTATTCTACAATATTTTCGAAATCATTTAGGTCATTCTGCAGCAGCTCACAATCAGAAGTCAGTTTTTAATAATGAATATTATAGTATGGTAAGCAAATTCATCAGGAAGAAAGCTATACATGGTGGCTCTATGATTTTTGTTTCTAATAGTGTAAATAGTAAAGAACGCAAGGATATTGTTGCTCGTTCTGTCGAACGTACTATAGAACTCTCATGTGTAGAATTAAAGGAGCATATTATTGTTTGTGTTTACCGTCCACCACAGAGTGATTTTAATTTATTCGAGAATATAATGGAAGATGTACTTAAAGTACTTAGTTATGGTAAAAAGCATGTAGTAGTATGTGGTGATTACAACGTTAATATACTAGAACAGTCACCTATGTGTATTAGATTATGTACTTTATTTAAATCATTTAATTTAAAACATTTGTTTTGTGCACCCACAAGGATAACATCACATTCTGCTACTTGCTTAGATAATATTTTTTGCAACTGTAGTTATTATAATGAGGTTATATTGAGTGATTTAACATCCGATCACTGTGGACAGAAAGTCACTTTTCCTATTCATACAGTGGCTAAAGTAAATAAGATCACCTGTAGGCCAATGAGTACAGCTCGCCTAAACAAATTTAATGAAAATGTTTCTGTCCGTATCACCAATATAGATTTTAGTCAGGATGATCCGAACTACCTTTACGCGTCTTTGTTTAACATGATCAAATCGGAATTTAATAACATATTCACAACTAAGACTTTTTATAAAAATATAAAAATTAGCTTTTGTGATTGGGCAACTACTGGCATACAAATAAGTAGAGCTAAGTTGTATGAATTGTATGGCATGAAACAATATAATTTTGACCATAAGTTTGTTCAATATGTTAAAAATTATTCCAAAGTATTTAAAAAGACTTGCGCTGCTGCCAAGTCTTTATATTTAAGTAAAAATATTAAACAAGCAGAGAATAAAATTAAAGCCACTTGGAACATGATTAATGCTGAATCTGGGCGGGTCAAGCCACGTGAACATAATTTTGAATTAAGTATTGGTGATAAAACTGTAACTGACAATTTAGACCTGGCGCAAACATTTAATAATTTCTTTGCTGATATACCTAAAAATGCAACCAGCTCCCTAAGATCATGTCCGGTTGATGCTCAATCACTTATGAGAGGCAGTGTGAAAGAGTGTACTGTACCATTCAGTTTTAATTTTATAAACCCCACTGACATAATAAAAATATTTAAGTCAATTAATTGCAAAAAGACAGCAGATTTATGGGGTATTTCTGTTAAATTAATTAATGGCATTATTATTAAGATAGCACCACATTTAGCAACAATATTTAATCGATGTGTTGATACCGGTGTGTTTCCTGATTTGATGAAACACAGTAAAGTAATTCCTTTGTTTAAAGCCGGTTCAAAAAGCGACCCTAGTAATTTTAGACCTATTTCTATTTTACCAGCTATTAGTAAAATCTTTGAAAAAGCCATACTAATGCAATTAGAAACACATTTTAATTCTAATAATCTACTGCATAGTGAACAATATGGATTCACAAAGGGTCGCTCAACAGTAGACGCAGGCTCTAAACTACTTAAACATATATATAGTGCCTGGGAAAACTCGCAGGACGCCATTGGTGTTTTCTGCGATCTCTCAAAAGCATTTGATTGTGTGATGCATAGTACACTTCTGCTGAAACTTAGGCATTATGGCATAACAGGTACAGCGCTTAATCTTGTTGCTTCTTATCTTAGTGAGCGAATACAGTATGTTGATATTAATGGAATAAGGTCCTCCGGATCACCAGTGAGTATGGGCGTGCCACAAGGCTCAATTCTGGGTCCCTTTTTATTTTTGGTGTATATAAACGATTTGCCATTTTTTACTAGTAAGTTATGCGATATTGTTCTATTTGCTGATGACACTTCTCTTATATTCAAAACCAATCGCAAAAACGATTACTCTGACGAAGTAAATAGGTCCCTCGCATTAGTCCTTGACTGGTTTACATCAAATAACTTGCTTTTGAATTCTAAAAAAACCAAATGTATTAAGTTTAGTTTGCCAAATGTAAGGAATATCAGTACAAAACTAGTTTTAAACAATGAAGTTATTAATTTTGTTGATTCAACGGTTTTTTTGGGAATTACTTTAGATAGTAAGTTACAGTGGGGCGCCCAAATATCGTGTCTCGCAGGGAAACTCAGTTCTGCAGCGTATGCTGTCAGCAAAGTCAGACGGCTTACGGATGTGGAAACAGCAAGGCTAGTATATTTCGGTTATTTCCACAGCGTCATGTCGTATGGCATTCTGCTATGGGGCAAGGCAGCTGATATTCAAACAATTTTCATTCTCCAAAAACGTGCAGTGCGTGCGATTTACAAACTAGGTGCACGAGTTTCCCTTAGAGAAAAGTTTAAAGAGATAGGCATTATGACAGTTGCATCACAATATATATTTGCAAACATTATGTTTATAAAACAAAATATGCATTTATATCACAGGAATAGTGACGTTCACTCGGTGAACACGAGACATAAGCATAAATTAGTAGGTCAATATCATAGGCTACATAAAACGCATAATTCATTTATGGGTCTTTCCGTGCGATTTTTTAATAGGTTACCAGCTAGTGTTATGAGTCTATCAGTGGAAAAGTTTAAAAATGTAGTCAAAACTTATCTTATACGTAAAGGTTATTATACAGTTGACGAATTTTTAAATGATAAAGAAAAATGATTTTGACTACTTGCTCCTTATCATTTTATTCTACTCATGTGAATGTTGTTATCACATTGTTTAAGAACATGATTTTACTTTTGTAAGTAAAGATTCTACGTGACTAATAAAGGCCATTCTTCTCTTTCTTTTGATCTTATAATTAATATTTTATATTTAATCTTTTGTTACCAGTAATTTGGCCAATATTTGAGCACATATGTGCTCAAATATTATATAAAGGTAAAAACTATATAGTTTTTACCTTTGTTGTAAGTAGATGCTCCTACTATGTTGTACCCACTGAGGCTGTTGTTTTTTTTTAAATTAGCATAAGTTCTAATTTTTAATCACTATAATTTGCATCAGTCCTCTAACATGGTGTATAGTATATTAGTGGCAGCACCTTACCCCCATATCAGGTTTATTATATTAAAACATTAAAACTATGTAAACATTGGCGATTTGAAAGGAGTGGCCGCGAGTTTTTATTGCCATGTTCTTTTCTCCGGCTCTACCTATTGTTTGCGAACATGGCATAAATGTACATGTAGAATCTTGACCTGTCACAAGAGATGTATTGCATCCTAAGTGAATAAAGAATTTTGAATTTGAATTTGAATTTGAAGGACTATTGATCGCCATAAATATTTTTGTATCGTCCGCATAGGAAAGAAAACTCGCGTGTTTGAGGCATGAACCAATGTCATTAATAAAAATAATGTGTATGTGAGGGTAGTACACTATGGCGGCCTAATAAGATACCTCGAGGTTCTATTACATTATAATATGTACTTTCAGATACATACCGCGGTATTCTAGAATGGCGAGGCTTCACCTGGATGGCAAAGGTCACATACAGCGTATATCTCATTCACATGCTGTTCCTGAGAAGCTTTATTGGGGCACAGAGACAACTCATACATATGTCGGATTATTATGTGGTATGTGGACATTATATTATACTTATTCAAAAAGGATTCCAACAAAATATGTACATAGTCATTTTATTTATTATTTTATTTTATTTAGGACAACAAATAATTGCGCAATAATAAATTACGTAATGTGCCTTATTTCTAAGAGGTTCTCATAAGTTACTAACGAAACCAGCACCGTTATCCACAAAATAATATTAAACAGTAGGTACTAAATGGTAATGTACTAGTGGATTAGCAAGCTGAAGTGGCAAGTGGCCATATTAGACGCAGAACTGATGACCGCTGGGGTAGAAGAGTTTTGAAGAGGAAACCGCGTCTCGGCAGTGGAAACGTAGTTTAAAACGCCTACAGGCTAGGTGGAGAGACGACCTGCGTAGGAGCTGGATGCGACAAGCCCAAAATCGATCAGAGTAGTGTGCAATGGGAGAGGCTTTAGTGGACTGCGATAGACTCGAGGCTGATGATGATGATGATGATGATGTATTTATTTTTGAAAAAAGTAACCACTAGACCAGCAAGGCAGTTAAATATAAGTTTTCTTGTGTTCTTTACAGACAATCGTGTTAGCAGCGACAATATTCCTATCGTATCTGTGTGCGGTTATCTTGTGGTTGGTTCTGGAAGCACCGACAGCGGGGATTATACGAGCCGCACTCGCACCCATCAACAACAACATCAACAAACGGGACGATCAAACACAACCAAAAGTTTGAAATATAACTAAAAATGTCTCTTTTATATAAAACTAGCTGACCCGGCAAAATTAAAGTACTGTGTTTAGTTATTAATTACTGATAGTGACAAATCGACAGCAGCGTCACGTAACGAGCCCCGGCCGGTACCGCCACAATCGCTTTGTTCCTGCATTTTAAATCTGTAATATTTTCAAAAATATTAATTTAAATTACATACTGTAAAGGGCCATATTAATCTATATTAAATGAACAATGTATTTAAGGTACTTAATTGGATAAGGATTAATACTGTATTGCTTAAAATCGCTTCATAAATAAGCCATTATTTCTCGTAAAAATAAAAAAATAAATAAAATGGTTATTGTAGGTTAGCCCTAAGAGATATACATATACCATCGCGGACTTTTTTGAAGACCTTTTTAAGATGTACGATACTGTAGTACATTATTTTGATCTATCTCGTAGGGTACATCCAGCGTTTACAATTAAGGCTAAAAAAATGGGTTTACTTACGAAATCACATTAGAAACCTCTAAAATTATCAATGTTTCTCTACTATAATATTATGCACGTATTAAACATAAAACCTACCTCTTGAATCACTCTATCTATTAAAGAAAATAGCATCAAAATCTGTTGCGTAGTTTTAAAGATTTAAGCATAAATAGGTACAGAGAAAACGACTTTGTTTTATACTATGTAGTGATAAAATTTTCCCTTCTTTTCTTCTATATTCAACAGTGGATTTTTAAACGCTGTTAAAATATAACAGATGCCAAACATCAAAAGTAGCTTAATAAGGTAAAAAATAAAACAATGATTTTTTAACTTTTTTTTTTGGACATCTTAGACACAACATCATATAGTCCCAAAGTAATATAAGTACATAAACATACTTTTTTTTTTGTAAATACATACATATTATACATAGGAAAACACCCAGACTCCGATACAAATATTTGTGGATCACACAAATATTTGGTCTGACCCGGGAATCGAACCCGAGACCTCTTGATCAGCAGTCGCATACGCTAACCACTAGACCAACAAGGCAGTCTATATCAACTAAATTATAACAAATTAAAATAACAATTGAAAAAAAAACATGCAATTAACAATATTAAAAATCACTTCTCTATTTTCGAATATGTTCTGGAGCAGAGTAGGTCGGAGCCTGGCCTTCATCAAGCGGGCACGTTCAACCTTGAAGTCGATATTCAGAGAGCCTCGGACAATTAATTGAATGTGTTCGTGCTCATGTATGTTTGTACGATTTGGGCCACAGGCAGTATAAAAACATAGTGCTTAAAAATGCGCTTTGGGAATCTATGGGAAGATCAAGAGCGTTTCCACGTCAAAATCACTCGACGTCGCGCCGGGCGTGACGGCTCTGTGTGGCGTGTTCAGTATTATCTAGTACATTACAACCACTTGGCTTAGCGTCACCGGCCCGTCCCGCCACGCCACGCTGGCTGTGTGACCAAACCATTATAAAAGACAACTCTAGAAACAATCCTGTGTGACGGAGAAGTAACAAATCTGCATGAAGATGATCCAAAGTACACCCAGACTCAGAATTGTGAATAAATAAATATTTCTTATATCTTACACACAACGCCACCTAGTCCCAAACTAAGCAGAGTAAGTTTGTATTATGTGTAAGAAACAATTGATATAAATAGATAAACATACTTTTTTTGTAAATACATACATATTATAGATAGAAAAACCGAGACCTCTTTCTAAAGGCCGCTGCATACGTGACGGGATTTAACACGGACGGGACGTGGACGTGGTTGCCTCGTTATAAACGGGAACGTGATTTAAATGCATACGCACCGTGACTGTGACTCGGATCTAACGTGTTAGTGTTGTGAACAAGGAAAGATGTATTTTTCATTTCAAGAATTGGCTTTAATTGCTATTGACGTGCTAAACATCGTCGGCGACGATATTTAGTACGTCCCGTGCGTGCCACGTTCCGCCCCGTCCGTGTCTCCGAGAAGTATGCATTTCCTTATACATTTTGTATGTAACGATGTTTGCAAAACTTCCCGTCCCGTTCCGTCAGTGTTAAATCTAGTCACGTATGCAGCGGCCTTTAAGCAGCTAGCAACCGCGTACGCCAACCACCAGAATGAGTGTAGGCTTTGAAACCACAACGCTAATGCCAAACGCACAAAACAATTGAATGCTAAAAACAAGCACTAAGTAAAAAACAACCTGTCTTGCATATGAGGGTATAAATAATTGTTAAGTTATAATTAACGTTGCATTATTACTGGTGTCCTCCTTAGCAACTCATAATGATTGTGTTTTGTACTATTTTACTGTTTTTCCATTGCTGTGATGCAGTAAGATATAGGCTCACAGGTATGTACATAGGATGTTTTTAATTGTTAGTTGAATAGTCTTAGTTTCTATAACCTTAGTATTTTTATGTTGAACTATTGTTGACTGCCTTGTTGGTCTAGTGGTCAACGTATGCGGCTGCTGATCAAGAGGTCTCGGGTTCAAATTCCGTGTCGGACCAAATGTTTATGTGATCAGCACATATTTGTTTCGGAGTTTGGGTGTTTTTTTATGTATTATATATATGTATCTACAAAAAAAAAGTTTGTATTTATATCAGTTGTCTAGTATCCATAGTACAAGCTCTGCTTAGTTTGGGACTAGATGGCTTTGTGTGTAAGATGTCCGAAATATTTATTTATTTATTATTGTATTATCGAGTTTATAGAATATTATTTTTTTTCTTTTTAAAAAGACAACTCCCGCATTAGGAATATGAATTCCTGTGTCGCGGGGGACTTTACAAACATACATGAAACGGACACAAAGAACACCCAGACTCAGAACAACAATTTGTAAATCACACAAAGTGTTATCCCACGTGGGATTCGAACCCACGACACTTGGCGCAGTAGAGAGCGGCGTGGCGACCGCTTAAACCACTAGGCCAACCGTGCAGTCAAATTGAGACGTCTTTGAGTTTCTTCTTTATAAGATCCAGCCCCTATCTAGCCAAATTGCAAATGTTGTTCGTCTTCTGTTTAATTCTCTTGTTTCATTGGCTAATATTTTGTTCTGATTACGTGACTAAGTGACATTAGCCAATAAAACAAGTGAATAAAGAAATAGAATAGAAAATGAAAAACGTTTGGAACTTGTTTTTTTTTTTTTGTATGTTCAGCGATAATTTCGTAGTTTATGAATCGATTTCAAAAATTCTTTTTGCATTGGAATGGGCGTAGCTTACAGGTGGTCCCTTTGTCACCATATCGAGATCTGATGATGGGATCCCAAGGAAATCGAGGCATTTAAATCCTCCTCAAATATCATAAGCACAATTGTCGCGATTTGGGTACTCGCAATAGATCGGGTTTTTCATTGAAGTCGGTTCCTTTTTGTCAAAATTATTTAGGGGGATAGGTTCGCTATTGCGTGGAGTACGTACGTCACCTTTTGCGATCTAAAATAATATTAAAACTTAGAGAAATTAACTGCCTCGTTAGTCTAGTGGTTAGCGTATGCGACTGCTAATCAAGAGGTCTCTGGTTCATATCCCGGGTCGGGCCAAAAGGTGGTTTTGAGTTTTTCTTAACCGGTTCACAGATTACATCAATTTACATCTACTTACCAAGTTTCAAAATTATAGTGAGTTATAGTGATCTAACTTATATTAGTTTTTATTACAGTTCGTTAATACAGTTATTAATTTGACATTAAATATTAGTTTAAAAAAATCAACATTGTACTTAAAGTAAATAAGTGGTAGAGAGCATTAAAAAAAATCATCAAATCTTTATATATTTAATTCTTGTGTGAGTGTGTATGTCACTGAACTTCTCTCAAACGATTGGACCGATTTTGATGAAATTTTTTGTGTGTGTTCAAGGGGATCTGGGAATGGTTTAGATTCGCAATTGGACCCGATAGGTGGCGCTGCGATCAAGTTCTGGAATTTTAAAGTTGGGCGGTACGAAGTTCGCTGGGTCAACTATATAAATGAAACCCGTTTTCCTTGGTCACGGCATCTCGCGTGAACGGCTGGACCAATTTCGCTAATTCTTTTTTTATAACATTCCTTGAAGTACGAGGATGGTTTCTACGGAGAGAAAAATTTAAAAAGTAATCTGAAAAAGTCTTAAAACAACAATTTTCTATATTCACATACATAATATTCGCAACAATACTGAAAAGTGAATTTGAACTTTAATACCATAACATAAAGTTTAAGTTTTATTGGAGGGGTTCCGAGAAGGCAAAAAACAATTGAGTGATGTTGAATCGACTGTTGGGCGGTACGAAGTTCGCGGGGTCAGCTCGTAATTAATACAATACATACACTGATAAAAAATGTAACTTGATTTAATAGAAATAGTCTTAAATCAAGAGAACCATTTTGAATTAACTGATATGTTGGAGTGAAGAGAATAAATTCTTGAACCAAGAAAAATTAACTTACATCCAGAATAATTTCTTGGCTCAAGAATTTGTTTCCTTGACTCCAAAATATCAGTATATTCAAAAATCTGTCTCTTAAATCATTTTATCTTTTATCAGTGTATAACATTGATTTATGAACTAATCGAAGTCCGATTCCTCGTTGCTTTAATTCGGATACCTCGAGTGTTTAACAGCTTGCAACCCTAATTTGCGGCCATTTGTTCACAGGCAGCCATATATCATAATATTAAAAAAAAAATAGCTTTAATTTAATATAAAAAACATACGTATACGTCATGAACGTATAAATACACCAAACTATTACCCGTTTACACCTGGCTGCGAAGTAGTTGCGGCCGAGTGTGCAACGGCACCCATCGATTTTCGAATTCTTTACATTGGTATGATGTGAATGGTATTTTATTTAAAAACTAAGTGAACATAATTTCTTTTGGAAAATTAATTATCATTGATTTAATTAAAATTACTTGCGGCCACTTATTGACTGGCACCCTGTTATCAATGTATTCTCCTAATCATAAATGTATGTAAAAATGTGAATTTGATTAACTACGCTATGAACGTAGAGATTTTGCAGCCGGATCTCGTACTACCACACGTAACGTGGGGATGATCTATTTTCTCGCGTGTACCCCATCGTGTGGGGTATCGTTAGATAGGTCTTTTAAAAACATTGAGAGGTTGCTTAGACAATTTTGTTATTTACGTATCCATTTGCGAGTTCTTTAAATAGAAATGCTATTATTAAAATAAATAAATAAATAAATAAATAAATATTTTGAACATCTTACACACAACATCATCTAGTCCCAAAGTAAGCAGAGCTTGTGTTATGGGTACTAAACAACTGATATAAATACATAAACATACTTTTTTTTTTGTAAATACATACATATTATACATAGAAAAACACCCAGACTCCGAAACAAATATTTGTGGATCACACAAATATTTGGTCTGACCCGGGAATCGAACCCGAGACCTCTTGATCAGCAGCCGCATACGCTAACCACTAGACCAAGAAGGCAGTCTTAAATCTTAAATAAAAATATATTAGAAGCAGAATAAACGCATTGAAATATTAACTTGACTGAGATATAAGCGTCAGATAATCGTTTCGTTACACAAAAAAGACTACCTATTCAGGAAATATTTACTCGTATTAACTTTAATGAGTTGTAAATTTTGTTTAACATACATTTTTAAGTAATTTCAAAACTTATTTTTGATTCAACGGTTACACAGGAGTGAATACTGAATAATTAAACGGTTCACGTTCTTGTTAAATGCAAGTAAATACTATCGTTGCAGTAATCTTTAAAATGTGTAAAAATATATTAATAAAGTATGCCATTTGAAACTCTTTGTATTTCATTACATTGAAACTTGTGACTTGATAAATTATACACCATATCTTCTACTACTCATCTTAGAAGATAATATGAACGATTATGCACACAAACCTATCCTGAATCCATTCTTGTATGTCTGTTCAAGAATCGGAATATGCACAGATGCCTCCTTTGATGTACATGGACTCTTATGAGTTGTGTCAGAAGGACACAGACGCCCTATATTGCATGTCAGAGTATGTCCTCGTATCTGACAAACCTAACTCTTTGTAAACTATGATAAAGGTAAGCAATGACTTAAATATTGTAAATATTTTTTAAGGAACGTCTAAGATTCTTTAATAGAAATTACATTGGTCAGTCCTTTGCTGGATATTGGCATTTCCTTAATAAGGAGTTATTGCTCTTCTATGGAAGGCTGGCCAGTTGGGTTGGCATAGGATTTGTATTAAGTTTTCCTTCTCTTTTCTGTGCTGTAGTCCTCGTCTCACGTATTCCTAATTGAGGTGCGTGACGTTTAACACTGGTTCCGGTCCACACGACGGAGGCAAGGAGAATAAGAACATACATTTTTGTTTGTTAACCCACTTAATTTATTTCTAGTATAATTAAAATTAGTGCAATTCTGTATTAGGGCCTACCTGTATTCACTATTATTTTATGTCAAATACATAGGTGTGAAACTGAGAAAGAGTTTTCTTGATATCCTGGGGCATCTGCGAGGCACACACGCATATCAATCTTCTGTGAGACAAAGGCGCCCTGATTCTCGTGCGAACTACCGCTGGCTGTCCGGTGTGTGACCCTTTTAGCAAAAGAGGTTACAATGTGTCACGCAGACCTGTCGAAAATTCTACAAAGAATATAATGAGGACCTAAAATTGATCCTTGAGGCATGCCTCAATGATACCTTATCTACGAAATATGATTTGAAGGTTAGAATTTTAGATGACATACATTGTAAACAGCCTGGTATGCCCATGAAGGATATAGATAAATTGGATATTATTGTCGGAACATTTTGTTGTATATTATTACTTGCTAACGTAGTCGGAAGCCTAATTGATTACTACATTAGAATGAAAACGGAAAATAGAGGTGATTAAAGATTTTATATAGATAGATAAAGATATAGATATGTGTTTATTGGGTTACTTGTACAAATTGTTCAAATCAGGCATTTTGTTAACAGTGCTTAAATTATTCAAATGTTTCTCACTAATTCGCAACTGGAAAAGTCTGATGGCTTTGGATGCAAACGTTTCTGAAATCTTTATTGGTATAAGTGAATTACAACGCATTATTTTTTTTAAATGAACATCAAAACCGACCAACCGTATATTCCTTCGCTACCCCAATACCTCGTACCACACTTCCGTTACTTATGTTCCAACCACGACCGAGACCTTCGCTCAACAAATAGTTTGCTTCTTCTATGTCCCCCTCACACCTCTAACTTCCTCCATTCTTCCTTCTACGTGCAGTCAGTTCTGCTCTGGAATGCACTCCCTGCTGAAATCCGAATGTCCACAAACCGCCTTACGTTCAAATTTAAAGTACGAGAACTTCTTCAGAGTCAGTCGACAGTATAGTCGCAGCCCTAGTACACGACTATGTATTTTATATAATATTAAATTTAAGTAGGTATGTGTATGTCTTTAAGTATGTTTTTATATTTTTATTATAAAATTTGTAATGTTATTTAATATATTACATTTATGTAAAATATATGTATTTTGGTTGTATTTTATGTCAGAATAAAATCGTTATGTCTCAAAAAACTTATCTTTGCGCCTACCGCATCTTATTTTTACATCACCTGAAGGTAGACTGGGAGAGAATGCCTCATGGCATTAAGTCCGCCTTTGTACAACAAGGGCAACAAGTTTTAAATAAATAAATATATTCATTTTTAGGGTTCCGAAGTTCATGACTTGGAACCGTCTAAACTGACGGTGAGTCGATGATGGACGGACATGACGAAACCAGTTATGTCCGTCCATCATCGACTAACCGTACAAACGGTTAGTGCTAGATATATAAAACTTTACATGCTTATGTGTTTCTATCACGTCGACTAAGTGCTACACTAAAATCACGAAAATTATTTTTATTTGGGGTACCTCCCCATCGTGTGTGGTATCATGAAGACCTTTTAAATCAATTTTTTTTTATTTACAAATCCGTTTGCGAGTTATACTACTTTAAAAGACATCTCCCCCCTGCTCTAAACGCTAAACGGCTGGCTCTTTGGTTAGATCAGGAGCTATAGAGGCCAACCTTGTAAAATACGCTTGATTGGAAAATTTCATACAAAATTAACGCATTCATAAATAAACATAACAATTATCTATTGGATACGATTTTAAATTCATTTTCCACTATGGATGACGTCGGAACCATATTCTACGCGTGGCGCGTACTTGGCCTATTTTCATCTTTAGATTCTTCCGTAATAAATATCAAACAAGTGGGAGTGGTTGGCCTTTTCTTATTTTTTCTTATTGAGTGGTCAGAGGAGGTCAAATAGCACTAAAATTCGTTTTTAATAAAAAATAATGGCCCCTTACCATGCAAACCATGACAATAATACTAGTCTGAGTAAAATAGCGTGGACATTGTACGGATGGAAATGACTAGATTTTAACCTTTATACTCATCATCATCATCATCATCATCAACAGCCTTTAACAGTCCACTGCTGGACATAGGCCTCTCCTTTGAAAGGAGGTTTTGGTCTACTTTACCACGCTGGCCAGACGGGTTGGTAAAGGGTTTGTTTCAAATTTTCCTTCTCTTGGCAGTGATGTTAGCTGCCTTTATACTCGTAATATAATTATACCATTGCTGTCATTTTAGCTATGGAATCATAAAAATAAATCCTTTATATCAAAGAGTTATGCGTTGAAAATAAAAAAGACCTAAACATTTAAGTGTTTTATTATTTTCATATTTATATACATCAAGAGGATTAACATAATCTTCCTTTACCGTTGACTACATAACGTTTTAACCACAAACATTTATAACAAAGACCGATGCATCTCAGTCAAGTTTTCATATACTAATATATATACAACAAAAATACAATGTATTATTTCATCAACTACTACTTCATCTGAGACTTTTATTAAATCTTATCTTAAATTAATAAATCTTATCTTAAATTAATATTATTCAATAGGATAGAATATAATAAAATATAAAACTCTTTATTTGCATATGTAGTGTACAAAGGGCGGCCTTATTGCCATAGGCAATCTCTTCCAGGCAACCTCAGGATGGATCAAAATGTGTCGGAAAGGTAGTCGATTGTGCATTGAGTTTTGTAGTAAATAAAATACATATATCATAAATAGACAGTCATACATGCATACATACATACACAAGACTTATACATTTATACTCGTAGGTATAAAATAAACATGATGCTATTATCGATACAAACCAGGTTTGGAATAGATTTTTTATGAACGTTATTTATAGTTTTATGGAGCTGTTTTCAAAATTATGTTTTATTTCATTGAGAAGTTACACAATCAGTCATTATAATTTATACTTTTGTACTATGACCAGAGATCGAAATTGGGTGTGTGAAAATACCTAAAGTTTGCGGGACATAATATGGAGCTGTTACAACCACTTAAGTTAACCGGGTTTGAATTTTACCGGTTTAGTTTTGTTTTTTTTTACATGTTCCTTACCTTTGAAACACCGAACTATAAACACAAACTATAAACAAAAAATAATTTAGAACTGTATTAGCAGCTTGTAAATGTTTATAGTTCGGTGTTTCAAAGGTAAGGAACATGTAAAACGAAACTAAACCGGTAAAATCCAAAACCGGTTAAACTTAAGTGGTTGTAACAGCTCCATATTATGTCCCGCTGCAAGCTTTAGGTATTTTCACACACTCAATTCCGATCTCTGACTATGACCGGCAAAAATATATACATGAAACCGTATAGTTTTTAACCGACTTCAAAAAAGGAGGAGGTTGAATTTGAGAAAGTTGACTGTATTTTTTTTATTTTTGTTACCTCAGAGCTTTCGGTTGAGTGAACCGATTTTGATAATTCTGTTTTTATTTGAAAGCTGGTGCCTCCTATTTGGACCCATAATAAGAAAACCAGGATCTGATGATAGTATCCTCAAGAAATCAAGGGAACTCCTAAATTTGGGTACTCGGAATAGTTTTTCTTTGAAGTCGGTTTTTTTATTAAAATTATATAGATTTGTTTGAACATAATTTGAAACTTACTTGCACACAATGTTTGAATTTTATATCAAAGCGTGAAAAACTTTTTCCGCACATAAAATGTGATATAAAATCCTGATCTATATTTATTTGATAAAAAAAAGTACAGCCAACACAGGGTTACATAACTTCATTGTAAAGGCCGCTGCATACGTGACGGGATTTAACACGGACGGAACGGGACGGGAAGTTTTGCAAACATCGTTACATACAAAATGTATAAGGAAATGCATACTTTACGGAGACACGGCGACGGGGCGGAACGTGGCACGCATGGGACGTGCTAAATATCGTCGCCGACGATGTTTAGCACGTCAATAGCAATTAAAGCCCGTTCTTGAAATGAAAAATACATCTTTCCTTGTTCACAACACTAACACGTTAGATCCGAGTCACAAATACGGTGCGTATGCATTTAAATCACGTTCCCGTTTATAACGAGGCAACCACGTCCACGTCCCGTCCGTGTTAAATCCCGTCACGTATGGAAGGTAAAAAATACTAAAAGGAAGAAACGATGAAAATCAAATATATATATATAGGGTTGAAGCAACATCACAAGCACCCTACAAAGTCCGAAACTAATTAGACTTCTTTAAAAGATGTATCACTTTTTAATATCTAAGTTTTCAAATTCAAGCGTTTTTTTAATTTCAACTAAATTTAACAACCTAAATAATCTAACACCTATTAAGTAAATTGACTACATACACACACAGATTAAATACCAACGCCTTTATCCCATAAACTTTCTTCTCTCTCTTTTTCACCATAATAATATCTTTGATCTCTTTCTATTAACTGAATTAATAATACTAAATGTTTACGCGTCAGATCTTCCCCTGATCGTTGATACCAGATCGAAGGACTTCCTGGCAGGCTGGTCAGGTGTAGCTGGTCGATAAGGTTCGCCTTCAGTGCAGGCCTTCCACAGCTGAATGAGTGGCAGCTCCACTAGGAGACATAGAGGTATTGCTGCCACATAGCTTAGTGCTGATGAAGTGATTAGAAGTGAGATCTGTAATTGGAAACCGTATAAATCATATCATAAATATAAATAAATGTTTCGGACATCTTACACACAACGTCCACGTCCACGAAAGTGACTTTGTTTTGTTTTACGAATGAATTAATAAAGACCACAGACAATGAATCACATTACCATAGACAATAGGGAAGCATGTCCAAGTTGAGTGTTGCCAGCCAGTGTGAGTCGTAATACGATGAAATGTATGAGAAAGACACAGTAGGACAATCGGCCGAGGATATGGAAGCCGCGCCATTCCAATACATAACGTGTCAGGGCTGAAACAGAACACTATTACAGAAATATGCTCCTAATTTAATGAACCAGTTGAAAATAAATAAATATAATGTAACACAGTTATACTGCAATTTTTTGTTTTCGCTTTCGTGACTATCACCGTTTCTTGAGAAAGTCACCGGTTTAAAGTAGTAGAAATACGAACTAGAACTAAGCGATTCGGCTTTTCCTTCCTATGCTAAGCAGTTAAAACTGGAACTCACTAAAAGCTCACGTGTTTCCTTCCCATTATGATCCCAGGTCTCCAGGAAAAAAAACATCTCAATGGGCCACAATAATATAGGTCGCAATTGCTATACTACCTGCATTCGCAGAGACTCATGGATTCTACTCATGCTTTCAGGCAGAGTAGAGTCACCTTGGCAGACTATCAATTCAAATAAAGAAGGAAATACTGCTACTACTTTTCCAAAAAATAATCTTGTAAGCATTTTGGATATTAAATCTGTTAGCTTATAAGATCGCATATATTGATATAAGTAAAAAAAGTCGTGTGGCACTCGGGGACTGCCGCGGTAAAGCTATTGCATAGAATTTTTTGTCAACTTAACAATTATAAATATTTATTTATTTTATATTTATACAGTTTTTTTTTCTTTGACATTAATTCAAGTTTACGAAACAATATACACTGTCTTTTTACCAATATACAATATTATTGTCAATGTCATCCTTGTCGCACTGCAGTTACAATCATAATCTCTATCCTTTTTTAGAGTGTTAGGTTTTTGCGTTACGGTACTTCTTGATTCGGCTCCCGCGCTCAAAGCCCGTAATAAAAGATATACAATAGCTTAAAAACTTGTTACCGCGAAAAACACACGCATGCACGGAGCAACGAGAAAAGCTAGCGGAAATATAAAAGTATACTTACATATACATCTAGAGAAGCATCCCAACATAAATAAGCAGAAGAATATCGAGACGAGAGTGCGATCCAGCGAGGCGTAGAGGGCAGAGGCCCACTGAGGGGGAGACTTGTCTGATAGAAACACTGCACCGGCCACTACAACCACGCCGCCGAGGAACAACGCCGAATGGTACACTACGTTGAACGTCTGCAAACAACTCATCTTTTTTATGGGTTGTCAAAATTATGGCATTTCTAGATTTAAAAAAAAACACCAATTCCCGCATTAGGAATATGAATCCAGTATCGCGGGGGACTTCACAAACATACATGAAACGGACACAAAGAACAACAATTTGTGAATCACACAAAATGTTGTCCCACATGGGATTTGAACCCAAGATACTTGGCGCAGTAGGACGCGGCGGGGCGACCGCTTAAACCACTAGGTCAACCGTTCAGTTAATAAAACTGTCAGGATTGAGGAAAAGAATATTCTACAAATTTCAGAGATCTTATTTTAACAACAGTTAAATTTCCGTTAATTAATGTTATAAATTCGAAAGTAACTCTGCATGTCTGTTACGCTTTTACGGCTAAACCGCTGCACCAGTTTCAAGGAAATCTATATAAATAAATAAAACTGAAGTATTTGTTTCTAACTTCAAAATAACAACTTTTCACTAATAAATGCATGTATACGATAATTTCATAAAAAAAAACATTTATTTTTATTTTGATACACTTTAATATGCATTTATATTTATTTTGCATGCTATAATATGCATTTTGTCCGTGTGGTGACGGATTAAGAATACAAAGTGTCACCACCCGTATTCATTCCATGGGTGTCGTAAGAGGCGACTAAAGGAACAAAATAAACAGCTAACATCCTGCCAAGAGAAGGAAAACTTGAAACAAACCCTTTACCAACCCGTCTGGCCAGCGTGGTATAGTAGGCCAAAACTTCCTTTCAAAGGAGAGGCCTATGTCCAGCAGTGGACTGTTAAAGGCTGTTGATGATGATTGATGATGATGCATTTAGAAAAAACTGATCATTTGATATTACAAACAAAGATACAAACCGTCCAATTTTTTTTAATGAATATTATGTATAGAAAAGTACTTACAGGACTGTACTTGAGTTTAATGGTTCCCTTCGTCAGGTTATAATGCAAGAAAAACGCCGTGGTCATTCCTCCAATGTATCCTGGCAGGTTCATCCAGAACGGCAAGTAGAGGAGACTTAAAATCTTGGACCCGGCGAACATGTTGCGAAGTACTCTGAGAATGGAAAAATTGACCTTTGACCGTAAGTGAACATAAGTTTTTAAGAATTTAATAGTCAGGATTACCATTAATGCTTTTTAACCGACTTCAAAAAAGGATGAGGTTCATTCGACTGTATTTTTTTTATGTTTGTTCAGGTCAAACCGGTTGAACCAGTAGCCGACCCCAAATAATATTGGGAATAAAGGCTAGGAAGAAGAAGAAGACCTCAGAAAATTCGATTGGGTGAACCGATTTGATCATTCTTTTTTATTCGGAAGCTGGTGCCTCCCATGTGGTCCCATGACAAGGAAACCAGGATCTGATGATCGAATGCTAGAGAAATTGGTGGCACTCCTCAAAAATCATAGTCACACCTGTCGCGATTTGGGTACTCGGAATAGTTTTTATTTGAAATCGGTTTTTTTTTGTTAAAATTTACATAATTTTTATAAGTAATTTATGTAAAAATTCCTAATGTTTCTTCTACGTTAATTTTTAAAAAGGATCTTCGCTGGTTTTTGGTAGAGCCACTTCGAGTTACAAGCATGCAACTTTTGAGGAACGGTTGTCGTGTTCCTCTATCTTAAGGGGTGGATCCTCTGGTCAGGCGAGGTGATCATACCTGGTAGGCCACTGTCAAACGATTGATGTTGACCAGCTGTGTATATGCTAATCAGCGCGAGAATCTCTATATCGCGATTCAGGATTAGTTACTCCGTGGTTCAGTGTTTCTTCGGTAGATGGCGCTATTGTATGTTTTCGCTTGCACTGTATGTGATAGTCGATACATAATTTTACTAGCTTACTCGAACTATTGACATCATCAACAGTAATAGTTAATAGATGAAAGAGAGGTGTATCTCTATATAAGTTGAAGTATTTATATAACCAACTAAGCATATCAATTCTACTTACTCTGGTGATTGAGCAGTTACAATAGGTGTGAGTTCGTAGTAATATACCACGAGGCCAGAAGCCACACCGGATCCTATCGCGATCAGCATCAGTACTGGTATTGTTGCCTTGCGGTATCTCATCAGCAACAGCATTAGGAGTACACCGACCACGTGTAGCTGCATGTCCGCTGCTAGGTACCTGAAGTTTAGCAGTGTAACAAGAACGTATTAGCCTAGTGATTTAAGCCAAGTGTCGTGGGTTCAAGTACCGACAAGTACGTGTAGCTGTGACTACCCCTGCTCCACCCCCCCCCCAGGAGCTCTCAAAACCTTACTCACTCACAGGAACACAACAACATCAGAGTGATTGTTGTTGACGCCCGTGCCTCAGAGAGTCATTAACATCTATGGCAATCGTTATTGGGAAGTCAATGCTCTCAAATTTACTGAAAAATAGTTCAACCTTCGAATTTTAGTTCACCCTTAGGGTTGCGGAGGTCCGATGCCAGTCGCTCCGAAAAAAAACTGAAATTGAGGTAAAACCGGTTGAAGTAGTAGCCGACCCCAAATAGTCTTGCGAATAAAGGTTTGGAAAATGAAGATGAGTTTTCTTTGTTAATTTATACAGTAGAGCAACGTTTGCAGGTCAGCTAGATACGATACAAATAAAGTTTTAAAATCTTACCAAGTATGTCCCATACAGAACTTTCCTGTTGGCAGATGGTTGTGTACGTAGAGTACGTGGTACCACCAGCGTTCGAGACAGTCGGCAGCTTCCCTTTCTACGAGCCAAGACCACTGCGGTCCTGAGCCCAACAGTGGGAACCACGCTATGGTGAACCACAAAGCGAATACCGCTACCGGGGTTAATCTGAAATTAATACACACGTTGAACACTACAATGAAAAAAAAAATTGGTTCTTTGAATGCTAGCTATTTTTTTAAGGGTTTTCATTTTTAAAAAACGACATGTCTGATTAAAATTTCTTGCAACTATGAAATAAATAAGTATATGTACCTACTGAGTTGGAATCGAACCCATGTCCTCTGCTTTAACAGTCTGTTTCAATAATCACTTCTCTGGCTTGTCCACCTCGATGTTTCTTATGTGTAACAAGAATTATTATAGTTTTTGGTTTATTTAAATTCTCTATTCTCAATGTCTATTTATAATAATAAAACAATTTGTGTGCTTTCAACCCCCGACCGACCATGTTCTTTTTCAATATCATTTAAGTAATACGGTACCGAATTTCGAATCGTCAGTACATATGGAAAGTAGTAGCCGGATCCCCACATCAACTAGAAAAAAGCTGATAATCTCCAAACGGCTAAACAGATTCTCATGAAACATGGCTAAGAATACTCGGGATAAAAATATCTATGACACTAAAAAAACTAAACGAAAATCGGTTCATCAGTTTGCGAGCTACGATACCACAGACAGATACAGAGACAGACACGTTAAACTCATTTTATCTCTTTTTTCTTCCGGGGTTAAAAACACAAATTGAATTACTTTTAGTTTTAGTTTTATTTCATGTCCATCCACGATATGTGTTTGTGTATATGTAATACGACTATGTAACATGGTTTATTTATTGTAATTGATGAATCTTGATGCACTGTAAATCTCCAATGAGATTGTGAATGCATTCAATGTAAGTAAACTTGTATGTAACTCTTTGAATTAATAAATAAATAATAAAATAAACTTACCTGACCCATCTGTTAGCAATCGAAAGTAGACATTTAAAAGGCGTAATAGGTTTATTTGGTGATGAGATCAGAACAGCGTAGGCGGTCAGGAAACCAGACATCGCGAAGAAAGCTTGAAGCCACAATGTCGAGTTCAACACTGCTTTCCATGCGATGAGGTCGTACATCTAGAATTAAATAATTATACATTTATAATTGCCGTAGAAGCTCTCATAGCTGAGGCCTTAGGTGATTAGAAACCATGCAATCACCGAAGTAGGGTGGGTCAGACCATCAGGGTGACTATTTGCGGCATGATATGTTATAAGCGTTTCCGTGATTCAGTCGGTCCCGGTTGTTATCATAATATAGCAGTCGTGAAGCTTAGTTGGTGACCTTTGCCGGCTTAAAAACATTCAACGTCAAGATTACGTAGCCACAACGTGTCTTGCCGGTCTCCAACCCGCACTCGGCCAGCGTGGGGACGTATGGCTTTAACCCTGGCTTGAGACGATACCCGAGCCCGGCAGTGGGGCATTATGGGTTGTTAATCGATACATATACCAATTCATGTGGCGACGAATTAATAATAGGGAGTTTCACCATCCTAATTCATTCAGTAGGTGTCATAATAACTGACTACAGTAGCAAACTATACAAGTAAACAGCACTGCAAAGAGAAGAAAAACTTGAGAGAAGATCTATACTGTAGTAAGCGAAAACGTCCTCTCAAATATTTATTTGTCTGTTTGTCCGTTTGTCTAATCTCGGAAGCGACTTGACTGATTTTGCCGGGACCTTTGTCCTCAACTATCTACCTGTTTGTAGTTATGGACATAAGGAACAACTCAGAGTTATTGTTTTTAGACCAGTTACTAGCGATTTTCAAGAATAACCTTGAGTATATAAAACTTCCGTGTGGTGACGGATTAAGAATACAGAGTGTCACCACCCCTATTCATCCCGCGGGTGTCGTAAAAGGCGACAAAGGGATAAACTATGCAAGAGTACATCAATGCAAAGAGAAGGAAAACTTGAAACCAACCCTATACCAACCCGTCTGGCCAGCGTGGTATAGTAGGCCAAAACCTCCTTTCTAAGGAGAGGCCTATGTCCAGCAGTGGACTGTTAAAGGCTGCTGATGATGATGATGATACAAATAAACACCGCGGGACTCAGTTATTTCATGCCAATATTATAAATTCCAAAGTAACTCTGTCCGTCTGTCTGTTACGCTTTCATAACTTAACCGCTGCACCGATTTCGTGGAAATTTCACATGATTTTTTGTTCATTTTGAGGAAGTTTATAGGTTACTTTGTAACGCGTTAAGCGACACACACGAGGGTGGAGACGGGATCAAAGCTATAAAGAAATAAATTAAGAACTGTACCTGTTCAACGTAAAGAGGATTGTCGATGTACGAATAGATGTAGATGAGCATGACGTGAGAGAAGATGACGCACTGCATTCCCGTGAACCTGCAAATATCATTCTTTAGTTAGTCATTGATTTAGAAAACCTGTCAACTTCCATCTATTCTGTAGCCTTCTTAGCCTTAACAATCACAGAATGTAAGCAGGGACGTCGCGGTCAGTACCTAGATGGATGACTGTTTATGGTACATGGTACATTATGCAGTCGGTCTCAGTTGTTATCATAAGATAACAGTCGTGAAGCTCAGTTGGAGGCCTTAGGGCAGCTTAAAAAATATCCAACGGCAAGTGTCTTGCCAGTCCCCAACCCACACTCGGCCCGAGTGGAGACGTGGCCTTAACCCTCTTCTAAGAGAAGACCCTTCCCCAGCAGTGGGACGTTACGGCTTGTGGTTAATTTCACTGTTTAATAAACTGATGAATAATTCTTACCTAATACCTTCAAGAGCAGCTACATCCTTCATACGATCGTCGGTCCTCGGCTTTCTTCTATTATACGTTAGAATGTCCCAATTCTTCTTCAATGAAAACGCTAGAAGATACCGGTTGCCTGGTAATATAATTTATTATTTAGATTTTCAAATGTTATTTTGAAATTAAATCTGTCGATTGAACTGCAGACCTGATTATGAAGAAATGTTGAATCTATATCCTTAGATTCTGAGGGAAAGACATAGGCTAGTATTTTCATAGATAAATTAAGAGGTTTGACGCAATGATTTGAGTACTACTTCTTTCTGCGTTTCTTTATCGCGATGCAAGATTTGTAGTTTACTCCGTAGAAATAGTTCAATTCGTAATTTCTTCGGGTTCAATGTTTCTTCGCTAGATGGCGCTGTTGTATGTTTTCGTCGCGCTGTATGTATTTATGATATTGTTGAAATTCATCTGGTGTACAATAAAATAATTTATTATTATTATTATTATTATGTGAAAGTCGCCACAGTTCCATTCTCTCTTTTTCTCTCAATCCATCTCAAATTAAGAAATGAATGTTAACTACAAAATTTAACTTACCTCCTGTTTACTACTTAAATCTGACTGACAGACTGAGTTCTACAGACTGCACGATTAGCCTAGTGGTTTCGGCGGTCGACACGCTTCTACTATACCAAGTAGTGGGTTCAAAACCTACACGAGATAACACTTTGTGTAATTCACAAATTGTTATTCTGAGTTTGAGTGTTCTTTGTGTCCGTTTCTTGTATATTTTTAAATTCCCCACACGATACAGGACTATATTCTAAATGCGGAAATTGTCTTGTGAAAAAAAAATTTAAAAAAATATCAATCATCTGCCATTGAACGTCCCATTTAAATCGGTCGTTCACAGATGTTAACGTAAAATTACATACATACACTAGAATTATATTTATTTAGAAAATAACTTACACTCCGCTTTAGCACAGCGATCGCCAAGCACGTGAACTCCAGTCGCCAAACACGCCAATGCAGCCAGCATGGTGCAAAGCACAGCTAAAGCCCGCGCTGGTCCCGAGCTCGTTGGAGGAGAATCCACCGACATGCACCAGTCTACAGACGTCACTTCGGCCTGAGAAAAAATGAAAATATATAAATGAAATGTATATCGGGATAAAGCATTAAAGTAAATATATTGTGTATATTCTGGAAAAATGACAAATGATTAGTATTTTAACTTAAATAAATAAATAAAATAAATAAATATTTCGGACATTTGACACACAACGCCATCTAGTCCCCAAACTAAGCAAAGCTTGTATTATGGGTAACTAGACAACGGATAATAAATACATAAACATACTTTTTTTGTAAATACATACATATTATACATAGAAAACACCCAAACTTCGAAACAAATATTTGCAGATCACACAAACATTTGGTCCGACCCAGGAATCGAACCCGAGACCTTGATCAGCAGTCGCATACGCTAACCACTAGACCAACGAGGCAGTTCAACTTCATTCTAAGGTAAATTTAAGAATTAGAAAATGAACTAAAATATAAATTAAAAAATATTTGGGATATTTGACACACAATGCCATCTAGTCCCAAACTACTACCGGTACTACCGTCTCACAGAAGACCAAAATATAATGACAGTAATCATTCTGTCGTATTTCGGTTGTGAGCGTAAAACCGGAGACCCAAAGATGTAGATTGTAGAAGCATCTCAGTAGGATGTTCATAGTGTGGATTAACATGCCGCATTGTGTGGATTTGCAAAGAGTACGGTCACCAGTTCTCTTGGAATCTACTCATGCTCCCCATCATATAGAAACCCTTCTAAAATGCAAGCAATCCTCAATATTTTATTAAATGCAAGCAATTTTTAATACACCAGACACTACCCTACACGTTCTCCCAATCGAGTCCTCTCCATCCTATGGTTGCCTGTAAGAGATTGCCTTCGGGTGATAAGGCCGCCAATTGTACCTACATAGCTACATATAGATTTAAGTACTTAGTAATTACCTGGTGTACAATAAAGTTATATTATTATTCTCTTTATTCAATTCAATAAACATATTATTATTAAATTGACCTGATTATGATTCGCCTTACCTGTATTTCATACTTAGCAACTCCGAGACTGACGCAGCTCTGCGCAGCGTCATGCCAGCTACCCGTTGTGTGGTTGACCTTGCCACATCGTGACACACAGACACCTCTATGTATTTGTGTCCTGTTGTAATGCTTCAATGTTTGCTCAGAGTATCTCTAGAAGAATACAAACATATATTTCTTAGATAAAAATATTCCAGCGGTTTATATTCATTAGATACACACTATTCTATTTTTTTTATACTTGCACATAGCTACTCAATTTTTTGGGTTCCGTAGCCAAATGGAAAAAAACGGAACCCTAGAGATTCGTTATGTCTGTCTGTACGTGTGTATGTCGCAGCCACTTTTTTCCGAAACTATAAGAAGAATACTGTTGAAACTTGGTAAGTAGATGTATTCTGTGAACTGCATTAAGATTTTCGCACCAAAATAGAATGAAAAATTTTGTTTGCATCAAACCCATACGTGTGGAATATTTATGGATAGGTCTTCAAAAATGATGTTGAGGTTCCTAATATCATTTTTTTCTAAACTGAATAGTTTGCGCGAGAGGCACTTCCAAAGTGATACAATGGGTGTGCCCCACTACCCACCCTGTAACTTCTAAAATATGAGAATGATAAACTAAAAAAAAAATGATATTCATTTTTATGCGCAAACTTCCACTGAACATTGATTTGAACGAGTAGTCTAGTAAGTGGTTTATTTTTAATACATCATAAATAGTAAACCTGAAAATCAGGTAAAACTAGTTGAACTAGTATGCCGACCCCAAATAATACTGGGAATAAAGGCTAGGAAGAAAAAAAAATACAAGTGTCAACAACCTCAATACGTAAAATATGCATTTCAATATAATTTATAGTTATAAGTATTGTGTTAATATAATATATAAAATTCTCGTGTCACGGTGTTTGTAATTAAACTGAAAACTAAAATGTTGTGTTCATATCAGTTAGATCTGCGAATCGGTCAACATCTATTTCTTATACCCCTAGGACGCGAGCGGAGCCGCGGGCATCAGCTAGTACACACATATATATGTTACGATGTATTATGGTAATGTAAAGAGGTGTCCTTGAATTACGAAATGAATGGAACGGCTTTTGAACTCGCTCGTTCTAGATTGTGATCGGAACTGGTTTGAAAGAAAAAAATTACAAAACCGAACATCATATTGCTATACTTGGCCTGCAGCTTTACAAACTTGCATGTCGACTCTAGTATCTTAGAAATAATGAGATCATTAAGAAAAAGTATTTCAAAATTAAGTCTTATTTAAAAAAAGAAAGATAACTTCTGCATTAGGAATATAAATCCTGTGTCGCGGGGACAAACATAGGTGAAATGTACACAAAGAACACCCAGACCCAGAACAACAATTTGATAATGTTATCCACCGTGGGGTTTGAATCCACGACACACTTGCCGCAGTAGAAAGCGGCATGGCGACCACTTAAACCACTACACCAACCGTGCCATCTAATCTAGTGCAGTAATCTAAATGTTTATTTAAATACGACGAATAAATAAATAGTCCCATTGCTTTTAAAATTTCTGTGAAAGACTAGGGTTTCCTTGATTTTCGTTTTTTAATAACTCAGTAATAGAGGAATTGAAAACCCCACCATCATCACGTATTATATTAGGTACCCTTTAAACTCAAAGTATAATATCATCAATCATCATCATCAACAGCCTTTAACAGTCCACTGCTGGACATAGGCCTCTCCTTAGAAAGGAGGTTTTGGCCTACTATACCACGCTGGCCAGACGGGTTGGTAAGGGGTTTGTTTCAAGTTTTCCTTCTCTTGGCAGTGATGTTAGCTGCTTACTTTGTTCCTTTAGTCGCCTCTTACGACACCCATGGAATGATTAGGGGTGGTGACACTTGTATTCTTAATCCGTCAACACACGGACAGACAAACTTTTTTTTTTTTTTATTTAAGCCTGAAAAAGTGACTCTACTCTGCCTGATGGAAAGCACGAGTAGAATCCAGGAGTAGGGGCCACCATGCTTATTGTGAGGGTAGGCAATGTAGCATGGTGACCCCTACCATGGCAGCCTGGTTAGATTATTCTGCATCATTCTCCCGGCCTTCGAAGGGTGGGAGAATGATGCAGAATGATTGGGCCTCCGGTCCCACACTCACCAACTAAATACGACAGCACGAATGCTGTCATTATTAGGTTGGTCTTCTGTGTGAGGGTAGTACTGGCCGGGTCGAGCCGGCACGTTTGTGCTGAAATCAGCGTGGCTCTACTACCTATAAGTATAATAAATATAAAATATATATATATATACATACGTAATGTTCATTGAATTTAGTTTCGAGCATAGAATAGTAACGAATTTACTTAAGAACACCGGAGGCCATATGATGCATAAACATCTCAATAGACCGACATAGTGTGGGTCACCACACTGCATTATCTGCATAAGGAATATATTGATCACTACTTTTGGATTCATATCTTGCTTTCCATCAGGTAAAGCGTAGTCAGTATTGCAGGCTATATGTATATTTTCGACTGCACGGTTGGTTGGTTTAAGTGATCGCCACGCCGCTGTCTAAAGCACCAAGTGTTTTGGGTTCAAATCCAACATGGGACAGCACTTTGTTGTTCTAAGTCTGGGTGTTCTTTGTGTCCGTTTTACGTTTTCTTATTCTAAGTCTATCTTGAAAGAGAGATAAATACTATTCGTATTCTTTAAGCCCCGAAGAAAAGAAGGATGTCATATATAAGTTGTATTTGGAGCCAAACACCTTATATTTGTAACTACATATAGATCATAAATATGTTGTAATAACATAATCCAAATACGTGGGCTGAGAGCTGTGAAATAGCAGCATTGCTTCATTCTCTATACTTCGGAGAAGATATTTCTTAATACGATCATAATATTGATTCAACAACCCGAGCTGTTGTGACAGCAACATGCATTCACGCTTTGATCCAGTCTGGGATAGGCAGAGACATTAAAATGCCATGTATACTTACTACTAGTTACTCACTTTAACATGGCCTTCGTCACTATACTACAGAAGAGCAACCTTACTCTTGAATTCAATCTCAATTTCTATCTAATACAATAAGGGCTACCGCGAGTGAACACGCCGCTAGAGGCGCTAGTGTAGCATGAGGTCTGAAATGTCAAATTAGATTGTTTCTGAATAAAAATTATTTCTCTAATTATGTTTGTGAATACTTTGTAATACGCGACATTAATTATGAATATTACAAACAACGGCTCAATGAATGTCTGTGCTTTAAAAGCGGAGCTGAGAAAAAGAGGTGCAAAATTAAGCGGTCAAATTTTGATAGCTAGTACCGGCGCCCACTGGCGAGTAACAAACCGTGGCCCTCATTACAATGTTACATAGTGTCGAATTCAAAAATACGAAACGTGAAAATTCTTATATCGGAAGTAAGTAAAGCCTTGTATCCACTTGAGCATGCTCGGGCGAATGAGCGGCTCATTTGGCCGAGCCGCTTATACTCTGTTGGTTATTTGCCCTTTTGGTTCCTCTGTTCTAAACGGAACAGGTCTCAGAATTATTTCACAAGAACCCGTAGCTCCTGATGCGTGTACTCATATCAATATTTACCTGATAGAAAGCGTGAATAGAATTCAGGAGTGGTGGCCACCACACTATTTACGAATGCAAACTATGTAGTAGTATGGCGGCTTAGTGAGAGGGTTTTCACGCTCCGTTTAATGGACTTGGCATCATAGGTTGGAGAATACGCGAAAAAGAGTAGCCTTAATAGTAATATCCTTTCTCAATAATCAAAGTATTTTCTTCATTAAAAATAGTTTATTGCTTTAGCCATGGAATAGTAACAGGTAGGGTATTTCTGACTTTACCAACGTCGAAATTAACTATGTCTGTATGTTACGGTGTCACAGATAAACCACTGAATCTATTTGAATGAATAACGGTTTATTGATAAATTATACCACGGGGGACATACGCTACTTATTTTCTTTAAAAAAAAGGCGGGCGAAAAGTAGTCTATTATATGAACCAGAATTTCTTTTCACTTTAAACATATCTTCTTAAAATCCTACATCGTTTACTTACTTCATCATTCCTCACGATCAATCTTACAACACAAACATCTTAATAAGTAAAAGAACTTGATTCATTTACTTGATCAATCAATCAATCATTTATTTATAAAAACATGGGTTAGTTACAGGTCTTCTAAACATCAACAGACAAACTAAGTAAATTCTGACCCCGAGTATTTCGGAACATCGTGTAGTGGTAACCACAACGTATGAAGGTCACACAACGTGTAGCAATATGTGACCTTTCGGCTACGTTTGGAAGATGTGTAATTGCGATGGCAACACATCCTAAAAGCGCTGTATGCGATTCAAGTTCAAAGACGTTAATGACCTCTCGATTGTTCGTTCTTGTTTTGCTATTCGCTGATAGCGCGGCGTTCGATTATTTAATTTACGGATTAACTCCAACATCTTTTTCTTTGGGTTGTGTTAACAATTATTCATAAATTTTGTGTTAAGTGGCCTGTCCTATTCTTACTGATTTAAAGCTACCTCATTGATCTCGTATATGACAAAGGGAGCAGAAAACCAAAATAGCTATACCGCAAATCATGGGCTCGCCTCACCGTAGGGGTTATGAAGTGAATTTTATATTACATACTAGTTTTATCCGTCCGCCCCCTTGTATGTCGGTTATCGCAATAAAAAGTACACTATATTCTTTTCCAATGTTGTATCTATCTCTACAACGAAATTCATCAAAATCGGCTCAGCAACGTAACAGACAGACAGAGTTACATTCGCATTGATAATATTAGTAGAGATAATAGTTGTGACATACCTAGTAGACTTGTAAAATGGCGTAGTTAAAGATATTATAATCGAACATTTCCTTTAAAAATTATTTCGTCAACAAAATATAGGAAATAAAATAAATATTATAGAACAAAAAAACCCAACTGCTTATGAGCAAAGAACTGAAAAGCGTAAAACAAGTGTAACAACATCTATATAAAATTCGTCTGACTAATTAATTATACTGTAAGCTAACTACGTAGGGCGTGTCAAAGAAATGAACATACATGCATACAAACACACGTTCGAAAAACGTTACCCTCCTTCTGACGCAGGCGTGTAAAAAACTACCAGAACAGTTTTATGAAAAAGTCGTATTTTCTAGCTTAATGCAACTAATATTATAAATGCGAAAGTAACTCTATCTGTTACGTTTTCACGCCTAAACCGCTGAACCGATTTTGATTAATTTTGGTATAGAGATAGATGGAACCTTAGGAAAGGACATAGGCTACTTTACCGCGATACCCGACATACACGCGGGTGGAGCCGCGGGCAAAAGCTAGTATGTTATAGCTCAAGAATTCGATGTATTTATTACGGAAAATATCTGACAGACTTTAATAATTTCTTTCACTATGGATGGTATATTTATTTATGAATAATACAGGCATGAAATCATCACACTACGACTATTAGAAGCAGAGCCGTAGCCTAAAACGCAGTCGTACTTAAACCCATAAGTTAGTTTATTTAAATACGGATGTTTATGTTACGGCGTTTGGCGCCAAAACAACACACATAATTGACAATTGCAAGTATTGCAACATTGACACATTGTATATTCCGAGTTCGACGTCTGTACGAGACTTGCAAATGTTATCCTGTTTATGTAATGTGTAGTTGGCAGCTCATTCTCTAACCTCAGTGACATAACTATCTAGTTAACATACTGGGTCTTTTCAATGTTCTTTTACATTTTAAACTAATATATATAAGTAGAAGAATCACGCAGATTTCAGCTCGAACGGGCCGGCTCGTACTAACCTCACAAGAAGTCCAACCTAAAAATAACAGGTGTCGTATTGAAGTATTTCGTTGCTGAGTGGCGGTGTGGTGACGGATCTCCGTGTGGTGACGGACTAAGAATACAGAGTGTCACCACCCCTATTCATCCCGCGGGTTTCTTAAAAGTCGGCTAATGGATAAACTACGCAAGACAACATCAATGCAAAGAGACGGAAAACTTGAAACCAACCCTATTCAAACCCGTTTGGCCAGTGTGGTATAGTAGGCCAAAACCTCCTTTCTAAGGAGAGGCCTATGTCCAGCAGTGGACTGTTAAAGGCTGTTGATGATGATGTTGCTGAGTGTGAGACCGGATATGCGGAAAACGCCGCGGAGAAAAGCTAGTCAAAAAAAATACCTTAAGTTATTTCTTATTTCATCAGATATGTGCCAGCGAAAGTCCAATCAAGCCGTTCCAAAGATTATCCGGAGCAAACAGTCACAAAAAAAATGAAATAAATACTTTTTTTATATGTAAGTACCGTATATACATTTAGTAACAAATTGTTCATTTATTCACATTACAAACAAACACTCCAACTTTATTTATTTGAATAGATGATTTTACATTCACACTTTAAAGTATACATATACTGTAAGTGGTTGTGCTACCACAAATATCGTAAAACCCACATTAAGTTCGCTAACAGTTCTGTTACTGCAATGTCAATAAATAAATTCTACATCTACAACAATGTATTGTTTAAAACGAATGGGTGCGCAAGCGCTAGTGATAAAAAGATAAAACTATGTATGAATATGTGTATTTATCCATTGCAAACGCTCCCCTGTAAAATCTAAACGGCCGGCTCGATAAAAGACTATGGAAATAGAATAGGTTCTATGTGTGACCTGACACGCACTTGGCTTTTTTTTTAATTAACACAACATTCATTTCTTCTTTTTTGACCATTCAATCATTATCATCACCATCCAACCATCTTAGTTCATTGCTAGACATAGGGATGCCTATAACTATCTCGATTATAAACCAAATTCCACATTCGATTTATTAACAATTACTTGTCACATGACACATCTCGTGCTGTTATCACACACCAAAGCCATTCATATATACTTTTAAATCATTCATATTGTACAATATTTAATTTACTACAACGAGATACAGAAAAAAAGCCTGTCTTTACACATTATTTTTGAGTCGAACCAAACTCACTTTTTGCTTAGCAGTCAAGATCTTTAGCCTCTAGACCTGAATAAATCATCAATAAATCAGCCTGAAGGCTTGCAGATACATTCTTGAGCAAGCGTGAACAAAAACTAACTAAAAATAAATGTTTCGGACATCTGACACACAACGCCATCTAGCCCCAAACTAACCAGAGCTTGTACTAGATAAGTGATATAAATACCTCTTTACTTTTTTCTGTATATACCTACATCCATATTATACATAGGAAAACACCCAAACTCCGAACCAAATATTTGCAGGTTATACAAACAGTTGATCAAACCCGATAATCGAACCCGAGACCTCTTGATCAGCCGACGCACACGCTAACTGTTATGCAGGCGCCACACTTCGTTATGCGCTATTCGTTATGTGTCTACGCCGTATTCGCCCAATTATTAGTTATGCGCGCAAACAACAAACATGCCATCCACACTTCGAACTGGTATGCCAAATAAGCATCAAATAAGGCAAATATGTGTGTTGTAGAGATGTGTCATTGTCATTTTTATGGTGAAGGAAACGAATATACTCTCTACACTTCGCCGAATGCGCGCGAATAACCCGCATAACGAATAGCGTATAGCGAAGTGTGGTGCCTGCTTTAAACCAACAAAGCAAACATACCTAGCCATATATAATTATAAAATCTTGAACATTATAAGTTTAAACTATTCATTAAAAGAGAATCTTTACAGCACTTTGCAATAATAATAATTTTATAGCTGAACAAATATGAATTGTAATCTCAATGTGGTTAGCCTTGCGAGGTGCAGCTATCTTCGGGATTGCACCATCAACCGACCTCGTCCAACACGGGCGTGAACCCACTACTGTTAGAGTCAAATGGACTCGGTGCAATACACTCTGAGATCTATGATACCTACTTACTAATGAATATAAAAAATGGTCGTGAATTTTGTAAGAATAAAGGTCAACGCACACTATACAAGCACGGCAACGGCACCGCTCCAACCCAGCGATTAGCTTGTCATTTGAATTTGACCCTTAAATCGTATGTCGTTTAATATGTTTCATAACATCAGTATTAAGAACTTGCAACTCGCGGTTGGCGTGCGTACGGCGAGCTTGCACCTCGCGGGCTGCTTAGCGCGCTGGCAGCTAGCGGTAGCCAAAATTCAATACAGAGCCGTGCCGCAGCTGTGCCGCTACCGTGCCGTTACAGTGTGTACCTTTAGTGTACTGATTACAATTAATAGGCCGCTAAGTATTACCAGGGCCCTATAGAAAACTGATATTGAGTACTTCTTTCATTGCTTTAATGGCTCCTCCACCGAAGACATCAAACTACGGAGTAATTCCAAATTCTGCATTGCAACATTTTAAACTGTTCCGTCACTGACCGTCAGACAACGTACAGCTAAAACCATTGCTTGCAGGAAGCTGACATTTGGCATGTGTATTCCTTGAGGAGCGTAGGCGAGCACTAAGAGAGAATTTTGGAAAACTCCACCCCCATGGGGATGAAAAATACAATCAAAGTTATACATATGGTTAATAGTTGCGAATGTTTAAAGTAACCAACTTTATTCACTTGCAGGTCGTAAGAGGTTAGCAAGGGAGTGAACTATCTCTAGGTCCTGCATCTCATCTTTCCCTGGTCGTGTCGGATAACCGTCCTATCTGATTATGAGAGTGAAGGAACAGACAGTGCACCTGTGCACACACATTTGTGCACTATAATATAAATTGCGTAGTTAGCTGATCTCCAATAAAGGTCAAAAATCGGTAAGGAGAACGTCAGTATAAGCTTTTGATGAAGATGATGATATTTTACATACCTGCAATAGCGCCATTCTTTGTGAAGGTTCCGTGGCGTAGAGAACAGCATCCACCATGCAGTACACATCTCCTGGGCGCTGGCATTGTGCCCACTCGTCCAGATCGTACAGCGGGGGTAAAGATGTTGCGATGGTATCTGGAAATAATAAGCATTTAGTAAAAGAAAGATATTTGAGAGCTTTTTGAGGTTGATGCCCTTAATTAAGACGCTGCACAGGTGGGTTGGTGAACGTAGTGCTTAGCTTGTTGTACCGATGACACTGCTGACCGTCACCGGTCTGTAAGATATAGCTAGGCCTGTTAGGACGCGTATACCGCCACCGGTCGTAGTAGCCGAGGATCGAAATAAGTGGCGTGCAAAAGGAGAGGCCTG
The DNA here is from genome assembly GCA_932526445.1 of Phragmatobia fuliginosa. Lineage (NCBI taxonomy): Eukaryota > Metazoa > Arthropoda > Insecta > Lepidoptera > Erebidae > Phragmatobia > Phragmatobia fuliginosa. The sequence continues at coordinate 19,220,818 of OW052072.1, read as the reverse complement.
TGTCTAGCAGTGGACTGCGATACGCTGATGATGATGATGATTAGATTGCCCATTGGTCTAATCATAAGTGATCGTGACGGATAAGTTAAAGAGTCTTGGTTTTCATTCCCGCCTAGGATAAATAACTATATGATAGTCGCAAGAACAACCAAACACTAAATCTGTCTGTCTGTCCGGATTTCACGCCAAAACTTAACCGATTTTAATGAAATTTGGTATAAAGATAGTTTAGAGCCTGAGAAAGGACATAGGCATTTTTTAATCAATACCAGTGCAAAGAATCTTCAATACCTTTGTTACCCCAATTACTGTGTGAGTGCAAAACCTCATTTGCAAAATATTGAATCTATACTTAATATTATAAAGCTGCAGAGTTTGTTTGTTTGTTTGAACGCGCTAATCTCTGGAACTACTGGTCCGATTTGAATGATTCTTTCAGTGTTGGGTAGTCCATTTATCGAGGAAGGCTATAGGCTATTTTTTTTTTCAATATTAGGGATCCGTAATAAAATTGCTATTTTGTAACACAAGGTGTAAAATCGAAAACTTATTTTTTCCATGGAAACGAGAAAAACGCGGGTGAAATCGCGGGGTACGGCTAGTATATATATATATACGACAACAATAATATGATACTAGGTTATTATCGTGGTGTTACTCGCGGTCATTGTTGTAAATCGCGAGAAACGCCGCGGAACGAAACTAGTTTAAAAATAATTAGCCTAAATTATTACTTAGGTCATCAGCTTTCTACCGGTAAAATCGTTAATAAGGTCCCGTTCAAATCGGTCCAGCTGTTCCAAAGATTAGCCGGGACAAACAAGCAGACAGACAAAAAAATACTTTTTTGATGTAAGTACCTTACTCTCATATGTATTTACTACAAAATAAATAAATGTTTCGGACATCTTACACACAACGTAAGTCCCAAACTAAGCAGAGCTTGTATTATGGGTACTAAATAACTGATATAAATACATAAACATACTTTTTTTTGTTAATACATACATATTATATATAGAAAACACACAGACTCAGAAACGAATATTTGTGGATCACACAAATATTTTGGTCCAACTCGGGAATCGAACCCGAAACCTCTTGATCAGCAGTCGCATACGCTAACCACTAGACCAACAAGGCAGTCAAATTGTATATATTTGTATATATAGATATTTTATCTGTTAATCGGTCTGTTCTTGCAGTTCACCGGTTGATGTGTCAACACCTCGCTCATGGTAAGCGCAATAACAGGCTCTGTGTTGTGGAATATATTCTCTCATATTGCTACAATAATTATTGGCTAACGGTAAAGTCTTATTCAAAACTAGCTTTTGCGAGCGGTTCCACCCGCGCGTACATTCGTTATCGAGTATTTCGGAAATTTCGGACATCTTACACACAACGCCATCTAGTCTCAAACTAAGGAGAGCTTGTATTATGGGTAACTATACAACTGATATAAATACATAAACATACTTTTTTTGTAAATGCCAAAAATGTTGTACATAGAAAACCTTCAGATTTCGAAACAAATATTTGTGGATCACACAAAAATTTGGTCATCATCAATCATCAACAGCCTTTAACAGTCCACTGCTGGACATAGGCCTCTCCTTAGAAAGGAGGTTTTGGCCTACTACACCACGCTGGCCAGACGGGTTGGTAAAGCGTTTGTTTCAAGTTTTCCTTCTCTTGGCAACATTTGGCACGACCCGGAAATCGAACCCGAGATACGATACGCTAACCACTAGACTAACAAGGCAGAGGCAAGGGATTGAATTCAATAGTAAGGCCAGATCGGCAAAGGTGACTTACTGAAGAAGTAAACGGGCAAAAGTGTGATGAAAACGAAAGAATCACAATTTATATTTAAAAAGAGATGCCACGATCAGATCTCTAACAGGCATTAAGTATACAATAAAACTAAATCAATGGGATACTATTACTTTTAATAATTTGACTGCCTTGTTGGTCTAGTGGTTGGCGTATGTGGCTGCTGATCAAGAGGTCTCGGGTTCGATTCCCGTGTCAGACTAAATATTTGTGTGAAACAAAAATATTTGTTTCGGAGTCTGGGTGTTTTTCTATAATATGTATGTATTTACAAAAAAAAAGTATGTTTATGTATTTATATCAGTTGTTTTGTACCCATAATACAAGCTCTGCTGAGTTTGGGACTAGATGGCACTGTGAGTAAGATGTGCGAAATATTTATTTTATTTATTTATTTAATAATTCCAATAATAATCATCATTAACATCATCATCAGAATATCTCAATCGAACTGCAATATTCTGTTGATACGAATGTAAAGTCATAGGCGTCTCCCATTACACGTCACTCTGACTTTGAGCTTCTCGCATCCAGCCCGTAATTACTTTCTTACTCCTAAATATAATTAAATAAATATTTCGGAAATCTGACACACAACACCAGTATATACCACTATTGTGCCACCAAGGCAATCAATTATCCTAAAACTTACCGATAATATTACTAATATTCGTTTTTACCGACTATTCTTAAACCATCTCCTTAATAGGAGCCCCCTAACGTAGGTGGCCCCTACATTCTAGGAAATATCTAAGCACTTAAGTGTTTAAAGATTGGTGAAAACGAAAATATTACTAAAATTAAAGGTAAGATTCTCACTAGGCCGCTATAGTGTGGGTCACCATGATTCATTGCCTACCCTCACAATGAGGATGGTGACCCCTATTCCTGGATTCTACTCATGCTTTCCATCAGACAGAGTACAGTCACTTTGGTCAATATAAAGAAAAACAACTCTCTAAATAGACCAAAAATAAATTAATGTTTCAGACATCTTACACACAACGCTATCTAGTCCCTAAACTAAGCAAGCTTATCTATGGGTACTAGAAAACTGATATAAATACGTAAACATATTTTTTTTTGTAAATACATACATATTATACATAGAAAAAACCCAAACTCCGAAATAAATATTTAATCACGGATCACACAAACATTTGGTCCGACCCAGGAATCGAACCCGAGACCTCAAGCTCCCACTGCGCCATCGAGGCAGTCGGCAATTTAGTTAAAGAAGTTTATAAAAACAGCCATAAAACTTACCATTAATTGTAACAACACTGCTGAGCACCGGTATCACAACACAACACGCCACAAGGAGCACCACTTGTACGTTACACGTACACATCTTGTACGCTGGCATACGTCTGCGCACGCGCACCTGTCTCCGACGCACGACAGCGCGCGCTTGGGCAACGCGCGCCCTTGGACGCCCCTCCTTGAGAAGCAAGAGTTAAGCAATAGTACTTCTCCGATATATTGATTAACTTAATAAAGTTCAACTGTGATACTTTAAGTCCGTGTGGTGACGGATTAAGAATACAGAGTGTCACCACCCCTATTCATCCCGCGGGTGTCGTAAAAGGCGACTAAGGGATAAACTACGCAAGACAACATCAATGCAAAGAGAAGGAAAACTTGAAACCATCCCTATACCAACCCGTCTGGCCAGCGTGGTATAAATAGGCTAAAACCTCCTTTCTAAGGAGAGGCCTATGTCCAGCAGTAGACTGTTAGAGGCTGTTGATGATTGATGATGATGACTTTAAACGTTTACTAATATTTTATAATGAACTAGCTGAATCCCGAGGTGTTACCTCCTTTTATTATGAGTAATCTTCCCGTTAAGGTCCCTTAAAAATCGGTGCAAGAACAGACAGGCAAAATTTTAATATGCATTTAGTGAAAAGCTGTTAATTTGGACTTACTGTTACTATTTTTTGTAAATACATAGAAAACACCCAGACTCCGAAACAAATATTTGTGGAATCGAATCCGAGACCTCTTGATCAGCAGCCGCATACGCTAACCACTAGACCAACAAGGCAGTCATTGGTCACACGAGGCAATATGATCCCAAACTTAGCTGACTGTATAGTAAATTGGTTACTGGACTGTTGATACCTCACCTTAATTAAGTAAATGAACAAAATATATTCATATTGTTATTGGTCTACATTACATGCAAAGTTGCTGGGGCCTTCTTTTTAACCGACTTCAAAAAAAAGGAGGAGGTTCTCAATTCGTCGGAATCTTTTTTTTCTTTTTTTTTTAATGTATGTTCAGCGATAATTTCGTCGTTTATGAACCGATTTCAAAAATTCTTTTTGCATTGGAATGGGCTTAGCTTACAGGTGGTCCCATCGTCACCATATCGGGATCTGATGATGGGATCCCAAGGAAATCGAAGGAACTCCTCAAATATAATATTCACAATGTCGCGATTTGGGTACTCGGAATAGTTTTTCATTGAAGTCGGTTCCTTTTTGTTAAAATTATAAGCTAATAAATACTTGTATCAGAAGACTCTTCTAGAATTATTTAAACTTGTTATGTAGGTGTATACAAAAAAGTTCTTACATATTATCACATTATTACAAATATAGGATACACATAAATAAATTTGAAGTGTCTAAATGTGGAGTGATGATTTGCGCAAGACGGCTGGCAGGAGCTGGATGCGAGTAGCCGAGGATCGAACTAAGTGGCGTGCAATTGGAGAGGCCTATGTCCAGCAGTGGACTGCGATAGGCTGATGATGATGATATGTAATATGAAACTAACAGCTCTTCACTAAACTCATACGAAAGTATATACGTTAACTGTAACATAAAACCAATTTTATCTGTCTGTCTATCTGTCTGTTTGATCCGGCTAATCTTTGGAACAGCTGGACTGCATTTGACTGGACTTTCACTGGCAGAAAGCTGAAGTAATTAGGAGTAACTTGGGTTTTTGTTTCGACTTACTTCGCTCCGCGTTGATAGTCGTGCTTTACAACTAACTGCGGGACTCAGATAGTTTTTAATAAATGTATATGTACCTACATAATAACAGATGAATTACACCCAACACAGAACAAAAATTAATCGCTCATCAAACAAATGTGTCATATAGAAGCAAACATAGCAATATCCACTTTTTTTTCAAACCGACCTATTTACAGCGCCACTGTCTACGTGAAATTCTAAGTGTTTTATAAAAAATACCACATAAATTATCTTTATATATTATTATATAATTCTTCTGTGAGTGTGTATGTCACTGAACTTCTCTCAAACGACTGGACCGATTTTGATGAAATTTTTTGTGTGTGTTCAAGGGGATCTGGGAATGGTTTAGATTCGCAATTGGACCCGGTAGGTGGCGCTGCGATCAAGTTCTGGAATTTTAAAGTTGGGCGGTACGAAGTTCGCTGGGTCAACTAGTATCTTTATATATATAATTCTTGTGTGAGTGTGTCACTGAACTTCTCTCAAACGACTGGACCGATTTTGATGATTTTTTTTGTGTGTGTTCAAGGGGATCTGGGAATGGTTTAGATTCGCAATTGGACCCGGTAGGTGGCGCTGCGATCAAGTTCTGGAATTTTAAAGTTGGGCGATACGAAGTTCGCTGGGTCAACTAGTATAGTATAATAGTGTTTTATAAATTTTATAATTTAATTTATTCAAAAACTTATAGGTATTGGTACAAAAATGTGTTTTATTTAATTTGCCCAAAATTGCAATGAATGGAGATTGCTACATTTGCTTTTATATGACTCAAATATTTGTCTTAGGTTTGGAATCGAATTCGTAATCTCCAACTTAGCAGTGAGGGCCTCTAATCACTAGACCATCAAAAGTAGGTGATTATAAAAAGAGTAAGTTATATTAAGTTACTTCTTACGAAATAAGTTAGGTAATTTTAACATGAATATGTAAACAATTTACTTAAGAATTTAACTCTATTACGTAGGTGTATGTGAATTAATTAAAATTTCTCCTTTTTTAATGGATGCCCACAATTTTAATTGTACATATATTTAACTCATGTAGCTCTCTTATACATTAAAATAACTAATAAATAAATATTTCGGACTTACACACAACGTCTTCTAGTCCCAAACTAAGCAGAGCTTGTATTACGGGTACTAAACAATTGATATATATACCTAAACATACTTTTTATTTGAAAATAAATTCATAATATACATAGAAAACACCCAAACTCCGAAAAAAATATTTGCGGATTACCCAAACATTTGGTCCGACCCGGGAATCGAACCCGAGACCTCAAGCACAGCAGTCAATTTTTAATTGGTTCACGCTAAAATACTTTTTTTGCTATAACAAAACTGCCCTACTAAGCGCAAAAGCGGTATCTAAGTGAGGGCTAGTTTTGAGATAATTAAAGTTTTGTAAAAGTAGTTTTGTTTTTACTTTATATATTAAAGTGGGTATATTTTTTATTTCAATAGATAAAATATCATAAATGTATATGGATATATACAGATATAAGGCTGGTTGCCTACGTAATTTTAATATACCTCTAAATCCCTTAGCGATTTGAGATAAAACTGAGATAGAAAAACTTTCTTAAGTTTTTTTCATATGTTTTAAGCAAGATACCGCTAAAAGGATAGCCTAAGATGCGTATTTTTTGAGGCTATCCGATGGCTTAAAAATCATTTTTTCGTTTTTTTTTTGAGATACCACTTTTGCGCTTAGTAGGGCAGAAAACATCTCTCCTTATAAATATTGTAAGTAGTTTTTTTTTCAGTAATTCTCATTTAAATACCATTTAAAATCCTTCTGGATTGAACTTCTTAAAAACATAACACTACACTACTACATAACACTACACCCATACAAACACTTACATATAAAAAATGTTTTTTTTTAAGTAGCGTATATATTTTCCTATGCATTTAGTAAAAAACTTTTAATTTGATAATTCAAACAGACACAAATTTTATTTATGTGTCTAAATTATATTCAGTGGTTAGGGACCGTAAAGCTATCATAAAAGGTCTTATATTTGAATACCATTCACATCAAATAGCTGTGTGATTGTACAATTCGTTTTAGTTTTAATAATGACGCTATTCTTTTGTAAAGTTATTAACATGTAAAGTATCACAGACGCAATAATGAATAACTACTTATTCTAATGAACTAAATTATTACAAAACTTTTCAAAACATGCCCATACACATACAAAAGAAAAAAAAACAATTTCAACGTACGAGAATCGAACTTGAGAAACATTCTTTCCTCAATACTCTCCCCGCCCCTCTTTGCCCCTCCGTCATTACGACAATTCATCTCCAAACTGTGCCGAGGATATCAACGCCGGTCAAGTGTGAGTTGCCAAACTACATGTCTCAATTCTCAATGTTAGTAGGTTTAATTCGCAACGATGTAGAATTTGGATTTCTTTTAATATATAATCAATAAAGTCAGTCGTGAAGCTAATTATCTGTTCCAATTCGTAGATGCTATAGAGAAGAACAGACAAGAAACTCCATGGACACTCTTTTCCAACATAGTTTTTACAATTTTTGGTTACATTGTTTTAGGCATTTTATTATATGAGAAATTATTGCGAACTGACTGAGTTCTATAGTGTTATCCGCGGTTATGTATAGTTGTAAATCACGAGTAACGCCTTGAAGCGCAACTAGTACACAAGATAGCCTAGTTTATTAGTTGTAGTTAGCTAGTGAAAGTCCCATCAAAATCGGTTCAGTCATTGCAGAGATGTGTCGGGACAAACAGTCAGGCAAAATTTTTTAACCGTAATGTAAGTACCGTATATACTTTCATTTGCGTATCATCCTCCTAGCCATTATTCCCAAGTTTATTTGGGGTCGGCTACTACTTCAACCGGTTTTACCTGAATTTCAGTTTTTCCACGGAGCGACTGGCATCGGACCTCCGCAACCCTAAGGGAGAACTGAAATTCGAAGATTGAACTAATTGTCAGTATATTTGAGGGCACTGATTTCCCAATAACGATTGCCATAGATGTTCATGACAACCGGGACCGACGGCTTTAGTGCTCTCCGAGGCACGGGCGTGAATCACCGCCAAACTTCCAAAACTCCGGGCAGGTATTAGGAATTTATTACGTTTATTCTACTAAATTACTAAAACTAAAAAAACTATTCATTTGATATTACAAACAGAAACTTTAATTTTATATAATATTAGCATAGGTGTGTAGATTATTGCGGATACCGACTCGTAAGATTAACAAATATTTTATTGACGGAAAGTTCCAATACTTCCAAAAGTTCCACCTTGAAGTGTGGACATATAAAATCGTAGATTAACGGAAATATTCCACAATTATTTATCAACTTGATGTGTATTTGATCATCATCAACAACCCACGTCCCACTGCTAGGGTCAGTCTCCTCTCAAAAGAGGGTTAAAAATATATTTGGGGTACCTCCCCTACATGTAAAGTGGGGAAAATTATTTTTTCTCGCGGCTACCCCATCGTGTAAGACGATTTTTTGATTTAGGTATCCGTTTGCGAGATATTCCACTTTAAAGGGCACTTTTTTGTAAAAACAGTGCGTCCCCCCTCCCTCTAAAAGCTAAACGGCTGGCTCATAAAATCTGAAAAATTCGTGATGGTGGTCCATATAATGAACTTTGAAGGAAAACTATAACGGATTAGATGACTTTGTTAGTTCAGGAGTTATAGAGGCTTAACTTGTAAAATGCGCTCACTTGGAAAACGTGATGCAAAATTAACGCATTATTACGTTCCACTTACTATTATAGATGACTGAGGAACCCTTTCCTGTGCGTGGCCTGAAACGCACTTGGCCGATTTTTAATATTTAATATTGTTATAATTATGTCTATTTGTCCCATTTAATCTCTGGAATGCTTAACTGATTTTGATGAAACTTTCACTATCAGATAACCAATGTTATCAAGAGTTATTTAGGCTACTATTAATATCTACCAAAAAATTGTCGCATTTCTATCGTGACCCGGGAATAAAAACTGTGAAAATCACGATAATTCATTTCTTGTTCCTTGTCTGGGTATAATTTTTATCAGCAGTCTAGCTACATTATAGTACAGTCCACCTAGCCAAGTAGCAAACGTTTTTCTATTCTATTTTTCTATTCTCTTGTTTTTTTTTTGTTTTAAAGACAACTCCCGCATTTGGAATATAAATTCCTGTGTCGCGGGGTACTTTACAAACATACATGTAACGGACACAAAGAACACCCAGACTCAGAACAACAAATTGTGAATCACACAAAGTGTTATCCCACGTGGGATTTGAACCCACGACACTTGGCGCAGCAGGAAGCGGTGTGGCGACCGCTTAAGCCACTAGGCCAACCGTGCAGTCGAAGTGTTTCATTGGCTAATGTCACTAAGACGACGTGATCAAAACAAAATATTAGCCAATAAAACAAAAGAATAGAGAACTAAAATAGATAATAGGGGGGGAGGGATAGAGAATAAAAAACGAATAACGTTTGTAACTTGGCTAGGGGCTCTGCCAAGTTAGGTATCGAAGGTTGTGGTAACTAAAATATTTATTTAATTATTTATAACACGTCATGCACTGTTATACATTGGCGGATTTAATGCCTTATTCATTGTCCACCAGTCAACCTTTGGGTGATGCAGAAAATATGTTAGTACTAGCTTTTGACCGCGGCTCCGCCCGCGTGTAGGTCCGATGTGGCGGTAAACAGTAGCCCGTGTTATTCCGATACATATATAAGCTATATTATCGTGAAGTTTCATTAAAATCCATTCAGTAGTTTTTGCGTGAAAGAGCAAGAAACATACTTTAACATATATAACTTTCACGTTTATAATATTAGTAGGATGTAACAATAATTACTCACACAGTAATTAATAACTGGATATACCGCGCCGTACGATTCGCGCTCTGCCAACGTTTCAAGGCGACTGATGGGTCCCGATCTAGATAAATAGGTCACCGGGAACAGTGCAACGACCTACTTGCATAGGACCTAGCCCCTCGTATGACCTAACGACGACCTATATTGCCTCACCTCTTGGTTTATTTGTTTCTAATATACCTTTGAAAGCGTGTTTGTGCTATATTTATTTTTGATTTTGTGTTATAAAAGACAACTGCATTAAGAATATAATACGTGCGTCGCGAGGGTCTTTACAAAGAATTTGTAAATTATACAATGTTATCTCACATGGGATTTGAACCCACGACACTTGGCGCAGTAGAAAGCGGCGTGGTGACTGCCAAAACCACTAGGCCAAGCGTGAGTCACGAATAGAATTAAATTATTCCAATTTTTATATTTATTTACCTAGCTTACTGCGTAACTTCATGTGTTGCTCTCGATTATTTTTTTGCAATATCTTTCATTGATGCTCGGTTCCCGTTAGTGTCAGCGCGATGTTACATAGATTATAAATATATACCTAGACCTAATTTATTGTCGGGAGTTAATTCAATTCTTGTTGTATAACGGTTTTGTCTGTAATCTATCCATATTAAGACATGCTGTTCTACTTTTTATGGTTTCGTAGTTTACGTCTCGGAAGCCCTAGGCTACGTCCGCACAGAAGCGGCTTGAGCCTTATTTTTTTTGTTCAAGAGGTGGAAAAAATCCCTTCGGATCTCCGGCTCCTTGAAACAGGACCCAGGAATATGTGGTGTTTCCACTAAAAAACACCCCGACGATCGACCTCTGACGCCCTGCTCCCGGAGGACCCGACCATGTTATCTCAGGTCCATCCCAAATCGGCGCCAGGCCACTTATCAGCGTGTCACCTAGCCAGTAACTTAATAATATGAACGTTTTGGTGCCTAGTTAGTCGTGTGTATTCAGATCCCCCTAGCCAAGTAGCAAACGCTTAACGTTTTCTATTCTATTTCTCTTGTTACACTGGCTAACGTCACTCAGTCACGTTATCAAAATGAAATATTAGATATTATAAATATATGTTGGCTCATCTATCTATCTTATCTATCTATCTATATATCTAATATATAAAATTCTCGTGTCACAGTTTTCGTTGCCATACTCCTCCGAAACGGCTTGACCGATCTTTATGAAACTTTATATGCATATTCAGTAGGTCTGAGAATCAGCCAACATCTATTTTTGATACCTCTAAAATGCGAGCGGAGCTGCGGGCATCAGCTAGTATATATATAAAAATGAATTGCTGTTCGTTAGTCTTGCTAAAATTTGAGAAGGGCTCGACCGATTTGCCTAATTTTAGTCATGAATTATTTGTGGAAGTCCAGAGAAGGTTTAAAAGGTGAATATATAAAAATGAATTGCATTTTTTTTAGTAATTATGAATTCATTTTGTTTGTTTTAAGTTTATTTTGTACAAAAGTTGAGGCCTTCTATTTACCGATTGAGACAGAATGAAGTCTGCCGGGTCAGCTAGTTTCGAATAGATAATTGTTGTTTACTTATTATTTCGTTATTTTTGTACGAAGTTGTCCAAGTTAGCGTATTTTACAAGTTAGACCTCTATAACTCTTGAAATAATAAGGTTATAAAAGCTGTTATAGATTTCCTTCAAAGATCTTTATAGATACTAATTAGCCCATGATTTTTTTTCAGATTGTTGGAACCAGCCGTTTAGCTTTTGGAGGGGGGAGACACCGTTTTAACAAAAAAAAAAGCCCTTTGAAGTAGAATAACTTGCAAACGGATACCCTGATCATAAAATTGTCTAAAGAAGCTCTCCATATTTTTAAAAGACCTATCTAATGATACTCCACAAGATAGGGTTGACGTTACACAACCATCATCATAATCAACAGATTTGATTAGTCTCCTGCTGAACAGACACCTCTCATTACAAAGGGAGTTTTGGTCTCTTATATCACGGCTGACCAGATGAGACGGTATAAGTCATCTTGCAAGATTCCCTTTTCGTTGCAGCGCTGTTGCCTGCGTAGTTGGCTCTTTTTCTGTTCTTTTCTATGAAATACAATCTGTGTTGAGAAGGACTTTACAGACACAAAGAATACCAGACTCAGAACAACAATTCGAAAATCACAATAAGTGTTATCCCACGTTCCATTTAAATGTAGGATTTGAACAATTGGCGCAGTAGACAGCGGCAACGTGACCGCTTAAACCACTTTTCTTACGTGTGGAAATCCCCACGGACCGTCACACCACCGGGGATTTCGATGCGACGGGGCGGTGTCGGACTCGAACCGACTAAAAACCACACGGTATGACCTCTTTGCGCTTTTGTTTTAGGAGGAGTCCAGGGTCATATTTCCTTTAGGACTCCTCCCAGCGCCTGCCCGCTCCTGATGCGGGCTCCGTCTCAGTACGACCACCCTCTCTGGTACACTCGGACGCCGCCCCCTCACGGCAGGCCAAACTTATGCGGATGGAGGGAAAAACTCCCCCCCCCTCCCACCCGCGGCCAATCGTTTAAACCACTGGGCCAACCGTGTGGTGACGCTTATTCGGTCACCACACAACAGCTGCACAGACTATTTGTGTATATATTTATAGCATGTAAAAAGTTTATGCTAATATCTTAGGTGTGCTTCAGAATCATCGAGGGTTAAGAATGAAATGATATTTTTAATTTTTGGGTAAGAATAAAAAACCAATAATAATATGGAATCATACATTTTATTTCTCATAACGATCTTTATAATTTTAGGCAATTTATGAAAACGAAAACAAAATTACTTCCAAGACATTTCACATTTTCATCGTCAGGATAAATGAAAAAAAAAAGTAAAAGTCAGTAATGGCTGATATTACTTATGACATAAAAACACTTATAACCTCTATGGTAAACAGTACGAGATTATCAAAAAAAATACATTCTATTTTCAAATAGTATGGAACTGGAAAAAAAATCACTGGAAAGCAAGCCTATCCTAGAATTTCCTTTTTCCAGACTCGAAGACGCAAAATAATTTTATTCTTATGACATAATTAAGTAAATATTTTGATGTCACACAATATATTAAGTAAATATTTTGATGTCACACAATATTGTTACACTCCGATTTTCAATAGACATCGTTTTTTTATTCTAAACATCCCATAAAGCAAATGCATTCAACATTCTGTTTTCAAAATATAATTTGACAGTGAGCGAAGTACCCGCGTAAAAAAAATTGGGAATAAGATTTATAGTACATATTCATGATTGACATTAAAATAATTTAATAATATCAGTCATTAACTGATGTCGAAGTAATAAAATATATTGATAACTTAAATACTGATGTATTAGTGTTACATATAAAGAAGAATAAAAATATTAAGAATATAGAAAATAACGCCTGAAATTATAAAGATACATAAACAATATAATAAATTGATATCAATAAGTAACTAAATTAAGTAAACGTAGACGAAAAACGAAACTCGATTAAAACTAAATAAATACAGGGTGTAAACAATTGCTCCATCTATAAATATTTTTTTCTTCAGAAATAAAAATTTAGTTTCTCCATTTTATGGACGTGTTTTATCTAATTTTACATTTATTTATATTATACATAATTCATTAGCAATTTTTTACACCTTATACTAAAAGTATGTACAAGTGTGCTATATATGAAAATATCTTTTTTTATATATCGAAGCGAAAAGCAACTTAATGTTTAGGACGCAAAATTATAATATTTAATTACTAAATAAATCCGGACAAGATGGCCAACTGCTAATAATTGAATTCTCCGTTTAAACCTTTTCATGTTACATACAATACATCTTGTCCGGGGATATCACGTTATTTATAATTTAGCTCGTTAACAATGCATGGAATAAATTAACATTATTTTCCGATGGCATTTGTCATTAACTTACACTTAACGAAGGCTACCAAGATTGGTCGATTGACATTGACAGCTGTCAAACTTGACAGGCAGTAAACGAAACACCATGTACATTATATTAAATTTCTAGAGTATACATCTCACTCCTTTTCCAATTTTTATTTCCAACGTAACTTCTTATACGTTTTATTTATAAATATTACATTATTATGGCGTTGATAAAAAGTTATTTATGACAAAGTGCAAAATCTCGGTTATTTGATACGCCTAGAGGGGGGACACATTTTTATATGACTCACTAGCTTCTACCCACAGCTTAAGTCGATTTCATTATCGATTTTCGGGATTAAAAGATTACAAGCTATTTTAGAATATAATCTACAAGTGTCAAATGTTTGCTATTTTGATCTTGAATTTTTTCTTCGCAGAATAACTGAAAATTTCGTAGTGTACGGTGACTGCAAATCAAAGAAGGCAAAAATGCTTTCTAGCAAGACTACATTGGCGATGCGCTTAATCTTTTAAAATTCTTTGTCGCTAAGAGACAAAAGAAATACCAAGACTAATTTAATTTAAAAATACTACACATTTTAGAATCGAAAATCACTTGAGGATGTTTTTTTAATTATTTAAACTCGTTGTTTGATTGAGTTTGACAGATGTGACATGACAGATGTGACATAACAGAATTAAAATACAGATTAAATAGAATTGTCATAAGAAATATCGCGTAGACTTATTATCCCTGTCAATGGATGCAATGATACAAAAAGAAGAATAAAAATATATAGAAAACATCATATCATACATATTATAATTTAGTTAAATATTTTATGATGTTAAGTATATGAGTTACAATTTGGCCGCGAATTTCGATATAAAAAGGTCGCGTTCTAAGGCAAGAGAATAACAAAGGCACAATTTCGATTGCAGTAGTATTCGAAGCAAAGGGGAGAGTCAGTTTCACTGGGAGTAGCAAACCTTTACTTAGGAAGGAGGACGGGTTGGTGAACAACAACTCAAGAGTCCCACTGCTGTGCTCTGGTCTCTTCTTAGGAGAGGGTTAATACCATACGTCCCACCGCTGGTCAAGTGCGGGTTGGGGACTGGCAAGACACGTTGTGGCTATATAATCTTGCCGTTGGATGTTCTTAAGCCGCTCGAAGCTCTATGATAACAACTGGGATTAACTGCTTAACAACTGGGATTGGGATATATTTTAATTAGTTCTTCAGCGAGCGAAATAATATTTATCTAATAATCCAAATATATATAATAAAATGTTTAGGGTAATGCTAATGTGTTTCATCCATTAATTACGTGAGGCCTTTATCGTGATGACAGATGACATTTGACATGAAACCCCTTTCCTCTATAAACCTCACGTAGTTAATGAATGCTCCCTTTTTATTTCAATACCATAAATTTATAAGTTTAATTTTCCTTCCTCAATATTTAAGGGCGTGTAGTTCAAAATTCGCAGCCAATATTTTCTAAATAGAACACATGCACACATCTGTAGGGAGTACAATCGATGAAAATTATTGTCGTTCTGACAAAACAATTATTATTACAATTAATTATACAATAAATGTACAGATAGGCACTTGTTTAGAATACTAAGTCACATAAATACTTAAATGATTTTTTTCAAGTATTTTTAGATGTAATTGTATATTGTAGGCCCGATGGCGGGCCACTTATCTGTGGTAGAAACGACCTGACGGCCTGTTATATTTTTCATGTCTAAAGTCTGTTTAATCCGAAATTATTCAGTTATTTTTCGTGTGTTCATAGGACAAGAATATATTAATCCACCAATATGTACCCTATTGTAGTGTAGAATGGGTGATATTCCATTGAACAAAGTATATTTTAAAAATAAATGCGTCTTATCTCAACATCGGTGAAAAGTCATATGCGACATCGACAACTCAGTGTAGACTGTATTATGTGATTGTTAAGAATCGATTTTCTTTGAAGAAATATGTGTAAGTGAAAATTGACTCTTAATTGTGTATGCTTGCTTTTTCTCGCAGCTTCAAAAAGCTAAAAGCACGTCTTTATTGACAATCTATCTTTGTACCACATTACAGCCGGATACGTTCCGCAGTTCTGGAGATATTGAGTACTAAACATCCAAGGGTCAAAATATCTAGTTGAGCATAATGTCTAGTTGTTTTAAATGGAGATGGCGTTAGTAGTAGGAAGATCAGTGTGGAATAATAATGTATTGAATGATTTTTTTGAATAATCTAAGTGTGGATTGCAGATTTATGATTGGTTGCCGTTGACAAGTCGAATAATACATGTTTCTAGCAAAATATTATTAAATATACAATCATATTGTTGATTATATTATGTATAAAACACATATAGACAACGCTAAACGTGATTAAAACTATAGAAAAATAGAAAATATATTTTAATTATCCAATCGTATTTTCAATAATTTTAATTTGTACAAAGTATTTTTATATGATACATTCATTTATTATATAAGTGTTGCATCTGTGTGAACTCATACAAAGAATACATTAAATAAATAAAAAATGGCATGAACTGAAAAATTCCGAAAAAAAATAAGTAAAAAAATATTTTTTGGGAACTGTAACTGTACCAACGCGTGTAGAAAATATTTGAACACAGATTTGAAAAAAAAAAGGAAATTTGGAAATAGAATACCTACTAAAAAAACAAAGATAGAAATGAAGAATAAACTATAAAAAAATCGTCATTTTAGGAACCTCCTTGTTCGTAAAAAGGAAGAAATTAAAAATTGGTAAGCATTCGCTTTTTTTCTAATCGTGATAGTACAATATGTACTCGGCATACTTAGGATACATTTAATAAAAGAATAGGTATTCGCACGTGATAATAACGTTTCGTCTACCCACATATAAAGCTGTGGTCCCACTTACAGCGAGCAGCGAATTAAGCACTTTGAAATATTTTAATCATTTCCATTTAAAATATTTCAATACTACTCAATGCTTGAAATGTAAATTTTTATATTTTTCAAATTTGAAAAAGTATTTAATGTGATTTATTAAAAATCCAATCACTTCTAGAACACAGTTCATTAAATAAGTTTGTATAATAATTAAGCTAACGTTTAACATTCTTCAAGAAAAGAGTTTTGTACTTTAAGTACCACAAATAATAAATAATAAATAAACCGGACACCTTACACACAACGCCATCTAGTCCCAAACTAAGCAGAACTTGTATTATGGGTACTAAACAACTGATATAAATATATAAACATACTTTTTTAAATACATACATATTATACATAGAAAACATCCAGATTCCGAAACAAATATTTGTGGATCACACAAATATTTGGTCCGAACCGGGAATCGAACCCGAGACCTCTTGATCAGCAGTCGCATACGCTAACCACTAGACCAACGAGGCAGTCTAATATAATATAACAGTATAATATAGAATAAGGTTTTCGAAATCACAAGTTTTGTCGTAATTAGATATAACTGTTAGGTTTTTTAATTACCACAAAAATGTATCAAGTTATATACATATATAATTCAACCGATCCCTATGAACCTATAACTCTAATAATTCGCTTCCTCGCCATCAGTGAGTCAACAGCCTGACAGTCGAAGGTATTGCCAAACGAAATTATTGCTATAAAACTTTTAATTAATAATAATGATTGCGTAAACTAACCACACTGATCTAGCACCACTAAGTTCGAAGCCAGTATACATATAATTAGCACGTGTAGTTCAGTCGACGCCGGCGAAGCCCTGGGACCCTTCTATGGCTTTGATGAGCTTCTCGCGAAGTTGCTGATAGCTCTCGTACGGGGGAAGGTCGATGCGGTTGAAACTGTAACACAGGAATTACGTTTAACAAATATATACGTTACTGACATCTAGCGGAAACAAGTCGAACTACTCAGTAGTGACTAGTGATCGTATATCGCGCAGTTAAAATTTTCAGCTCGAGTGCTACATATATGTTATTTTCTAGACACAGCTTCATCGTCATCAACAGCCTTTAACAGCCCACTACTATACATAGGCCTCTCCTTTGAAAGGAGGTTTTGGCCTACTATTATACCACGCTGGCCAGACTGGCTGGTAAAGGGTTTGTTTCAAGTTTTCCTTCTCTTGGCAGTGATGTTAGCTGCTTATTTTGTTCCTTTAGTCGCCTCTTACGACACCCATGGAATGAATAGGAATGGTGACACTTTGTATTCTTAATCCGTCACCACAGCTTCCCACCACAGTCCCAAACTAAGCAGAGCTTGTATTATGGGTACTAAACAACCTTTTTCTTTTGTAAATACATATATAATATACATAGAAAACACCCAGACTCCGCAACAATTATCTGTGGATCACACAAATATTTGGTCCGACCCAGGAATCGAACCCGAGACTTCTTGATCAGCAGCTGCATACACGAACCACTAGACCAACAAGGCAGTCAAATATAAATAGACACATACCATGTGTGAGCTCTTGGGTAATTATCAGGCGAACCCCACTTCTCGATGGTGAAGAGTTGCGGTCCGTTGCTCCCGTATAACTCCTTGAACCCGTTCATGGGAACCCTGGAGGTGCCCGTCACGAACTGTAGCAGGCGGGAACGCATCTCGTTGGAGAACGACAACACCACCTGCAAAAACGTTTATTTATCTCTTAAATCACACATTTAAAAGGAGTGTGAGATGAAGAATAAGAGTGATAGCAGCCCTATATATCCCATAAGTAAAATAGAAAAACTCTACAGTACTACTTTAATTAAATTCATAGTAGGAAAGGACCTAGTGTGAGCTAATTATATATACCCCAATATATATAGCATATACTCGATCGGCACGTTGATCGCGTTTGGCATTGCTATTGACGGGCGCTATCATCTTTATCAATCACAACAACAAACGTATACGCTGTTGAAAGAGAGTTGTTAGTCTCTGCACTGCAAAGAGAAAGAAAGCTTGAAACAAACTAACATCTCCTTTCTAAGGAGACGGCTATGTTCAAGGGTGGTTTTTAAAGCACCGCACCCAAGGGGTTAAACGGGACCCTGTTACTATACTCTACTCTGCCTGATGGAAAGCATGAGTAGAATCCAGGAGGAGGGGTCACCACCCGGTGACCCATACCATGGCGGCCAGGTCGGATGTTTCTGCATCATTCTCCCGGCCTTTGGAACCCAAGAGAATGTAGACCAGATTCAACGTGAGTCCCACACACGCCCTTCGTCTCCCCACGAAGAGTATGATTCGTAAAACATTCCCGCGTAAAAAAGGTATATTTACCCTCCAGAACCACTGCACGACGATATGGTTGGCGTGGTAGTCGCCCTTGTAGAGTGAGTTGGCGCGCCAGTCCCTCACGTCGATGTGCTGGATGCCGCACAGCAGCAGCTCCAGCTCGTGCTCGTCGAAGATCTTGAGCAGCGACAGCGGGACCAGCGCGCTCAGACCGTCCAGGAACGCGAACATCTGCTCCTCAACTCGCTTCACGAATCGCCACTGGATCACCAGCCTGACGACAACACATCACACTTAATACCCTCGAGAGAAAAAACATCTTACATACTTATTTTAGATAGATAGATAGATAGAAAACTCTTTATTTGTACACCTTATTACAGATTTACAATAGAGAATTTAACATATTATTTAAAATTAATGTTATTAATTATTGGGCGACCTTATTGCTAAAAGCAATTTCTTTCAGGAAACCCTAGTGATTTATAAGTCTTGTAAATGAATTGCACACAGTGGACTTAATGTTATGGTCATTCTCTTCCAGTCGACTTCTGGGTGGTGTAGAGTAGTGTATAGCAAGTGTATCATACGAGCGAGGGAGGATTGTATAATTAACTTATAGATATTATTATCGTTAAATCCATAAGCAACAAGTATTGAATTACAATAGAGGATTGAAGAAATATTGGTTTTTTAATAAGAAAACTCCAGCATAAAAAATTTATTCTTCTTAACTGCTGAGGCTACAGAACTTTGCAAATATCTATAAAGATAAATAAAAGTGTCTGTTTGTATTGTGAATCATACAAAGTGTTGGCCTATGCAGTCATCGAACCCGGAATATTCAATGCAGTAGAAAGTCACGTTAAAATGAGATCAGCCTTTCCAGAGATTAGCCGGAACAAACAGGCAGACAGACAAAAAAAAATTCTAATGTACCGTACGATCCATAGTTTCATATGCAGGTGAGCTGGTAATTAAAAATTACAAATAGATACTTCAATTTTATTTATTTGTATATCTGTATTGCTAACAGTCGTGAAGCTAAGTTTGAGGTCTTTGGGCGGATAAAAAACATGCAACGGCAAGATTACGTAGCCACAACGTCTCTTGCCAGTTCCCAACCCGCACTCGGCCAGTGTCTAGACGTATGGCCTTAACCCTCTCCTGTGAAGATTTCCGAGCCCAGCAGTGGGACACCACGGGTTGTTAATATTGATTGATAATGATGTGATAGTGTTCCCGCCACTGCGCGACGTCTGCGAAACGGAACGCTTGTCAAACTGACAAGCGAGTGACGTTTGAGTAATAGACAAAAACTTGTGATGTGAACCCCGCGGAGAGCGTGGCGTTGTGAAGTGTAAAAATTATTCTGCTCAGACAATCACGCGAGTGAGAAAAAACCCAAAATCAGCTCATTCCCCGCCGTGCCGTGTTGCATAGACTGTAGTGCCACGAACAATTAGTGCGATACAGTACCACGATGCCGACAACCAGCAGATCCTGCCGTCCAGCTCATACCAGTCACCGAACCGTGAGTAAACCCATCTATAATACCATTCTCCCCCTTACCTAACCCCCGCTGCTGTATTATATGCGTCGCCCAAGGCGCATATAATACAGATAGTGTTGAACAAACTCACTTGATATATTCGTCTTTGTTCTCGTTGTCGACGGGTACGTTGGCTCCTCCAGCCTTCAGCTCTCGTGGTATTGTCTTGCCGAACTGTTCCTCGTCCAATGCAAACGTTAGGTACAAATCTGACGGGTCGTTCTCCTGTTAACCACAATAATTCACAATCAAATAAAAAAAAAAAATTATCCGTCCGAAGATTGAGGGATAAAATAATAACAATAAATATTTCGAACGTATGACACACAGCGCCATCTAGCCCCAAACTAAGCAGAGCTCATACTAATAAATAACTGATATAAATACATAAATATACTTTTTGTTTTGTAAATACATACATATTATACAAAGAAACCCCCCAAACTCCGAAAAAAATATTTACAGATTTTCCAATTATTTGGTCCGTGCCGGGAATCGAACCCGAGACCTCGAGCACAGCAGTCGCATACCTACCACTGCGCTACCGAGGCAGGCAGGTGATCTTGCCTGGCTGGCCACAAAACCTAATGGAATGTCACTACCCCTATTCATCCCATGTGTGTCGTAAGAACCTACTAAGGGTAAAAACAAGGAAGGACCACAGCACTGCAAAAAGAACGAAAAATTTTCCACATACCCTTTGCCAGCGCGTCTGTTGTATAGTAGACCAAAACTTCCAGACTGCACGGTTGGCCTAGTGGTTTAAGCGGTCGCCACGCCGCTTCCTACTGCTCCAAGTGTCGTGGGTTCAAATCTCACGTGGGATAATACTTTTTGTTACTCACAATTTGTTGTTCTGACTCTTGGTGTTCTTTGTGTCCGTTTCATGTATGTTTGTAAAGTCCCCCGTGACACAGGAATTTAAATTCCTAATGTGAGAGTTGTCTTTTAAAAAAAGACCAAAAGATGATAATGATGATAACAAACCTTAATCCACATGAGCGAATTGTAGTATTCGAGATCGACGGACTCCATGTCTTGCAGCTCTATCGGTTTGGACAACATCATCTTGTAAAACGGACGGATGAAGAATGCTGTCGACAAATATAAAAAAAAATTAATAAGTACTAAGGTATAGTACGCGCCACGAGTCATGAAAGAAAATGGCGTCGACTGCGCATGTATAATCGAAGAGAAAAGTGTACTACAAATACACGCGCACGATAAGTTAAGGCTTGACGTCTGTGACCTCACAGTAATAAGTTGGTACAGATGCAAAAAAATGTATACTTACTTATTTGTATTATTCTATATTATAAATATAAATAATCTTATATTATTAGATGTACTAATTTGTAGACTTATTCAATATAAATTTGCTGTGTATAGGATAGAAATGATTATAACAATAAAAATTGTTGTTATTGTTAAAGGTCTAATATCTAGACAATATGTCAATAGTACTGGCCATCTGTCATACATTGTCTGTAGACATGTTATGTTATATGTTTTTAAATAAAGATGTAGTCTTTGCCACTCGTCAATACGAATACGTTGTTTTATTATAGTTATGTTTATTTGGTACATAACTACACATACACTTCTTGACATAAAAAGTTAATCAGTGTCACTGTCACTCAACGGCATCTATTGGTGGAAACTGCAATCTAATTGGTTAGCTTGCTTTACTATCCTATATATAGTAGATGTAGAAACTTTTGTAGCTACAGCTACCTGTGCCATCAACTGAACATAATTCAGTCACTGAATTTATTTTTCATAAAGCAGTAAATACGAATACGTTGTTTTATTATAGTTATGTTTATTTGGTACATAACTACACATACACTTCTTGACATAAAAAGTTAATCAGTGTCACTGTCACTCAACGGCATCTATTGGTGGAAACTGCAATCTAATTGGTTAGCTTGCTTTACTATCCTATATATAGTAGATGTAGAAACTTTTGTAGCTACAGCTACCTGTGCCATCAACTGAACATAATTCAGTCACTGAATTTATTTTTCATAAAGCAGTAAACGTCATACACCATTTTTCTCGCTTGTCTAAGAGTACGTTTATATTTTTTACTTGTTGGCGGAGACATTGTAGATACTAATAAAAAACACTTCTTTTAAAATAACACTATTATATATAAACACTTTACAACACTATTTACAAAAACAGTAAGTTCAAATATATCTAACACTATGTACACTTTCAATACTTTTTAATTATTTTTAAAATTCTTCTTCTTGTTGTTCCTCTCCAATTACTGAAGATTGGACATCAGCCCTGAAAACCTCGCTTTGTCCCTGGCGAGGTGAAAGAGTTCCGGGGCGCTCTTGACTCCGGTCCACTCGCGGATGTTTTAAAATAAACACATAAAATTGTCGTTCTAAACAAATAATTTATAATAAGTATTGTCCAATTAATGAAATTACGTGACACTTGTGTTATCGCTGGTACCCAAGGCGAGTCCAGTGCGTGCGCGGGTGGTGAGAGGCAAGGAATCAATGCGCGTCACTCGTTGCTATGGTTACTCGTCCCGCCCCTCACCCCTACCTCAACTGACACCTATTTATAGTCGTCTGCGCACTTTCATGACTCGTGACGTGTACAATACAAGTATATTTTTGAAGTGTAAATTGTTTATTTACGTTTTGCTCCGAACTGTGGGCATATAAATTATTGATCCGACCCGGGAATCGATCTCTAGACCTGAAGCACAGAAGTCGCATATGCTAACACTGAGTGTCGAGAACCGAACCTTGGCCGGTCTCAACCGACTGAACCGCTAGCGAAGGGTGTGCGGTGCAGGTAAAGGGGGAACGAGAAGAAGCGGGGGGCTCCCACTACGTCGTGTTAAACTCACTCGGTATCTTACTTTGTATAAGGTCACTGCTTGTGCCAACGTTTAAACTTATAAAGCCGAGACCTTAACACTAAAGGTAATCGCACACTTATCAGAGGCGAAGCGGTCTGATTAAAATGATTTATGTCAGCATAGCAGTTCTATGGCATTCAATCCGTATCGTACGCGTAGTATATTTGAAACCGACTCCAACCTATATTGTTAATCTACACAATAGAAAGAGCACTAACCATCCAACAGCTTCCCATGGTATACAGCCATGCCGGCCACTCTGCCGATGAACTTGAAGTAGCTGAGATGCTCCTCATTGCATACCCCACTGTTGGGGTTGATCTGAAGCGTGTAGTTGTCCATGGCGGAGTACTCGAACAACCCATAGTAAGGGTTGAACATCTCCTTCGATAGGAGGAAGAACCATTCTCGGGCTAGACCGCCGTAATCTAGAAAAGAAAGATTTATATTGGTTATTTATTTTCGTACTAGATAAGTGCAGCGGTTTAATTATTGTAAAGCGCGAGTAACGCCACGGACCGAAGCTAGTTCTTAAAAACCTAAGTTACTCCTTACGTCATCAGCTTTCTACCTGTGAAAATGTCAACAAAATCGGTGCAACCTTTCCTGAGATTAGCACGAACAAACATACAGAAAGACAGTTTTTTTTAATTTCTGTTTTGGTGTTATAGGCAGACCGTTTATCTGAGTCCTCGCCTGCGGTAACAGGGGCGCGGGGGTATGACGACAAAGGGGACTGAGACAGGTGCGAGCGGCGGGTGGGTGTGTATCTCACTAAGCGCCCCGGTCGAGCCGGACCATTCGAGCTGAAATCAGCGTGGCACTACTACCTACCAATAATCCTAAATTACGGAGTTCTGAAATAACCAACAAGCGAAAAATGCAAAAAAGATTACTCTTTTTCCAAAACCGGTGAAAAATCAAACTAAATTCTTCTTTTTTCTAGCCATTATTCCCAATATTATTTCGGATCGGATACTAGTGCAACCGGTTTTACCTGAATTTAAGTTTTTCCACGGAGCGACTGACATCGGACCTCCGCAACCCTAAGGGAGAACTGAAATTCGAAGGTTGAACTAGTTGTCAATAGATGTTTATGACAACCGGGACCGACGGCTTTACGTGCTCTCCGAGGCATGGGCGTGAATCACCGCCAAACTTCCAAACTCCGGGCTGCTATTAGGAATTTTCTAAGAAAAACCCAAATACACTTTTTGGCCCGACTTTGATTAGCAGTCCCATACGCTTTCCACTAGATAAACGAGGCAGTTAAAAATAAAACTAAATGAAATGTATAATTAACTCACCAAGTCCGACTTCCGACTCGAACTCAACCCACAGCTTAGTCTTGAGCAAGTCCAGTCTACTGACAGAGCTGATGATGCGATATGAATCTTCCAATATGGAGTTACGGCGCACTTTGATTTCGAATTTGTTTGGCACGTTGCTCTGAAACATTTTTTTTTTAAATAAAGCTGTAATACATTGGCCTTGAGAAGAAATAGTCCGAACCCTACACATAACATGATTTTTATTAATTAGCAGGGTTTTCAAGAATAATATTGAGATGTGATCTACATATTATAATTATTACGTGCTTTTTATTTTAAGCTTCCGTATATCTATAAATAAAGTTGTAATTTTTAATGAGTACCTATATCATATTTTATACGATGATTTATATCAAGCAGCAACTAAATAAATAAAACCAAAAAATAAAACCTTAGGGTACCCCTACTTCTCGAAAATGGGAATGAATTTTGATTCGTTTTGAAAAAAGGTTAAATATTTAATGTTTTAATAAAGTAAACAAAATGTACCAACATTAAAATTTAAATTCCCGTTTAACTAAACAACAGAATCTTACACAGCTTGTGGCCCAACACACACTTTGCTTATTTTTAGTAATCCCTACTTCATTACTAATATTACAGATGCAAAAGTCAGTCTGCCTATCTGTTTTTCACGCTGTTTTTTTTAGAGATGCACGACTGCACGGTTGGCCTACTGGCTTAAGCGGTCGCCACGCCGCTTTCTACTGCGCCAAGTGTCGTGGGTTCAAATCCCACGTAGGACAACACTTTGTGTTATTCACAATTTGTTGTTCTAAGTCTGTGTGTTCTTTGTGTCTGTTTCATGTATGTTTGTAAAGTTCCCCACGACACAGGAATTTATATTCCTAATGCGGGAGTTGTCTTCAAAAAAAAAAAAAAAGAGAGATAGGTGGAACCTTGGAAAAGGATATAGGCTACTTTTTACTGCTATAACCGACATACACGTGGACCGAGCCGCGGGCAAAAGCTAGTACTTATTATAACATACCGGTTTGCGTAGTTGACTCTTGAGATACTCGTACTTGCGTTTGTAGTCTCGAGAGTAAGGCACAGCCGGGCCGGCGATCTGCGGGTTGGACAGCCGCGGGTCTTCCCATTGTGTCGTGCGGGTGTCTGGAATAAATAAATAACACTGGTCAACACATTTTTTTTTCTTATAAGATATTTCTATGGCGCAGACAATAAAAAACTAGGGGATTGCTAACCTTTAAATATTTTTTTTATTATTCTGACTAAAAAATACATAAAATTAATACAAATGTTAACAAACTCCTATTCAACACTATTAAATGATCTTTTATTAGATTTCCTTGAATGGATAGCTTTAGGTAAATCTCGTTGAATACTCCAGAAGTACCAGAAGTAATCTGCCATCATATGTGAGATTCTACCTGAACATCAGTTATTCCACGGAGCGACTGGCATCGGACCTCCGCAACCCTTAAGTAAGAACTGAAATTCGAAGGTTGTCAGTAAATTTGAGAGCACTGGCTAATTATTCTATACTCACTATGATCAATAAAGAAGATTCTGCCATCACTATGCACCCGCTCCTCCCAACCCTCGGGCAAGGCGCCCAGTTCATCAGCTTCCACGCCTCCAGCAGTTGGGCCGGTTGTGGGTAAACTCGACGCGCAGCCTGCAAGCAAAGTTCAAATTTATTTTTCTAGTATATTTGAGGGCGATAACAATAACGATTGCCATAGATTTTTATGACAACCGGGACCAACGGCTTAACGTGCACGGGTGTGAATCACTTCCAAACTTCATTACTCCGAGCTGTTATTAGGAATTTCCTGTGAGAAAAACCCAACAACACTTTTGGCCGGATCCGGGATTTTAAGACCTCTTGATCAGCAGCCGCATACGCTAACCACTAGACCGACGATGCAGTCATTTTGGACTACCTACCTGTTTCGCAAATTTATAAAATATTTTGTTGAGTTATTTAGATGCTATAGCGCCACAAACATAATTACAGTAATTTTACAGTCACCCCGCACTAATAATCACTAGCAACTAAAGAAACACGCTCGTTGATATATAACTTGTTTTAAGTTTTCCTTCTCTTAGCAGTGATTTTGTCCTGCGTAGTTTGTGTCATCATCAACAGCCTTTAACAGTCCACTGCTGGACATAGGCCTCTCCTTTAAAAGGAGGTATTGGCCTACTATACCACGCTGGCCAGACGGGTTGGTATAGGGTTTGTTTCAAGTTTTCCTTCTCTTGGCAGTGATGTTAGCTGCTTATTTTGTTCCTTTAGTCGCCTCTTACGACACCCATGGAATGAATAGGGGTGGTGACACTTTGTATTCTTGATCCGTCACCACACGGAGTGTAGTTTGTGTACTGCGTCCTAAGTCCACTTCTTATACACTCATGGGATGGTGATACTCCGTTTTCTTACACACAAACCCACTCATCTAGAGTACATACAACACAAACTCACCAGTTCTGGGATCTATCCATGTCGTAGTTTTCTGGTTATGGTCAATGAAGAAAATCCTGCCGTTAGGTGCTTTTTGCATACTCCAGCCCGGCGGTAGTCCTGTACAAAATAAAAAAAATATGAGTTGGTTATTAGAAGGTAGGTCAAGAATCGCTTAATAAATTGGATCCCGACACTGTTCACTTTACAAGTTGAATGGTATCAGGAGAATGATACAGAATATTGAAAATATATATATATATATATATAAATACAAAAGTAAGAGAGGTTTAAAAAATGAGACAGAGTCACTATGAGACTGTCAGATTGAGAATGAAACACATACCATCACTATTAGGTAAGTTTTGACTCTGGGTACTGCTAGCGCTGCTGCTATGTGTACTCTCAGAAGAGCCGTCCGTTTCATCCTAATAACATAAAATACATATTGCAAAGTATTGTCAACTTTATACACAGAGCAGTAAAGACGTTTACAGCATGGCCGCGTAATGCGTACTACCAAAAATATGTAAATAGAATGTCAGCAATGATTAATTTCTGTCACACCAATTTCTGACAAGTTAAAATTTGAAAATTTTGGTAGTACCCGTACCTTTAGTTGTGCGTTTAACGTATTTACATATTATGTCTCCCCCTAGCATAAAACTCCCCAGCCTATGCCAAAAAGCTATAAGTATACATAAATACTCTGTAATGTTTTCTTTCAAGAACTAGTGACTTTTCAACATTAAACATAGTTTAAGTTTTAACGCCACCGCTAAATTTGGGCTGTATTCGTATAGTTATTTTATCTGCTCTATCTATAAATAAAAAAACATTGTAAATTATCAGACAATATAAAATGGAACCGAAACACATTTTCTCATAACTCTAAAAATGCAGTCCAAACACCCAATTTGACTCAAATAAAGCATACGGTAATAAATTTACTCATTATCTAACTAATAATTATATCAAGCCTTAGAACACGTCTTGAAAATCATTCATTTCTATCTACTTTTACAAAAAATACAAATTCTAACTACTATAAGTAATAAATACAAAATACTATTAATATCAAAAATACACTGATTAAGTAAGCGAACAGCACAAGCAGAACATGTAAATAATTTGTCAGATGAATATGTCGAATAAATATAATGTCAGATAAATCTAATGTCAGATTAAATATAAGCATTTGTTATTGTCGTATTATATTATGATCACGTTAGTTGGTTGATTGTTATTGTGAACTGTGGGCAAGAAGTGAACTCTGAAACAAACTATTTTATTTATCGAAAAAAATCAAATGAAATAAAAACAAATCTCTTACAAGTCCACGGTTCACAAAGTTTGTGTTTGCAATACAAGATAAAGAAACATTTTACGGATATTAGATTTTTTTTTGTTATAAATTCCTACTCTTCAACAAAAAAACAGAAAAATCTTTTTTGAGACAAAGAACAGATTCAAAGTTGAACTATTTTTTAAACAATGAAGGAAAACTAAGTTCTTTACACAATCTTGAGTTGCAAAACAATCCTAGCAATAATTACAAGTCATCAAACGATAGTTTCGTGGAGTTAGTGACGTAAGCAGGACATCACATAGCAAGTTGTGCCTCACACTTACTCATAGACAATTTCCCAAAGCACGCCGCGGGCCCGGTGCGGGTACGATGCCTAGTGTATATTCTACTTTATTTTGAACTTCAATGGGAGCAAAATTGGATAGCGTTCTAAGACTAAGATTAAATTATGCATTGGCCAATCAATAGCAATCCAAATGAAATGCTTCGCAAGCATATTATAAAGGTTTAACTTCACTCAGCTTTATGGACAAGAGTTACCTTAATTAAAAGAAGCTCTGACCAATAAAATACAATGGTAGTTTTTAAATTATAATAAAGTCTTTGCTGGGCAAATCTCGAGCTTATGTACAAAATCAGAAAGCCAACCCGCATTGTAAAACAAAACCCATATCTTGCCAAATTTACTCGTGGCAAACATTCTAACACTGTGTACCATTTATGATATATACAATGAACATCGCATCCCGTACCGGCCTATCGTCTCTTACCTCTGACTCATCCAAAGAACTAGCTGTGGTTCTTCGTCTCCTGGTCCTCGGCGAACGATCAGGAGTTCCTCCCGTGGGTGTACTAAAATGATTCTCGTCAAACGTTAGGTCTTCAGTCACCAATTCCACGTTTCGGACTTCTACTACATTTGTTACGGGGATGACTTCATCGCTTTCAGCAACAATTACATCATCTTCAGAAACATTTGTATCATTTACGGCAATATTTGAATTTCGAGTTGTATCATTTTCTATACTTTCAGCAGCGTTTTCTATGTTTTCAGAATTAGTTTCAGTCATAGCTACAGTTCCATTTACATTAGTTGTCTCACTGTCTGTGACAGTGCTCACTTCTTCATTTGATTCTGTCGTATTGCTAATTGCAACAACATTGTCTGGTATTATCACTTCATTGGTATTGTCAGTAGTTTCACTATCTACATTCGTTGTCTCAGCTTGTTCTACTGTTTCATTAGTTAGACTAGTATTCGCGTCATTCGGACCGCTATTTTCATTGTCATTCTGAACGTCACGAAGTTGATTGGCGCATACGACGTCATCCTCTTCCTGTGTAGTCTTGTTTCTTAAATTATTATCACAGTCGGTTTCATCACTAATACTATATGACGGCGCTTCCCCCGGGTCCGGGGTTTGTACCGGTTCCGGCGACCGGATCGGTGTTGAATACGGCGTGGGATCCGTCGAGTTAGTTTCACCACTTCTATTGCTTATATCCTCCTGTTAGACATTTACATTTGATAATAACGCACAAACTTATTCGTGCAGTACTCGTATATATATTTGAACCAATTTTGTTACTTTGCACTGCAGAAATAAGTTTATAGTGTGTAAAGATTATGTCCCAAATAAAGGTGTGTAAGCGCAAGCTCATGTGCTGCAGGATTGTCTATGAAAGTGAGGACAACACAGTGGATGCCTATGGCAACACCCGGGTACCGATGAGCGCAGACATGTAAGTGATTCGTTTGTGTGTGTAAATCTGAAATATTGCTGAAAGGTCTTTACAAAAGTAAAGAAAAATACTACAATTATAGTAAAGGCCTTAATCATAGACATTGAATAGATTTAGAATTTGCCCGAAAACAATGGTATGTTACTGTGTACTCATTTTCCTTATACCGTTACACGTAGTTACATTATTTTGTATCATAAAATGATGTATTTTGAATGATGAAATGAGTCAAGAATCGGTTGAATATTAAATTAATTAAATTGAATATTACCCTTGTTACTCAACAGCTTTTCTGTCCTTCAACAAAATTTTTTACACAAAAACGTATAGAAGTAACAAAAGTAATGTAATTAAATACTGAAATTAAAATGGTGATAGGTTAAATTTTGTGCAGTAAGTGTACCTACAAATTAACGTGCAAATGCATTTTTTAAAGATCGTCAAATTTTAAAATATACACAGACCAAATATATGCAAATTGAGGAGTACTATAAATAAGGCGATTTAAATGCAAACAAATATAATTTCAAAAATGAGTACACAGCTTGAAGAGGATTTCTAGAAATCTGAATAATTATAGTATGAGCAATACAAGTAGAATTATAATTTGATTCTTCGATATAATGTATCAGTGTTGTGCAAAAATGCACTGTATCACAAAGGATCTAAAATTGAAAAATGCTTGACTCCAAAATTACTAAAAAAGATTTTTTTTCTTAAGTTTAAGGGTTGATGGTTTAGTGGAAAATATAAAATGAAATCAACAGTCTGTAACCATCCACTATTTGACAATGGCCTCGCGTTAGGAAGGAGGTTTTAGCCAACTTAAATGGGTTGGTAGGTATAGTTCTCCTCCGTCTTGCAGTGAAGTTGTCCTGTATAATTGGTCCCTTGGTCGTCTTTTACGACACCACTCTTACCGCAAGTAGTACTTAGGACGAACTACAGCACGGTGACATTTTGTTCTACAAGTTGATTGTGTAAAGTAGTGGCAAGTGTCAATCATCCAAGAACAGGAATGGGTTGCCTATGTGGTGATCCAAATGCTCTGACGAAGCATATCTCTCCCATGAAAGTATTCTACATAAAACCAGTATCGAATCATCGTCTCCATTATCTTGGATTATCTGTTTAAATTCTGTGAGTCACTAAAATTCCCTGCTTAAAGGTAATCGCACACTTATCAGAGCCGAACGCGTCGAACGATCCGAACGAAACGAATTTCAGAATTCTGTATATGAAATCTCATGAAACCTCACACACTTACCCGCGTCGAATCATCCGCATCTGGAAGAACCCCAGAAATCCTAGACGAATTCGGATAACGTCAGAAAATTCGGCGCGGATTATGCGGTCGCCTCGATCGATGCGCTCGCATTCTATCAGTTGCGTATGACAGAGCAACGCACGAGTATTAATGATTTCTTCGACGAGGTCTATGCTTTCGGCGCAGTCGATTCTTCTGGTGTGGATAAGTGTGCGAGGCCTCCTTGACTTCGATTCGTTCGACGTGTTCGGCTCCGATAAGTGTGCATTCACCATAAATCTCCTATGGGGTTAATGTAGGTTTTTTGTCCACACTGACTCCCGTATCGCCCGTGATATCAATGAAGAAAAAACATCCAGAAAATTCCTCAGAGGATTCAAGAAGGGAATTCTAATGGCTGTCCATTAGAATCCCCTTCAGGCCAATTACCTTTACGAATAATATCAGAGCAATAAATCCACAATTACATCTATATCGAAGAATCACTACAACAGCTTAAAAACCAAAACCAATTTTCAAAGCATCACAAAAACATTTCTTATAAATAAATATTCAGATTTCCAGAGTTAGAACAAATGTATGTATTGTTAGTACTGTAAAGTTACGCGCTTAAAAGCCCATGCTGCAGTAAGAAAATCATCTTCTAAGGAGGTAGGTGACTATCTCATCTTCTTGATAAAAGAAATTTAACATTACTCTTCTACGGTACACATGCAATCACATCTGAATTCCCTTGTAAATTGCCGAAATAAGTTGATAATTTTAATTTAAATGAAAGAAATAAATTAAGTAATAATTATTACGCGAATCAACGTCATCAATAGGTCAGAACTCTCCTTATTTATGAATTTGAAATTTTAATTAAAAAAAAAACACTTATAAGGGGTAAGGACACTACAGGTAGATTTCGTAAGGGAATCTCCTCGCTCAGTGGAACTATGCTCTCTCCTTCTGCTTGCAAAAAATATGGCAGAATGTGACCGTGAGAGGCTTAGAACTCTCCCGGTCCGCCGGGAACAGGCCTGGTACCGCAGACGACTCAGGCGCCGGAGATCGCAGAACGATCTCCGTCCTTCATAAGCGCAAGCCTAGGGGCGACAGATGAGGCCATTTGTCACCCAGCAGAAGCAGGCCAAGGTGGTAACATGACGTTCCCGATATTTCACTATAGGTATTCGTTAAAAAAAAGGTAGATTTCGTAAGGAGTAAAGAATGCAGTTAATTACAATACTATACAAGCACTTTTTTATATGAGGCTGCAAAGTGGCTCTACTCTGCCTGATGCAAAGCATGAGTAGAATTCAAGAATGGTGATCACCATCCTGGTTTTGTGCACTTAATGCAGCATGGTGACCCACATCTTGGGTCTTCTACGCTAGGGTAGTTCCACCCCGGTTAAGCGTGGCCTACTACCTTGCATCATAATTGGAAAGATGACAATAGACCACCCATGCTAAGTTACACATTATTATCATAAATGTAGTGTTCACACTTAAGCCAAAAGGATCTAAAGAATAATTAACAAGTCATAAAAATATTGATCAAAGCATGCAAAAAAATATTAACTTCACCAATATTATTGAGATAGTACAAACAACTTTTTTCGGCAATAACCTATAAACCATTTGTTTCTCTACCACGCACAATCCCATAGACAATCGGAATTTCATATCATAAACAAAAAAATAACAATAATTGACCAGGAAAGAACAACATTATTTGAGATACTATAACCTCAACCATTTCCATGCTCGTTTGAGGGTCCACAGAATAGTGATGTAAATTCATTTCAATAAAAAAAAAACAATTTTCAAAAAAAAGAATTCGTAATATTTTTCATCTGACTTTACTATTCTATTTTCCATTAAAAAGACAAGTACATACAAAATATACATCCTGTGTCGCGGGGGAATTTACAAACATACTTGAAACCCAGACTTAGAACAATAATTTGTGGATCACACAAAATGTTGTCCTATGTGGAATTTGAACCCACAACACTTGGCACAGTTGAAAGCGGCGTGGCGACCATTTAAACCACTAAGCCAACTGTGCAGTCAACATAAATAACGCGAAACTTAAGCCTGTTCTTCTGAACAGACTAAGTTCAACCTCAATTATTTTATTCTTGTGTATAGATCGTCGTTTCCTATCTTCCAGATTTGTGTCTGAAACAAATCTGGAAGATACAAAACGATTCCTAGGATTGAAATTAATTATATTGCCTAAATGATTAAATATAACATACTAAATTGTCTTTTATTGTTTTTCTTTATTTTTACTTTAATATCTTTAATTTCGAAATTAAATTACTTAAAAAAATGTAGATGTAATACCATGCAAGTCAGAAATTAATAAAAAAAAATTGAAAAAAAATATCGTCCCCATTCCTGTCACTTTTTTTTTTATTAATTACTATGCGAGTCCCTTGTACCGCTGTTGAGTTGTATTTGACTTGTGAAATAGATAAGAAAATAAAACATATCTAATACGAATATTTAATTCGAATTTGCATCACTTTTCCATTACAATCATTAACATATTACATAATAACAGTTTGTATTCAAACATTACACTTATAGAATGCTTATAGATTTTTACAAATTGCAAAAGAAAAATTGTAGGTCACCATTTTCAGCAATGGTGTTTAAGCATTAACTGTATAAGCCTTTCAGAACAGGACAACTATACATTACTAATAAGACAAATATAGAAGAAACTGCCTCGGTGGCGTAATGGCAGTGTGTACGAGTGCTGTGTTTGAGGTCTCGGGTTCTAATCCTGAGTCGAACCAAAATAACCTACATATATTATATTTGTAAATCGTCGGCGGCGGCGATTGTCGATCGGCGAGTGGATCGTGCCTGCCGGGCGACGGCCTCATGGTTCATATTGGTAAGTATATATGCTAATCAAGAAAACTTCTATATCGCGATACAGGATTAGTAGTTACTCCGTAGTGCAGTGCATCTTCAGCAGATGGCGCTGTATGTGGAAGTCGTCAATAGTACATATTTTGAAATGCCTGACGTTTCAACCAGTTGCATTGGCTGGTTGCCTCAGGTTGATTTAAAAAACATATGTCTATCAAGATATTCATTTGGTGTAACTTTTTCATGAAAATTATGGATAATTATCTCCAAAAAAAATATACGCCATAGGACTTTGGATATATTTTTTGCGACAAAGCTTTTTTTTAATTGTCTTATCAGTAATGTCTAATAGTCCTGGACCTTTATGAGCACCCGCCTGCAGCACTACGAGTAACGGTTCCATACCTGATGGTTCTGTGAGGACGCGGGGCTGGAGGCGTGCTCCTCATCAGCTGAGATGTGGAAACGGCGCTGGAACTCCGTCACGGCCGTTTCCATTCGCTCGGCCTGGGACTCGGTGCTTTGCATACGACTGTAAACCGAATTAAACATTAAAAGTAGTAAAAATCACAACACTACGCTGTTTGTGCAGTTAAACCTTACAACTCCTTAGATTTAGAGATATCACATATCAGTGATAAGGCGTCTAAAAATTGTAGTATTTGGACTTGTAAATTTTAAACAATTTGATATTATACTATGACATGCTTTGATTATTTTGTTAATATTGTAATGCTTGATAAAGCACTAAGTTTAAAGTACTTATGTCATGACTGTAAGAACAAATTGTACAATAAGCAATAAATAATTTGAATTTGATACCCATATGTGCTGAAGTATGTATGTGTATTTTTGCATTTTGTAATATATTTATATAACATCGCTTGAACCACTAGACCAACCCTGCCAATAGGGATGTTGACAATATGTATCTTTAATCCATCACCACAAGGAGATACTAAATTTTATAAAATAAAGTCCTCCGCGGCGTATGTCTGTCGGTCTGTTCGCGATAAACTCAAAAACAATTGCACCCATTTAAATGAAATTTAGTACCCAAATAGTCCAAAGCCTGAGAAAGGACCTGAGCTACTGTTTACTGCGATAACCGACATAGAAAAAAAAAAATGTCAAGGTCATCGGGGAAAAAGCTAGTTCTTATTAATATTATATCAGAATAACGATATATCTTATATAACAGAATAACACATAGGCTACTATTTACTGCTATAATCGAGATATACGTGGGCGGAGTGGCGGGCGAAAGATAGTGTTAAATAAAGTTAAAACTCACGTAAAGGTAGGCCTCTCCCATTGTGTGGATCTTTCGATGTGATTGACATAGTACGTCCTTCCGTTCGCGTCTTGTCTCTCCTCCCAACCGGGCGGGAGGGCATCTCCTCCTATGGTCTGGAACAATACATATACATAAATCAAGACAATTACACTTAAAAATCATTTTAATAACATTAGTACTCAAAAGAATATTGAGTACTTTTTACCCTCCTATAGTCTGGAACAATACATAAACAGATATCAATACAATTACACTTAAAACTAATTTTAATAACATTACTACTCAAAGGATGATTGAGTATATTCTTCATTCAGAAAGTGACTGAGCTCGCCTTCAGAGTCACGGAGGTCTGACGCCGGTCGCTCCGTGGAAAAACTAATATTCAGGTAAAATCGGTTGAACTAGTAGCCGACGTTAAAATATTATTGGGTATAACAGTTTTTAAACTTTCGCGACTTTTACACATACTCATGTTTTTTACTATAAACGAAACTTATTCGCGATAAAATTAAAAAGATACCTTCTACTTTCCGACGTGTCGTTCAGTATCGTAACCTTTTAATTGTATCGCGACAAAGTCCCGTTTACAGTAAAAAACGTGATAATTGGAAATATTGAGGGTACGAAGATGATTGAGTTGAGGGTGAGTGTGGATGATACTAGTTGCTTACCATCAGGTACAGCCAACTCGTTTGCTTTCTATATCATTAAAAGTTTGTTCTGGCTAATCTCTGTAACGACTGGACCTATTATGTCGCTGGTAGATTATTGATGTTATAAGGAGTACAACTACTTTTATTTAAGTTAGTCGCGTGGGTTTTTGTAAAGGCACTTTCAACCAGAATAAAGTGAATTTGGTAGGATCACATAAAAAAATACCGTGCAGTTCTTGAAGAGAGATTGTTAATATTTTGATAGCATAATACAAAGAATCTACAACGTAATCACGTTGTAGATTCACTCGTCTCTAATTAAAATGGGGTTTTTAACAAAAAAAATTGTTTTTTAAAACCCGCAATTTTGCCAAAAAGTGATTGAAAACTTTGATGTCACCTATGTAATCGACATCTGTCAGCGTGCTCGTGGTGGACATTTGTCAGATATGACTTTTTCATTCATAATTGCTAAACTTTTCTTTTCGTAATACAATAAAAATTTGAATAATCTTCATCAAAATTCTTTGTTTTATTTTGTTTTAAAAAACAACGTTTTTGTTGAAAACCCATTACTATAACACGCATGTAAGCTCTAATAGTTTAAACCTCATCTATTTCGACTGCCTTATTGATCTAGTGGTTAGCGTATGCGGCTGCTGATCAAATATTATTTGTGTGATTCAAAAATATTTGATTCGATGTCTGGGTATTTTCTATGTATAATATGTATGTATTTACAAATTAAGCATGTTTATGTATTTATATCAGTTGTCTAGTACCCATAATACAAGCTCTGCTTAGTTTGGGACTAGACTAGACTGCACGGTTGGCCTAGTGGTTTAAGCGGTCGCCACGCCGGTCTCTAGTGGGCCAAGTGTCGTGGGTTCGAATCCCACGTGGGATAACACTTTGTGTGATTCACAAATTGTTGTTCTGAGTCTGGGTGTTCTTTGTGTCCGTTTCATGTATGTTTGTAAAGTCCCCCGCGACACAGGAATTCATGTTCCTAATGCGGGAGTTGTCTATGTCGTGTTTCAGATGTCCGAAATATTTTCTTTATTTTATTTTATTTACTATCATAATTTGTGACTTCAAAATGCTGCTACTAAAAAGATAAAACATGCATCATGGAATAACATGCAGCAAAATAAGTACTCTCCCTGTTCCTGGTAATCATCAGGGCATCACCATCATCAGTCCACGACTAGGCCTTCTAAATGACACGCTACTTATATCAATCTTTGGCCTAACACATCCAGCTATTGTCAGATATCTTGCCTGTAGGCATCCTACACTACGTTTACCGAGATTTGGTCTCCATTCAAGAACACGTTTACTTCAACGATTCTGCTGCTAATATACGGACAGCGTACTGCCACTTTAGCTAGCTAATACAGTTTATGATACAGTGTGGGTGACTATGCTACATTGTCTGCATTCGCAATATGTATAGTGACCACTTCTCTTAGATTCTGCTCATATTTTAAATGGATCAGAGTAGAAGCACTTTGGCAGACACACATATGTACAGTGAACCCCCGATAATCCGATATGTCTATTTCATTGAAAATGTTTTGAGATACTTCACTAATGCATGATAGAACAGGTTACAATGTATAGTTATTATTTTTTGAAGTTTTGTAACATGTGACGTTAATTTTATACTAAAACGACAGCTCTTTAACTGTTTCGTTTAATTTTACCAATTTCGACATACATAATGAAGTATGATTTATCCTATAAATCTTATACTTTAATTTGTTATTTGTCGGATTACAAGGTACTCCATTGTTAAAAATTCCACACTATAGAAGATCTAATGGTGATCGCACACTTATCCGCTCCGAACGCGCCGCACGAACCGAAGTCAAGGAGGCCTCGCACACTTATCCGCAGCGGAAGAATCGACCGCGCCGAAAGCATCGACCGCGTCGAAGAAATCATTTCAAGAATTAGTACTCGTGCGTTGCTCTGTCATACGCAACTGATAGAATGCGGGCGCATCGACCGAGTCGACCGCATCATCCGCGCCGAATTTTATGACGTCATCCGAATTCGTCTAGGATTCTGGGGTTCTTCCAGATGCGGACGATTCGACGCGGGCAAGTTTGCGAGGTTTCATGAGATTTCACATAAAGAATTCTAAAATTCGTTTCGTTCGGCTCGTTCGACGCGTTCGACTCTAATAAGTGTGCGATTACCTTAAAGCAGTAATCTATGCAACAATTTCAATAGTCCAACACTGCCTCGCAAAACGTTTGTCGGATTACCGGAGGTCCACTGTAATGACTGATGGGTTTTCCTCTCAATGACTTTTTACAATTCTACAGCCAAAGCATATCACATACGCAAAGCAATATACAAAATAAAAAAATGAAAACACATACAAAATTAGCTACGTGCGCTGCTTCGACCAGCTCCCAATCATCGCCGGTGAAGGATGAGACCGTCGTTGGCACTGACACCTACACCAGCCAAGCACTCAACTCAAAACTAACTACACCACAGTACAGACGAGTTTTTTAAGCAGTACAGCATATATTTCACTGTGGTATATATCCCGACATATACATTAAATGACCTTCACACTGTCATTTATTTATTTATTTATATCAAATCACCAACAAATGATACAGAAAACAAATATGAATATAAAGAAAACAAAATACATGTCCTGTGCTCATTCAGTTATAGGTAATCACAGCTAACAGTTTAACATTTTGGTGAATTTATAAATGGATTTCGTTCTAATGGCCTCGATACTTTATTAGATAAATACTAGCTGAAGCCCGCGGCTCCGCTCGCGTCCAAGAGGTATGAAAAATAGATAGTAGCCAATTCTCAGACTTACTGAATATGCATAAAAAAATTCATAAGAATCGGTCAAGCCGTTTCGGAGGACGAACATTGTGACACGAGAATTTTATATGTAAGATGATGCTGAATTAAATGCGCGAGGATGAG
Organism: Phragmatobia fuliginosa; assembly: GCA_932526445.1. Taxonomy (NCBI): domain Eukaryota; kingdom Metazoa; phylum Arthropoda; class Insecta; order Lepidoptera; family Erebidae; genus Phragmatobia; species Phragmatobia fuliginosa. Next base: position 19,181,625 of record OW052072.1, on the reverse strand, counting down.
ATAAAAATCTTCAAATATCCTTGAGTCGACCAAAAAATATTTATAGCTGATGTCACCATCATCAGCCCATCGCAATTCACTGCTGGACATAGGCCTATCCCATTGCACATCACTTTGATCGATTTTGTTCTTCTCACATCTAGCTTCTCCCAGAATCGACAGCCTCCCTAGCCAAGTTGCAAATGTTTTTCGTTTCCTATTCTATTCTCTATTCTCTTCTTTCATTGGCTAAGGCCTCATTCGCGTGAGAGTTTTTTTAACGGACGTTAAAAAAGCGTTTAAATATAACAAATGCATTCCCAAGTATATGTTCACACGACAGCGTTTTTAAAACACGACGCTTTTTAACGAGCAGTGTTGCATTTTGAACTTTGGGCGTTAGACATAGACCATAATATTATGCAACTTCATACTTGAACGCTTTTTTAACGTCCGCTAAATAAACTCTCGTGTGATTGAGGCCTAATGCTTTGAATTTATCACGTGACTGAGTGACATTAGCCAATCAAACAAGAGAATAGAGAAATAGAATGGAGAACAGAATATAAAAACGAAAACGGTTTGCTACTTGGATAGAGGGGCAGTTACTTTCAAAAGTACTGTCACCGTCTTTATTACTCTCTAGATTATTTGGGGTCGACTACTAGTTCAACCGATCATGGCATGGCATCGGACCTCCGTAACAATGAGAGCGAAATAAATTCGAAGCTATAACATTTAAAACGAATGCTTTCCACACTAATATTTTAAATTCGAAAACACCTCTTGCTATCTGTCTGTCTGTTACGGTTTCAATGGCCAAACCGCTGCACCTATTTCTATAAAATTTAGCATGAAGACACAAAAGCTAATATGGTATCAATTTACAATGCAAAATGTGGTACAAATTTGCTTTAAATCCCATAGTGAAAAGTCAGCTCAGCGAGTGTCAAAACCACGTGACCTTACTGATATAGAATGTTCCAAAAAATTCTAGAAATTTCTTTGCTTAAATTTGAAGGTAAGAGTATAATATCTATATCAGTATTGGGCAACTTGGTTACACAATGTTATGGAAAGACTATTTGGACAGGTTTAGGTTTTTATCATGTTATGGTTAAGTGATAGGATGTTTCTAATGATCGTATTTAAGAGTGCTTTGAGTGTGCTCCCAGAATTAAAAAGGGAGGTTAGAGCCCTCCATAACCTCACAATTTTGGTGAAATGTAACGGAAGAAATTATTAGCGCTGCACTCGATGAGGTCCGTTTTTCCCCTATTTCTTTAAGCGTGATGTTAGTTATCCAATTTTAGGTACGGAAGCAAAACACATATATAATAGAAAAATGTGACATTCGGTTACAGTTCCAAAGTTCATCGTGGGCAAGAAAATTGACTCGAAAATCCTTACTAATATTATAAATGCGATAGTAACTGTGTCTGTCCGGCTTTTTTTTTAAATATTGCGGAGAACTTTTACACACAACATCATCTAGTCCCTAACTAAGCAAAGCTTGTATTATGGCTATTAAACAACTGATATAAATACATAAACATACTTTTTTTTTTGTAAATACATACATACTATACATAGAAAATACCCAGATTTCGAAACAAATATTTGTGGATCACACAAATATTTAGTCCGACCCGGGAATCGAACCCGAGAACTCTTGATCAGCAGCCGCATACGCTAACCACTACACCAACAAGGCAAAACTATTGAACCTATTTAAATTAAATTTGGTACACAGATAGGCTAAAGCCTGAGGAAGGCTATATAGGCTAAAGCTAAGACATATACACGGGCGGAGCCATGGACGAAAGCTAGTTATATGTAACAGACCTATAAAAAGATAACTTCAAGCTAAAAACGTTACAAATAAAATTACTCACATCGGGAAAAAATCCAAAACACAACCACAGAAAGTTTTTACTTTTTGCAGTCCGAATATTTTTAAATAAAACTATAGAAGTAGAGTATGTATTAACAAAAATAATCTTACCGGTTGAACAGTCCCCACTTGTGGTGCCGGTTCCACCATCTCCCACTCCTCACTGGGCGCTGGTTCCTCAGTCTCCCCGACCCGTCCGACCAGCGCGTGGTACACCTCGATGTGACCTCGCACCCGAGATCGAGCACTACGTCATAAAGATACAAATTAGATTTAGATCCAAAGGGTCTTATCATTTATATACCGTACCTCTTTAACAAGATACATAAAAACAACAGTGACAATTACAACAGACTAATATTAGGCTTTACACGTGATTTTTGTTGTACAGCAAGATTTAGGGCCACAGCACACTAGCTACTTTTAGCATCGTCGATCGGCGACTAGTCGCTTTTTAGAAGCTAAATACGGCGACCGAACGCTGCACACCGCACACTTAAAAACGCAAAATCAGGAGATTGAGTCGTTTTATAGAAGCGCGACACAGCAGCTGAACGCACATCTCAAGCTCCGCACACATTCGGATGCCGGTAGCATCGATTTGGCGTCTGCCGACCACGACTTGACTCGATGCTAAAAGTAGCTAGTGTTCTGTGGCCCTTATTCGGGATAAATATTACTTAAGAAATACACTGAATTTAGCACAAATCTGACGGCTCGAGCGGGGCAGTACTACCCTCACAAAGAAGGGCAATCTACAAATGACAGTAATCGTATTGTCGTATTTCGTTGGTGAATTTGAGACCGGAAGCCCAATCATTCTGCATCATTCTCCCGGCCTACGAGGTCCGGAGAATGATCAAACATCTCACTAGGTCATCACGGTGTGGGTCACCATGCTGCATTGACTGCACTCACAATGTGGATGGCGTTCTATCAGGCAGAATATGGTCACTTTGGTAAGCTTAAATATTTAAAAAAATATTACGATACCGTCTATTTCCCGACGTTTCGAACGGATTATACCGCTATACGTGGTATAATCCGTATCTTATCGTAACCTTTTAGTTAATATTCATCGCGAATAAGTCCCTCTGTACAACAAAAAGCATGTGTAAAAGGTTGTTTTTTTTTTTGTGTGTCTCCTCTACCATTTAATCTAGCGTTTCCTTTTTATTTAACAGCTAAATTGAAAAAAAATAAAAATTGATAAGATTTTTTTTTTTTTTTTATTTTATTTTTTTTTTTTAAAGACAACTCCCGCATTAGGAATATGAATTCCTGTGTCGCGGGGGACTTTACAAACATACATGAAACGGACACAAAGAACACCCAGACTCAGAACAACAATTTGTGAATCACACAAAGTGTTATCCCACGTAGGATTCGAACCCACGACACTTGGCGCAGTAGAGAGCGGCGTGGCGACCGCTTAAACCACTAGGCCAACCGTGCAGTCAGATATTATGAAAAAATTCCAACCCAAGATTGGAACTTTAAGAAGATGGTCATAAGATACACAAATTGTATTTAAAACGACCATTATTTCGACGAACGAACTTGTTTACTAATAATTCGCCTCTAAAGCCTTATACACACCAAATACAAAATCAAAAACTAGATACCACACAGCTGCCACAGCCACAGCTTTTAACACTAAAACACATTAACACAAGGACTTTTATCTAATGGATTGTAATACTGACGATTTTAAGTATAAAAAACATTTAAAATATACCAATATGTACTATACAAGATGTGTCTCCAGCACACAATTAACAAATCTACGACTTCAGCTTATCAATCTGAATATATCTCCCAAAGAAACCATGTTTACTTATGAAAATCCGGATTTATGTATGTATAAACACAGGTTAGTAGATTAGTAGTTTTGTAAGAAAAGTTTATTTTGAAATTCATTTAGAATATTTTTTTATATTTTATACTAGCAGACTACGCGAACTTAGTACCGCATAACAGTCGACTCAACGTCACTCAATTGTTTCGCCTTCTCGAAACCCCTCCAATAAAACTTATCAGATATTTTTTTTATTTTTTACCAAGAACCATCCTCGTACTTCAAGGTATATTATAAAAAGAATTAGCGAAATCGGTTCAGCCGTTGACGCGTGATGGCGTGACCAAGGGAAATAGGGATAAATTTTTATATACATAGATTTAAGAGTACCAAACTGTTTCTATTCTGCCTGATGGAAAGTATTCCGAATCCAAGAGTAGGGATCACGATCCTCATTGTGAGTACTGACTACTGACATCGCAGCTAGATGACCTACACTATGGCGGCTATGACTCACCAACCAAATACGAAAACACGAATTCTGTCATTTTTAGGATGGTTCCTTCTGTGTAAGGTTAGTACTGCCCCGGTCTAGCCGACCCATTCGTGCTGACTACCTGGCTCTACTACCTATAAAGACCTTTCTTTCAGAGAACGATATTCTAAAACCATGGTATTGCTAATTCTTTGCTGGAGATACACCATGTATATAATACAGGAAATAAATCAAACTACCCACACATCTATCAAGGGATCAAGCATACACACTCAACTAATTCAGGGGGTAAATAAAACACATAAATAAATGTCGGTGTAAAGCTCATTAAAAAATTGTGTTGGGGGTCCAAAATTGCAAAAAACTTAAGGTTTAAATTAGATATCCCCAAAGCAATGATTCCCTGTGATTATTAGAAGTTTGAATGACTTACATAATTATGTATTAATAGTATTTTTGTCCACTCTAATCCAGTCTATGAAATGTCGCCCAGTTCAATGATTGATTTCCTTTCATTCAATTGTGGCATAGCAGGCCAAACCTTCCCATGTCCAACAGAGGACTTTTGAAGATCGTTGTTTGATTATGCCGTTTAAGTTTATTTCCGTTCTACTTAAGTATCCATATAATGTTTTTATCTTACTAAATAGAGAAAAGCATGGGTTCTCTTTCTCTTTCAGGTAAAATTTTGAAAAATATTAGTTAAATAGCAAAAAAACCTTTTAAATTCTTTGTATCTTTTTCTAATCTCGATTTTCAAAGAATTTGAAGAACGAAGTTTGAATAGAAAAGTGACATTAAGGGCACATTTTAAACTTAACTGTTTCAAAAGTTTTAAACATCAATAGCTTAAAACATATCATTGTCCTCTCCATAGTAGAAAGGAGGTTATATCTATTCACTCAAAACAATTCTTGTAGCGTATAACTGATTAAAAGATATATATACACAGTACACAACCACGCACCATTAACCCTTTGAACACCTTTGCTATGACCCTACCAATACTAATTTTAGTCACCACACAGTGTTCAATGGGTTAACACCACACAAAGAACAGAAAAATAATAAAATAAAAAATATACCTGGAAGAGCCGGTAGCTAAATAATAAGGATGATTTAAACTGTTTATAATATTTTATTATTACATATTTTATGTAAGTAGATATAATAAAATAGCCAAACTCTTTTAGAAAGACACGTAACAGGTGAGGTTGTATTCCCCCCCCCCCCCCATAGCCATCATCCAATTATTAAGTGGCTACCAACGTTGAAAAGGAACAATTCACTTAAACTATTCTGAATTCTTTTAGGTAATGTCCAATTCCGGACCATATAATAAATACCTAGCAAGTATTGCATTTATTTGAAATAATTATCTTATATTTGGACTAAGTAGTAGTAAAACTGGATATACATACACACACACACATATTAATGTGTGAAGTAAAAAGTTTTGTACACCACTAAAATTATGCGCACTATGAAATTTGGCACACTTAATGGAGGAGTGCAGAAAGCTAAAAAAAATACAGAATTATGGTCTAATTTCAAGCACTGTTAGATCACTAGTTAAACTTAAACTTTTATTCCTCACATTGTTATCAATGTTCCATCTTATGACCTCATCCATCGTAAATACAACCAATTCAACATTATTTTTCTTATCATCAGTCTAAATCATCCTCATTTCATCAGAAAAAAAATATATTAAAATGATAAAAAGCACACATCATGCTTAGTATATTACTTACACAGACCTGCGCGGGCGCAAGGGGTACTTAACGACGTTGGGACGGGGGCTCGCCGCTGACTCGGTCGTCATGTTGGCCAGGGGAATCTCCACCATGCCTAGGAAGTCGTCCCGAGTGAGGCGGTTCTCGTCGAACACTTGAATGAGGAGTTTGTGCTCTTGAGGTTTAACCTGAAAAAATAATAGTAAAGGTTAAAGTGGCAATGAACAGGTGACATATATCGCAGAATATGACATATTATCATGGGTCACTTTACTGTATTGTTTGATTTTTATTCTCTTATCTCTCTTGTATTCTACTGAAGATTTCCATCAGGCAGAGTGTAGTTATTTTGACAGGCTCTGGGACTAAAATTAAAAATGTAGGAGTAAAAATGTCCTGGACAGTCTTTGAACTGACCACTGACGAGACAATTTTCCTCATGGTTTGGGCTTGACGCCTTCCTCACGTTGGCAGATCCATGAAATTGCCGATTAAGATCCAACCAACAACGCCGTGGCCTACTGGCTACTTTGACCTCAGCATTTCATTTCAGAGAATACTGGGACCACTATAGAAGTAGAATTAAAATAGCTTACACTTTCAACGACTGCTGTATGTATTCTCTCTGTTCAGATGGCGAAGCGACTTTCATAAGATGTCCAAAAGCGACTGGATGGTAAAAATAACAAATGGGGCTCTGTGGTATACCTTGGGAGAGGTCTATGTCCAGCAGTGGACTGCAACGGGCTGATGATACATATATCGTCTATGATATAGGATGATGAATGAATGAATGAAATTTGAACATATAAATGAATGACTGAGCAAATCATATGTCGAAGATTAAGTGGGAAAAAAAGTCTGCTACGGCTATTTTATTGAACCTGCATGCTTACTGAAGGACGCTAGAGTAATGATTGCATACCGGCTTCATGGGTTAGGTACATCTCTGTCTATATAATATACTAGCTTACGCCCGCGGCTCCGCCCGCGTCTGTCGGTGATCGCGGTAAAAAGTAGTCTATGTCCTTTCCCTACGTTCAGTCCTAAGTTCAGTTCTATCTTCATACCAAATTTCATCAAAAGCGGTTCAGTGGTTTAGGCGTGAAAGCGTAACAGACAGACAGACAGACAGAGTTACTTTCGCATTTATAATATAAGTAGGGATTTGTATTCCTATTATAACACTCACCCGAAACACAAACTCCTGATTCCATGTTGGGTTCAACGTCTGAAAAACAAACAATCATAAATTAATATAATTATTCATTTCGTAGCACATTCCTTCCATTGAGTAGACAAACACACATATATATATTTATCTGGCATATCATATCAATTGTACGATAGGTTCTCCACTGAACATATTATAATGAGTTGATAATGAGAGTTCTTATCGTTTTTTCCACGTTTAAAGTACGTCACGATATTGTACTGTTGTAACGATACTGTTGGACACTCTTAAATTCCACACTTCAACTCATTGAACTTAAGTATAGTACTCAAATTTGAATTTTCTAATCAACTGCCTGACTGCCTTGTTGGTCTAGTGGCGAGCATATGCGACTGCTGATCAAGAGGTCTCGGGTTCGATTCCCGGGTCAGACCAAATGTTTGTGTGATCCGCAAATTGTTGTTTCGGAGTTTGGGTGTTTTCTATGTATAATATGTATGTATTTACAAAAAAAAAGTATGTTTATATATTTATATCAGTTGTCTAGCTACCCATAATACAAGCTCTGCTTAGTTTGAGGACTAGATGGTGTTGTGTGTAAAATGTCCAAAATATATATAAAAAAAAAAAAAAAAAAAGATGATCGCCCTTAGGTGATTATTAACAATCACCGAGGGTAAAACCAGGACGGCGCGGTCGGACCTAGATCGTTGACCGTTTGTGGCAGGATATGCTATGAGCGCTTTCCTAATCGTCGGTCCCGGTTGTTATCATAAGATAGCAGTCGTGCCTAAGAACTTCCAACGGCAAGATTACGTAGCCACAATGTGTCTTGCCAGTTCTCAACCAGCACTCGGCCAGCGTGGGGACGTATGGCCTTAACCCTCTCTTGAGAGGAGACCTGAACCCAGTAGTAGAACGTTACGGGTTATTGATGATGATAGTACTCATAGCCAAGCTGCCCTCGGTGATTGGAAACGATCATCTAAAATGACAGTATTCTCACTGTCGTGTTTCGTTGGCGAGTGCGACTGGTGGTCCAATACTGCAGAAACATCTCAATAGGCCGCCTAGTGTGGGTCACCATGCTGCATTCACAATAAGTATGGTGACCAATACTCGTAGATTCTATTCATGCTTTCCATCAGGAGAGTGGAGTCACTTTGTCAGGTTCATTAATAAAAAATAAAAAAAAGTTTCTTTCGCAGTAATAGGTACCTACTTGTTTTGTCTCTTGTTTTTAACCGACTTCAAAAAAAAAGAGGCGGTTCTCAATTCGTCGGATTTTTTTTTTTATGTATGTTCAGCGATAATTTCGTCGTTTATGAACCGATTTCAAAAATTATTTTTGCATTTGAATGGGCGTAGCTTACAGGTGGTCTCATCGTCACCATATCGGAATCTGCTGACGGGATCCCAAGGAAATCGAGGGAACTCCTCAAATATCATAGTCACTATTGTCGCGATTTGGGTACTCGGAATAGTTTTTCATTGAAGTCGGTTTCTGTTTATTAAAATTATATATATATTGTATAGATTCTGAGTCAGGGCGTTCTTTTTGTCCGTCTAGTTTGATTTGTCAAGTTCCTGGACACAACCCTATTTTATTGTTCGTGACATTTTAGTGTTTATTTTTTACACAGTATAAATTAAGTTGATTTCGTCTGATTTCACTTAGATCTATTAAACTACGCAACAGATTTTAATGAGGTTTTCAGCAAAAGGGCCGTTTATATGTGTAATACCGTAAGGATAAGAATATATACGTCGCTACCTGGCAAAAAAAGCGTCATAATACATTATAATAATTATTATGTACTTATACTTTTTTGTTAATACATACATACATATATTATGCATAGAAAACACAAAAACTCCGAAACAAATATTTTCAGATCACACAAATACTTGTTCCGAACTGGGAATCGAACCCGAGACCTCTTGAACAGCAGCCGCATACGCTAACCACTAGACCACTAGACCAAGTGTGATTCTGAAGACTAAGTGATTCTTAGTCTTTTCAAATTATGTAAAAATATTAAATATCAGCATGACTTTTTGGCATCGAACAAAATACAAAAAAAAATACAAAGACGGTTGGCAATTTAGATAAATAGGGGATATAGATACGGTTGTGTTTTTATTTGTGTTTTATCAGCGTCATAACAATAAATTATAGAGAAAACTAAACAATAACAATTTTGCAAGGATGATGCAGCAGACATTGTTTTATACGATACCTACTTCCTCAGTCTCGAGACTGTAAATATTAGATGTGGTAAGTAAAGATATTTTTTTTTAATACCCGCACTCAGTCTCGAGACTGTAAATATTAGATGTGGTAAGTAAAGATATTTTTTTTTAATACCCGCACTAGAATTATTCCTATGTCAATGGGGACTTTACAAACATACAAGAAAGGGACACAAGGAACACCCAGACTTAGAATAATAAAGTGTCTTCTCACGTGGGGTTTGTACCCACGTAGTAGTAAGAAGTGTTACGATCGCTGAACTGAAAGCTGCACGATCACCGCGCAGCTTTCAGCTGAGATGGCAACCCATTCTGGTCCACACATTCTATGCAGATCCTAGTGATGTACAACTAATCTGCCCCCCTAGCCAAATTGCAAACGATTTTCGTTTTCTATTCTAATCTCTATTTCATTTCTCTATTCTCTATTTCATTTCTCTATTCTTATGTTTCATTGGCTAATGTCACTCAGCCACGTCATCAAAACAAAATATTAACCAATTTGTTTCTATTGTTTTACTGTGTGTGGACCATGAATGAATAATTTTCTTTTTTTTCTTTCTAAAGGTCATCATACGAGCCTTTATTCCCAAGTTTATTTGTGGTCGGCTACTAGTTCAACCGGTTTTACCTGAATTTCACTTTTCCACGGAGCGACTGGCATCGAATTAGCATCCCTAAGGGAGAACTGAAACCCGAAGATTGAACTAGTTGTCAGTATATTTGAGGGCACTGACTTCCCCATAACGATTGCCATAGATGTTCCTGACAACCGAGACCGACGGCTTTACGTGCTCTACGAGGCACGGGCGTGAATCACCGCTAAACTTCCAAACTCCGGGCTGCTATTAGGAATTTCCTAAGGAAAAACCAAAAACACTGTTTGGCCCGACCCGGGATTTGAACCCGAGACGTCTTGATTAGCAGTCGCATACGCTAACCACTAGACCGACGAGGCAGTTTCTAAAGGTATGGTTAAATAAATATTAGCGTAAACAACAAATAAATGAAATAAATACACTTGTATACAATACATAACAATGTTAATAAACAAGGAGAATATAATATTTTACCTTTTTCTTGGTCTTCGTGACAAACGTTTCAATGGTGACATCCCCTTCAACTTTTTGCAACTCCACACGTACATAGGGGTCGCTGAAATAGAAAAAAAAAACATTCTTCAGCAAAAGATAACAATACAATATCATCAACAACCCATAATGTTCCACGGCTGGGCTCAGGGCTCCTCTCAAGAGAGGGTTAAGGCCATACGTCCCTACGCTGGCCACGTGCGGGTTGGGGACTATCAAGACACGTTGCGGCTATGTAATCTTGTCGTGGGATATTTATAAGTAAGCTAAGTAAGCTCCAAGTAAGCTTCATGACTTTTATCTTATGATAACAACAGGGACCGTCTCGCGTCTGCTTAACGTGACCACCGCATCACGGAAACGTTCATAACTTATCGTCTTAACATGCCACAAACGGTCAGGCATCTAGTCATCTATGTACAATACAATATAATAATATTCTTCTGTTTACTATTTTCACTAGTATGCAATGGTTGAGAATGTTTACAACGATGCGCTTGCGACCTTTAAGAAACATAGTCATAACTGTTTTTAGACTTTCGCGACTTACCGCTCGTGGTCACGGATAGACACGGATGGACACGGGTTGAGTCTACCCGTGACCACGAGCGGTATAACCCGTTTGAAACGAGAATAAGTTCCGTATACAGTAAATACGTCATATTTATTTCGTAATCGAATCGGTTTATCAAATTGCTTATAAAATAATCACAATTGTTCGATGGTATGAGCCAAATTCAATATCAACGACTGCACGGTCGGCCTAGTTGTTTAAGCGGTCGCCACTACGCTTTCGACTGCGCCAAATATTGTGGGTACAAAACTCACAGGGGACAACACTTTGTGTGACCCACAAATTGTTGTTCCAAGTCTGATTATTACATACAATAGTTTTGCATTAGAGCCAAACAACGTGGTGATTTTTTCTCAAATATTGCAAACAAAAATCCTTGTGATAGGTATTGATATTTAAAGTACTAGGTGAGCCCCTCAGCATTACCCGTAATTTACAAATACAACCGCTTATAACACCGCGGGACTCAGCTAGTACTTTAAATATTAATACCTACAACACAGATATTTGTTCGCAATATTCGAGACAAAAATCACATCGTTGTTTGGCTCTAATGCAAAACTATTGTATGTAATAATTATGTAGGCACTTGACACACTTGATTACGAACGCGCAAAGAACGCAACGTTATCTGCGCAGTTCCCCCGCGATAAGCACACAAAAATATTTTGTTCGGAAAAATTATATTTAATTCTTTGTATGAAATGCATTTATTAAATATGGCAGTGGGCTGACCATATTAGCTGAAGAAAAGCCATTGGGGTAAACGGGTTCTTGAGTGGAGACCACGTCTCGGCAAACGTAATGTATGACGTCCACATGCCAGGTAGAGTGATGATCGGTGCAAGACGGCTGGCCGGAACTGGATGCGAGAAGCCAAAAATGGCTTCTCGCCATCAAAGAACCAGGTGGCGTGCATTTAAATAGGTATATATATTATTATAGGTCTATGCCTGCGATAATTTAATGCATTCATAAGTTACCTGCCTGCTCGTTCTTATGCAAGTAAAAGTATGTTTATGTATTTATATCAGTTGTTTAGTACCCATTATTAACAGCTCTGTTTAGTTTGGGACTAGATGACGTTGTGTGTAAGATGTACGAAATATGTATTTATTTATTTTATAAACAAACCAACCCGTAGCCAGCCAGTGGGGACGTATGTCCTTAAGCCTCCTCTGAGAGTAGACCCAAGCTCGGTAGTGGGACGTTATTAGTTGTTGATGAGTCCAACATAACCAGTAGGCCGGTACGATTTAAGCACAGAAAAAATAAGGGATAAACAATTGTATTGAAATTCGTCACCATAATACTTAGAAATTATCAAGTAAGCGAATCTGCGGTTATTGTCCGCGGATTCGCTTACTTAATAATTAGTTAATATTAAAATTGAGATCCTAAATCTTTAGATCTAGGGATCTTTAAGTTTTCAAATAGCAGAAGCATGTGCTAAGAACTGTAAATAAACATATCTGTATGATCAATCACAAAGATTGATAAGGAAATCAGAACTAAATTGATAAAAGAGGAAGCGTGATCTTTATATTCTAACGTACTTAATATTTAAGAAAACAAGCAGTTTTCCTGCCTGATGGAAAGCATGAGTAGAATCTTAGAGTAGTGGTAACCTCATTGTTAATGAAGAGACAATACAACATAGTCACCTTTTCTTCTTTTTTTGTTCGGTGGCTATGTCGCCGTCTCGGGTACTATGAGTCGAGGAACCAGGTATACCCTTGAAAGGAAGTCCCTGGAACCCCGACGTACCTCGGGCCATCTATGGTTTGCAGACGGCCCCCTACTGTGCGGAAACTCCGATGTTCCCTTTCTGGCAAATACACGTGCGAAATGGTCACCCTGACTATGGCGGCTTAGCGAAATGCTTCTGTTTACTGAGCCTCCGGTCTCGCACTCACCAAAGAAATACGACAGCATGAATGCTATTATTATATGCTGGTCTTCTGTGTGAAGAAAGCACCGCCCCAATCGACCCTAAAATCAACCTAGCTCTACTACCTTGAACAGCATCCTATCACTACATAGTATAAAACAAAGTCGCTTTCTCTGTCCCCATGTACGCTTAAATCTTTAAAACTACGCAACGGATTTTGATGCCGTTTTCTTTAATAGATAGACTGATTCAAGAGGAAGGTTTTTATGTATAATACATGCATAATATAGTAGATAATAATTTTAGAGGTTTCTAATGTGTGTTTTTTTACGCTTACAATTCAAACGCTGGCTGCAATTCAAACGCTGGCTGTACCCTACGAGATAGATCAAAATAATGTACTACAGTATTGTACATCTTAAAAAGGTCTACAAAAAAGTCCGCGATGGTATATGTTTATCTCTTAGGGATAACCCACAATAACCATTTTTTTTTTTTACTAGAAATAATATCTTATTTACAAAGCGATTTTAAGCAATACAGTATTAATCCTTATCCAATTAAGTACCTTAAATACATTCTGTATTTAATATAGATTAATATGGCCCTTTACAGTATGTACTTTAAATTAATACTTTTGAAGATATTACAAATTTAAAAAGCAGGAACAATGCGATTTTGGCGGTACCGGCCGGGGCCCGTTAGTTGACGCTGCTGTCGATTTGTCACTATCAGTTAATAACTAAACACTATATTTTTATCAATATTCTAAGGCGGTACAAAGTTCGCCGGGTCAGCTAGTTATTATTATAAACACGAAAGTTTGTGAGTGTGTTAGTTGCTCTTTCATGCAAAAACTACTAAATGGATTTTGATGAAACTTCACAATAATATAGCTTACATTTTGGAATAAAACATAGGCTACTATTTACCATCATGACGGAACTAAACGCGGGCGGAGCCGCGCCTAAAAGCTAGTTATAAAATAAAAGAATTTTAATATTAATTATTATAAAAAAAAGCGGCCAAGTGCGAGTCGGACTCGCCCATGAAGGGTTCCGTAGCAGCAAGTAACATCACATAAAAGTTTTTGTAGTTCGTTGTAACTTTCATCGATGTTTTATTAATAGTGTTTTGATTGGAAGAAATGTAAATTGCGGTTTATGATTTATGACGTATAAAAAAAAACTACTTACTAGATCTCGTTCAATCAAATTTTCGTTAAAAGTTTGCATGGTAATGTACATCATATTTTTTTTTTAGTTTTATCAATCTCTTATTTTAGAATTTACAGGGGGGGGGCACACATTTTACCACTTTGGTAGTGTCTCTCTCGCAAACTATTCAGTTTAGAAAAAAATGATATTAGAAACCTCAATATTATTTTTGAAGACCTATCCATAGATATACCACACGTATGGTTTTGATATAAAAAAAAATTGAGTTTCAGTTCTAGGTATGGAGACCACAAAATTAATTGCTTTTCTTCTATTTATGTGTAAAAATATTAATGCGGTTCACAGAATACATCTTACATCTACTGACCAAGTTTCAACAGCATAGCTCTTAAAGATTCGGAAAAAGTGGCTGTGACATGCGGACGGACAGACAGACAGATAGACATGAAGAATCTATAAGGGTTTCGTTTTTTGCCATTTTGCAACGGAACACGAGATTACACGAGATGGAACATCGTATTGTAATATTACAATTCTTTGAAGATTTATGAATAAGGAAACAAATTATACAGGCGAAGATGGTTTCCTCTATTAAATTATCGTTTATCCGTTATAAAACTATTTACTCAGTTTTAGTAGTATTATAATACTTACGTAGGTATTGTTTATATTCAGCAATGAGAGCATGTTACGTATGCCTAATCACTTCGCACGGCACATAAAGATGTAAAATATGATGACGTGTGGCCCTTAAGGGTATCGTTTCCATAATTGCTCGAAAAAGCACTTACGGTTATGACAAGAGAAACAAATTAATTCATTATTTGACAGTAAAAAAAATATCTCAGTTTCTTAATAAATCAATCTATAGAGAAACCGAGTAAAGTTACTAATACGATTATTTATTTTCGAGAAAAAAATCATCAACAGTGACTAAAATCACCGAAATCGACCTTTTCTGTTTGGAATCAATCTAGTATTATGTTGCTTTATTTGAAATAAATATTTTATTAGTTGCAAGAAAAAAGTACAAAAAAGAGATTAAGCATTTAAGGTTTCTATTAATTCTCACCAGAAAGTCATAATTTAATCTTAAACATCATTAATTTTTAGCGGCAAAAGTTCCATACATTTTAGTATGGAGAAATAATTTGCAATAAAACACAGTTCACGCGATCCAAAAATTCAGTGTTCTCCGAATATTCAAGGCGAGCGCACGCTCGTTTTTAGCTCCACACGCACTGTCACGCACACAGAGATTTGATTGTTTACATACGACGACGTGACTGTGTGTAACTTTTGATAATATTTGGTAGGTCTGAGAATAGACACACCAATCTTTATATTTTAAATTATTATTAACCAACTTCAAAAAAGGAGTATTATTTGTGTTTTTTTTACATTCATTGTACATTCATTGATTACTCTGTCAATTGTGGACCGATTATTAAAATTCATTTTATATGACTGCCTCGGTGGCGCTGTGGTAGCATATGCGATTGAGGCCTCGGGTTCGATTCACGGGTCGGACCAAATGTTTATGAGATCCACAAAATTTTTTTTTTAGGTGTTGGCTGTTTTCAGTGTTAGTTCATAGGGAAATAGTTATGATATATTTTTTTATTTTGTAATGCTATTCCAGACGCAATATCTGAGCTGGTAGCCATCATTTCGTAATGATGAGGGCAGTAGTAGCGCATGCGACTACTTTGCTTGAGTAAGGATTCAGGTTCGATTCCCGTGTAGGACCAAATATTTGTGTGATCCGCAAATATTTATTTCGGGGTCTGGGTGTATTCTATAGGTAAGCAACAAAAAAAGTATGTTTATGTATTTATATCAGTTGTCGAATCAATAATATAAGCTCTGCTTAGTTTGGGACTGGATGATGTCGTGTGTAAGATGTTCGAAATAGTTGTTTATTTATTATTGTAATATATCATACTGCCTTGTTGGTCTTGTGGTCAGCGTATGCAACTGCTAACCAAGAGGTCTAGGGTTCGATTCCCGGGTCGGACCAAATTTTTGTATGATCTGCATATATTTGTTTCGGAGTTTGGGTGTTTTCTATGTATAATATGTATGTATTTATAACAAAAAAGTATGTTTATGTATTATAAACTGCGAAATAAATATTTGCGGATCACACGAATATTTGGTAGATGATATTCTGTGTCATTCGTCTGAAATATTTATTTATTGTTATTTATTATAAACTAGCTTTCTGCCCGCGGCTTCGCCCGCGTGGAATTCGTTGATATCACACGACATGGTAAGGGTAGATTAAACAATCTTACCTGATTTTATGTTTGATAATAAGGAACTTCGACACAAACTTTCGTCCCCTATTTCAAACCCTTCTACCTTTATTTTCGCGATAAAAAGTACCCTATGTCCTTTCCCAAGTTCAGTTCTATCTTCGTACCAAATTTCATCAAAATCGGTTCAGTGGTTTAGGCGTGAAAGCGTAACAGACAGACAGACAGAGTTACTTTCGTATATGTGTGTTACCTTTAGTCGTATCTTTCAAGATGTTCAGCTGATGATGGAAAGTAATACTACTCAATGGTTTGGTCTTGGATGATTAGTATTTCACTTTTATACGTATGTATAAACCGCTAGTCGTATTTATGTTTTACTAGCTTTAGCCCATGGCTCCGCCCGCGAGTGTGTCGATTTTCGTGGTAAAAAGTAGCCATGTCCTTTCTCGGGGTCCCATATATCTCTATACTGAAATTGATCAAAATCAGTTCAGCGTTTTACGCGTGAAAAGGTAACAGACAAACAGACAGACAGAGTTACTTTCACATTTATTTTAGTAACATTATTGCGTAAATAAGCCGTTTGCATTAAATATATTAAAAAAAAAACACAGTCCTCTGCCTCTTCAACCTGTCTATTAAACTCAAAACATAACGTAACTTAAAAACTACTGCACCAATTTTCATGATGTTTGCAGCAATGGATAGATTGGTTTTAAAGGAGGGTATAATTTGTCAAATTTTAAATGTTTTTTAAATGCCTATAAGACCATGTATCGTTAATCACACATTATTGACATAATAAAATCTTACACTGAGAGTCACTAGTGTAAGATTACGGCCAATTACGGGTGCGACCTGGATGAACGCTCTGACGTATTATAAAATATTTATTTAAATAATATTGTGTAATAAACAATTTTATTCTACATATTTCATGTAGAATAAAATTGTTTTAAATGTCTACAGTATTTATTATGATAAGGATTAATATTACATTGTTCCAAATTACTTTGAAATTATTATTCACAAATAAAATAATAAAGAAATATTAAAAAAGTATAATTAAAAAAGTATTACTGTAGGTTATTCCTAATTTATGTAACTCGTAAACTTTTGTCAATATTGGCTTTATTTATGTGTTCCTTTAAAATAATAAAATAACATTAATAAATCTTCTTTAAAAGGTAACCTTAATTATGATGAAAACCGTATTTAAATACCTTGCGTATTTAAAACGATCTGAGTTGACAGACAATGCACGCGAGCAAATTTATTTTATACTGTGTAAAATTATTTTATAATCTTTGACCATTCGATTGGTATACAGAAAGTATTATGACTTTCTGTACTGAATGAATCCTACGGGCTTTACGTTATGGCAAGATACATTGCGTGCGTTGTAAGACATTAAAATACGTTCTACAAAGGCGAACAGTTGATGGATATTTAACTTAAGCAAAAAACCGAAAGTCGGTGATTGCTTGCTACGGTATGTATGCGACAGTGCGCGATGCGTCTGTGTGCATGTAAAATATGTATGTGGGTGTTCAATCACAAATTCTCACGCTTGGTGTCGCGGGCCTTAATGTTTCACATGGAATTTTAGGTCCTTAAGGGGCCCCCGGAGGCAGTATAAAAATATTTCCAAGATGATATGTTGATATTCGGACTTAGACTGTATTTATTTAGGTTATAAGTAACGTCTTTATTTTTAAAAATAAACTAATCTAGAATAAAATATTTTACATTGTAAATGTCATGTTTTCATTTTGTTTTTTTCTGTCTTAAAAACAAAAATATTTCTAATATTGTTTCATCAATAACATATCTCATATTATTATGCTACTACTTACACAAAATAAATCGAAAAAATATTGAGTTTTCATTCATGATTTTCGATAGTACGAAACACATCCATATTTTCACAAATTTCAAGCAATTAGTATTGCTATAGCATCAAAAAATATTTCAATGTGTGTGTGATTTGTGTCAGTCAAATAATGATAGCCGAACCTTCTACGAGAGAGTCCGTCTACGTTGTATTTTGTCAAACAGAGACAGCAATATTTTAGGAACAAATTTCAACTTGCAGTTTCGAGTGTCGTATATGTGCGGGTTATCTAAGAGTGCAACATGATGACGACATTGTACCTCAAACAAATGTATTGAACTACAGTGGACCCCCGGTAAATCGACAAACGTTTTGCAAGTCAGTGTCGGACTATGGAAATTGTCGGATTATAGAGTACTGCCTAAGACCCCCTATAGTCCGGAATTTTTAACAACAGAGTACCTTCTAATCCGACAAATAACAAATCCAATAATAAGATTTATATGTTAAATCTTACTTCATTATGTATGTAGAATTTAGTAAATTAAACAAAACCCGTTTCATTATAAAATTAACGCTATTAATCTTATAGAACATACCTACAAAAATGATAACTTTTCATTGTAACCTGTTCAATCGTGCATTAGTGAAGATTTTCAAAACATTTTTATAATAATAGACATGTCGGATTACAGGGGGTGCCGGATTAGACAGGGGCCGAATTACCGGGGGTTCACTGTATTTTAATATTCAGAATCATTCCTGTTTCACACTTCGAGACGAATTCACCTGTACATATTTAGTTGTAGTTATTAGTAATGTAAAATTAGTTAATAATTAAATTTAATTAAATATAAATTAAGTAAGTTTCTTTTGGAATCCTCCTGGATGCGGCAAAAACGTAATTAGCACTCAAACAATATTGAATTTGTTTTCCTCATAATACAAATGTCAATAAAATGGTTTTACGCGACCTGGATTAAATCTAGTTTAACGGCAAAAAGTTTAATCTTAATTTTAAAAAATATATATAGAGTTGTGTCCAGGAACTTGACAAATCAAACGAGACGGACTAAAAGAAAGCCCTGACTCAGAATCTATGTATATAAAAGCGAAATACCACTCACTGATTAATCATGAAATCTCAGAAACTATAACACTTACAAACTTGAAATTTGTCAGGTAGGTTCCTTATAGGGTGAAGACATCTACTGAGAACGGATTTTACGAAACTCCACCCCTAAGGAGGTAAAACGGGGGTCGGAAGTTTGTGTGAAAGTTCTGTGTTTAAATTAAGACCCTTAGAATTTTAATGTATGCTCTATAGATGGTGTGGAGGTATACTACTAACGTATCTTTAGAAATCAATCCCCTTTTGGGGTTAAAACGGGCTATGGTAGTTTGTACGAAAGTCCAATGTAATTGAAGTTAAAGTATCTATGGCCGAAAGAATTTTAAATAGTAAAAGAAAAAAAGTATAAGAATTATTGAAAACAACTCCTTACTATTTATAAGGAGGGATGTTTTGTTATAACAATAAAAAGTATTTTGGCGAGGGTCAAATAAAAATTATGTGCAAATAACTATACGAAGTAGCGGGAGACCGCTAGTAGTATCTTCTGTACTGGTCCCGTAGATGCCTACATCAGTGATAGACGTGGACAAGGCCCTTAATACAATTTCCCTCCTTCTCTCTCTGTCGACAGGCTGTAGACGATTTGTAGAATGCAAAAACAAAAGCCTCTGTCTGTCTGTCTGTTAGTAGGGCCGCTAGTAATATACCTATATTAATGTCTCTAAACAGAACTCTTATGTAAACCCTAAATCGATCAGAGTGGTGTGAGTCAATGGGAGAGGCCTATGTCCAGCAGATGACTGCGATAAGCTGATGTAATAGTACATTGTTCACCGAGGGAGGAAGGGGACCGATTACTAGCGAGGGAGCAGTTTGTGGCCCGAAGGCGCAGCCTAGGGACACAATACTCCCGAGGTAGGAATGGGCCTTTCACCCAAGTGCTACACAGTGCTTTATACTACACCTGTGAGGAACATTTAAAGTATTTTTAAAATAAAATCAAAACGTAAGACACCATGTAAGACACAATACTTATAGCTTAGAATTTGACATAATATTTATAAATATTTCGCGCTTCTTTTGTTTTTATTATTCTTCACAAAAGAATGTCAGTGGCACGGAGATTCCATATTTAAATTATATGAAAACTCCTTGGGCAGGCGCGCGCCATAGATAAGATAACACATGAGAAATAAAAATTCATACAACTTTCTATCCAGCTAAAACACGTTAGAAATGGATTTTCATCATTTTTTCCTCCCGCTTATTCAGATCAAGGAAAAGACTAATGTTCTCTTTTCATTTTCAGGGAATATTGACTACTGTTCAGATCAGGTGTAGTATAATAGTACATTGTTCACCGAGGGAGGAAAGGAACCGATTACTAGCGAGGGAGCAGTTTGTGGCCCGAAGGCGCAGCCTAGGGCCACAATACTCCCGAGGTAGGAATGGGACTTTCACCCGAGTGCTACACAGTGCTTTATACTACACCTGTGAGGAACATTTAAAGTATTTATAAAATAAAATCAAAACGTAAGACACCATGTAAGACACAATTTAGCCACAGTATAAAGAAACATACAGTAGGACGACGCCTTTGATCTCGTGGTAAATGCCGGCAACGTCTAGACATTGTCGCAACTGCTAGGGTTGTCTCAAGTAAACAATATTTATTAATAAATTTATTTATTTTAGATCAACATCGTCATCAACATTATGATTATTATTATAAGCAATAATTAACAATGATCAAAAATATAGTTTTTTTTAACAGTTTCATTTAGCTTGCCTTGTTTGGGTCAAATCAAGTAATTGAAATATATAAGGGGGTCAACCCGGCAACAGGAAAGGCCTGTTGCCGGATTAGTCTGAAATTTGGTATTCTAGTTTCAAACATATGTAATTTAATTTAAAGAAATATCCGGATTTGCATATCTTTAATTTGAAAAAGTTGTTATTTTCATAATCGTCAACCCAAAAAACCTCAAAATTGACACTCATAACTATATTTTCTTAAATAATGTCCTCCATGTTGGATCTAGTACACTTGCACGTAGCTATGAAAAAAAAATCCGCGAAAGACACTTGATCTCATTTTTATTTTCAGGCACCTCGCAAATCTTAAAAATTACACCCTTGTTGAAAAATTTGCAAATTTTCGTCGGCGCCATCTTGGATTTTCATTTCAACCCCATAATCGTATTTAGTGACTTCGTAAACCATGGACAACCCATGTCGAAAAATTTGCAAATTTTAGTAGGCGCCATCTTGGATTTTCATTTCAACCCCATAATCGTTTTTAGTGACTTCGTAAACCATGGACATGATACCCATGTCGAAAAATTTGCAAATTTTAGTAGGCGCCATCTTGGATTTTCATTTCAACCCCATAATCGTTTTCAGTGACTTCGTAAACCATGGACATGATACCCATGTCAAAAAATTTGCAAATTTTCGCCATCTTGGATTTTCATTTCAGATGACGACTTGCAATCTTCCACAACACACGTCGTATGCACCATTTGAATTATTTTCCAAAATAATAATATTTTAAAGTGACACACGACAGCCCTGAAAGTTGTTTCCCGAGCTGCTAACACTGTAAATGTATGCAGCTCGGGGCAGCCGTTCCCCCGTCTCACCCCTCACGCCCCGCACGATTGCCCTGTCTAGACGTCTTCGTGGGACGACTGTATGTGATTAGAATTTGACATAATATTTATAAATATTTCGCGCTTCTTTTGTTTTTTTTATTCTTCACAAAAGGATGTCAGTGGCACGGAGATTCCATATTTAAATTATATGAAAACTCGTTGGGCAGGCGCGCGCCATAGATAAGATAACACATGAGAAATGAAAATTCATACAACTTTCTCTCCCGCTAAAACACGTTAGAAATGGATTTTCATACATTTTTTCCTCCCGCTTATTTAGGTCAAGGAAAAGACTAACTTTCTCTTTTCATTTTCAGGGAATATTGACTACTGTTCCGATCAGGTGTAGTATAAACCATTTTGTTAATTCGTCGCGCAGATTTTTGCGTCACTAAATAGTGCATATGACGTCATGGCAGACAGTCAAAACACGGCTCGCTTGGTTTTCATTGAGTTTGCAATATCTACGTTATCTACTATTCAACCTGCAGATATCTTCGTCCATTGTCATGTTACTCGGGTACGGAGTATCTATCCTACTAATATTATTGACTGTCTGTGTGTCTGTTTATTTCGACTAACCTCTGCGCCGGCTGGAACGATTTTGACGAGACTTTCAGTGGCAGGAAGCTGATGACGCAATAAGTAATTTAGGAACTTTTTAGGGTTCCGAAGTTTATGACTCGGAACCGTTATAGCTTCGTCATGTCCGTCTGTCCGTCCGTCCGTCTCGAGTCTCGACTTATCGTACAAATGGTTAGTGCTAGAAAGATGAAACTTTGCATGAATATGTGTTGTAATTACGTCGACAAAGTGTTACAATAAAATTATGAAAAATATTTTTATTTGGGGTACCTCCCCTACACGTAAAGTGGCGATGATTTTTCCTCGCGGCTAACCCATCGTGTGGGGTATCTTTAGATAGGTATTTTTAAAACAATACAGGTGTTTCTAAGGCGGATTTTTGATTTATGTATCCGTTTTCCTGATATTCCACTTTAAAGGCACTTTTTTGTAAAAACAGGGCGTGCCCTCCCCCCCTCTAAAAGCTAAACGGCTGGATCAAATAATCTCGGAAAATTCGTGATGGTGGTCCATATAATGAAGGAAAACTATAACGGATTAGATGACTTTGTTAGTTCAGGAGTTATAGAGGCTAACTTGTAAAATGCGCTCACTTGGAAAACGTCATACAAATTTAACGCAATAATACGTAAACATGACAATTATCTATTGGATACGATTTTAAATCCACTTACCATTATGGGTGACTGAGGAACCCTTTCCTATGCGTTGTCTGACACGCACTTGGCCGATTTTTTTAGACTAGCTTCGATCCGAGACGATACTCTCTATTCATACGAAGATGTTTTTATATTTCACCACAGTAAATTTATTATCTGTGTTATTGTGTACGTTTATTTATTAGTTTACCAAGACGTGCTGTCTAAGACCATTCAGACCCGAAACTTCTGAGACAATAAACAACCGAATTAATTTTGTTATTGTTAATTGCCTTATACACGTACATAATTACGTTAAAATTGCTTTTAAACGATGAGTGATAAGGATACACACTAGCTACCTATCAAGTACTGGCATACCAAAGTTAATGGACTATCCTACTAATATTATAAACGCGAAAGTTTGTGAGTATGTGTGTATGTATGTTTGTTCCTCTTTCACGCAAAAACTACTGAACGGATTTGGATGAAACTTTACAGTAATATAGCTTATATATCAGAATAACACATAGGCTACTTTTTACTGCAATAATCGAGATACAAGGGCGACAAAACTAGGTGATTATAAAGATACATAAATCGTAGATGTCAAAATGTATTACTGTTTATTTCCTGTCAAAAATTCACAGGTTGCTATGCATAGCACTAGCAGCTAGTATGCATATATTGTTAATAATTTAATTATCTATCGTATGATATACACAACATTATCGTGGCTTTGATTGTTTTTCTATCACTCCATATAACGTCAACTTTTCTTATCGATAAAAATCGGTCCCTTGAGTTTCGTTACAAAGAGTTTACACTGTAGTTTAATATGTATTTGGTGAAGAGCTGTTGAATTGAAATTTAAAACAGTAAATTTTATTTATTTGCTTAGATGTATGTAAAGATATCACTATTTCTTTATTCTATTTCTTTTTGTTTAAGTAAATTTATTGTATGCTTTCCTTAAATTTCTCTTTTGCTTTACTTTATTGTTTATATAGAGAAGTTGTCATAATTTGATGTATCGTCCATCGGACTGAAATAGACTAGATCCCACGACACAGGTTATCCCAGTGTAGGATCTAGGTATCAAACCCTATATCTATCTACGTTTGAAACAATAAAGTTATTACTATTATTTTATCAGCCTTAAGTAATCCATTGCTAGACATACGTCTCCTTAGGAAGGTGGTTTTGGCTTACTATACCACGCTGGCCAGACGGGTAGTGTGTGGTAGTTATAGGGTTTACTTCAAGTTTATTTTCTCTTTGTAGTTCATCAATCAACAACCCTTAATGTTCCATTGCTCGGCTATTGTGTCTCTTCTCAGGAGAGGGTTAAGGTCATACGTCCGTGCGGGTTGGAGACCTGCAAGACACGTTGTGGCTACGTAATCTTGCCGTTGGATGTTTTCAAGCCTGCTGCTAATTTATGATAACAACCCGGAACGACTACTTAACGTGACCTTCCAATCACGGAAACGCTATAACATATCATGCCACAAACGGTCACCCATCTAGGTCTGACCGCGCCGTCGTTGCTTACCATCAGTGATTGTTTCCAATCACCAGGCCACTCGGCTATAAGCGCTTCTTTTTTGTAGTTATGATGGCCTGTATAGTTTGGATGGTGACACTCCATATTCAATATGTCACTTACGCCTTTTCAAAATAGTTTCAATGAATACAGAAACAAAGATCCCAGTCTACTGTTTTTAATTTTGCATTCGTGTACTAAGCCTATTCAATATGATTTAGTAACGCGAACGCAAAACCTTGACACGCCACGCCTACTTACACGTGACTGGTAACTTATCACTAATCTAACTAATATCATAAACGCGAATGTAGGTGTGTGTATTTGCGATACTTTCACTCCTTGACTAGTTAGCGGATAATGATATGGTAGTGCCTACAACTCAAGGACATCAGCACTCAGAAATCAATCATGCTTCTAAGGAATACAAAGGTTCACCTTCTTTTCTTTCTTTTTAACCGACTTCAAGAAAGGAGGAGGTTTAAATTCGTCGGAATCTTTTTTAAAAAGTGAACGCATTAGAAATATAAATTCTGAGTCGCGGGGGATTTTACAAACATATATGAAACGGACACAAGGAACAGCCAGACCAGAACAATTTGTGAATCACACAAAATGTTATTCCACGTGAGATTTGAACCCATTTAGCATTACATTATTTTATTTCTTAACCGACTTCAAAATAGGATGTTCTCAATTCGACTGTTTTTTTTTTCATCTTTGTTACCTCAGAACTTTCGATTGAGTGACCGGATTTTGATAATTATTTTTTTATCTGAAGGCTGGCAATGCCTCCCATGTGTAAGGAAACCAGTATCTGATGATAGGATCCTGCAGAGATCCTGTCGCGATTTGGGTCCTCGGAATAGTTTTTCTTTGAAGTCGGTTTTTTTTGTTAAAATTATTATTTATTGAGTGCCCAGTTGACTCTACTCTGCCTGATGTAATCCAAAAGTGGGGTCACCACATTCACTGCTTAGTAAGATGCCTCTACATCATTGTGCCTCCGGTCTCACACTCACCAACAAAATACCACTGTTCAGCAAGCAGCAGCAACAGCCTTTAACAGTCCACTGCTGAACATAGGCCTCTCCTTTGAAAGGAGGTTTTGGCCTACTTTACCATGGGCCAGACGGGTTGGTATAGGGTTGGTTTCAAGTTTTCCTTCTCTTTGCATTGATGTTGTCTTGCATAGTTTATCCCTTAGTCGCCATTTACGACACCCGCGGGATGAATATTGGTGGTGACCCTCTGTATTCTTAATCCGTCACCACACGGACAATACCACTGTTAGTTTAGTCCAAATACTGACTAATATCTAGAAATACTTCTAGGTATCTGTTAGTATCTGATTGCAGGTTGACAATATAATCTTCTATAGTCGGATTTATAGAACTTTAATATCATTAAATGCAGTTATCGCAGATAAGCAGGTTATTTAAATGACTGCTTTGTTGGTCTAGTGCTTAGCGTATGTGGCTACTGATCAAGCGGTCTCGGGTACGATTCCCGGGTCGGAGCAAATATTTGTGTGATCTGCAAATATTAGATTCGGAGTTTGGGTGTTTTCTTTGTATAATATTTTGTATTTGTATAGTTACAAAAAAAAAGTGTATTTATTTATATCAGCTTTGCTTAGTTTGGGACTAGATGATGTTGTGACATCTTGTCCGAAGTATTTATTTATTATTTATTACTATTGCTTCATAAAAAATCTTAGGTATTTGTTTTATAAAACTATTGACAAACTGTAATAGGTCATAAATAACACTTTTATAGTTTACAATCTTTAGCTTTTTGCAGTGCACTTCTGAAAGAAGACCTTCTATAATTATATGAAAACGAGTGTCTATTTTCTTTTTAATAAAAGGCTTAGAGGAAAATAGCTTTTCCTAAAAATAAAAGAAATTTTTGCCTTTAATCGATTAGTCCCGAAGCGAATCGAACCGCAAAACAAGCGTCGCAACAAACAGTGAGTGATTAATTTAAAGATGAGTCACACGAGGACATGTAGCCAAATGTCACCGTCCAATTTGTGGGTAATTACCCATCACACTCATGCAATCGTCATTCTGTTCACTTGATTTGTTGCTTTACATCAGAAGCTGCATGGCTAAGTTTGAGTTGTGATCAGAACACAACATAAGGATTGAATACTTATCATCTTCTTATCGGGTCGATGATAACACTTATACGATTTTAGTCCAGTGCTCTACAACGTGAATGGTGTTTGGCCTTGGATATGGACTGGATTTGGACTTGGGATAGGTCGGAAAGCGTGCATGGCTCTGGGCTCGCGAGACATGTCAGCAAATGACCCAATCTGTGGAGATACGTCACAGTTGTATTTATTAGCAAATCCCCACCTTGCTAGATCGTCCTATGATCTTCCGACCTGGAGTCACAGCCTATTGAGTGATTTCCAGTTTGGCCAGAAGAGCTTATCTCCTGGAGGTAGTTTTTCTGCCATACTTATTATGAGACCCCGTTAATTCCCGTAGGTTTATATGCATAATTTTATCGTGAAAATCTGAAAGCCTGTATACGGGCTACTAGTTACACCGGTTTTATCTGAATATCAGTTTTTGCACGGAGTGACTGGCATCGGTCCTCTGCAACCCTATGGGCAAACTAAAATTCAAACATTAAACTAGTTGTCAATATATTTGAGGGCACTGACTTTCCAATAACGATTGCTATAGATGTTTATGACAACCAAAACAGACGGCTTAATGTGCTGTTTCGGGAAAGATATTATGCCTTTCATGACAGAATGTTTGGGATCCTACAAAGGCCCTTTATCAAGGAGTGAAGAAACCTGCGGTACAACTATCAGATACTAATTGGGCTTCTAGTTATAAGTCGATTTAAGTAAATACCTAATGTTTTAGAGGATTCCCCTTATCATTGCCATATGAACAATTATCTGTACTACTATAATAATACTAAAGAGTTGGTTTAATTGAACACTTAGACGTGCTGATCTCAAGGACCTGGTTGGAGATAAATAATTCTTGTAGTATTGGATGCCGTTTATGCAGTGTAATCACTTCGGACATTGTGTTAGTTATAATATACACTGTTTTATTTTATGAAAATTTGTGGAGTGTAGTATATGAACAACGTGAATGAAAATGTATGTCGGGGATTGCTGTACGCGAGCGTGACGTATGTCTGAGGCTTCGCTTCGAATGTCGAATTTCAGTTCTCCCTTAGGTTTGCGGAGGTCCGATGCCAGTCGCTTCGGGGAAAAACTGATATTCAGGTAAAACCGGTTGAACTAGTAGTCGACCCCAAATTATATTGGGAATAAGGCTAGGAAGGAGGGACAGGTGAAAGAGCACGGGGTTAGCTATTCACTTCATATCCAGAGTGATCCACAGGATATCGCATTTTTTTTTAACACGGACATGTATTTTTATAGTATTACCTATTTTCCATATATTATTTCATGATGATGATTACTAAACGGTTTCCATAATATCATAACACCTCATATTATCAAGGTAGTAGAGACACGCTTATTTCAACACACATGAGCCTTCATAACCGGGGCGATATTACTCTCACACAGAAAACCAACCTAAAATTACAGCATCCGTGGTGTAGAAGCATTGTGACCCACACAATAGCGGCCTAGTGAGATGCTTCTACGTCATAGAACCGAAGATTTTCTCTCAAGAATTTCCCACAACTAATGCAGTTCTGCGATAAAAAATATATGTATAACAAAAAATCAAACAAATGCATGATAACCAGTTCTTGCTTGAAGCCGATTAATTTAAATCTATCTTTGTGAATAAATATTTAAACTTTGGAAGTTTGGCGGTGATTCACGACCGTGCCTCGGACAGCGCGTAAAGCCGTCGGTCCCGGTTGTCATGAACATCTAGGCAATCGTTATTGGGAAGGCAGTGTCCTCAAATTTACTGACAACTAATTCAAACTTCGAATTTCAATTCTCCCTTAGAGTTGCGGATGTCCGATGCCAGTCGCTTCGGGGAAAAACTGATATTCAGGTAAAACCGGTTGAACTAGTAGCCGACCCTAAATATCGATTGGGAATAAGGCTAGGAAGAAGAAGAAGAAGAAAAACAAAAAAACTAGAGTCCGTCAGTGAATCAAATTATTACATCCGTACATCCCTATGCAGTAGTGTCATGCTGATTTCAGCACGAATTGGCCGACTAGCCAGTACTACCCTAGCACAATGACGTAATAACTACAGCATTCGTGTTGTTGTATTTTGTTGGCGAGTGTGAGACCGCAGGCCTAAGGATGCAAAAGCATATCACTAAGTCGTCATAGTGTGGGTCACCATGCTGAATTGTCTGTACTTACAATGAGGATGGTGATCCCTACTTTTGGATTCTTCTAAAAAAAATGCATATTGGAGCTACAATCCTCGTACAATGTTATTACCTTGGACACCAACACCTGTCGAGTCTCACAAATATCTAGGCGTCATTACTTCACACGCTATCAAGTGGAAAGCACATATATGTTTCATTGTCAAGAGAATAAATTCGATGCTGTATATCATACGCAAGGCGTTGAAATGCCTTACGGCCAAGAACCCTTCTTGAATATGCGTCTGCCATCTGGGACCCATAATTTAAAAAATATTGTTGCTGGAGGCAGATCTGAGAGCCCTTCTCAGACTAAGATGGTTCATACGATTCGTAATAGGTCTTATGAAGAACGGCTCAAATATCTAGGACTAACCACACTGGAAGAAGACCGACAGAGGGGTAGTCTGATAGCGACATATAAAATACTCAAAGAGCATTATGACGTACCCAGTTTACAGGAACTTTACATATTGAAAAACAACATATACTTGCGAGGGCATCCTTTGAGCCTATGGCGAAATTCATCTAAGAAAGCCCGTAAGAGACATTTCTTACCTGACCGCGTTGTGACAACCTGGAGCAGACTTCCGGAGAGCGTGGTTATGATTTCCTCACTAAACTGTTTCAAGAACAGCCCCCCTCCCCTCCCCCCCAGGCCAAGTCGTAAACGGTTTTCGTTTTCTATTTCTCTATGCTCTTGTTCGATTGGCTAATGTCACTTAGTGACGTGATCAAAACAAAATATTAGCCAATGTAACAAGAGAATAGAGAAATAGAATAGAAAACGAAAAGCGTTTGCAACTTGGCTAGTGGGGCAGTGACAAACATATTTCCAAGCTATTTAAATCAGCTCTTTGGCTGCTAGTGTGTCATACGAAATAATAATAAAGCAATTAATAAAACTTAAATTTGTACTTTTTAATTTTATGATAATGACTCAAACTAACCTTCATATTTACACAACTTATGTCTTTTTATCTCCCCATTTCCGTTTGATCTTGTGATCATATGACCTTGTTTTTTACATCTATACAAATTAATAAAATCTAAGTATCTGTTCGTTAATATAAATTAACAACTTTTTCTTAAGTCGATATGAAATTTGTCTTAATGTACACTACAGTAACATCATCTTCCTAGCCATTATTCCCAAGTTTATTTGGGGTCGGCTACTAGTTCAACCGGTTTTACCTGAATTTCAGTTTTTCCACGCAGCGACTAGCATCGGACCTCCGCAACCCTAAGGGAGAACTGAAATTCGAAGGTTGAACTAGTTTTCAGTATATTTGAGGGCACTGACTTCCCAATAACGATTGACATAGATGTTCATGACAACCGGGACCGACGGCTTTACGTGCTCTCCGAGGCACGGGCGTGAATCACCGCCAAACTTCCAAACTCCGGGCAGCTATTAGGAATTTCCTAAGAAAATCCCAAAAACACTTTTTGGCCCGACCCGGGATTTGAACCCGAGACCTATTGATTAGCAGTGGCATACGCTAACCACTAGACCAACGTAGGCAGTACACTACAGTAACATATTTTTATTTACTTTTATTTTTGCCTGTTTGTTCCAGATAATCTCTGGAACGGCTAGACCGACTTTGACGAGATTTTCACTGGCAGATAACTGATGATATAAGAAGTAATTTTAGTTACTTTTTTGGACTAGCTTCGCCCCGCGGCGTCACCTACAGTTGTTGTAAAGGTACAGCCGCGGATCTCAGCTATTATACAATACTGTTTATTCTGTCAAACCTGTATTTGGTAAGCACCATTTAGTGAAGGATATATATATTTAATACCACGAAGGGCTAATAGAACTGCTCAATTCGATTCTAAATATTTCAAGGCTCGCAATTAGGCGTCGTATAAGGCGAATAAGGGATAAACTACGCAAGACAACATCTATGCAAAGAGAAGGAAAACTTGAAACCAACCCTATACCAACCCGTCTGGCCAGCGTGGTATAGTAGGCCATAACCTCCTTTCTAAGGAGACGCCTATGTCCAGCAGTGGACTGTTGAAGGCTGTTGATGATGATGAATTAGATTGGAGAAATCTATGTCAGTAAATAAAATAAATAAATATTTTGCTGACATACATTTTCTAGTCCCAAATTAAGCAGAGCTTGTACTATGGGTACTAGACAACTGATATACGAGTAAATACACATTTTACATATCATACATAGAACAAAATCTCCGAAACTCCCCTCAGGCCGTCTTGATGATGATCTGCGTCAACCGATACAACCCTTTGGGGTTGGGTCTTGAGTCCTTTATAGTATCCACTAGAACGGGTCCTACGTTCGCGATTACGGCTTGCACGTTCGTTTTAAGAGTGTTTCTAAGTGTTTAAAATGTAAAATAATTATTGTATATTATTAAAGTAAATATTAATGTAAATTTGCGCTTATAATATTAGTAGGATTCTTTATGAAGTTAGTGACTATGTTTAATTATGTCTACCATTCTACGAAACCCAAAAGAATCTGTTTCAAGATTTGTTGTTGAATTATGAATACATTTTTGAATTTAATTAAGTTATTAGTAGCAATTAGGTAGAAATCAAAATCAAAGCATTTATTTCAAGTAGGCCAGTTACAGGCACTTTTGAATTGTCGAAACAAAAATGAAAATTAAATGTAGCTACAGTCCCAGTCACAAGACATAAAAACTGTGAAAGTACTGTAGTTGCCCATTCCCTAGCGTAGATCTCTATGGAGAAGAACGGGCAAGAAACTAGACAATTTATAAGTATGTTTTGAATAATTATAGGATATTATTCTATTCTAATTTGTTTTAATATAATATAAAACTTTACTTGAAGGTCTATTTTAAATTACATTTATACAAATAAATCTAAATGACGTGTCCGTTTACGAACAGTTTTTTTTATTTTTACTATATGCAGGGTAAGCAACGACGGCACGGTCAAATCTAGATGGGTGACCGTTCGTGTGGCATGATATGTTATGTATGAGAGCTTCCGTGATTCGGAGGTCACGTTAAGCAGTCGGTTCCGGTTGTTACCATAAGATAACAGTCGTGAATCTTAGTTGACGGCCTTCGGGCTGATTAAAAACATACAACGGCAAGTTTTACATAATAATATATAGCCACAACGTGTCTTGCCAGTTCCCAACCCGCACTCGGCCAGCGTGGGGACGTATGGCCTTAAACCTCTCCTGAGAGGAGGGGAGATCCGTGCCTGCCTAATAATTTTGCATCATTCACCCGGCCTAAGAAGGGAAAACGATGCAGAATTATCTGACCAGACCGTCATGATATGGGTCACCGTGCTGCATTGCTTACTCTCGTAATGAGGATGGTGGCCCCTACTTCTGGAGTCGGCTCATGCTTTCCATCAGGCAGAGTAGAGTCACTTTGGTATGCTTAAATATACAAAAAAAAAATACGTTTTGGGTTGCTGTTGATGCATATGAAGGTCTATACGGAAGTTATCATCAATTTTTTAGTTTTTTTCTTCTTATATGGGTCATCCGTTCATAATCTGCTGCTCTATGGCATTATCGTTTAACTAAAACTACATTTTGACCTTCAAAATCAAACAGGTTTGATAAATACGTGAGAAACTATATTTAAATAGGTTCTGTCAATAACAGTAACGAGATGAACTATTAATATCTAATATATAAAATTCTCGTGTCACAGTTTTCGTTGCCATACTCCTCCGAAACGGCTCGACCGATCTTTAGGAAACTTTATATGCATACTCAGTAGGTCTGAGAATCGGCCAACATCTATTTTTGATACCTCTAAAACGCGAGCGGAGCCGCGGGCATCAGCTAGTCACTATATAAAATTCTCGTGTCACAATGTTCGTTCCCATACTCCTCCGAAACGGCTTGACCGATTCTTATGAAATTTTTTATGCATATTCAGTAAGTCTGAGAATCGGCCAACATCTATTTTTTATACCTAAACCGATAAAAATTTTGTATCCAGGTAGTTTAAAGCCTGATAAAGGACATAGGCTGTGCTGTGCTGTGCGTGCGCAGCCGCGGGTAAAAGTTAGTTAAGATAAACCCAACTTCTAGATATTATTCAATATTGAGGTGAGGATGGAGGCGATGACCTTCAGGGATGACATAGAGGTTTGAACATCATCTCATTTCTTTTTACAGCGCTAAGTGGTGATGGTTCAATCACAACAATGTTTTTGTGTGTGGTTGTAAATTGCTTGAGACACAGGACATTTAATAACTATCTGAGTCACTTTCTCGGGGTTGCATTCGTAAGTCGTGAAAAAATTAACTTAAGTTACTAATAATGTCATCAAGTTTCTGCCAATGAAAGTCCCGTCAAAATTGGTCAAGCCGTTCGAGAGATTACGCGAACAAACAGACAAAAAAAATGCTTTTTAATATAAGTACCGTATATACTTACACATACATTTAAAAAAAACGACTCATAACAGACAATATGATTTAGATGAATAGATTTTTTACAATCGAGAAGCATTATGTAAAATGAGACACTTAGGGCTGCTTCACACTATCTTTTGACAAGCGTAAACGCTCGATAAACGTAAATGAAGCTTCATGTATGTAGACACTTACATCTCGCTCGAGTTGCGTATGAATACACTTAATATTGCATTATGTACAATTCTTATCAAATGAATACATTTTATATATAAGTGTATCAAAAGCCTTAAATCTGTATCATAAAAATATTGTATCTCTTTATAATTTTGTTTTGAACAACACATTTATACACAGGCCTTCCCCTCTGTCAAAGAACATGTAAGTCAAAATGCCTCCATGCAATATCACATGTTGTGTCATAAACTCATAACAGTGTAATGCGTAGAACCATTTACACTTATGTATTGACAGACGTCCCGATTTTCAAATTAAATTTAGATGTTCCGAGCGGGACAGGCTAAGTCCCGCTTTTCGGTGACCGGCAAACACGGCACCAGCTCTTTCAAAAGTCTCCAAGAAAATTTAACAGGAATATGTAAAGTATGGGCTTAATATTAGCTATCTATTTTCTCAAATATAATAATAAAAGAATAATAATAAAAATATTACTAAAAATAAAAGCTCCGTAAATTTTAATAAAACA
This sequence comes from Phragmatobia fuliginosa, assembly GCA_932526445.1. Lineage (NCBI taxonomy): Eukaryota > Metazoa > Arthropoda > Insecta > Lepidoptera > Erebidae > Phragmatobia > Phragmatobia fuliginosa. The sequence goes on along the minus strand of OW052072.1, from coordinate 19,147,520 downwards.
GAATAATTCTACTTTAATTATTTCTGTGTGTGTCTGTCTTTACTAGAGCTGTCCTGAGTCAAGGAAAAAAGACGGACACACACAGAAATATTTTTTTTACAATAATATTAAAATATGTAATTAAATCAGTATCAAAATGATTTTATTCTATTGAAAGCTACAATTTGTAACACTCACTATTGTTTGAAACTGAATAAAAATTATTTGACTTTGATTTTTGATTTTTTTTATTCAGAGGGCGAAGAAGACTCCCCTTCCTAACAGTTTGGTGAATCTGATTCAAATTATCATATTTTGTAAAATACATTTTTATGACTATTTTTGCTACGCTATCTAAAGCCACGTAAACATTAATTTATTTATAACTAAGATAATGTTCTCAAAATTCTTTTAACTATGTCCCTCTTTCAAGGAAAGTGGCCCACTTTTCACTAAACCCTATAAAAACGCGACATGGCAAAAAAAACTGGCAATGCTGGTACGGCTACGCCCTACCGTGTGCAAGTGTAAACAAATGTGACGTCTCTTTGTGACCAGCGTCTGTGCTGCAGACACACGGACATCTACCGCATCGAACAATCGCTGGTATGATGGCACCCTACATTATTTAGTAAAAATATTCTATTTTAAAATCGCATATTTCATTAATTTTCGTATGTGCTTGAATATTCGAAGTAAAATAATAAAAATGGAAAAAAAATGGCGACATGAAAAAAAATTGGTATTTAATGAGAAAAATATAAAAGTTGACTTACCTAGCACCAAATATATCTTTTTTTGCCAATGAGAATGCTCCTACGATCCTCAAGCGAAGTAGGAAGCTGTTCTCATCGGTCTGAAAAAAAAAGAGAAAACAAATAAATATAGATATTGCTGTTTAGAAAAAGTAATTAAATTATGGTGATTTTCAAATTGAAATCATTGTTTTTCAGGAAAAACTAAGAAAATAGAACCACTACACTCGCAAAAAAAACCGTTCCCGCTTTCTGACACAACCGGGAAGAGATCATTCGCAGGGCCGACGACATTACGTGCTCTCCGAGACACGGAAGCTAAGCCACCACCAACTTTCAAAGTCCATGTTGTTATAACATTTTTAATATAAATAAAAAAAGTCAATAAGATTTTAATCCGATCTAAAAATCGTATCCGAGACCTCTCGATCGGTAATCGGATACGCTAAACGCTGGAGCAACGAGGCAGACTTACAGGACAATCAAAAAAATACATAAACACAAATAATATAAAACTGCTATAACCGGATATTAACGTAAGTAATGTTATGTGTCATTTCATGGAAATACTAAATAATAAATTAAACAGTTCAATGACTATTAAAATACCATACTGCAGAATTTTTTTCTTTAGTAGGTTATCTATAATATTTTCCTTATTTCAGTTATGTTAATTTGTTTATTTTGTTAGCTAAAAAAATTTTTGGAATGAGGCTAGGAACAAGAAGAAGAAGCTTAGCTTTTGCTTCCTGGACGATAAAATTTGCTTAGTTGATATATTTTATTTTTGCTTGCTATGATCTCCTGTAAGTGAAGGAGTACACCGGCATAACACCTTTTTATTAATTAATGTGTATTATTGTGTATAACTTTTGTTTGGAGATCCTTACTTAATAAATGAATAAATCCCCACTTTAAATTTCATTGAAAACAGTGGAGCGGTATATCCATGAAAACGTAACAGACAAAGAGGCAGAGTTACAGAGAGACCAAAACCTCCTTCCAAAGAAGAGGCCTGTCTCCAACAGGACTATTAACGGCTGTTAATGATGATGAGATGTAGAAAAAAATAATCTAATTCCACATGTTATATTTAGATGCCTAAAAGGCCACACTAACCCTGACATTTAGTTAACAGGAAATGTTGTACAAGTTAGACATTAATACGTCACTGATGACGTCACCAAGCAATCTTGTTAAAACAAAACGGGTAGGTGTGGGTTAATTTTTTTCATATAACTACTAGGAAAGAGCTATGCGTAAATCGAAAATGTGACGTCATTATTGAAGTATCTTTTTCTTCAAGTTTTGTTAAAATCTCTCGCACTAGAAATATATTCCGTATCGCATGTAACTAACAAATTTCCAAGAACGCCCAGACTCAGAACAACAATTTGTGGATCACATAAAATATTATCCAATATTAGCCGTAGAACCGACAACCGTTGGGTAAACGAGTTCTTGAGTGGAGACCGCCTCTCGGCAAACGTAGTGTAGAACGCCCACAGGCCAGGTGGAGTGATGATTTGCGCAAAACGGCTGGCAGGAGCTGGATGCGAGTAGCCGAGGATCGAACCAAGTGGCGTGCAATTGGAGAGGCCTATGTCCAGCAGTGGACTTTGATAGGCTGATGATGATGATACGGGTATCGAACTTACACCACTCTGCGCAGTATGAATCGGTGAGGTTATCGCTTGAACAAACACGTCATCTGTACAGGTCCTCGCATGTATATTGTTTAACTAGTTGTTATTTCTGTTGATCACCTGAATTTTCAATGTCTTTACTAATAAAGACAATATATGTACTTAAGTATACATTTATAGATACTAGATGATGATTTTAATGCAAGTACAACTTTTATATGCATACAGACACTTCAAAATTTGTTTATTTGTATGGATAACGTTTCTCACATCTTTATCACGACCTGTTTCATTAATAATATGCGTCTTATGGATTTAGACACAAAGGAATATCCATAATTGTGAGCACTGCAATCACGTTCTGAATAAAACATTAGCAACGATACCCAAAGTCAAACATTTCCGCATGTGAACTTCCAAATACAACAATAAAAATACTTTAATGCCTCCATCGAAGACACGCTCAATTACAGACCAACTAACAATCCTACATCGCGCTATTAAAGTTCTTGCGATGATTTGTATTTCGAACTTCTCAGCTTCAACCGTAGGGCTGTGTCATAGTCAGCATTTTTATCGCGTAGCCTTGTCGGAAGCTCCTGTTGTACTGGTGTCTTTAGTGATAAATTAATCTCCCTTTAACACAAAGGGAATAACATCAAGAAAGGCACACCAATTTATCAGAAAGGGTATCTAATGCGATGGATGTTTTATATTACCCGTTTATACCACAAGTCTTCGGACACAATGAGAAACTAGCCAATGCAGAACAAGCTACTACAAACTAAAGAACTTGGAAGCATAGAGGAACACCGTAGGGAGTAGTCTACGCTGATTTCAGCACGAATGGGCCGGCTCGACAGGGGCAGTACTAACACACAGAAGATCAACCTAAACCGAGAGCATTAGTGCTGTCTTCTTTCGTTGGTGAGTGTGAGACCAGAGGCCCACCATTCCTCCGTTCTCCTCTAGAAAAGTACTACGAAGAGAAAATCAATCACAATACATTTCTAATGTGACATTAGTTGAATCTGCCCGTGTTGTATATCGGTTATCGCGATAAAAAGTAAACAATGTCCTTTTTCATGCTCAGACTACTTATCTGTGCACCCAATTTCATTAAAATCGGTTCAGCACTTTTATCGTGAAAGCCGGACAGACAGAGTTACTTTCGCATTTATAATATTAGTAAGGATTGCACATTAAATATGTGAGTACAAGGTAACAAACGGTACAAGGAAATGTTATGTATAAAGGCGGGTTCCAGCAAAAACTATGTTTTTTCCAGCAAACCCTAAAGAGAACGGTAATGTCTCTCAGCACTACTTGATGCTTAGCATGAGTAGAATCTAATCTGACCACTATGTTTAGCATACTCATTGCAAATACAACAATGATGTGTGGTGACCCACACTATGGCCTAGGCCTAGGGAAATGCTCTCCATCATTGCGCCTCTAGTCTCGAACTCATTACCAAAACACTAGGTTAGTCTTGCGTTAGTAGGTAGTAACGCCCGGATCGAGGAGGTCGGGTCTTGAGTTCGATTCCCAAGTCGGGTCAACTGTCCGAAATATTTGCTAACATTAAATAAATACATGCTAACATTATAAAGTTGAAGGGTTTGTTTGTTTGAACGCGCTAATCTCAGGAGCTGCGGGTCCAATTTGAAAAAGTATTTCACTGTTAGTAGTCAATTTGTCGGGGAAGGCTATTATCATCACACTACTACCAATACGAGCGGAGTATCAAGAAAATATTAATGTTTTAAAAACGAGTAATACTATTTATTTTAAGAGCTTCCATTGCGTCATCATCATCAACAGCCTTCAACAGTCTACTGTTGGACATAGGCCTCTCCTTTGAAAGGAGGTTTTGGCCTACTATACCACGCTGGCCAGACGGGTTGGTAAAGGGTTTGTTTCAAGTTTTCCTTCTCTTGTCAGTGATGTTAGCTGCTTATTTTGTTCCTTTAGTCGCCTCTTACGACACCCATGGAATGAATAGGGGTGGTGACACTTTGTATTCTTAATCCGTCACCACACGGACGTCCATTATTGTGTGCGCTGCTTAAATGGTTAACGTGTGTTGCCCGTGATCCACCCGTCTGGTAGGTGGATCACGGGTAATAAACGTTAAAGATTTGTGGTATCATCATCATTATCATCAGCCTATCGTAGTCCACTGCTGGACATAGGCATCTCCAATTGCACGCCACTTTGTCCGATCCTCGTCTTCTCGCATCCATCTCCTGTCAGCCGTCTTGCGCAAGTCATCACTCCACCTGGCCTGTGGACGTCCTACACTACGTTTGCCGAGTCGCGGTCTCCATTTAAGAACCAGTTTACCCCAACGGTTATCGGTTCTACGGCATACATGGCCAGCCCACTGCCACTTCAGCTTGCAAATCCCGTGGGCTATGTTGATGACTTTGGTTCTCTGTCGTATCACCTCGTTCCGGACACGATCCATCAGAGATACGCCGAGCATAGCCCTCTCCATAGCACGCTGAGCAACCTAGAACTTGTGGACCAGTCGTACCGTAAGTGTCAACGTTTCGGCTCCGTAAAGTCTAATAATAATGTGTGAAACAGTTGTTATTCATGAAAAGTTCTAAACCAAGTTAAAATTAAAAATTTCAAAAACCTCCTACAGATTGGACCAATTTCCATCAAACATGGCTAAAAACACTCCGAATCAAATCAAATCATTTATTCTGCAATTAGGTTACATGAACACTTTTGCAAGTTATACATTTTTTTTGAGCAGATGAGTTCGGCCTTTCCTAACTGGACTAGCCCTGAGAAGAAAGGACGAAACAAACTCAGGGATCACAGTCTATTTTAAAGTCCAGACAATATTCTTAAATGCAAAAGACATATATAAAAGCGATAATTACAATTTGAGTCACAACTATAATGATTAAAGATAATAATTTAAAAAATAGCAACAATTTAAAATAAATTTGTTAAATATATAATGTAAATTTAACTATAAATTATCGTCACATCAACATAAATTTAAACATTCAAAATAAACAGCATGTGCAGAATGGGCAGCTCTCGGTTTTTTACCCTTCAAAACAAGATAAACAAATTCAAAATTGGTTCATGTCTGTGTGTGTGCATCTACTGTGCCACAGACAGACAGACACACACGTCAAAATTATAACACCCATTCGTTTTTGCGTCGGGGGTTAAAAAACAAGTTCGCGAATAGTGATCCAACCATAAAAGGTAGACATGTTCTGTTTACCTTTTATGGTTGGCTCACCATAACCTCTTTTATAGTAAACAAATCTGTTTTCGCGGTTTCACATCACTCTACGGTCAACAGAAGACGTAGTACAAATTATGGCCGAAGTGCCACAACGGGAACGGCATGTATGTTACAGACATTTTGTACAGATAATAAATTTTAATATCGCGATTATCTATGATATCTGCTCCGTCACGACATCTACAACGTGTTTAGTGAATTATTATGACGTTATGATATTTACAAATATATATGGATATTTACATACATAGAGTCAGAAGCCTGTTTCAAAAAAGGGTACATGGAGAAAAAATGATCTAGAATCACTATGTTAATAACAATTATCTATTGGACAAGGTTTTCAATCCACCTACCATTGCGAGTGATTACGGAACCCTATTCTATGCGTGGCCTGACACGCAGTTTTTATACATGGGCCGATAGTCCCTGAACTAAAATCTGATACCAAAACAGTAACTAGTTCTGTTTCTGTTTGTTACGCTTTCAGGGATCAACAGCTGTCATCATCATCATCATCAACAGCCTTTAACAGTCCACTACTGGACATAGGCCTCTCGTTAGAAAGGAGGTTTTGTTGTATCAATTTCAATTAAATTTGGCATAAATGTACTTTAATTACTGAAAAAGAACATGGGCTACTTTTTACCGCTAGACCAACAAGGCAGTCAATTTTGTTACTTGTATTTAGTGGGAGAGGCCTATGTCCAGCAGTGGACTGCAATAGGCTGATGGTGATGATGAAACAATATATACCATAGTATTTAGTCTGCCTAATATTGGAATAAAATTTTAATTTTTGAACTGTAACAGAACGGTTTTAAGACAATTGGAATACACTTAAATTCTTGAGATCAAGATATTGTAGAACGAAGCTGGTTTAAAGATACAAAGTACCTAACTATAGAATTAATTAACATGAAAAACTTTAAAAAACTACAACCTGCTATGCAAACACTTTTGATAAAATTATTATAGCTTAAGTCGCTCGGATCATTTTTAATGTATCTATTCATAAAAATTATAAATCAATGGTGGTCTAGTGGTTAGAGTATGCGGCTGCTGATCAAGAGGTCTCGGGTTCGATTCCCGGGTCAGATCAAATATTTGTGTGATCCACAAATATTTGTTTCAGAGTCTGGGTGTTTACTATGTATAATAAGTATGTACGTATTTACAAAACCAACCTTAATACAAGTTCTGCTTAGGTTGGGACTAGATGACGCTATTTTTAAGATGTCCGAAATATTTATCTAATTGGAATGTGGAACATACATGACATAGATGGCCAAAACTATTACCCATACTTTTGGCTTAATCATACCTACTTGGATAAAAATTGATTGGGGAAATACCTACCTATTTATTTCTTATTAATTACATTCAATATTCTCTAATCATACAGGGAAACCCCTGTCAATAAGGACTGCAAGTAAAATCTCATGCTAAAGAACTACCACAACACACATCTAAAGTAAGTACCACAAAATGAGAGCTTAACATATTTCTGCAAAGGCTATCATGTTATGTAATAAGACTGCACGGTTGGCCTAGTGGCTTAAGCGGTCGCCACGCCGCTTCCTACTACGCCAAGTGTCGTGGGTTCAAATCCCACGTAGGACATCACTTTGTGTGATTCACAATTTGTTGTTCTGAGTCTGGGTGTTCTTTGTGTCCGTTTCATGTATGTTTGTAAAGTCCCCCGCGACACAGGAATTTATATTCCTAATGCGGGAGTTGTCTTTTTAAAAAAGAAAAGAAAGAAAGAAAGAATAAGCAAATGTTTTTTCCTTAAAGAGAAAATATCCATAACAATAATAACCACACACAGACTGACACAAGATAGAACTATCTAAAATAGTTTGGAAATACCACACAATTGAAGCTATTACAACAACCCATAATACATCACTGCTGGGTTTGGGTATCCCCTCAGTTGAAAGTTATGGCCATACATACCGGATCAGATTATGTAAATACATTTAATTTGTATTTCTAAATAAAAACATAGCTTTCACATCACATCAAGTCCTTGACAGTCCACGGCTAGACATAGGCCTCTCCTTAGAACATCAATGGTTGGGCCCCTTAGAGAGGATGGATGATAGAAGACTCACGAAAGGAATTAAGAATCGACTTGACACAACCTGTCTGGGGCGTGTGGTATATTGGGCCAAAACCTCCTAGTGAAAGAAAAGCCTATGTCCCATAGACTATTGACTGTATGGATGGGCATGGTTTAAACATTCATTATTCCACTTTTAGGGACTGCCTTGTTGGTCTAGCCTTGCCTAACTTGGTTTCAATTGCTTGGTCAGATCAAAAATGTTTTTTCTGCAAATATTTGTATCAGATTTTTCTATCTAGGGGAACCGGTATAGTTATTGGCCACTTAAGCGACCCGAAGACTGACGGATTGAATTAAAAATAAATTATATAGTAAAACATCAGTAACTGTATGTATGTATGCTAGTTTATTAATGTATTTATTTATTCGTATTGTTTACATACACTTTTATAATTATATTATCTGCATAAAATGAACACAAAAATACAAACGTAAAATTAACAGTAATTGGCCGTATTAATACAGTTATTGGCCATGAGATCATACAGTTATTAGCCATATAAAAAAATAGCAATGCTGTTATGACATACGAGTAATATTATCTTAATGACGATTTTCATTTTCGGAAGGTTCAGAATCATCATTTAACAATAAACATTTATGGCATATGAAGTCAAAAACTTCATCATCATCTGGAATATACTCTTGATGCTTAATGGGATCGCACTGACGATGATAATATTTATTACAAGTACTGCATAATAAAGACTCTTTTTTCAGAGCTAGACGCCGGCATGTATCACAGTTAATTACCACCAAGTTTGATAATACTTTTAATTTATAGCCATCGTTTTTGTTTTCAGTCTAAAATTCTTTTTCACTTCCCTTTTTAACATCATTTAAATTTTCAGTTTCAGTCTCAACGTTAAGATTTACTTTTTTGTTTCCGTTTTTTGACTTCTTTCCTATGTCTTAACCTTTTCTTGTCTTCTTAAGGGCAATTTCTTTCAGTTGCTTGTTCGCCTCTTTTCCACGGCATAAACATTTTTAACACCTTTGAAATCCTGTCTCATCAGCGTTAAAAACACGTTGCGGATCATGAATTGCCTCTAACAGGTTTTCACTGGTTATTTAATTCCTGATTTCAAGAAACCATTTCTTAATGTCACTTTCAGAAACACAGGCGCTGGCTTTAGTGAATCGCTTGCTGGTTCTTTGAGCTAAATTGGGGTGACGTTTTTAAAGAGCTTTCAGCCACCCCTGAACAGGTCTATTATTGACAAAAGGAGTATCGCGTGGATTATCAGACAAAAACTTTTGTAGTGTCGAGGACATCATCTGACTTTCTTGGAAACCCTTTGCGAGCCATTCTAACTAACCAGTCTTCGATAGTATCTTCTTCTTCATCTATTAAATATGGTGTCGGCCCAAATTGAGATCTAGAAGTACGATTTTTTAGTTTGAACTGTAAAGTTGTGCTTGGGAAACTATTATTTTTTGCGACCGCGCGCAAAGGCATTGTTTTACCATTTACTTTTTCTAGTGCCTCATCAAGGGCGTCTTTTGTGTACTGGGGTATTCTTAGCATTTTTTGGTATGAACCTGATAGAAAAGAAAGAAATGTTACTGAGACCTTGTTCAAAATAAATTAAAAAGTATTACAGTTATTGGCCTAGTTTTGTAATAGCTATTATTACGAATAACACAGTAATTGGCCTAGGCTAATAACTATCTACGAAGTTCTAAAACACATGGTAATTGAATAGACCGTTTAGTAATTGATATTTTATTCGAAGACATTTATTAAAAACGCTGCTTTTTAAGAATATGATAATTACAGTAACTGGCCTACGGGGCCCGTAACTATATTTTTTTGAAATAATCGTGACAGTTATTGGCCACAATAGTTTTTTTAGATTATACGAAGTCATCATCATATTATGCCTCAAATCCGATTATAATGCTTAGCTGCTGTATATTTGACAGGATTCTAGGGACTGTACTATGTTAATTACTATTCAAAAAATCTTATGAAAAAAATTGTAGTCTTAATATTTTTTTATCAAACTTACCGGTTTTTCTTTCAGTGTCAAGAAATCACAAATCACAAAAAAACTAAATCGCCTAGCGGCATTTTGTTGAACCTTTTTGACAAGTAATAAAATTGTTTCCATTATATATTTTTCAAATCTACTCTTCAATCAAAGAGTCGCTAGTTTTTTAAAATTAAAGTTGAAATGGCCAGTAACTGTATAGGGGCCAGTAACTATAACGTTTCCCCTATTAACTGTTTATTTTAATAGATCGATCAGTTGTCTAGTATCTATAATATATGCTCTGCTTATTATGGAACAAAATGGCATCGTATGTCAGAGGTCTGAAAAATGTTGTGCATTTAAATCCCGTAAGGGACAAGACTTAGCGCTATCTATTGTTAAAAAGTATGTTTGTTTGTAAAGTGCCCTTTGACACAGGATGTATGTTCATAAAGTGAGAGATTTAAAAAGAAAAAATCCCTATTTTTTCTTTTTAAAAAGACTGTTAAAGACTGTTGATGATGTGATGTAATAATAAATCAGAAAATGTTTCTGCTAAACAAATGTTGATAATTACAACGAAGATAAGTTAAATTTGGATATTCTCAGAAATATATTCAGAAATTACTGTTCCATTGTCACAAGCTCACTCAATTTTACAACAACAATAAGTAATTGTCTTCTTATTCGTTACTTTAACATAACAAATTTAATAAATAATTTATACAGTTTTTTTTTAATAATAACAGAACATTCATCAACATCATTAAGACAACAATGGTGCAAGTGTAGGTAGTAGAGCCAAGCTGATTTCAGCACGAATGGGCCGGCTCGAACCGTCCAGTACTACCCTCATACAGAAGACCATCCTAATAATGACAGCATTCTTGCTGTCGTATTTCGTTGGTGAGTGTGAAACCGGAGGCCCAATCATTCTGCATCATTCTCCCGCCCTTCGAAGGCCGGGAGAATGATGCAGAATAATCTAACCAGGCTGTCATGGTAAGGGTCACCATGCTACATTGCCTACCCTCACAATAAGCATGGTGACCCCTACTCCTGGATTCTACTCATGCTTTCCATCAGGCAGAGTAGAGTCACTTTGGCAGGCTTAAATATATATATATATATATATATATAAAAAAAAAAAAAACAAAAAAAAAAAAAAGTTTTGTGTGCATAGAGAGAATTATTTAGATAGATTTAGATATTTGATATTCTATGGCATCATAGTACTTAAATCTTGCATAAATTGTATGTATAACAATAAGCTAAACGGACAAGAAAAACAACCAGTCATATAATGTTTAGGTAAACTAAGAGTGATGATGCTAGTGTTCAAGTCAATTGGCAATGACAAACCCAAGACCGTTTTTTACAACCTCAGAAGTACCTTTCTTACGTAAACAATAACACAGATAATAAATATTTACTGTCGCTACATTAGAACACATTTCTTCATAATAGAGAGTGGCTTTTACGTTTATGGCAATTAATGTGTCGATTTTAAAGTTAAACGTAAATCTATGTATGTACTTAAACATTATAAGGAGTTACACTCTAAATTATGCTTCAAAACCAAGTAAGTGGCCTTAGGCGATTGGAAAGAATCACTGAGTGTAAGGAATGTCAATACAGTGGGTACTAAGATGGGTTACCTTTAATGGCATGATATGTTATGTGACTCGGAGGTCACGTTAAGAAGTCAGTCTCAGTTGTTATCATTAGATAACAACTGAAGACTCCTGAAGCTAAGTTGGAAACCTTTGGGTGGCTTAAAAGCATCCAACGGCAAGCCGTTACAAAGCCACTACATGTTTTGCCAGTTCCCAACCTGTACTCAGCCAATGTGGGAAGTATGGCCATAACCTTCTCCTAAGCGGAGACCCCAGCCCAGCAGTTTGACATTATGGGTTGTTGATGTTTATTATGGTATTGAAGATTACAGTCACAGAACAGAATTATTATAAAAACTAATGAAATGCATTTGGTGTGACAAGACCTATGTCTTGTCACACCAAAACGTATATGAATAAATTATATCGTACCATTCCGCAACATAAAACGAATTATAATATTATTCGTCTACAAGGACAACTTAATATAAGCAAAACTACAAGTTAATCAGTCAAGAAATACAACATGTGAAATAAAGAAGTAATGTTATCTCCACTTACACGAGTGTCCGACTGCCAAGCCATCACCCATATGAAAATATACTAATATTTTAATAGAATTAGACACGATTCACATTCCTACAGAGACGTATTTGTTGAAAACAACTGTTTGCAAAATAATAGTGACACGTTCTTTATTTCTTGTTTCTGAATATTTCACACAAACTTTTACAGTCCTTCAACATCAGTATCACTTGTTAAGGCGGCAATATAAAAATCTAAACACCAAAACTATAACAATTGTCTAGAAATACGTGATACATAAATAAAAAAACTAAAATATCACGGGGAATAATTACTGTAAGTGACAGACTGTGAATGACAGATATCTGGACATTCCAGTTTTTATAAAATTTTACAACATTTCGTATGTGCCATCTTTCTCCCACTTAAGTATTTCATGGTTGAATAGTGGAAGCTTATGCTTCAAATGCTAAAAAGCCAAAAAAGGAACGCGGCTAACACCGATGTGATTCATTTGCGCATTACGCTTCGTTACATGCAGAAAAAATGTTGTGACTGAAGTATGACATTACAACAAAACAAAAGCCTTAGGAAAAGTAAACACATTTTTGGTTGATTACTAAAGATTTCTTTGAACCTTTTATAAAAATAAATCTAATGTTACATAACCAAAAAGCAGAGTATTCTTAGTTGTCTGTTTTCGCGAATAGAAGTATTTATGTTACTTCGTAAATAAAAATAATTTCAATTATACATACTGTGTTGACAATAAATTAATGAAAAGTTTAATCAAGAGACCTTAGTCTCTTCTAAAAAGAGTATTTTTATTTCTACTTTAGTATTTATGTACTCTGTATATGTGTATTCTTGACTGAAACTTATTTTCAAAGAGCAGATCAGATGCAGGCACTGTGTCATACTTGAAGGACATACATAGGCACCTTCTCAAACTACTACTCTAACGTTTTCCTAAGTCTAAACATTTTACCTAGGCTTCCTAAAGTCTCGAAATTTTGGATACATATTTGCTATTTCTTTAATATTTATTATTACTATTTATATACCTATACCTAATCTAAAACCATGAAATTCATGCATTGGTAACACATGATACGCCAAGCATAAGCGGTAAAATTAAAAAAATTCTCCGTGTTATTCATTTAAGAATTTAAAAATAGAATTTACGACGTGAGTACTTACAACGCTGTCATGACTTACAATAAAATCCGTAATGAAACACAACCAACCTTATCTCTCAAACGCAGCAAATAAAACCGACAAGGTGCATCTCAAAGTAAAAGATTTGTAAACATAGTAGAATTAACCGACCTGATACTGCAGAGAATATCTCGGAACTGGTCTTGACAATCCATTTGTCATACGGCGCAGTGACCAAGATGAGGATCTATTCCGATGAGATTCTCCGTCGTCATTATAAATCATTGCGTTTTGAACAGACATGGCGGACAAAACGGGCATCGAACGAGGATCTATCATTTCACTATAACAATACACTGCACCATCACTTAATAATTTTATTTACATTATCACAACGCGTTTCGTATTTACGAGTTTCACTTGCTTCACGACTGTGGAAGTGGCGCTGTTATAAGACAGTGGAGCAGTGGAGACATATGACATTTTAATCTTATCGAAACGGCAATGATAAGTTTGCGTTTACAATTAGCGCCAATCAACCTGGTCATGTGAACATTGTTAGATTAATGTCATTTTTTCATTTATTTGTTTGATAACGGTATCGGACACAAATGAACGGTTTTGTTCGCGGTGGTGGCCGACTTTTGAACATTGCTACAATGTAACGTATTGTTTACAGCTGACTTATATTGTTTGCTTTGAAAATTCGAGTTTATGCCATGTTCTAAATACGAGAGTAGGTCAAAAGAGACGATCTTACAATGAACGATAACGCCTTACACTACTTATTCATAGTGGTACTTGTAATAAATTATTTTTTAGCGTGATTGCGAATTTACATGTTTTACCGACTTATTTTTATGTGTTAATTTTCTATATGGAGGTGTGTTTTATGTCGAATATAGGTATTTGAGAAGAAAGAGAAAGAAACTTAGTGTATAGTTGCGTAAGTTTTAGGCAATCGCAGGTGGAGCGCACAATCTATGAAATTCCATATTCAAAGTAGTAAAGTGGAGCCGCCGGTAAAAGCTAGCAGAATCATTTCTATCTTAAACGAATTGTTGTGTGACTGTGTCCACTGTGAGGAAGTGTAATATATATTTTTTTTTATTTGATGCCTACCAATGTGACTCCACTCTGCCTGATGGTAAGCATGAATGGAATCGAAGACTGGGGGCCACCACACTTTCCGCGATGCGACTATGGCGGCTTTGTGAGATGCTTTTTCACACCCCTCTTAAAGGACCCGGGATCATAATGGGAAGGAAACACGTGGGATGGTAGCGAGTTCCATTTTTAAACCGCTCGGCACAGGAAAGAAGAGCCAAACCGTTTAGTTCTAGTGCGTATTTCTACCACTCTAAAGAGATGACTTCCAAGGCCAGCACGTGTGTTCCTGTAAAGGAAGGGAGAAGGTGGGATCAGTTGGAAGTGCTCATCAGAACATTCCCCGTGGTAAAGGCGATAGAGGACTGCCATAGTAGCGATATCTCTTCGCAGCTGCAAAGTCTCGAGGAACTCGGTGGCTTCGCAGTCATTTTATAACGCTTTTATATTTTGTGCGTTAATGAATCCATGTGAGAAGGTAGTCACTTACCATCAAGTTACCTAGCTGCTATTTTGATCCCTGTATCATAAAGCATAAGTTTGGATTTACTTAGTACAGTGTGGAACAATAACGTATATGAAGCCACTATTATTTTTTTCTTTTTTAAGCCTTCCGAAGTGACTTTACTCTGCCTGAAAGAAACTATGAGCAGAATAAAAAAGTAGATTCCACCAACCTCATTGTGAATGCATACAATGCAGCCTGGTGACCCTGCTGCCTGATTCTCTACAGAATGATACAGAAAGATTGGGTCAGAATTGGCCAGAATGATGGAAACTCGTCGTGACTAATCAAACGAACATAATCATGACGAAATTATATTGAATAGATAGTCCGCTTCCGGGATGCGGAACTAATTTCTTTGTAATGTATTTATTATTCACAATCACCACCTCCACTAGATGAAGAATACGACTTTAGGGAGAATTAGCTGAGCCCCGTGGTTAGGGCGAATAGTTATAGTCGTATTTAAGGTAGGGCAACATATAATAAATAATAAATAAATATTTCGGACGTTTTACACACAACACTATCTCGCTATCTAGTCCCAAACTAAGCAGAGCTTGTATTATGGGTACTAGACAAGTGATATAAATAAATTAACATACTTTTTTTTTGTAAATAGATACATATTATACATAGAAAAACACCCAACTCCGAAACAAATATTTGCGGATCACACAAACATTTGGTCCGACCCGGGAATCGAACCCGAGACCTCTTGATCAGCAGCCGCATACGCTGACCACTAGACCAACAAGGCAGTCGTCTGGTTACAGGTTACAGGTAGGGCAGAACAGAAGTCGAAAAACTAGATACCTTTCACATAGGGATGAGGACTTTTTAAAGTAGGGCATTGCCCCACAATGCACCCCCCTAGCTACGGCCATGCCCGTGGTGTTACTCGCGGTCGTTAGCAGGAATAAACAGACACGGAAAAAAAAAAGTTTTATTGATGCAAGTATCGTATAACTTTATTATTTAGTAAAAAACTGTTCATTTTGATTTACTAAAAGACATTTCAAGTTTATTATTTTGTATTAAGTAGAGATATAGATATGTATTATGTAAAATGGTGTTAATTTGAAATTACGGACAGACACTTTAGTTATTTCTATTATACCTATTGGTAGGTATCCTTGTGTTTTTTTTAGCTTATTAGAGTAACTTTATATAAACCAGAACTAGTAAGTACTACCGGTAGGTAGGTACTCCTTAGAACTATTTTAAAATATCTTTTTGGTTTCGGACCTTTACACTAAGACTTGACCTGACTGTTCATTATACACTCCTTGGCTAATCTGACAAGGGCGGTGCGACCCGTGCAGGCCGTGCTTAGAAGGCCAACCTAAAATGACGGCATTCGTGTGCTCGTATCTTATTTCGTTTGTGGCGTATCTTATTTTACTAGGCCGCCATTGTGAGGGTCACAGTGCTCTATTGTCTGCACCCACAATTAGGATACTAACCCCTACTCTTGGATTCTACTCATGCTTCCTATCAGGCAAAGTAGTCAAACACTTTGGCATGATTCCTAAACAAAAAATAGATGGCGTTAGTAAACTATTAAAGGTGTTTCGTTTCTTGAAAACGTTAACATTTTTGTATTTGCTACAAATTACTTAAAAATTTTGTAACATACATAAAAGCAATTTTCGTATTTATTACGCGAATGTTATGTTCAATAATTTTTAATCAAAAATATAACAAAATTGAATTTCAGTATTAGCATTCTTATCTGCAACGGAGCGCATCGTTTTCTTTGTCATTATTGGCATTATTGCTGTCAAACTGTCAAACTAACAAAATAATATTTTGATTTGACATACCTACTGACGCCTAGATGTTATGAAAATTGCATTTTTAAGTCCTCGTAGGATTCTATTTATAATAATAGCTACAATTTCGTAAAACCTAAATAAAATGTCTCAGCACTTAGTTAATGAAAATAGCAAATACATATTAGAGTGAGTAGAATTGGACCTCAATATAACCTCTTTTCGTACACATCTTTAAAACATATTTTCTATTATTTTATATTTTCACAGCTTATTTTCGGAGCAGACGGTGGACTCACAGACTCTAGATTCAATATGCATACAGGTGCAAAAGAAGTTTCCTAAATCGGATCATTTTAACTGTAAGAATTTTAGTTTAAACTTTTTTGTTGTTCTAACGATCAATTTCATTCCTGCTCATTGTTTTATCTGTACAAGGTATTTAAATATATCTGGATATTTTTTAAACAAGTATCTTAAATGTCTATTTAATTATGTATTTTGCGTTCAAAGCTATAAAAATACTTATAATTGTTTTCAGTATGTCTACTTTTGTCATCGTTAATAACAGGCGGCGATTTGTGCCTTCCTGGTCAACGAGTGGTGGCAATAGCTATTCTGTTCGACATATACAAAATGGACAACCCGTTTGCGTCCTTATTTCTTCATTTGTTAGAGGGCAAACCAAGCTTGCTGCCGCTTGCGCCACAAGAGAGGGTCCTTATTGGGCAGCTGCATGGCTTCTTGCCAGTTAATATTAAGGATGTAAGTAATTTATTAATAGCATTTTTTTTTATTGTATAGCAAACTAGGTGATGACGCACTCATAGTCAAGTTGTCCTAGGTGATAATAACAATTACCGAGTGTAAGTAATGATGGAATGATCAGTAACTGTATGGGTTACCATTAGTGGTATGATACCATGAGCGTCTCCATGATTCAGAGGTTATCTTTAGCAGTAGGTCCCAATTGTTATCATAGGAAAACAGTTGTGATGCTTAGTTGGAGGCCTTCAGGCAGTTGACCAAGGAAACACATTAGTGCAAATGCTGTCATTTTAGATTAGTCTTCCGTATGGGGTAATACCACCCTTTTCAAACTAGCCATGATAGAATATACTGTAAGAGAAATTAGTACCAACTTTTGCTTTTATAGTTGTTTAAATATGTAAACATAAAAGAGGAAATTCTAAGAATATAATTATCATAAGATGATGATTCTAGTCACATCTTTTTGTAAGATATTTACCATTTTTTTTTTATTGTTGTAATGGAATAGGCGTTTGTCTTCCATCTCACCTGATGGAAAGTGTAGATGAAGATGAAGATGGTACACGCCCATCCAAAAGAAACCTGTTCACTCTACTCATAAAAACCTATTAATACTGAGCTGTGATTAACCCTCTAATTGGGCAGAAAACTGATAGGGATTTCTATATATTTTTTACATTTGGAAATCCCCTCGGACCATTACCCCGCCGGGGTTTGTGGGGCGCTGTGTCAGACTCGAACCAACTAAAACCACATGGTGTGCCCTCTTGACGCCTGAACTTTAGGAGGAGTGCAGGGAAGAGATCTTCTTCTGGTTATAGTGAAGCTTAGTTTGGAGGCCTTTGGGTGGGTTAAAAACATCCAACAGAAACATAACGTAGCCACAACGTTTCTAGCCAGTTTTCAACATGCACTTGGCGAATGTGGGGACGAATGGCCTTAACCCTCTCCTGAGAGGAGACCCGATCTCAGCAGTGGGACATTAAAGGTTGTTGCTGATGCTAACATACCACACCTTTCATCAATTTTGTCACACTTAATAAATATAAACTTTAAAAATAGGTACCTATTTGTGGTTAGGAAGGTGGGCCATTGCACCACTCAAGAAAAGGTACTCTTTTCTGCTTGCCAGAGACTCATTCTCCCAATTTTTAGAGAAAACCAGACTGCCTATCAACCTTTATGCTTTAATCTGATTGAATTATTTGTTCTATATCAAGTTACTTACTTATTTTTGACTGCCTTGTTAGTTTAGATGTTAGCTTATGAAGCTGCTGATCAAGAGGTTTCGGGTTCGATTCCCGGGTTGAACCAAATGTATGATCTGCAAATATTTGTTTCTGAGTTTGGATGTTTTCTATGTATGGTATGTATATATTTACCAAAACAAAATTATATATATGTATTTATATCAGTTGTCTAGTACCCATAGTACAAGCTCTGCCTAGTTTGGGACAATTTTGCGTTTCAGAAGTCTGAAATATTTATTTATTTATGCTCAAAAAATTCCAACAATTTATACATATCACTTGTTAATATTAAAACTCTCCATTGGGGAAAGAATTTTCGTAGCTTAATAAAACAAACAAACTCATGAGTTAAATTAGTATATTATTTAAACTTTTTACATAACTGTTTCAGGTTATGAAGAAATCGGCCAGACAGGTGATGATGACAGAAGTTCCTTCCAAAGACTTAGAATTTGATTACTCTCCTCTGCAGACCATAGTGGCGGAGAGGATAGCTGACATGAGCTCTATGGCTAGAGCTGCTGCACCAGCACTGATACCACTTAGCGACGGGTTTGTTACAAATACTTATATATTACATAGATACTAGCCGTTAGTGTTGTATATGTCGGTTAGCTTATGCCAATTCAAGAATCAAAGTGTCTTCATCCCAAATTTCATGCTTCTGCTGTTTGATAGTTTTTTCGATGTATGTATTTTAGCACGGTAACTTGGCTCGGGCTGAAATACTCGTGGAGACTATAGGAATTGCCCATAGATCTAGCGGTTGACGTGTGCGAAGAGGTCTCGATTCCCGGGTCAGGAAAAAACTCAACTTTGAGTGTTATTGAGTTTTTTTTATGTTCCTGTGTGAAATTGCCTTAAAGGACATCATAATTTAGTAAATTATAAAGCTAAAAAGCTGGAAAATGAACAAATTATTTATCTAAACATGCTTATCTGGAGAAGTCTTGATTGGAATTGAAATTGTTGACAGGCGACAGGCGTTAGTGTTAAACATGTGGTGATTAAGAATACGGCTAATCACCACCCCTATTCATTCCGTGGTGTAAGAGACAATTTGACGAATAAACTACGCAGACTGCAGTGCGAAGGACAAGCTTAAACGTACATACCAACCCGTCTGGCCAGCTTGGTATTATAAGCCATAATCTCTTTTCGGGAGAGGCCTATGTCCACCAGTGGACTATTAAAAGCTGTTGATATGATGATAACGAGAAATGCTTTAGGCTGTATAACACAAAAATAGGAGCAAACATTAATTAAGAATGTTGCCAAAACATGGCTATATTTCTTTTCCCTTTTAAAGAGAGAATTTTATTATAGACATACAATCATATACGATAAGTGACTCGTAAAATTGCTAGGTAATACTTCGGTTGAGGATCGTTGGTGTCATTAAAAACTTTGATTTTTAGGGTTCCGAAGTTTATGACTCTGAACCCTTATAGATTCGTCATGTCTGTCCGTCCGTCCTCGACTTATCGTTCAAACGGTAAGTGCTAGAAAGATGAAACTTTGCATTAATATGTGTTGTAATTACGTCGACAAAGTGCTACAATAAAATTATGAAAAATATTTTTTTGGGGGTGTACCTCCCGTACACGTAAAGTGCCCTACCCCATCGCGTGGGGTATCATTAGATAGGTCTTTTGAAGACAATAAAGGGTTTCTGCAACGATTTTTTGATTTAAGGATCCGTTTGCGAGAAATTTACTTTTAAAGGGCACTTTTTTGTAAAAACAGGGCGTCCCCCCTTCTAAAAGCTTAATGGCTGCCTCAAAAAATCTGGAAAAATTCGTGATTGAACTTTGAAGGAAAACTATAACGGATTAGATAACTTTGCTACTTCAGGAGTTATAAGAGGCTCAACTTGTAATTTGTACTTGCTTCTTTAGAAAACGTCATACAAAATTAACGCATTAATACGTGAAAATAACAATTATCTATTGGATACGATTTTAAATCCACGTACCATTATGGGTGACCGAGGAACCCTTTCCTGTGCGTGGCTTGACACGCACTTGGCCGATTTTTTATATTTATTTATTTGCAACTAACGTTTGGAAAGTGCCTGCAAAATCTTATTAAAAATAAAAGCTTATTTGATTTTGGTTCTCATAATTATTAGAACATTTTTGTGACTCATAAATTATAAACAGTATCCGAATAATGTCCCTAAACCTACAGTCGTTTAAGTTCAAAATGGCACATTTTAACCGACACCTAATAAAAATCACCACATGCTCAGTTTGGGAACAAAGCTCTCCTCGCCCTTACCGCCCCCGTAAAGCCCCCTCCCACCGCCTTTACCGCCCCCCGCTTTCTCTTCTTCATGGCAGATAGAAGAGGATAGACATGGCATTGGCAGTCGGTGTTTGTTCCTCGTACGAATCAGACGTGTTAAGTCTACGGTCGTGTATATTTTTGTCATTAAATAATTATACGAACGATATTGTTATGGAGTGTACTTCAGGTAAGAATCGATCAATATTTATATAAATGTTAATTAATGTATTTTGTATAAGGTTTAAAAACTGTGGTATTTGTGCATCGATTGAGCTAAATTTTGACGGATATACAAACCATATCAAAAATTGTTTTAGTATATTTTTCGCGTTTATTTTGTTCTTTATTTCTTATTAGTTAAGCCACGATTTCCCATAGCAACCCATTCCAGGATACGGCTGGTTTACAATAATATGATATATGTAGTTATTATTTATAAAAAATAACACGTGCATTTTTAAATTTAATGTATGTAGTTAATGTAAATGTTTTAGACCTAAAGGTTTGATTTAAATTTAAGTATAAATATACAATAGTAGAAAAAATAAAAATAAGCACTCTAATTCTAATCATATCTAGTTCTAACTCAAATCATATTCAACGGTTCGAAAATGTATTCAAATTTTTAAAAAGTCACACGTGAATAAATAGCCCATAGACAAATGAGGCAAGTTTTTAGGGCATCACGTTTTGGGAGGCACCAAAAAAGAGATATTTACAAGCTCGTAACCACTTTTGAAAACCCAAATATAAAAAACGTAAAAAACCCCACGTTGACCATACGGTTATTTTAAGGAGTTTATTTATTTCTGTTACATTACCACTCGTTATAGGTAGACCCAATGTGATGGAATGGCTAGCATCCATTACTTTGCAGAAATTTTGTCCAGAGTAGTACTCCCTTAGTCGACACGGGATACATAGTAGTCACAAATAGTATAAATTAGTGTAATTATAGATCATTTAAACTCATTACTTAATTACCTAAATATTAATATAGTGTCACAGAACCGGTATTATTTACTGAGCTGTGTTCTAGACATAGAAAAGAAGAAAATAATTAAACTATCGAGGTAAAAAGAAGCCCGTCCTCTTCTTAAGGAAATTATCTATATGGCAGTTTTAATGTACCTATCGAAATTGGCGCATACATCTTACACACAACGTGATCTAGTCCCAAACTAAGCAGAGCTTGTATTATGGGTACTAAACAACTGATATAAATACATAAACATACTTTTTTTTGTAAGTAAATACATACATATGTATGTATGTAATTACAAAAAAAAGTAAATACATGTAAATACATACATATGTATGTATTTACAAAAAAAAGTATGTTTCTGTGACACAATATTAATATTTAGGTAATTAAGTAATGAGTTTAAATGATCTATAATTACACTAATTAATATCGTTAAAACTATCACCTGGATAGTTCAGAAAGCAAAATACTTATTGTTCTTTAATTGATTACGTACGTACTATTTATTAACTGCTTCGTTGGTCTAGTGGTTAGCGTATGCGACTGCTAATCAAGAGGTCTCGGTTTCGATTCCCGGGTCGTACCAAATATTTGTGTGATCCACTATTTGTTTCGGAGTCTGGGTGTTTTCTATGTATATTATCTATGTATTTACAAAAAAAAAGTATGTTTATGTATTTATATCAGTTGTTTAGTACCCATAATACAAGCTGAAGGACTGATGTTGTGTGTAAGATGTCCGAAATATTAAAAAAAAAATTGGTTAAATAAAAGTTCTGTAGAAAGACTGTTAACAAACCGATCGACTGCTTAACATGCTCTCTAAATAAATAAACCTATATCACTTCATATTATATTAAATTTATTATTATTATAAAACAAAGTCCTTTGCCTCATCTTTATGGGTGTTTGTTCGCTATAAACTTAAAAACTGCTGTACCAATTCTCATGGTGTTTTCAGCAATAGATAGATTGATTCTTGAGGAAGGTTTTGATATATAATTTGTCAAGTTTAAAATAATTATTGAATACTTAAATCTACCCATGCAAAGCCGGGGAGGGCATCTAGTTTATTAAAAAAAACATTACCCTTATTCTGACCCTAAAAAAAACTAACTCATTTATTTTGTTTATACAGGAGCCCGCCCAACCGCATGGCTATGAAAGAGCTTCTGGAATCATTAATATCTAATGATTATATGCCATTGCACCGAACACTCAAAGCATCTGGACCCATACCACTGCCCACCTTCTTGCTAGAAACAGCTGACATAACTGCTGATAAGGTAAATATATTCAATTCATTATTTCTACCGGTGTATTATCTTTACAGGGATAAATTTGCTTCCAGGGTTCCTCCTGGATTCTACTCATGCTTTCCATCAGGCACAGTAGCAAGCTTAAATATATATATATATAAAAAGTATATCTGGTTCCCCGGCCACTGCCTGAGAAGGTGTCGTACGGTTTAGTCAGTCTACCATGACAGAGGAAGTATCCGAATGGATATCCGCACAAACAGAAAAAAGGGTGAATTTGCGACTGTACCTTTAACTGTTGGCGGTGGCCAAGGTACTGCGCCTAGTATTGTGGGTTCAAGTCCCACTTGGGTAGCAGTTTGTGTGATCCACAAAGTGTTGTTTTGAGTCTGGGTGTTCTTTTTGCCCTTTACAAGTAAATTTTCCCGTTCGAAGGCTAGACCGGAATAGAAAGAAGAAAATTATTTGACTCGAAATCGAAACACAACTACCGGTAAATATGTTTTATTAATTTTAATTGTTTTAATATTTAAAGTAATACTTTCAGGCCGTTTGGAAGTGTCTAGTCAATAGAGGCGCATACCAACCTCTCTACGACACAGATTACGAAGGTCTGACCGGACTGAGGCCTGAACGTTTAGAGAAGCGAGAGAGAGAACGTCAGCAAACACCACAACAACAGCATAAACCTAAAGTAAGTTCTAAGTATTAATAATACTTTAGGGTCATACATAATTATTTCCTCGTTCTCTTGCTACTAGAACCCAAGGGAAGTGCGATTTTAAGTCGGTTTGAGTCCGATAACCATCCCACCGGTACATCTGGACAGTATCTGAAGTGATCTGCGAAAATAAAAGAGATGAAATTAACGAAGTGGAAGGCATGACGTCACTTTCTTTAAATTTTTTAGTGTGACTTATGTCAGTGTGACAAGTGTCACTTAAATGTGTGTGAGTCACACACATATTATTAATAGATACTTTGTCACACTAAAGTATATACGTATTTACACTAAAGTACATATTTAAAGAACAAAATATAAGTGTGTTGTCTCGACATTTGTCAATTTTTGACAGGATTTTCACTGGCAATTATCTGATGATGACATAAAGAGTGAATTAGGCTACTTTTTTAAGACTAACTGTATCTATTGTGGAGGGGCGGGTGGCGTGTCCCTCCAACACAAAGGCGAGGTGATCATGCCTGGCTGGCTACTGCTTATCGGTTGATGTTGGGATGTTGTATATATGCTAATCAGCGCGAGAATTTCTCTTTCGCGATTCAGGATTAGTAGTTACTCCGTATAGATTGTTCCGTGTTTTCTTCGTGGTTCAGTGTTTCTTCGCTAGATGGCGCTTCGCTGTATGTGGAAGTCGCCACAACTATTTACACAACAACGACCGCGGGTAAAACCGCAGGACATCTAGAAGTTAAATAAAACTACAAGTGAATTTAATTCCAATAATGTATTTATTATTCTTTTAGCATTTATTAATGACCCTTTGATTTGCTTAGGAGACCCTAAAAATTTATTTTTTCTACTTAATAGCCGGAAGAAAAGATAGAGAAACAAGAAGTGAAGAAACCCCCAGAAGAGCCCAAGGAGCCAGTTAGAACGATGTCTGAAGCTAAGGAACTGACGGCCTTAGCGCTGAAGGGCACTCTCAGCTTACAGCAGCAACAACGACTCCTGGCTCTCTTGGACCAGGATCCTAACCTGGTGAATGATATTGGAATGACACCTGCTCAGGTAATTTTCTGCACCTCTTATAATCACTAAATACTTATAGGTAGTGGAGTCAAGTTGATTTCTGCATGAATAGGCCAGCTTGACCGGGACAGTACTACCCTCACACAGAAGACCATCCTTATAATGGCAGGTTTCTTGCTGTCGTATTTCGTTGGTGAGTGTAAGACCGGAGGACCAATGATGCAAAAGTATCTCATTCAGTGAAAGTCATGGCTGCAATGTCATGCTTTCCATCAGGCAGAGTAGAGTCACTTTGGTGCCCTTATATTTATAAAAAAAAAAACGAGCATTTGAAAGAGTCGGTGAGGTGGCGAATTAAGAATACGGAGTGTCACCATCCCTATTAATCATCAATTAATCAATGAGGCTATTACATAGTATAAAAGGAGGATGATTTTTGGACTGCACGGTTGGCCGATTCGCTATGACGCTTTCTACTGCCCCAAGTGATGTAGGTTCAAATCCTACATGTGACAACACTTTGTGTGATTCACAAATTGTAGTACTGAGTGTGGGTGTTATTTGTGTTCGTTTCTTCTATGTTTGTAAAGTCCCCCCCGAAATAGGATTTATATTCCTATTGTTCTTTTTAAAAAAAAGTTCATATTTTTTTCTTTTTCTTAAAAGGACAATCCCCCTCCGTCGCTTCCGCCGTCTGTTCAGACCTTTTAAAATACTCAACGAATTTTTATGCAGTTTTCAGTAATTGATAGTGATTCAAGAGGAAAGTTAATATGTGGAATACATGCATATTCTATTAAAGATTCGATAATTTCAAAGACTTCCATGCAAAGCCGGTCCGGGTCGCTAGTGATAAAATACATTTTTTTATAATATGAGCGTGACTTTAAATTAAACCTTATATTCGAGCCCTTAAGAGTGTATTTTGCTTATCAATATGTATTCCATATCCAGTTACCGGAGCTAGTGGAGAACAACCCGATGGTGGCTATATCCATATTGCTGAAGCTGATCCACTCGCAGCAGATCACGGAGTACTTCAGCGTACTGGTCAACATGGAGATGTCGTTGCACTCAATGGAAGTAGTCAACAGGTACTGTACTAAACCACCATGTTGGAAAATAATCCCTACTAATGTTATAAATGCGAAATTAACTGTCTGTCTGTTACGTTTTCACGCCTAAACCGCTGAACTGATTTTGATGAATTTTGATTTAGAGATAGATGGAACCTTGGGAAAGGACATAGGCTATTTTTTACCGCGATAACCTACATACACGGGAACAGAGCTGCGGGCAAAACCTAGTATTACGAACATGTGACACACAACGCCTGTCGAGAATCGAACCTTGGTTCTCTCGACATCGCCGTGGGCCGGTCTCAACCAGCTGAACCGCTAATGAGTGGCGTGCGGTGCAGGTGACCGGGGAACGAGGAGAAGCGGGAGGCGCGGGCGCAGCGGCTCCCACTACGTCATGCAAAACTCACTCGCCATCTTACCTTGTACATATTAGGTCACTGCTTGTGCCGCTGTTATAGCTTGTAACGCATTAAACCAGCAAAAATACAGTCCACATTTTATTTGTCCACCTATCAACACCGAGACCATAACAACCTTAACAACGCCATCTAGTCCCAAATTAAGCAAAACTTGTACTATGAAAGCTAGATTGACTTATAGTATATTTTGTTTTGTTTTAATTACAAAGGTACATATTATACATAAATTACGCAAGACAACATCAATGCCAATTTATGGAAAACTTGAAACCAACCCTATACCAACCCGTCTGGCCAGCGTGGTATAGTAGGCCAAAACCTCCTTTCTAAGGAGATTTTCCTATTTCCAGCAGTGGACTGTTGAAGGCTGTTGTTCATGATGATGATGATATTAAATATAGAAAACACTGAAACTCTGAAACAAATATTTGGAGAACATACAAATATTTAGTAACACGGCGGTTTCGAATTCCAAACTCCAGGCTGTTTTTAAGTATTTATATAATCAGAAAAATTCAATGTCATTTTTTAATTAGAACCAGAGATCTCTTGATTCAGTAGTCGCTTACTCTAATTACTAGATAGATGACTCACGTAATAAATATATATATATATATATATACTTATATATATATAAAGATTTAACACCAATTTTCTATTTCCAATGTCTAATATAACCATGTTCTAATCCAGACTGACTACATCAGTGGACCTCCCCGTGGAGTTCGTCCACTTGTACATAAGCAACTGCATCTCGACGTGCGAGACCATCCGCGACAGATACATGCAGAACCGCCTCGTCAGACTCGTGTGCGTCTTCCTGCAGTCACTCATTAGAAATAAGATTATTAATGTTAAGGTAAGCGCTTCACTTCATATATTATAAGACTACACGGTTAGTGGCTTAAGCGGTGGGCAAGTGTCGTGGGTTCAAAGCCCACGTGATTCACAATTTGTTGTTCTGAGTCTGGGTGTTCTTTGTGTTCCTGCGTCACAGGATTTATATTCCTAATGCGGAAGCTGTCTTTAAAAAAAAAAGATAACAGTCGTGAAGCTTAGTTGGGAGGCCTTGGGGCGACTTAGAAACATCCAACGGTAAGATTACGTAGCCACAACGTGTCTTGCCAGTCCTCAACCCACACTCAGCCAGCGTGGGGACATATGGCCTTAACCCTCTCCTGAGAGGAGACCAGACCCAAGCAGTGGGATATTATGGGTTGTTGATGTTGAGCTCCGGTTGCTGTACAGATACAAAGGTACAAGTAACGCCGTAGGGAAAAGCTAGCTAAAACAAAAGTAGCCTAATAGCTTTCTACTACAACGCCCCCTAAATTAAAGGAACCATTTAAGTGCTTAGATGTATTTAAAAGGTTAGGGAGTTCGTAGTAAGGAGACGGTATATCTATAGTTGGTGTAAGTTACTAATTATATCATCAACTATCCTTCAGTGAAAGTTCTGTCAAAATCGGACAATATTGTTTTTAATATTCGCAGCGCAATTTTTTTTTTTTCATAAAAATCTTCCTTGTGCTTTAACGAAAATATTAAAAACAAAAATGAATTGGTCCAGTGTTCTTGATTGTCCTTTCTAAAGAGAGGCCTATGTCCAGCAGTGGACCGTTGAAGGCTGATGATGATGATGGTTCTTGATTGTGCGCTTAGCAACAAAATTTCCGATTCATTTTTTATTTAAATAGATGCTGACTTCCTTCTCATTCATCTTTCAGGAGTTATTTATAGAAGTGGAAGCGTTCTGCGTTGAATTTAGCCGCATCCGTGAGGCCGCTGCGCTGTTCCGGTTACTCAAACAGCTGGATCTTGAAGCATCAGGTCCCAAAGAGACCAAGGATAATTAGTACCTCACCTGGTTCAAGTAACACGGTTTGGTACCAATGTCATATGTAAATAGTTATTTAAGTACCCTTAGTAACATTTTGTATATAGGAATATTTGTTTTTGTACAAAATATGAATTCTAATGGAGTTATAGCCATGGCGGCTCTTTCGATACTTAATAGACTGTCACCTATTGCACGGAGGGGGGATCTTTAGGTATACACAATTTAGATTCGCATACAAAATAATCACCTTAAACACATCAAATGAGGGCGCCACTGTAGTGTGAGGTCTTAGCTGTCAAAGTTTGACCCGCTTAATTTTGCAACCTCTTTTTCTCAGCTCCGTTTTTGAAGCACAGACATTCATTGAGCCGTAATTTGTATATTTCATAATTAATGTCGCGTATTACAAAATATTTACAAACATAATTTTCATTCGAAAATAAACTCGCCTACAGATTCAATTGACAGATCTAATTTGACATTTCAGACCTTATGCTACACTAGCACCACTGGCGGCGAATTCACTCGCTGTAGCCCCATTACCATCTTTACGATAAGGGTCAAGGAGCCAGTGGTCAGGGCCCACCATCATGTGGGGGCCCTCCAACGAACCGACAGTTTGTTAATCTCAAACATATAGTCTCAAAAATATTACTATGCACATTACATTTGTTACAAAAAAGTTACAGTTAGATACAAAATAATTAATTAGCTTGTAGTATTATTTATGACTAATATTTTTATTAGATACACATTAATTTAGGGCAACCAAATTCTTATGTGCCCAGGGCTCCCCAGCATAGTGAAAGACGGCTCTGGGTAGCCTTCACAAAAACAAGAAAATCATAGATACACAGACACACACACACATACACACGCACGCACGCACGCACACACATACACACACACACACACACACACACACACACACACACACACACACACACACACACACACACACACACACACACATACACAGGCACACATACACACACATAAATACATTCTCTGTTATAACAGTGTAATGCATATGCCCATTTGGGCTTATGCATTGACAGAGGGGAACGTCTGCTCCCTACCGTGTTGCTCTGTGACTTACACCCCATTTTAGATACTAAAATAAGATCATTATTATCTAATAAAACAAATAATTTCCTAATACTAAGTTCAATACGTTTAAAGTTCCTTGATTCATAATTTTATATGTAATAGAAAACCTCTCAATAAATTAATTTGTTTGTTACTTTCTGTTTGCTACTTAACTGTACTGATCATCGACATGCACTCATGTTGTCTAAGAAATACATGCATTGCGTCTAAAACAAAATAAAATATATTCTTGTGAGTAACAAAATAACATTGTACACGAAAATATGCTGAAGTAATACATGTTGAAAATTAGAGATGTTATGGATATGATATTTCGGATCTGGATACGAAAATAAAATTAGGTATAGCGGTTTCGGAAATCTATTTTTTTCGGATTATCAGTTAATTTCGGTAACGAATATTAAATTGAAGTAAAACATAAACACAAATAGTATGTAATAATTTTAATTTCTTTATGGGTTTTATCTAGTCTAAATTTTGGTTTATGGTAAAGTTTCAGTGAAGAAAAATGTTCTTCTTTTCGTTCTGTTTATTGCAGAATTTATATTAACTTGATAAAAAATGTCCAATTAAACTCGACTTTGGACGCATTTTGTCTAGAGTAATCAATTTAATAATTTAAAAAATTAAATTAAATATTAACTCTTGAATAAACAAGTACTTATGTAAGAGGTTAAGTTATGACTAGAAATAACAAACAAACTGCAAGATTCACGTGGTTTGCGAGCGATAAAACAAAACCGTCGAAAGATGACGTTTTATTTAGACTCAGGCGGAGTGATAACAGTGGACTGTAAAAGGCTGTTGATGATGATGATGATGGAGTAATAATAAAAAGTAATAATAAAATATCCGAAACTATTCGAAACGGATACGGTTACGGATATATTTTTATTTCGGATATCCAATAGTTTGGTTACGGTGTTCATTAACATCCCTATTGAAAATCTATTTTTGTGTCTTAAGCATAAAATTTCCATTCTAAAATTCCAGCATTTTGGCAATAGATAAGATTTGACCAATAATAAACTACATCATTCATCTACTCACACAATACCATATTCTAAAATCTGTTTTTGTTAAAATTAGTTTTATTTAATTTTCTCTATGTTCGTTTACCTGTAATAATTTATTCTCGCACTGATAAGTGTTAAATAAGGTCCTAGCAGCGACAGGTAGGCCAGGAATTTATAATATCCTAGTTCGGGATCCTGACTCCCTTAAATATTTGGACTTTCAGCGTAATTAGGGAAACTTTTTTTATGTGATCACCTTTCAAAATACTTTGTAACTTTTCTTTTTGACGTGACAACGTCTTATAATTCGATGGAGCCGGCTGCACGCACGAAAAACATAACTTATGCGGCGTTACCTCGCTCTGAGGTGTTCCATTTAAGACTTGAAGTGCAAGCGAGAGCGCGGAACGAGCGAAAAAGAGGCACAATCTTATGACGTTGTCACGTTCATCTATCGTCAGTAAACCGACTTTACAGACAACCGATTTTTGTTAGATTGAAAATAAATATTATAATTATAATTCTAACAATACATTGTGAGCGCATTAATACTTGTAAATATAATTATCATGTGCTTGCTCCGCCCTCGCGTATGTCAGTTATCGAGATCAAGAAAAGCCCATGTCCTTGCAAAGTATTTCAATGCCAAATTTCATTAAAATCAGTCCATCGATTTACCGTAAATCGTTACAGACAGACAGACAGAATTTTCGAATTTATAATATTAGTATGAAAGTATGTATGAAACACGATAGCTTAAGAATGAGTATATAAATAAAAATGAAATCCTTAATTACTGTCTTTAATTTTATTTGCAGCAAATTTAAAAATGTGTGCCTTAAATTTAATTAAATATTTAATAAAAATTATTTATTTGGTTTACCAATATCTGTTTACGCTCTTACATAAACAATAAATGGTTGTACATAAAATTATTTCAAGTGTAACAAATAATAACATGTTAGCCTTTAACAGTCCACTGCTGGACATGGCCTCTCCTTTGAAAGGAGGAATTGGCCTACTATACCACATTGGCCAGACGGGTTGGTTTCAAGTTTTCCTTGTCTTTGCATTGTTATAACACCACACAATATTGAAGAATATTGTGTTGAAAAGAAATATAGGTACTTTGCGTTTACAATAGCGATTAAAATTAAATACAATTACTGGGTAATTACAAGAAAGAAAAACAAAAAAAAACAATTAACAAATAGGTACACAGAACACAGAAAAAGAAATCAATAACATGCAACAAACAAACATTTTTGTGGAAATAATACGTTATGTAATATAACTATAACACTGATTCTTCTATACACTATTGTGGCAGAAGATTTCAGATTAATATAACTAATCTTGTATACCTATATATAAAAATGAATTGCTGTTCGTTAGTCTCGCTGAAACTCGAAAACGGCTGGACCGATTTGGCTAATTTTGGTCTTTAATTATATTATTTGTGGAAGTCCAGAGAAGGCTTATAGGGTGAATACATTAAAATGCATTGCATTGTTTTGTATTAATTATTGATTCCTTTTGTTTGTTTTAAGTTAATTTTATACAAAAGTTTAGATCTTCTATTTATCGATTGAGGCAGTACGAAGTCTGCCGGGTCAGTTAGTTAATACTATAATTTATTAGTCAAGAAACAATATTACTTGTATATCACCAAGGTTTTGATAAAAACAAACACTTTTGAATTGATATGGAAAACGTTGTCAGCCGTACTAGTATAAACTGTGTGACGGCTTTCAGCTCCTTCCTTACATTGTATAGTAATAAAGATGGTACTATGTTTTAAAAGAAATGTCTAGCGCAAATTACAAATGAAGTGATCGTAAGATCCATTACAAGAAAATAATTATTAAAACTACTAATTCATCCTCCTAGCCATTATTCCCAAGTTTATTTGGGGTCAGCTACTAGTTCAACCGGTTTTACCTGAATTTCAGTTTTTCCACGGAGCGACTGGCATCGGACCTCCGCAACCCTAAGGGAGAACTGAAATTCGAAGATTGAACTAGTTGTCAGTTTATTTGAGGGCACTGACAACTAGTTCAATAAAACTACTAATTAAAAATAAACCAACATGTGTGTGTGTGTATGTATGTGTGTGTGTAGGGGGGCTGGGTGGGTGTGTGTAGGGGGGCTGGGTGGGTGTGTGTAGGGGGGCTGGGTGGGTGTATGGTGAGGGTGATATATATGAACGTGTGTGCCAGTTTATTTACGTTTGCGTGTGATCGTTATCTTTCATTCTGGATTTTGAGTCATAATTGAGGTCTATGTAGTCACTATAATTAAGTAAAATAACTAATCTTGTACAGCTTGTCTTCTGATATAGGGCCTAATCTAAAGATTTCCATTCTGTTCTGCTCTTTGCTGTGCGAGGCCACGTTGGAGCTGCCATCTTCATGATGTCATCCTCCCGTCTCTGAGTCTGCCTGCCTTTATTTCTTTGGCCGTCTCATGGGTACCATTCTGCTATGAGTCTTGTCCATTTCTGCGTCTTCTCTCTCTTCAAATAAACAACCAAAGTGAAGATGAACAGAACATGATGAAAGACAAAAATTAGGATACAATTATTTCTATAAAAAAATAGAATAAGTTATGTATAAAGGCCAAAAGCACTGAAGACTTTTCTACATTTATACGCTACTACTTATTTCTAGGTGATCCCTCGGCTTTGCTCGCGTCTGTTTCATCCTTTATTACTTAGGGTTTAACCTCTGAATAAACACAAAATTTCACAAGAATCGATCAAGCCGTTTTGAATCGTATGGCAACTAACATTGTGACATGAGAATTTTATTGATATAGATTTATCTAAATTTGTAGACTTGTGTTTTTTATCCACTATTCCTAATTACTATTAGTTTAATTAGACTTTTTTTCGTGAGACATTAGAATAAAAGTTTAATATATTTAAGGTACACAATAGAATTTAGATTAAAATGTATTAAGTATATGTTTATTTTGTAACAATATAAAAGTGTTAAATTTGTCTGCCTGTCTGTTTAGAGAGGGCGAAAACCTTTCTAGAGAGTGGCCTTTGTCCAATAGTGGACTAGTCGAGGCCAGTGAAGTCTTATTTACCATTTCATTAAAGAAATGATTAAAAATATAAGATAATTTATTAATAATTTATGCTAATGTAGTTAACAAAACTATTGTATAAGAGTGTCGAATTCAAATTGTGTTAGGCTGAAAGCGATTGATAGAAGCGATGAAAGAAGTGCTTTCATAAAATAATAATTCTGAAATAAAACCTTTTTATACGCATTCGATTTTTTCTCAACTCGACTTTCAAACTTGCAATAAGATGCACGCCTTAAAACTGCACATTTCGCCTAGTGGTTTATGCGGTCACCACGCGGTATTCTACTGCGCCAACTGTTGTGGGGTCAAATCCCACTCAGGATAACACTTCGTGTGATTCACAAATTGTTATTATATCTGGGTGTTCTTTGCGTCTGTTTCTTGTATTTTTGTAAAGTCCCCCACGACACAGGACTATATTCCTAATGCGGGAGTTGTCTTTTTAAAAAGAAAAGAAAGAGCGTTCCAGAATCTGAGTTCCAGGCGTCTAGCTTCCCTAGTCCTAGCCTATTGTATTGTTTCATTGGCTAATGTCACTCAGTCACTTGATCAAAACAAAATATTAGCCAATGAAACAAAAGAATAGAGAATGAAATAGATAACGAAAAACGCTCGCAACTTGGCAAGGGGTGCCGTTCATGCGCAGCGGCAGTGGCTATACATCACACAGGTCGCCTTCTTTTTGGTCTCTATCGTTCATAAAGCACATAATTTATCTATCTATCTATATATATAAAAATGAATTGCTGTTCGTTAGTCTCGTTAAAACTCGAGAACGGCTCGACCGATTTTATTTGTGGAAGTCCAGAGAAGGTTTAAAAGGTGAATAAATATATAAGTTGATTGATTGATGATCTTAATTTTTGTGACAAATAACTCTTCTTCTATTTATCGATTGAGGCAGTACGAAGTTTGCCGAGTCATCTAGTATATACATAATTATTTTGAGCATACCAAAGTAACCCTACTCTGCCTGATGGAAAGCATTAGAATGCAGGAGTAGGAGTCACTATCCTCATTGTGAGTGCAGAAAATGCAGCATGGTGACCTATACTATGGCAGACCAGTGAGATACCTAGTTCTGCATCATTGGAATTCCGGTCTCACTCGCCAATGCTGTCGTTTACAAGAGAATCATCCTCCTCCGAACCTAAAGAAGTTGTATCTATCATCGTGAAATAACTACTGTTCGCAAATTGAATAGTTTTAAACAAGAACAGATTTGTTTTCATTTCATCCTTAAATTTAAGCAAGAAACTTGCAACTTCTTTGTAAATTGTATTTGATAACCGTAACATAAAACTACTTTTAATTAAATTTATCAACATCATTTACCCACAATTTTTTATTACTCTACCCTGAAATTGAAATAGCAAATATTTACTCAGGCTTGTATAGTAAGTGTGCTATTTTTATATTGCATATCATAAGCCCTGCTACACACCAGGCTACGTAAAAGAAGCCATCAGCATGTTGTTTACAAGGCCTAATGTTTGGAGGTTTATAATAAAAGCAATATATAATATTCAGTGTGTTTTAATATGAATGACTACAGTTATAAACCAATACTAAATTCTAACTAAACTTGGCAAAACCCTTTGAATGTATGACAGTCTTTTCACTACATAAATAATTAGAACAATATTCACACATTGCTCGGTCCCAAAACTCAACTATTTAGCACCTTCCAGAACCTTCCTGATTTCGTCATCAGATGCTATGTCTACTGGTGAACAATCATCTGCATCCTTCAATAGAGAAGCTCCAGCTTTTACTAAAATCTTGGTTGCTTCAATATGGCCACATGAAGCAGCATAGTGTAATGCAGTTTGACCGCACTCATCAACGCTGTCAATCGGACATCCTCCATCTAAAGCAGCCTGTAGAGCCTTTGTTGCATTCCGGTCCGCAGCCCAGTGTAGCGCTGTTAGTCCATCTTCATCCCTATCATGACGTAACTCGGGGTGTTCAGCTAGGAGTTCTGCAACTCGGTCCGCATAATCCTCACGAGCTGCATCCAATATTGATAACTCACTATAGACCAGGTCAGGTTCTTCTTCAGTTCTACATAAAGATGACACGGCCACCCAGGCTTCTTTTGCTCCTGTTTCATTATTAACATCCAGATCTGTTAATTCTGGTGCATACTTCTGAACCAAAGCAATATATTTTTCTTTAGCCACATCATTAGGTAGGTCTCCGAGAGATTTCCAAGCGTCCCACTTTCTGCGGCCACGGCCATCTAACCAACCAGGCTTGGGTATGTTACATTTACCTTCAGTGCCTTGCTTGTAAAGGCCATAGAGCTCTAATAATTGGTTATTGTCCAAACTACTAGCCAGCTTCTTCATATGATCAGCGGCTTTATTAAAGGATATATCTAAAGGAGACAGGTCATCATCAGAGAAATCTGAGTCTGGATAAGCTGGAAGTGCTTCAGCCATTATAAAAAAGTGTATGGCAGTATTATATCTAACTATTTTGAACTTGGACCGTTAAATTTAATCCTTCTAAAGTGTGTACTTGTTTGTTGGTAGCATCTGCAGCAGCCGAAGAACTGGCGAACTCAATAAAACCGTACCCCTTACTCAGACCAGTGGAACGGTCAAACACTACTCTGGCACTCTGCACAGGACCAAATTGGGAAAAGTATTCTTTCAGTTGACGATGACCTACAGTCCAGGGGAGGTTGCCTACATAGAGGCGTGCTGCTCTTGCTGTGCTGGCCATAACCTTAGACTGCAACTATTTCGAGCAAATGCAAAGATCGATCACCAACCAACGCTCTGTAGTCGACTCCGGAGCTCTCACTTAGGGAATCCAAGTCAAGTAGTGCGCCTTTCAGTCCCCACTTCTTCAGCAGAGCCTCAATAGACCAGTCCGCGCTGCGTTCCTGGTAAGAACATAAAAATCGCGCGTCAGTACCGTCCAAGAGATAAGCTACAGTCGATAAAACTTCTTCAAACTGAGAGGGTTCATAAAAACAATCGGAAGCTAGAAGTAAATCTACCGGTCTTAATGAGTGAACTTCTGATAAGAATAATCCCCAGGCAAGTCCGAGGATCCTTACGTCACGATTGGGTACTAGGCCGTTAGCCTCACAACACGCAGATAAATGTCTAAGGGATCTCGGCAGAGCGACACTGTCCGTGAGTGTAACACGGGCGCCACACTTAGCGGCCAATATTCCTGGCAGGCCGGTGCCACAGCCAAGCTCTAGCACACGGAGAC
This sequence comes from Phragmatobia fuliginosa, assembly GCA_932526445.1. Taxonomy (NCBI): domain Eukaryota; kingdom Metazoa; phylum Arthropoda; class Insecta; order Lepidoptera; family Erebidae; genus Phragmatobia; species Phragmatobia fuliginosa. The sequence goes on along the minus strand of OW052072.1, from coordinate 19,111,017 downwards.
CGCGTAAATGCCGCCTTTGCGTCCACAAATACCAGGCTAATAGCGGCGCAGATGGCCACGTGTAGAACGAGTAACCAGCTGTGAGGAGCTCCGGTATAACTATCTCCAAATATTCACCTCGAGTGTCGCCGTTGGTCGTAGATTTACCACGAAACACAAACTTCTTTAGCTGACCACTCACAGATCTACCATCGCTCATTGCATAAGCATTTCTCACAATAATTAAGCGAATTGGGATTTTTGACGCTGTCGAAATTGTTCAGATCAGGAAAATGTTGCCATTAGCTAGTTGTTTTGTAGGTTTTTTTTAACATTCTAGCATGTTGTGATCAAGAAATGGATTTACTAATTGTAATTAATTACACTTTTTTCTTAAATAATCTACAGTAAATGTGTTATTTTATGTGAATATTGTTATTATCAGTATTCTAAATTTGTTTTTAAAAACAAAAAGTTATTTTTTTCTTCCAAGTACACTGAATACTAATATTCAGTGCACTTGTCAAGTCATTGAATACTACGCTGTTTTGGCATTTATTGTATGTTATATCTGTAAATTGCTTACTTTTCAAATGATTATAAATTTTTAATCTCACTAAATCAATTTCAGAAAATTTAATTTAAATTGAATTAGAGCGAGCAACATTGGCTTCATCTCATTCGTTCAATTATCAACTTACGCTTATCAATTCGTTCAATCTTTTGTACGAGGACGTAACAAATTAACAATTTCTTATTCAGTTCATTCACATTGTAGACTGGGGGATACAGGTAGCAGATCCTTTTTTGTGTAGTTTTTTTTATATAAATATCAAATAAGAATGTCAGCAGCAACAAAAGGTGAGCGTATTTATTTTGTGTTAGTTCATGTCTTAAAAACATCTGCCTTAATAGTATTCAATATAAACCGAGGGGTCAAACTCCAAATGGCATAAATATGGTCATTAAGTATGAAATTAATTCCTATATTTATCAATATTCATAAGTAAAATATGATTTTTAATAAAGGTATACTATTTGTTGCTAATTTTAACTAGCTAGTCGAACTGTTTCTGATATTTGGCATCTTTAGAAGGTTGACTGCGATCTTAGTGCTAAAGTCCGATGTTATGGATCATTGATTAAAGTAAAAGCTCTCATAGATAAAATGAATAATTGATTGAAGTAATAATAATACCTAAATACAATAATTTTGTTAAAGTAGCTATATCTATTATGATAAAGCGTATGTTAGCATTATAAATTTATTTTTCGTCCAATTGGTTACAAAATATTCAAGTTTAAAAATTTTATGTTTTTCTCTAAACCACAGGTGGTTCATAATAAAAAAAAATATGCAAATAAATGAATATGTACATACCTATATAATGCTTATTAACAGCCCGAAGTCTGAAAGGTGGAATTTTAACTCCCGTGTCTCATTAACCTACCCAGAGAATTTAAAGCAGTGCGGCCTCGGGCCTGCATCTGTTCTATCCCGGTGTCGGATAGCCGGCCATTTTATTTTGAGGGTAAATAAACAGAGAGTAAACCTGCACACACTACCTTGGCGGCGCTGTCGTAGCATATCTGACTTTTGTGCTTGAGGTTTCGGGTTCGATTACCGGGTCGGACCAAATGTTTGTGTGATCCACCATGTTTCGGAGTTTGGGTGTTTTCTATGTTTAATATGTAGGTATTTACAAAAAAAAAGTATGTTTATGTATTTTTATCAGTTGTCTAGTACCTTTAATACAAGCTGTGTTTAGTTGACTAGATGACGTTGTGTGTAAGATATCTGAAATATTTAATATTCTACACAAATATCCACCAAAATCCCGCCAAGAGTATAATATCATTAACATCATAGGCTGCGTTTCGTACAATGCCTAAAAACTAATATATATCGAAATTTCGTTTCTTCTTTGAAACCATAGTAATAATATATCATATCATCGCGAGCTTAGTATTATATAATCCGCTATCTGAGAGATGAATAATTATGTTCAAATGGGTCTGATGTCTATCTGATACCTTAGAGGAGATCCTAATATGGGTGATGAACATAGTTTCGTCTCTGTGAGGATTAGATAGAATTAGAGAATTTCATGTTTGCGAGATGACGATGTGTTTTTTTAGGGTTCTGTAGTTAATGACTTGGGACCCTTATAGATTCGTCATGTCTGTTCTTCCGTCTGGACCGTCTGTCCTCGACTTACCGCCGAAACGGTTGAAGCTAGAAAGATGACACTGCATGAATATGTGTTGTGATCACTCGTACTCCGTAGTCAATCATAAAATTACCATTATGGGTGACTACGGAACCCTATTCTAAGCGTGGCATGATATCAAATCAAATCAAATCAAAGCATTTATTTCAAGTAGGCCAGTTACAGGCACTTTTGAATTGTCGAAACAAAAATGTAGCTACAGTCCCAGTCACAAGACATAAAAACTGTGAAAGTACTGTAGTTGCCCATTCCCTAGCGTAGATCTCTATGGAGAAGAACGGGCAAGAAACTCCATGGACACTCTTTTAAATCAAAATGTTTTTACAAAATCATGGTTACATCATTCATGTTGAGATGGTACATTATGTGAGAACGATGTAGCAAGACGTGCACGTTAAAAGTGTCCATAGTACAACAAAAATACAATTGAAAAATAAAATAATTAATTCAAATAAGCCGTGGCAACTAAGAGATGACCAGTCACAACTGACAGCGCCCGTTCACGAACATGACGCATGGATCCGCACCATTCAACTCAACCATTTTGAAGGGAATTAAATGATCAGACACACGTGCCACCATCAGCGTGACATTTGAGTGAGCATGACATACTCTCAACCGCCAGGGCAGATTCAAGTCAAGAAAAGACCTAGGTTTCCAGTGAATGATAGCTTGAATAGCTTCCTAGTACATAGTACTCACACAATATGGGCTATGCGATTATATAATACTAAAGAGATTGAATCTATACAATGCAAAGAAAGTTGTACAATCTTCAGCAGCTCCAACAATACCATTTAATGCTATCAATTTATGCGCCCCTGTCCTTGTGAAGCAGGACCAGCATTGAGCCAAGCATTTTTATCAGCGATATAATCGCTCAACTTGTAATATGCTTGCTTATAAACACTTGGCCAAATATTTTAATCTGAGCCCACAAGTGAGTCTACTCTAACTGATAGAAAACGTGAGCAGAATCCAAGAGTGGTGGTCAGTCAGTCAATACAACAGCACAAATGCTCTCATTTTTAGATTGGCTTTCTACTGCCTACGTCTACGCGTCTCTCCACCACGGTGTTATATTACGTATCAGGGTACAGTCGTCCAGCCTGTATAACGAAATAGCTTTTTTTTTTAAAGCCTACCAAAGTGACTCTACTCTGCCTGATGGAAAGCATGAGTAGAATCCAGGAGTAGGGGCCACCATACTTTTTGTGAGGGTAGGCCGGCTTGATTAGATAATTCTGCATATTTCTCCCGGCCTTCGGAGGCTGGAAGAATGATGCTGTTTGGGCCTCCGGTCTCACACTCACCAAGAATGACATGACGACAGCAAGAATGCTGTTAATATTAGGATGGTCTTCTGAGGGTACTGTCCTGGTCAAGCCGGCCCTTTCGTGCTGAAATCAGCGTGGCTGTACTACCTGGGAACTAGCTTCACTAGTGAAATTAACTCGAGTCTCGAGACGTGCATATGATAAAAAAGTAAAAAAAAATGTATTGTTGATAAATGTTTTGCGTATATAGAGTAAGATAATGGATGAGTTTTGATAAATACAGCAAAGCCATTGTAAATGTTTAATTATATTTATACTAGCTTTCGCCCGCGGCTGCGCCCGCGTTTTTTTCAATTATTGCAGTAAAAAGTAGTCCATGTGTTATTCTGATATATAAATATGCTACATTACTGTAAGTTTCATCCAAATCTGTTCAGTAGTTTTTGCGTGAAAGAGCAACAAGCATACAAAACATACTCACAAACTTTCGCGTTTATAATATTACTAGTTTTTACCCACGGCTCCACCCGCGTTATGATTCTTGGGTTTAGTCGGTTCGATTCCGACACACCGTCCCGCTTCAAGCCCTGGTGGGGTGGAGTACCGTGGGGCTTTCCACACGAAAAATAAAATTACATAAGCCAAAGTGTTGGTGGTAAAAAATAGTCAAGAAAGCCACACTTCTTTCTACTCGGCCAAGTGTGGGTTAATCGCATATGACACAACACTTAGTATGATTGACAAATTGTTCTTCTGAGTCTGGATGTTATTTCTGTCCATTTCATGTGTAAATAAATATTTCGGACGTATAACTAAGACAACACATATATTGTCACCAGGTATATTTATCGTGGGCGCTAAGCGCACCGCGTTCGGCACCTTCGGCGGAGTATTCCGTAACACATCAGCCACTGAGCTGCAGACTGCAGCCATGGCAGCGTCACTGAAGGAGGCCGGAGTTGCTCCTGAACAGGTGGACACTGTCATCGTTGGGCAAGTCATGTCGGTAAGTGATCTGAAGCGATACTTTAGCCTATAGTATGTACATTAGAATAGAAATCTGGGGGCTTGTTATATTGCTATCGAATACTCATTAACGAAAAGGTACATGGTAGCAATCCCGTAGATTTCTTTAGCATATAGATCAGGACTGAAGGGCATACGAGGCCAGATAACCCATAGAGTAATCGAATGCTTAATTTGGATCTTGAAGAGGTGCAAAGCTTTATGTACTCTTGAATGGAGCCCAAGATCGGCGGTTTTTAGACGTTAACGTAAACATGGTTACCTACATCTGGATCTCTTAAACTTTCCACTTTCGGTATGAGAACTTACGAGTTGAAAATGACTCCTTCAATCAACAGCCCGTAATGTCCTACTGCTGGGCTCGGATTTACTCTCAGGAGAGGGTTAAGGTCATACGTCCCCACGCTGGCGGGTTGGTAACTGGCAAGACACGTTGTGGCTACGTAATCTTGCAGTTGAATAATTTTATTCACGACTGCTATCTTATGATAACAACCGAGACCGACTGCCTAACATGACCTCCTGAAACACGGAAACGCTCATAACATATCGTGCCAGAAACGGTCACCCATCCAAGTCTGACCGCGCCGGCGTTGCTTACCATCGGTGATTGTTTCCACTCACCTAAGGCCACTCGGCGATGAGCGTATGAAATTGAACTCTAATAGTTGCTTTATTATCATCATCATCAACATCAGCCTATATCAGTCCACTGCTGGACATAGGCCTCACTGCTGGTTTACTGCTGGGTAGTTGCTTTAAGGAACAAAAAAACAGTTTACGTATATAATACATGGGTTTTTCAAATCTAGGTAGAAAAGTTTGCAGTTTTTATGAAAGATAATTAAATAGTTTAATTGTTTTATATCAGGCATCACAAACCGATGGCATATACACACCGCGTCACGCCGCGCTCAAGGCTGGTATCCCTAAAGAAAGGCCAGTGTTGGGCATCAACAGATTGTGTGGGTCTGGTTTCCAGTCTGTTGTTAATAGTGCACAGGTGAGTACCTATTTTATCCATACAAATATATATTGTCTGTCTAGTTCTGTTTGTTAGTTATGGCAAATCTCTCGGCTGGACCGATTTTCACAGCGCTTTTACTGTCGGGAAGCTAATGTCACAAGGAGTAACTCAGGCAATTTTTTTAAACTAGCTTCTCTCCGTGGCGTTACTCGCGATTTACGTGTACATCAAGTTTTCAATGTGTGTTTTCTACAACTCGTAAGAGCCTCCGCACATTAGGGCCACTAGTCGCCGCTACTAATCGCGACCACCAGTGGTTCAGTCAGACCACTACACGCCGCCACCAGCCACTGGTGGCTTGATGCGGCCTTCAGTGGCTACCACTTGCGGCAGTTGTTCAAGTGAGGGAGCGGGGAGAACCCGGCGACTGTGGCCGTGTGTGCGCGCGAGTCGAACGTGGTCGACTCCCGCAGCTTGTGGTTCGGACGCGGCCACTCAAACGCTCGGTGTGCGCTGATGCTAAACAAAATGTATGGGGAAACGCGTCCGCAACTTGTGGCCGCCACTAGTCGTTGTAATGTGGTCGCCACTACTGGCTCTATGCGCGGGGGCTGTATATGAAGGCTTAATTATTATTATTATCTTAAGTAATAAAAGGTCTGCGGAGAATGGAAAATCAAAAGCCATAGACTGTTAATAATATAAAATACTAGCAAAAACAACTTGTTATGATTACAATGCATAGATAACATAATACTGCTTTTAAGATTTCTACATACATTATAATTTATAAATGAATAATAATGTGTTTTTTAAGCAATTGTAATTCCGTCAGTTATCTTTATGAGTATATTGCATAAGAACTTAGGAAATCTAATTGAAGTCGGTGCCAAGTCGGTTTATAATAAGTGACATATTTAGACATACACCCTCTACTAATCTGTTACGTACTCGTATTATCACGGGCATGTATGCTGTTTTGGCTTGGCACCAACTACAAACCGACTATGTACCTAGCACACACAATAACATTATTGGCCACGACTCCCATTTACTCCTTCACTCGTCATATGCATGTTGATCAATATATGTATAGACACATTGACATAGACACATTCGACTGCCTTGTTGGTCTAGTGGTTAGCGTATGCGGCTGCTGATCAAGAGGTCTCGGGTTCGATTCCCGGGTCAGACCAAATATTTGTGTGATCCACAAATATATGTTTCGGAGTCTGGGTGTTTTTTCTATGTATAATATGTATGTATTTACAAAAAAAAAAAAAAAAGTATGTTTATGTATTTATATCAGTTGTTTAGTACCCATAACACAAGCTCTGCTTACTTTGGGACTAGATGATGCTGTGTGTAAGTTGTCCAAATAATTATTTATTTATTTATTTACATAATTACTTTATAGTATTACTAGTTGACCCAGCGAACTTCGTACCGCCCAAGTTTAAAATTCCAGAACTTGATCGCAGCGCCACCTACCGGGTCCAATTGCGAATCTAAACCATTCCCAGATCCCCTTGAACACACACAAAAAATTTCATCAAAATCGGTTTAGTCGTTTGAGAGAAGTTCAGTGACATACACACTCACACAAGAATTATATATTTAAAGATATTATTTTCGATGCCATAGGACATCTTAACTGGAGCAGCTAAAATTTCTCTCGCTGGTGGAGTTGAAAATATGTCTCAAGCGCCTTTCGCTGTCCGAGGAGTAAGATTCGGAACTGCCCTAGGATCCACCTACGCCTTCGAAGATACCTTGTGGGCTGGTCTCACGGATTCCTACTGTGGTCTCCCCATGGGTATGACGGCGGAAAAACTCGGTGCCCAATTCGGGATCACCAGGGATGAGGTTGATAACTTTGCGTTGAGGTCTCAGCAAAGATACAAGGCTTGTAAGTATCCAAATAATTTTTGAAACGAGTTATATTGTAATTTTATAATTTCATCGGTAAAATACCATCAAATTATCTTTCTAACCCATCCGTAATCTATGAGATTAGTGATTGAATACACGATGACACTGGACATACTGGTTCAAATACTCAAGAGGTCTTCCCACCACCCTAGCCAAATTGCAACACTCTTATCGTTTTCTGTTCTATATTCCATTCTATTTCTCTATTCTCTTGTTTGAATGGCTAATATTTTGATCACGTGACAGAGTGACAATAAATTGAATATAGAATAAAAAACGATAAACGTGTTGCAACTTGACTAGATGGGCTGGAGTCAATTCAACAATTATTTCTCTCTAAAACTTTCGGAGACCAGAGTTTTATTAATTTTATACATTTATCCAGAAATATATCACATTTTGGTGACGGATTAAGAATACAGAGTGTCACCACCCCTATTCGCCCGCGGGTGTCGTAAAAGGCGACTAAGGGATAAACTACGCAAGACAACATCAATGCAAAGAGAAGGAAAACTTGAAACCAACCCTATAACAACCCGTATGGCCAACGTGGTATAGTAGGCCAATACCTCTCTTTTCAAGGAGAGGCCTATGTCCAGCAGTGGACTTTTAAAGGCTGTTGATGATGATATCACATTTTGCACAAGGCTTCGTCCGTGCATATGTTGGTTATCGCTTAGTTTGTTTATCCAATGAAAATCCAAGTCTTGGAACAAAAGTTAAGAAAAAATCCCTTGCATAACGTTCTCCTGGTTGAATACTTATCAAAGATCTGCCTTCCCATAGCCAGCGACGCTGGAGTATTTAAAGCAGAAATCGAACCCTTCACCTTGACGATTAAGCGTAAGGAGGTCCAAGTGGCAGTTGACGAGCACCCTCGCCCGCAGACCACCATTGAGGGTCTGAAGAAACTTCCTCCTGTATTCAAGAAAGAGGGCCTTGTTACTGCTGGCACAGCTTCGGTGAGTACTCTAACTTCTTTCTTTCTTCTCGGCACTACTTGAGGAATATCCACTTCCAACATTTCTTTAAACATGATTACTCTTTCACATGAATTCTTTAGACGATATTAGAGCCACGCTTATTTCAGCCGGCTCGATCGGGGCATTACTACCCTCACAAAGAAGACCATCCTAATATTGACAGCATTCTTACTGTCTTATTTCGTTGGTCAGTGTGAGACCGGACCCAATCATTCTGCATGATTCTCCCGGCCTTCAGAGGCCGAGAGAGTGATGCAGAATTATCTAAACAGGCCGCCATGGCATAGGTCACCATGCTGCATTGCCTACTCTCACAATTAGGATGGTGACCGCTAATCATAGATTCATGGATGGACAGGCAGAGTAGAGTAACTTTGCTAGGCTATATAAAAAAAAGAAAAAATCTTAACTTAAGTACTTAGTTTTTCAGTTTAAAAATAATATTTTACGAAGGTGCTTCATATTCATTCATTCATTCATTTCATCTAACCTTTGAAAGTCGTTCATGAATGCTAAATAATTTATTTAACAATAGGAAGTAGTCTAACTGCGCTTCACGGCATTACTTGCGGTTTATCGAAGATATTTCCATTCACGCCATTTTACAGGAACATACTATATTCATTGCAATCAGGTATAGACCAAAATTTATCAATACTTGTTCAGCTGTTTGACCGTTTGATTAGTGTGATCTGTTGATAAATCTGTTTTTCTTTTTAAGACTAACAAAGTGACTCCACTCTGCCGCCAAAGCATGAGTAGAATCCAAGAGTAAGGGTCATCATCCTCATTGTGAGGATAGGCAATGTAGCATGGTGGCCCATACCATGGCAGCTTGGTCAGATAATTTCATAATTTCCCGGTCTCCAACGAAATACGACAGCAAGAATGCTGTCATTATTAGGATGGTCTTCTGTGTGAGGGTAGTACAGCCCCGGTCGAGCCGACTCATTCGTGCTGAAATCAGCATGGCTCTACTACCTACTTGTTACCTTATATCCAAACAACTTGGAGGAACTTCTGAAAACTCCCAAAATATTATCGAAATAATATTCTTCAGGGTATCAGTGACGGTGCTGGAGCCATTCTTCTGGCCAGTGAAGAAGCTGCCAAAGGACTGAAGCCCCTCGCCAGACTCGTGGGCTGGTCTTACGTAGGAGTAGACCCCAGCATCATGGGAGTTGGACCCGTACCAGCTATCGAGAACTTGCTCAAGGTCACTAAAATGACCTTGAATGACATTGACCTTATCGAGGTAAGTTTAATACTACTTTTGTATTATTATAGAATCTATATCATAGACCCTATGGAATGACGTAAAAAGCTACAATTAAAGCAAATTTTCTTGAAAATTTACTTTGAAACTGACGGATGTTACTTAGACATGGACTAATTTGACTATGATTGGCTATAGCGGTTTAAGCGGTCGCCACACAGCTTTCTACTGCCTCAAGTTTCGTGGGTTCAAATCCTACGTGTGACAACATTGTGTGATCCAGAAATTGTTGTTCTGAGTCTATGTGTCCTATATTTATAAACGCCTCGCGACACAGCATGTATTTTCGTAATGGAGAAATTGTCTTAAAAAAAAATGGTGACCAATAATGATAACACATATGTTAAGTATTTTAATGGCCTTAGTATTATAAAACTGCTTTTTACTCGAAAACAATCATCAATACGGTAGAATTGGAAAACACTAAGAAAAGCATTTTACGAAGATGGAAATTTGTTTTAAATCTACTATGACAGCTCACTTATTAACAAAAGTTAACATTTACAGATCAACGAAGCCTTCTGCGCTCAGACCCTGGCTTGCGCCAAGGCCCTGAAGCTTGACATGGAGAAATTGAACGTTAATGGTGGAGCAACCGCACTTGGACATCCCCTTGGTGCTTCTGGATCACGTATCACGGCTCATCTAGTGCATGAACTGAGGTAAGGATTCTGAATTCAGATCAGCAAGGTTTTGTACTTAGCTTAGGTAACCATTTGTTCCACCTGATGAAAAGATAGCCATATGCTTTGTAGTGTATGTGTCACTCAGTCATTCATTCACTCGCTCACTGTACTATCTGTGAATGAATGAGAAGCATGCAATTTTTTTTTTATATTAAGCCATCCAAAGTGACTCTACCCTGCCTGATGAAAAGCATGCGCAGAATCCAAGAGTGGGGGCCACCACACTTGCTGCGTATGCATAATGCGAATGAAATATTATTAACTAGCCGCCTACCCCGGCACCGCACCTAGACATATAGTATTGATTTGTCGGGTTAATATATAGCCTATGTTACTCACAAATAACGTAGCCTTCTATTGGTATAATCATAAATTTTTAAAAATCGTTGAGTAGATCATATTATTATGATTATCCCTTAAATCGTTTTAAACTCACAAACTTTACCTCTTTATATATTAGTATAGATTTACGAGTTATGAATTGTTGAAATGGTTTTTGTCTTTGGTGTAAAGTTGGATATTCCGACATACATATTTGCTTTCTGCTGTCGATATGTAACTACGGTTTCATACTTTGATCGCTTATTGTTTAAACAATGTTCTGTATTGTTTGTGAGTACCATATCATATCTGTAATCTTTATCTTAAGGGTTCAAAATAAACGATTACATTTACAGCAATAAAAACAATCTCATGATTAATTTATAAAATGTTGCATTTTCCAATCCATTTATATTTTTTTATGCAGACGCCGTGGACTCAAGCGCGGGATTGGTTCAGCGTGTATCGGCGGTGGTCAGGGCATCGCTCTAATGATCGAATCTGTCTGAACGTGAACCAATGAATGAATGAATGGTGAATGAATGAACAAGTTGCTATTGCGCTTAGATTTAAATTACACTGCGAATAGCAGTCGCAATTGATTTGCTACATTTAGTTTTAGCAAATCAATTGCTTTGTCTATGTTTTAGAACACTTTTCTTGAAAATGAAAAATATTTATTGGAAACTTTGTGTCCTTTAGCATCAGTTTTTATCTTTGTTTTATAAGTTAAAAATTGTAAATACATTAATAAGTGTAAGCATAAACATAATCGTATTGTATGCTATTTTTCTGGATTTTTATAAAATTATATTTTAAGAGGAACTATTAACTTTTGAAAGTTATTAAATCATGTTACATAAACAACGTTATTTTATTTTTCCTACCTGTATGCATCGAAGAGAGAGAGAGAGAGAGAGAGAGAGAGAGAGAGAGAGAGAGAGAGAGAGAAAGAGAGAGAGAGAAAGAGAGAGAGAGAGAGAGAGAGAGAGTCACTTTTACAAGACTTTGTTAATGCACATTAGATGAATCTAGTGATAGCGTCGGTTGAAGTGATGATGTTAGTTTTAACATCTGATTTATCAATATCTGTTTTACCAAAAAAATGCGTTTCAAATGTGAATAACGCGCAAACGGATACCTAAATCACAAAATCATTTTAGAAGCTTCTTAATGTTTGTCAAAAATCTATCATGGTACCCCGATACCACATCGTGATGACATGTGTGACGCGAGAAAAAAAAACATCCCCACTTTATGTACCAGGAAGTACCCCAAAACGAATATTTTTCGTATTTTTATTTTTGCACTTTGTCGACGTGATAAAGTCACATATTCACGAAAAGATTCTTCTTTCTAGCACTAAACGTTTTGAAGGTAAATCGAGGGCGGACGGACAAGACGGACAGACATGACGAACCTATGAGGGTCCCAAACTACGGAACCTTAAAAGTGAATAGATTACGTGAACGAGGATATGGGCTAGGAAGGGAGTAAACAGTGAAGTAAAGGGTCATAGAGGAAAAACGGTAGAAGAAAATTCGTTGCACCCACCTCAAATAAAGTTGGAAGGCGTACATCAAATCATCGTAGGGATGTGATGTGTTGTGATTGTGAGGCCAAAACCTCCTTTCAAAGGAGAGGCCTATGTCCAGCAGTGGACTGTTAAAGACTGTTGATGATGATGATGATGAATACAAACAGTATTATAATATTATACTTACTTAAAACTGAAATTCAGTTTAATTTCTATCCTAAGGGATATATTATAATACCATTAAGTCTCTACAGGAACCACACGCAGTTAAGGCTTAGGTTGAGAGTCGGGACTATGTCCTACTGCCTCTTCCGAGTTCCAAAATTGTCTATGTTTAAACGGGAGAATAATTTTATCTATGAATAATGTGTCTCAGCATGGATAAACATAAATATTGTTATTGTTACAAAATTTTATGGCATGGATTAGATTTTCTTACATGTTATTTATTATAAATATTTTATCAGATATTGTACAAGTTATCACAATTGAGATGGTCAATAACTACACGGTGTAAATCAATTACTATTACCAAAGCTCGAAGTCTAATTAGAATGAACTTTGTTGCTGGACATAAGGAGAAATCACATTTTATTCAAACATCCCCGCAGGCAACTTGTTTCAAATAATCACTTTTTACAAATATTATAAAAATATAAGGCTCTCAATAAGAGACAATACTTAGAACAACGATACCGTGCTAAACGTTTGATGACGACAGGGCTTCAAGTGTTCCTTCTATTTATACTTTTTGACTGCCTTGTTGGTCTAGTGGTTAGCGTATGCGGCTGCTGATCAAGAGGTCTCGTATTCGATTCCCGGGTCAGACCAAATATTTGTGTGATCCACAAATATTTGTTTCGGAGTCTAGGTGTTTTTCTATGTACATATAATATGTATGTATTTACAAAAAAAAAGTATGTTTATGTATTTATATCAGTTGTTTAGTATCCATAACACAAGCTCTGCTTACTTTTGGGACTAGATGAAGTTGTGTGTAAGATGTCCAAAATATTTATTTATGTATTTGCGACCTGCTATATATATTGTCCTGAGCAGCATAATTCCTGATAGTCAGTTATGATACCTGATACCCACGGAATGAATAGGTGTGGTGATAATTTATATTCTTAAATCTTAATCCGTCCCCAACCCGCACTCGGCCAGCGTGGGGACGTATAGCCTTAACCCTCTCTTGAGAGTAGACCTGAGCCCAGCAGTGGGATGTTATGGGTTGTTGATGAATCCGTCCCCATGCAGACACGTTCTCTGCTGATTGTATTTTAACTAATCCTCGTAAAGTTGTCCATAAAAATGACCTCTTATAAGATCGATAGTGGTAAATATCGATACCAACCGGCATTTATTCATATCTAATGTTTGTTTGAAATATCTATTGTTAAGATAAGATTGACGTTCAAGGTGATCGACTGGTAGCATATGCATACAGTGTTAGTAAAATTAAATTTTTTTTTGACAGGCCTGCTAGTTTAGTAGTTAGTGGCACATCCCGCGGGTGTCGTAAAAGGCGACTAAGGGATAAACTACGTAAGACAACATCAATGCAAAGGGAAGGAAAACTTGAAACCAACCCGTCTGGCCAGCGTGGTATAGTAGGCCAAAACCTCCTTCTAAGGAGGGGCCTATCTCCAGCAGTGGACTGTAAAAGGCTGTTGATGACTGATGATGATGACTACCAAACTAACACCACTTTGTCTAATGGGAACATGGGTGGAATAAAAAAGTTGTGGTCACCATACATATTGCGAAGACAATGCAGCGTGGTAACCCACACTACTGCGGCCTATTGAGATGCTACTACATCATTGGGCCTCCACACTCATCAACGAAACAGCACGAATGCTGTCATTATTATGGTGAACGCACACTTATCGGAGCCGAACGCGTCGAACGAATCGAAGTCAAGGAGGCCTCGCACACTTATCCGCACCAGAAGAATCGACCGCGCCGAAAGCATCGACCACGTCGAAGAAATCATTGCAAGAATTAATACTCCTGCACTGTCATACACAACTGATAGCATAGAATGCAAGCGCATCGATCGAGGCGACCACATAATCCGCGCCGAATTTGATGACGTCATCCGAATTCGTCTAGGATTTCTGGGGTTCTTACAGATGCGGACGATTCGACGCGGGTAAGTGTGCGAGGTTTCATGAGATTTCATATAAAGAATTCTAAAATTCGTTTCGTTCGGCTCGTTCGACGCGTTCGGCTCTGATGAGTGTACGATTAACTTTAGGATGGTCTTCTGTGTGAGGGTAGTACTGCCCCGGTCGAGACGGCCTATTCGTTCTGAAATCAGCGTGGCTCTACTACCTAAGCAAGTATGTATTTGGAAACATATAAGTATGTTTATCAAAAGTCTGGTCACCATAGCATAGAATTTTCCTAATTTGGAATCAGACAACCGTGTGTTGGATGTGTGGGATTAAATAATTAATCTATGCACTTAGTAACTAAGATACATAGATGCATGCCTGCTGCTGATTTAAAAAAAAAATATATCAGTAAGTATAGAATTCAAAAAAATTGGACAAGTGCGTATCAGGCCACGCATAGAATAGGGTTCCGTAGTCATATACAATTCAAAGCGATGTCCAATTGTTTTGTTTACTTATTATTTTGTTTTTTGTATGAAGTTTTGCAAGTAAGCGTATTTCACAAGTTAAGCCTCTGTAACTACTGAATTAACAAAGCTATCTAAGCAGTTATAGTTTTTTTTAAAGTTCAATATATGGGCTACTATTATGATTTTTTGAGCCAGCCGTTTAGCTTTTACAGTGGGGGGGACTACTTGTTTTTAGGAAAAATTGCGCTTTCAAGATAAATAACTCATAAACGGACACCTAAATCGAAAAATGGTTTTAAAAACTAATTTCTATAGTACTTCAGAAATAAGTCAAAACTGTTCAACGCTCTCTATGGCAGGGTGGCTTACGCACCACCTGTATCACAAAATATCAATAATATTCTTGTCTAACTTCAGGGGCAATCACTATTTGTGTTCGCTGAGAAGTACTCAACCTTGTTCCTACATATTTTAAATTGTTTTAATGTTTTGATATATCGTTATAAACATTAAATCTAAAACGGGGTCGAAATAATAGGGGAGTGTCCATGACTACCGACTGCCGTATCTCCCCTACACATGTTCGCTCTTTATGTTAAGCATTCCTTGGCGTAGCATGTAGTACTTTCTAGTAGGTATGTAGTAATGTATTAAAGTAACACTTTCTTACATTAGCAGATATATACGTGAAAATAGTGAAAAACAACAATAATTATCTACATGATGATTTAGGTATTTACTAATATTTGCAAAAAAAAACTTCGACAAATTGACTTGATAATCTGAAGTGTCTTTAGAGAAAAATAATAAACCGCAGCGAACGTTGCGATAAGGCTCACAAATTATCATAACAGTCAGAAATTGTTTGTGTGTCGACGTGTGAGTGTGTGCAGTTAGCAAAATGGCCGTCGCTATAAATAAAGGTATAATAATTCATTTCATATTTAGAACTTAACAACAGTTTTTATTACAACTATACTTAACAATATTGTCTAACTTTTGTATCAGAAAAAGCGAAGGCATTGTTTTTTTTAAATAAATAAATTATTTGTAGTTAGATTTAAAAGTTGTTTTTTTACAAAACAATCTTATTGTTCATTTTTAATAGGTGTTACCGTGTAGATTAGGTAGTAAAACTTATTTTTATAACAAAATGATATAATAATGCTTTGTAAACAAGCTATTATAACTTTTATAACAATCGTGTGAAGTTGTCACGTCACTTTCATACAAAGTTCAACGTCCGGATGCAAGGTGAAGCGGTTTATTTAAGGCTGAAACTGCGTTAAGCGCTTTGATTATAAACATGTATATAATCAAAGGTTAAGCGCTTCGATCAATAAAAGTGATCGATAAAACTATTTGTGATCCAAGGTTAAGCGCGTTAAAAGTGGTACGTCGCGGGGGCCCGCGCGGGCTTGTTCATCGGGGAAAATGTCTTTCGATACAGAAAAGATCACCCTGGCTGTTGTTTTTTTGCTAGTTGTCATTTTGCTACGTAATAATAATAATAATAATAATAATAAATCTTTATTGGTCTTAGGAACAAATACAATTATAATTTTACGCTGAAGTTATACACTGTGGTTTACATTGGGGTATTATCACTGGTTACCAAACTAGGCTAAAGCCTGTATTTTGGTAGACAGTTCACAAACAAATATCCAACAGTTTACTGCAGACAGTATAGTGACCGTGGTAATGCACATGATTCGAAAGTCCTTTTATTAAGTGAGTGCGTGTGCGTGTGCGTGCGTGTGTGTGTGTGCGTGCGTGCGTGTGTGTGTGTGTGTGTGTGTGTGTGTGTGTGGGTGTGTGTGTGTGGGTGCAAAATGTTTATTCTATATATAGTATATTATAATATATTAAGTTCTCCATCAACACGACTATCCACGCACACCGTTAAAATGGATCTAGGGACACTGCGTAAATAAAATAATCCGGTCTCGACCGTCGCGGTTCCACGGAGTCCGCCCACGTGTCCACGCGCGTAGACACGCGACGGTTGCCCGTCGCGAGCGCGCGCTTAACGCAGTTTCAGCAGGGCCGTAGCTAGGGGAGGGCATTGCAGGGCAATGCCCTACCTTGAAATCAGAATGCCCTACCTTAAAAATATCAAAAACTAAGATATTTTTTTATAATTGAATTATTTGTAGTTTGTGATAAAAAAAAATGTAGGGATAGGACTCAAAACTTTTCTGAACATACCACAGTTTGTATATTCATTTCATATTATAATAATTCTTTGCTCTGTATATGGCATTTGAAGCGGCATCACATGAAGCAATGGGTCTATTTAATTACAATATCTGTGTAGCAGACGGTACTCCCCGTCCCATAGATTGCAATATGGGCTACATTACAGTCTATGGGAAGGGGAATCCTTTTTTAAAATAAAACTAGCGTACATGTATTGCGTGCAAGTGCACGCGTGTCATTTTTCATATATTTATTTCAATAAATATTTTTGTGTCGTTTGCATACATTTTTTCACTTAGGACCGACGTTACGAAAAAAAAGTATCCCTGTTACATTTGCGTCCGTCCTTAGACACGACCAGTACCGCTGTCGCCGAATCAAGAATAGCTGCCTGAATCTTGTCCCAACTGTCTTGAACCAATTTGCTCTCAGCTCCAGCGCACTTGTCAATGAAGGGCGAGGCGAACTTTTGAGACGTGACTTCATCAAGCCGCCACCACCTGATCCGGCGTTGGCAGCGTTCTACATGTTTGTCTTTGGGCTTCACACAGAGGTCCATGACAAGGAAACGGTGTTGTGCAGTGAGACTCTCTCCGGGTATGACTTTGCAGTTGGCCACTTTGCTAATAGTGTGTCTTCTCGGAGGAAATCGATTTGAGTAGCTTGCCTCCCACTTTTGTAGGTGATAAGGTGTTCCGGTTTCTTTTTAAAGAACGTGTCTCCAAGGCAAGATCGGTAGCCGCACATGTTCGTAAAATGTCTTCACCCTCTTTGTTGCAAATGCCATAACCGAAACCACCATGAACACGCTTAAACTCCACACAACTCTCACCCACATGCCCATTTATATCACCACCCAGAACGATTCCCTGCTACAAAGGAATGCCGCGAAGAACCTCCCTGAGTTGGCTCCAGAACGACATCTTTACGGTTACATCGATAAGCACCCTTACGACCATAAGACGGTCGCTACATCAACTCTAAAATGCCAGTCTGAAGCCACCCGGCAAGCACCACGGCCACTCCGTTCTCTCCACCAGGTGCCTCTGTGTATATCAGTTGGTAGCCATTCCCAATGAACCGGGATCTACTGCCCTTCCACCGAGTCTCCTGCAGGAACGCTACGGCTACCCTCCGCCTGGAGAGTAAATCGGCTAACTCCCTCGCACGACCGGTTAAGGTGCCAATGTTCCAGATGGCAAAGCGGAGCTTACGTGTTACAAATGTTGGGCGTAACTTCTTTAACCCGCCCTGGACCCGGTAGCCCTCTTCCACTTGACACAGGAGTCGGGCGAAGCTCCTGCGCGCCGTTTTCCGGAGGCGCCCTATCCGTGGCACTAACAGACCTATTGATCAATGCTCATGTTCTGTTAGACAAATTATTTGTCTACGAGGAGCTATTGAATGTACATCACTGACCTAGAGGTCAGTGATATACGTGGTGCTTGATTTAGGAGCCCGAGCTTCGGAGCACATTTATTTTATTTTAAACTTAATGCGCATGTAGCACAAAGGCGGACTTAATGCCATGTGGCATTCTCTGCCAGTCAACTTTCAGGTGATGTAGGAATATGATGTGGTAGGTGCAGACTTAGGATATAAAACCTGACAAGGTAGTTGTAAATGTAGGTATCACCTTTATTGTAAACCATTTTCATTTCAAATTTAATAGTTGTAAGTAATATACACAAATTTACTGTTATTATTACATTAGGGTTTATAACAGTGGATGAAGATACCAGACATGTATATAATAATACGTATATATACATACACACATAAATCCACATATACACAGGCATACATAGACATACATATATAAATAAATGTAATTATATATATTACGTATATAAATACTCAGTCGGGTATTATCGTTGTGATCGTTCTGCCAATTCATTCCGGAGTAAATCACGTACTTTCATTTTGAATGTGAAGCGGTTTGTGGACATCCTGATTTCAGTAGGTAGCGCATTCTGACTGCACGAAGAAGGAAGAATTGATGAAATTAGAGGTGTGAGGGGGGTTAAGGAGAAGCATATTGTTCCTTGACCGAAGGTTTCGGTAATGGTTTGAGCATAAGAGACAAAAGTGAGGTACGAGGTACTCAGGTAACGATGGGGAGAAGAGGAAAGAAAAAAGAGAAGTGAGTGCACGCAAACTGCGGCGCTGTCGAATTGGGAGCCATTGCAGCTGGGAATGTAAAGCAGACACATATTTGAGAATTGAAACGAAAACGAATTGAATGCAGTTATTGAGAAGAGGTTTATTAAGGAGGTAGGCAGGTCAAAATAACACATCACCATAATCGATCAGGGGATTTATTAGGGACTGCATAAGCGTAGCCTTGGTTTTAGCGGGAAGGAAGTTTTTAAGACGGTATAAAGCGCGAAGACACGAAGTAACTTTCTGGCTGACATGTGTCACTTGTGCTCGCGTGTAGAGTCCATATATAGCCGCAAGTTATTTACTACTGCACTCAGAGCTATCTTCTGGTTGTTGTAGACAACTGGAGGAATGACTGCCATATCCGACCTACTTAGCATTTGGTTTGGCATATGATATGTCATATGCCATTGAGAAAATGAACATTGGACTTGGTCAACATATCCTCAACACTTGACTACGTACAATCTGGCTAACTTTGATTCATTCGGGTAACATTGACAGTGTGACCATGAACTAGTTTCGATTTATTTTTCATATGATACCAATACAATTTACAAATACTTCTTACAGTTTTACATTTTTAAACTAACTCCGTAAGCGCACCTTAAAAATAAATAAGCTTTCATACAGAGGTAATGTCAAAACTTTTTTCTGAAATTTGCGCCCGAGTTTAATCTATTCAAACAGTGTAAAACTTTTGGAATATTTTGTGAGAGATTTTGTAGAATCATTTGTAATGGAATTATCGTATTTTAATATAGCATTTGCCTATAATTACGTCTCTTTATCTAATTACTATAACTACTAATTTTTATACAGGCTAACTTTGACAGTGTTTTGAAGTATTTTTTTACATAATTTGACCTACATAATTGACGACGATTTGCTCTGGAGTGGGGTGAATAAACATTTTATGGTCAAGTGTTCATAAATTGTTATATATATTTATTATTATTATATAAATTATTTTTTCTAATTATTTTAGCTTCTTTTCTATTTAGTTACACAAAAAATGTTGCCTTAAACGTGTTTTTAAAGGTTTTTAGGGTTCCGTAGCCAAATGGCAAAAAACGGAACCCTTATAGATTCGTCAAGTCTGTCTGTCTGTCTGTCTGTCTGTCCGTCCGTATGTCACAGCCAATTATTTCCGAAACTATAAGAGCTATACTGTTGAAATTTGGTCAGTCGATGTATTCTGTGAACCGCATTAAGATTTTTATATAAAAATAGAAAAAAAACAATACATTTTGGGGGTCCCCATACTTGGAACTGAAACTCAAAATTTTTTTCTTCATCAAACCTATACGTGTGGGGTATTTATGGATAGGTCTTCAAAAATGATGTTGAGGTTTCTAATATCATTTTTTTCTAAACTGAATAGTTTGTGCGAGAGACACTTCCAAAGTGGAAAAATGTGAGTCCCCCCCCCCCCCCTCTAACTTCTAAAGTAAGAGAGTCATAAATTTAAAAAAAATATATGTTGTACATTACCATGTAAACTACCAACGAAAATTGGTTTGAACGAGATCTAGTGACTAGTTTTTTTTTATACGTCATAAATCGTAACACGCAATATACCTTTCATCCAATCAATACACTAGTATAAAAACATCGATGAAAGTTACAACGAACTACAAGAACTTTTATATGATGTTACTTGCTGGTACGGAACCCTTCATGGGCGAGTCCGACTCGCACTTGGCCGCTTTTTTTGATACTAATTAAAAATATATATAACAATGCCAAATGTCGAGGACTGATTATTGATTATTTTATAAAATATAAGACAAAACTGGAAATTAATGGTTTTATTACGTCGGTTATACCCATTTAGAAGAAAAACTTAAACCAATGTTACCCAGATTATTACAAAATATAATAATTACTACTTTTCTATGAATGGTTCTATGTGTGTCAAAGTTACCCATGTAATGACAGTTACTTTGACAGACTAGAAAATCAGGTTTTCCTAAGGACTGATAATTTTTTAGAGAATTTAATTAATCTTTACGGGTGAAAAGTGTTATGAGAGCACTAACAAAGCAAAATACAGTCGTGTTGTATGCTTGAATTTTATAATATTGTGTAAAATATCGCAATTATCTGTCAAAGTTACCCAGATTGACTGTACGTCAATTATGATATTTTTTTTACTTCCGCCCTACCATTATGCAATGCTGCCCTACCTCAAATTCGACTCTAGCTACGGCCCTGAGTTTCAGCCCTTACATGTTTTGTAACATACTCTTTAATCAGACAGAACACTTATATTAAAGAGATATAAACACTGCTTATAAACAAACTGCATATTTATACACATGAAAATAGAAATTTTAACAGTACCTTTAGTATCAGAGACTCTATTAGAGAGGTATCTTAATATATGGTGTCTATAGTTTAAGAAGAAAACCCGCGCGCTTTGCGTCTCGCAAAAGGAATAAATTTTCCCGTTTTTATTTACATTTTTTAAATTCCTATTAGTCGTAGCATAGTCTATGTAATACTGAAACACACAATAATTCCTGATATTTGGATATTTGACGGATGAGGGATCTGTACAGTTAAACGCCAAGTACTCGATATTCGCCACATTAAGCTTTGGATCACCGCTCTAAAGCACCTTTTTCCATGCCTTTCCACGTGGCATCAATCTGCCAGCTCGATATTATCAGCATATTTATATTATATATCAGCAACCATGGGGGCTGCCCATGTGTGTCTCGGATACTTTCCGACAAAACGTCTAATATCACGCTAAACAGAAACGGACTAAGGATGGAACCTTGGCGTATCCCGTCGGAGATAGGAACGGGTTTTGTGTCGCCAACAGCGGTTCGGACCATGCACTCAGATTCATGGTACATGTCCCGGATAATATCAATAGGTCTCTAGAACCCCTTTTGATCGTAGAAAGCAGATTAAAAACAATAAATCAATTATGTTATTTGGTCTAGTGGTTAGCGTATGCGACTGCTAATCAAAAGGTCTCGGGTTCAAATCCCGGGTCGGGCCAAAAAGTGTTTATGGGATTTTCTTAGGAAATTCCTAATAGCAGCCCGGAGTTTGGAAGTTTGGCGGTGATTCACGCCCGTGCCTCGGAGAGCACGTAAAGCCGTCGGTCCCGGTTGTCATGAACATCTATGGCAATCGTTATTGGGAAGTCAGTGCCCTCAAATATATTGACAACTAGTTCAATCTTAGAATTTCAGTTCTCCCTTAGGGTTGCGGAGGTCCGATGCCAGTCGCTGAAAAACTGAAATTCAGGTAAAACCGGTTGAACTAGTAGCCGACTCCAAATATACTTGGGAATAAAGGCTCGGAAGATTACAATAAACATAAATAATGTTATTAAAATTTGTTCAGAATAAATTTAAAAGGACAAAGTTCAAGATAATAATTTAGATATTATTTTATGTACAGGGATATATGTACGGTTCTACACGTCGAGATATTGAACCAATATCATCGATAAACGACTTAATACCTGCTACATTCAGTCAGAGATAGCAGATTATTAATAAATAACCTTCGAAACCGTTAGTTATTTTGTCAGGGCAAAAATTTTCCACATAAAATTGACAAGGTACTTTTTTATGAGTTTGCCAAAGTAACACTGAAACCAGGAGTAGAGTCCATTGTGAATGCAGGCAATGCAGCATTACTGCATGGTAAGAGTAACCCACACTATAGTGGCCTATTGGGGTGCTTCTACATCATTGGTGGTCCCGCACTCATCAATGGAACACGACCACTACGACTGCCGTCATTTTAGATTGATATTCTGTGAGAGAATAGTACTGTCATTAATTGATTGGTTTAAATGGTTATTACGAACCTAGTCGTAATAACCATTTAAAACAATAAATTAAATTATTATTATAACCAAATATTTTGAACTTACA
Source organism: Phragmatobia fuliginosa (assembly GCA_932526445.1). Taxonomy (NCBI): domain Eukaryota; kingdom Metazoa; phylum Arthropoda; class Insecta; order Lepidoptera; family Erebidae; genus Phragmatobia; species Phragmatobia fuliginosa. The sequence goes on along the minus strand of OW052072.1, from coordinate 19,087,942 downwards.
AATACCTATTGGTAAGTTGAAAAATATTTGTATATTACAACTAGCTGATACCCGCGGCTCCGCCCGCGCCGAGGGGTATGAGAAATAGATGTTGGCCGATTCTCAGACCTACCCGGCATGCACACCAAATTTCATACAAATTGATTCAACCGTTTCGGAGGAGTATGGGAACGAACATTGTGACACGAGAATTTGATAGATATTATTTACTGCCGCCTGCGCGCTCGTCCTACAAATATGTGTAACCGTAACGGGTAGTCACAAAGTTCAATTGAACTTTATTATAGAGTTGCGAAGGTCTCATGGCAGTTACTCCAAGTTAAAAATCTAGTAGTAGACTGAAAGCCGATCCTAAACTAGTCTAAGAAAATTTTCGGAGTCTGATCAAGTCTGATAGTAGGTTCCTCCCAAGAAGCGCCAACCATCACGGTCTTGAGCAGTCCTCATCCCCCGCGCACTGGCGCTTCTTGGGGGATACCTGCGTTCAGCAAGACTTTCTACTCGTAGACACAGCCAGTTTATTCGAGTTCCATAAAACATAGACCTATATGGATCGTGGACTTTTTCTTAGAAATTTTGAAGACGAACAATTCTACCATACATTGTTTTGTTAAACTTTTACCGTTTACGCGGCGCATGCAATGGAAAGGAAACTCTCAAAAGGAATCATTTTTATGCTCCGCTCCTATTAGGCGTAGCGTGATCATAGCCTTCTTCAATAACTGGGCTATCTAAAGCTGAAATATTTTTTTCAAATCGAACCAACACGCGTGCGACAAACTCAGCTTTATAATATCTTTATATCACATTAGAGATGTGAATTTATATACCCACAGATAAAACTAATATAAATTGCTTTAAAGGACGCGTGTTAAAATCTCCAAAAAAAAACAAGTTCTTTACATTTCATTGTTTGATTAATATCCTGATAACATTTTAAATGCTTTACTAAAATGAACGTTTTAAACACAGCCCGTTTAATGTACATTTTTATTACTATCTCATTGTACAATTATTTTTTGCATTAATTGCGAGTTCGTTGACTAGAGGGTATATTAGTATACAGCTTCATACATACGTAATATTTGAAAACTTTATATTTTTACCTAAAGCAGTAGGTATAAGATAGAATAAATTAACAGTAATCAAATGTAGTAGATACATGCTGTGATGGCCTGATAACCATAAGTTCATACCGCGGGTATCAGTGTTCCGAAACCATTTTTGTTTCAAATATCTAACATAACTGTAACGTAACTTTCGTGTACGGTTGTTGTAATTTTTATATTTTGAATCACCAGCAAATGATACATACATCTTAAATGAAAATAAAACACAAAAAACATGACCTGTGCTCAATCAATTATAGGTAGTCACAGCTAACAAAAGGGTAATTAGTACCATTTAAATTAAAAAAACATAATAACAATAAAAAAAAGAAAACTACTAGAACTATAAAACAATACTAAAACAGCAATTCAATTAGAATCTAAACTCTAGCGAGCTTAGGCTTACCGAAGTCCAAACAATGTAACCAAAAATTGTAAAAACTATGTTGGAAAAGAGTGTCCATGGAGTTTCTTGTTTGTTCTTTTCCATAGGATCTACGAATTGGAACAGACACTTAGCTTCACGACTGAATAATCTGACTTATTGACGTTTCAAAAGTGCCGTTTTATTGGTGTATTTGAAATAAAAATGGTTTGATTTGATTTTGATTTGAATCGAGATGATCAACGATTTTTCTTTTAACATTAGCCAAATTATCTCCAAAATGACCAAATCCAACAAATGAGAGAGTTTGTTTTAAGGAATGGTCATTCTAGTCAATGGTGAGTTATTTTTATTAGCTTTGCAGGCATTCTTTTAAGTGTGTAGGTACTATTACGAAGAATATTATTATACCATGCTAATAATGAGATTGCTTGCAGACCAAATTAGACCAAGCATAGGGTGCATGCATGTCCGTGTGGTGACGGATTAAGAATACAGAGTGTCACCACCCCTATTCATACCGCGGGTGTCGTAAAAGGCGACTAAGGGATAAACTACGCAAGACAACATCAATGCAAAGAGAAGGAAAACTTGAAACCAACCCTGTACCAACCCGTCTGGCCAGCGTGGTATAGTAGGCCAAAACCTCCTTTTCAAGGAGAGGCCTATGTCCAGCAGTGGACTGTTAAAGGCTGTTGATGATGATGATGATGATGATGAAGCGGTCGCCGGTCGCCACGCTTAAATAACTTAATCGTGCTGTTGGATCAAATCGCATATGGACAACACTTTGTATCATCCACAAATTGTTGTTCCGAGTCTGGGTGTTTTTAATGTCCGTTTCATATATGTTTATTAAGTCCCCGCCACACAGGATGTATATTTCTACTACGAGAGTTGCCTTTTGATAAAGAAAATGACTTAGGTATATACTTCCAAATACAAGCAAATTATATTATAGATAAATAATATCTATTACATTCAGGGGGAACTCTAACCCACGAAACTTAGTAGCTAATGGCGCCCTTGGACATCTGAAACTCGAAAGTTTTGCCACGAGCTATACTCGGCGGTTCTCTAGGGGATCGTATTAGAAACGAGGTAATCCGGCGGAAAACTAAAGTTAACGACATAGCCTACAGGATTAGCAAGCTGGAGTGGCAATGGGCTGGCCATAGTAGCTCAGCTAGTCACCATGCTGCATTGTCTGCATTTAGAACGATAAGGATGTTGACCACCACTCTTATCAGGCAAAGAAGTGACACTTTGGTAGGCTTGTAGGCAGGGCCGTCTTTAACTATGCGTCTTTAACTACTAACCTTGGGCACATAAGAGTTTGGGAGCCCCAAATTTTGTGGATCTAATTAAAATATCAACTATAAATATTTATTTTAATTTCGTATTGAACTGTAAACTTTCTTGTGAAAAACAATTTAATGTACCTAGTAATATTTTTCGAGACTATATGTGTGAGAGAAACAAACTGTCGGTTCGTTGGAGGGCCCCAACACGATTATAGGCCCTGGGCACTGGCCCCGTGTGCCCTTATGGTAAAGACAGTAGTGACTTGTAGGTATAATTGGCCTAGCCTTGTAGGCGATTATATTATAAAGTTAGTAGGATCATTCACCACTAGACCAGTCAAAGATAAAATAATTATGGAAATATTTCATCTTTTCCCAGGTATATTCATAGTGGCTGCTAAGCGCACACCCTTCGGAAGAATGGGTGGAGCGTTTAAAGATATGCACCCGTCTGACCTCCTAGCCGTTGCCGCTAAGGATGCCCTGAAGGCTGGCAACATCGCACCTTCCATCATTGATACCGCTAATATTGGTCAAGTTAATAATGTAAGTATAGAAAAACAAAGATGTAATATTTTTTTAATAAGCGATTGTGTTTTGTTTTCGTCTCTATAAGTTAAATTTATATAAAGACTAGCTTTCCGCCCGCGGCTTCGCCCGCGTGGAATTCGTTTATATCGCGCGACACGGTAAGGGTAGATTAAACAATCTTACATGATTTTATGTTTGATAATAAGGAACTTCGACACAAACTTTCGTCCCCTATTTCAAACCCTTTATTTTCCACCTTTATTTTCAGGATAAAAGGTATCCTATGTCCTTTCCCAAGTTCAGTTCTATCTTTATACCAAATTTCATCAAAATCGGTTCAGTGGTTTAGGCGTGAAAGCGTAACAGACAGACAGAGTTACTTTCGCATTTATAATATTAGTAGGGATTATGTGGTCCGATTAAAAATTTACGCTTTATTTTTATGTACACAACAATATTTTTTGAAAAGCAAATTTGACACAATGAATCTGATCTGCCTCTTCGAGCAGATTTTACCGCGCCTCCGCGCCTGACGGCTTTGTACATGGCCCGCACCAAACTAAAGGTTTTTCCATTTGGTTCCAAATGGTTACTTTCCATTTGGTCGTCGTCGTCTGTATTATTTCTATTTCATATACCAAATTGCTGGGCATTGTTCAATTTCGTATATAAATGTGTTTACTGCTGCGGCCCGCCCCGCCTAAGCGCGCGGTGGCAGAGAATCTGCTAGCGGCACGCGCTCACGCGCCGTGACGCGTGTTCGGTATGTTGAACCTGGCGTGTTTTCTATACTAATCGATGTACTTGCATACAATATTAAAATCTGCCACTCCGCGCTACGCGACGTAGCGCGGTGCAGTGTGTGAATCGCCATATGGGTATCGACCACGCCGTCGTTCCTTTCCCTCGGTGATTGTTTCCAATTAGCTAAGGCCATTTCGCTATTAGCGCTTCTACTTACTTCTTATTAATGATCCAAGGTTATCATGAGTCACGACTGAAAAGTAAAATTTCCTTTCAGATTAGCGGCACGTCCGATGGTGGACTCTCACCGCGCCACGCTGTCTTGAAATCAGGAATATCGCAAGAGACACCAGCCTTAGGAGTTAGCAGACTCTGTGGATCTGGATTTCAGGCTGTTATCAACAGTGCTCAGGTAAACTAGATATTGTTATTTAAAAAGGTTTTATTTTTAGTTATTTTATTTATTTATTACAATATTACTTTCTCCAGATTTTACCAATAAATTTAGTAGGTATGTATAAAATACACAATAAAAATCTGCTAGTACTTAAAATAGGGAATACCTGGAGCTCTAAATACCAGCTACCTCCCGATACGATTGTACATAATATATCTGGAACTATACATAATATAATCTACTTGACCCAATGTTACTAAACAATAAAAAATATAACAAATTAAGCAAACCACTAAAAACTTATACATAAGTAATCATTGTAGGACTTTCGCAATAAAGTGTATGTTTCGTGTGTATGTACGATCTACCATTACATAATGCTTATTCGTTTCAGGACATCCTAACCGGAGCAGCTCAAATATCTCTGGCTGGTGGCACTGAGAACATGTCAGCAATGCCATTTGTGGTCAGAAATGTTCGTTTCGGAGTCGGCTTAGGAGTGCAAATACCGTTCGAGGACTCATTGACTGCCAGCTCCTTGGATACGTATTGTAATTTCACCATGCCACAGACTGCTGAGAACTTGGCGGAAAAGTATGGTCTGTCGAGGACCGAAGTTGATCAGTTCTCTCTGCAGTCACAGAAGAGGTGGAAAGCTGGTAAGTGCTAATATACTCTTAGATTTAATGTTAATGCATGTAGTTAATTATTGTCATATTCCTGTTCTATTTACTGTAAATTAATGTGTGCATTGTACTAAAGCGTTCATAGACAAGTGGCCATAGGTGATTGGAAGGAATCACCGAGGGTAAGCAACGAGAGCGTGGTCAGTGCCTTGATTAGGAGAAAGGTTTTTTAGGTCACGTTAAGCAGTCGGTCCCGGTTGTTATCATAAAATAACAGTCGTGAAGCTTAATTGAAGGAAGCTGAAGTGGCTTAAAAACATTCAACAGAAAGTATACGTAGCTCCAACGTGTCTTGCCAGGCCCCAACCCGCACTCGGCCAGCGTGGGACGTATGGCTTTAATCCTCTCCTGAGATGTTGATGATAATGATTGTACTGATCCCAGGTTTTTTGTGAGAGCCCAGAATCAGTCCAGTTGAGCCGAACCTAGACTACTTAAATCTCATACCCGTAATTCCAACTCAAAACCTACCAAGAGTAAATATTTCTTTCTTTTCAGCTCATGATGCTGGTGTATTTAAAGCAGAAATGTCCCCAGTGACAGTAAAAGTAAAAAAGCAAGAAAAAGTTGTGGAAGTAGATGAGCATCCTCGCCCTGAGACGACAACGGAAATGCTTAGCAAATTACCAGTTTTGTTTAAAAAGGGGGGCGTTGTGACTGCCGGTAACTCTTCTGTGAGTAACTTTATACTCTAAGTATACTCCAAAACTGTTTCGGTAGTTTTCTTAAGTCTGGTAGATTCTAAGACTTTGGAACTAAGCATGTCAACATGACCTCATTAGTTTTCCCAGTTTTAGTTACAATAAAAAATTAATAAATCTAGTCCAGAGCCAGGAATCAAAATTTCTGCTTTGAAACAACACGGTCTAACACCGTTAGCTAGGCTGGTTGGCTGGTCCTTCGTAGGAGTGGACCCCAGTATCATGGGTATCGGACCCGTACCAGCCATAAACAACTTACTATCTGCTACTGGATTGAAACTGGATGATGTGGATCTAGTTGAGGTATAGAAATATACTATAACAGATTAAACTTTATAACTAATTTAAAACATCTAGCGAAGACAAATCAAACTAACCAGTGACTACTAAACCTGAATCGCACAAGTAATGTTTTCACTTCAAATGAAGTCTTTCAACATACAATGTTATCCTGGCAATTCAACAAACTAACTAAAAGCTGTTTTTTCTAGATCAATGAAGCATTTGCTGCCCAAACTTTAGCGTGTGTTAAAGAGCTCGGTTTGGACCAAAACAAACTGAACGTCAACGGTGGAGCGATTGCCATGGGACACCCCGTCGGAGCTTCTGGGGCTAGGATCACTGCTCACTTAGCTCATGAACTGAGGTAATACACCTGCTATAGGTAGTATAGCCACGATGATTTCGGCACAAAGACCGACTTAGTGTGGGTCGCCATGCTGCTTTGTCTGGATTCTCTGAAGTACCCCCTAACAATATAATTTATTATGTTATCCCAAAATGTAATGACTTCCAATCCTTACTATCCATAATAACATTATTAGTAACGCTGCCTGTTACGCCTAAATTTCAATGGAATTTGGAACACAGATAGTGTAGCCGAGAAAACCGGCATATACGCGGGTGAAAGCTAGTATACGAGTACCACATAAGCCTGCCTGCTATGAATAAGTTTGCACCTATTTCATACCGCATACGATAAAATTACAGGAGGCGAGGACTCAAGCGGGGTATCGGATCAGCGTGCATTGGCGGTGGTCAAGGAATAGCATTACTTCTGGAAAGTGTTTAATAAACTATTAGAAAAACTACGGTACAGGGTATTACATTAACAAATAAATGTCTGAACTTAAGTAACTGAAGACCTTTGATTAAGAATGCTAATTTCTTTGCTATAATATATACTCTAGATTGTCTGCACTTAGTGGAACTTGTTAAAATACATTCTTGAAATGAAACTCACTTGTAGGTAGATACTTCTATTACGCCTTATGGCATTATCAAAGGTTTCTTTTGCCGGTCAGGTAAAAGTTTCAAGTTTATTAAATAGTAGTAATACAAGTGAGTTTAATTTGAAGAATGTCCTTTGCTATAACTTTTATTTGTAAATAATTTAAAATATACTATTTTTATTTTGTTACAATTCATGTTTTATTAATAACTCCTTTTGTATTTTTTTGTCGACAGTAGAAGCGGCTGTCATTTTATGCATTTTATTGACGGAAGTAACTTTGTGTATCTGTTTATTTAATTTATCGCGTCTATCCGCTAGAGTCTACCGGTTAGAATACTTAGGCAAAGCTGCAAAGTATGTAGTGTATATAAATTTGTTGCGGAATACGGAATACCTATGACTACAGACTACAGTAAACTTATTATTTTGTCATGGCAAATCTACGTCTTCTTCTCCTTCTTCCTAGGCTTATCCCACTCTAGATGAGATCAGCTCTCTTTGTTTGACGGCGCTAAAACAATCTGTCAAGAGGTTGTCGGATCTGGTAAATTCACCTTCTTCAAGAGCACAGGTCATACTGGTTCACGATATCAACAGGTTTCGTCCTCGGCTTCTGGTAGGCTTAGAGCGGTCTGCATGAAATTCTGCTCTGACTTCCTCTCAACATGTCCATGATGATCTCAGCTGTTTGTGCGGTGTAATCGAAACAATGTCCCATCTTTCATCGTGCCCTGCGTGCCCAGACACCTGCACGCAGGAAGACCTAATGGCTGCTACCGATAACGCCATCAAAGTGGCCGCGTTCTTGGCTGAAAAAATATAATTTTCCCGACACGTTACGTTTGTCATCGAAACGCTAAGAAGAAGAAGAACATGTCCACACTACCTCAATCTGGTTTCTGTTAATTTTTAGCTACATTAAAATAACCACGGATATATTCGTTGCGGATCCTATCCCTCCTTGTCATGCCTCCGGACCACCTAAACATTTTCATTTCCGCGCGGAATGCAGTTTTTGGACGTGGCATTCTTCGATGTGCCTAACTAGTTAAATACACGCGAATCTGTTTGCGCGGATAGGTATATTATTTTAAAGTTGGTATTTATTTTTAAAACAAACTAAGTATATCTACCAATGAAGAAACTTCTTGAAACGTCTTAAAACTGTAGGTATATATGCAGGTATATTTTGTAAACAAGCGCTATCTAGATGCTTATAGTAGAAGTATGAGCGTAATAATTTTATCACTATAGGTTTATACGTTTTGATAACACAACAAGCTACTTTAGTTCATAAATTATAGTTTTGAACTAAACACGTTTCGCGCGCAATAATTGTATTACGCTATCTATTCCAAGATGGCGTCGACTACCAAATGTAAGTTTTATTTTTTTAATTATGAAATGAGTTTAGGATGGTAGTTTTTGGGTTTTATATAGTAATTTATAAGAGATAAAAAATGCTTGATTATGGATGGGGAAAAGGTTATAAAAATCTTGAGCTATGATAATTATGATGTATTTAAATTGTTTAGATTAACTTGTGGAAAATTATTTTTGTTTTTGTTTATTCTGCCGGTTATCACCACGTAACTGCATATCTATTATATTGTGTAACAACTGGTATGAAGTTATCATAGGTATCTTAAATTCTTCGTAAACATAATACGTAAGTTAGTAGATAGATAGGTAATCTGTTGTCAAGAACCATTTTTATAAATTAAAGTAAGTAAATGGAAGGATTTAAAGGTTATTTTAATTGTTTGTTGGTTTCATTGTTGAAATTTAGGTACTACTTTAGAAAGTTTTCGAACAACAGAAGATATATCTTGAAGTTAGTTAAAAGTAAGGAGTAAATGACTGAGAAAAATTGTTTATCTATAAATTGAACCATAAAAGCGCCTAGTATTCTAGCAATTCACATTGCGGGAAGGTGCTAGTTGCTGTCCACTTTGGAACAGTGCCTAACAGTAAGTTTACAATTAATGAGGAAAGGTCTCTTTCGAACTTGATGTTTCTTGGCGATAAACGGATGAAGGGACCCAAATCTTCAAGAGCCTAGGTATACACTTGTTCACAAATTATAAATTATATAAGACAGACATTTTGTTTCATCAGATATCTCTATTTTCTCCCATACATTTTGATCCATTGAAATTGTAACATAACCATTTTATAGAATTTTCTAACCTATCAGTTATCTATGAAGATTAGTTTGGTACCTACTTAGATAATCTTACATCAAAAATGCAACTAAAAATATTCTCTCCACCACGAAAATAGCATTAGAGTTTAAGTGGTCATTCACGCACTTAGATAAATTTAATAAGATACATTTAATTAAAAGTACGACGTATGACATTGCATTCCTTCTTCTTTAATGAGATGGTAACCAGCTGAATAAGATCAGCTATTTCTGCCAATTTCAAGTATTTAACGTCTTCAACTCTAAAGTTTCTAGTCTTCAAGTCGACGTCGTAATGAACTTAATATTAAAAAAAATGTGAGCCGTCACGGGACGCCTGGCAGATGTGAAACATCGCCATTATTTTGTAAAAGTAATATGCAGAAAAGAACATATTGTAATAGGAACTAAATATGTCATAATGATAAAATAAAATATTACTAATTATTAAAATAGTAGTCTATATGTAGTAGTGTGTACGGTGTGTGTACGGTACACACTACTGCATATAGACTGTATATATATACCATCGTATAGCGTGCCGTGGCGACGCGTCGCCAGGCCAGAAATCTGTTTTACGTGCGGCTATAGATGTTTCACATCAAAAATCTGTTTTTCATCCGTTTTCAAACATTTTCTGTTTGACTTCCGAAAAAACAGAAAATGTTTGAAAACGGATGAAAAACAGAAAAGAGACGGAAAAAATGTTTGAGATAAAAAGGGTCCCCATTTTCAAACATTTTCTGTTTGTCTTCCTAAAAAACAAAAAAAGGTTCTCACATTTCATTCCTATATTTCTACATTAATGAAACATTTATCGTCTATATGTACCTCGTATGTCAACCCCAACGGTGGGCACGAACTAATCGTCTGATAGGATAGCAAAACTGTGTAGGTATACGACTGCACATAATAAAAAATCTATGGTACATGCACATAAGTACGAGTAATGATCGAAGTATACAGCTTACCACATTCGTTTTCGAATATCACGTTAATAAGCGATTGTGTCTTTGAGGAGTGGAGAGGAAACAGCGCACGGATGGCGTAGTGGTTAAAACGATCCTTTGGCCGCTTCCTACTGCGCTTAGTATTGTGAGTTCGATCTGTACCTAAGTAAACCTTTAATGTGATTTAGAAATTGTTGCTCTGAGTCTGTATGATTCTGAATATCTATTTTAATTTCGAATTGAACTGTAACATTTTGTAAAACAAAATTCGGGACAATCGAATTTCAGTCCTTATCAGTTTTTCCTGCCTGATGGAAAGCATGAACAGAATCCAGGAGTGGCGTCCACCGTCCTCACTGCCACAGCGAACAGTGCAGCATGGTGACCCACTCTATGGCGGCCTTTTCGACGATCGACCTGCTCCGGGAGGAGCCGGACCATATTATTTCAGGTGCTTCCCGAATCGGCGCCAGGCCAGTTATCAGGCCCTATCCCGGGGAAACCGAACTCGTATTAGACTATACCAGGCCGTGATTTCTTTCCGCACCGCAGAATTTTATACGCCACCAGAGTTCCCCGTCCTCCGGCGATCCGCGGCCGTCTACCGCCGGGGCGGCGTCTTCTTCGTTCGGGATCGGCCCTCTCCCGATCCCGTTCAGCGGTCTCTTTGTGGAGCATTACAGTCTCACAGAAAGAGACCACTGGGCTCCATACCTCGTCACCCGCCAGCATGGCAGCAATGACAGCTGGCGGGGACAGGTCTCGTCCGATTTGGCCGACTAGGAATTCACGTTTAGATGTTCGCGTGCCCACGCGGGGCAGTCTTCCAGCGTGTGCTGGGCGGAGTCCCAGTCGGCTGCGCAGTGGTGGCATTGTGCCGTCTCCTCGCAACCGATCCTACTCAGATACTCACCGAAGCAACCGTGCCCGGTGAGTATCTGCATAAGTCGGTAGGTAAGAACGGCATCGCAGAATTCTGCGGCTGTTCCAGCCGCGTGCGCCACAATGCATTTCGAGCTCGTCCTGGTCATCCTCGGCTTCACCCCGACGGATGGCGCGAGTCTGGTCATAGACCCTCGTGTCCATGTCCGCCAGGATATCAGAAGGCGGGAAACGTGCCATGACTGTCGCCCCCTCGGACGAAATGGTGAGGCATCCACGTACGATCCGAATGGCCGCTGAAAGTTGTCAATAAATTGTTATAGCTGTTTCTTTTTATGTTCATTACTATTTGCATGAAGTTTTATGTGACTTAATCCGCCGTGAGTTTCGGAAAAAACTTTGTTGCAAATCTTACGCCGTGCATTAAAAACTGAACTAGCCTTGGCTATCCATGAGTAATTTTGTGACCATTCATCGCGAAATTTGCATAACCGTTTTGCTTTTTTTTTGGAATACACTGTGATTTTTTCTAACTTCCCTATCATCAGGATTATTATCTATCATCATCCATGATCCTAATAATGATATTCATTTGTTTACCCAATTACCTCTCTCGTTTGTTAAATAATTAAATAGTGTGTGATTTTCCAAGTATACTTGCTCATAACTGAATTTAAACCTAACCTTCTTTTTCAAAGGAGAGGCCTATGTCCAGCAGTGGACTGTTAAAGGCTGTTGATGATGATGAATTTAAACTTGTTTTAGATATTATCCACCACGTGTTTTAACATAACTTTAGTACATTTTTCCAAAAAAAAAAAACGGTAATTTATAAGCGTGAGCTGTCAAAAAGAAAGTAAACGTATGGACAGAGTATAGACCCAGTAGTTGGAATGTGTGAATGCGTGCAGCGAAACTGACGAGATAGCAAATACGTCTATCGAATCAAGCGATTTTCACATGTTATGAAAAATCGGGACAAAACTAATAGGCAGTCGGGACGCGGGACAATTTCATAGAATTCGGGACTGTCCCGGTAAATTCGGGACGGGTGGCAACTCAGGCGCAGGGCCCCCGCATAGATAAAGACGGCCCTGATTATTGAGCCTCCGGTCTCGCACTCTCTAACGAAGTACAATAGCACGAATGCTGTAATTTTAAGATTGGACTTATCCTAGGTAGGCGAGGGCAGTACTGTCCCGGTCGAACAAGCCCGCGTGAAATCAGCGTGGCTCTACTAAACTATATTCTGTAAGTCTAGTATTAACATTTCTCCTTGCAGCAATTTTCATAATTGGCGCAAAACGAACTCCATTTTGCAACTATGGAGGCCTATTTCGAGAGTTGCCAGCATCTTACGCTTTTGCATCTGCAGCAAAGGACGCAATACAGTCGGCCAAACTTGATTCGTCATACATCGATAGCACTATTGTTGGAAATATAAATTTCGTGAGTTAAATTATAAAATTTGCAGTTTTTTTTATATAAAAATATTACATTAATTTAAATGTTTGTTTCAGCTAAGTCAATGTGATGGAGGCAAAACACCTAGATATTGCGGTATTTATTCAGGAGTACCTCTGACCAGTCCTGCGTTAGGTGTCAACAAGGTTTGCGGTACTGGACTACAGGCAATCATTACCAGTGCTGTGGTACATAACTTTACGCCTACATAGGTGTTTTATAGGGTAATTTAATCTAAGATAGTTAATAAGCATTGCGCAATAGAAGCCGCTTTCTACTGCTAGAAGCCCATCACTTTAGTGTACAGTTTTAAAACATTAACTCTTTACGCTGAACCCACAATGGAAGCTATTGAAAGAAATAATTTTACTCCGTTTTTGCAACATTTTTTTATTTTTACTCTTCCTTCGCTCCTATTGGTCATTGCGGGATGTTATATAATATAGCTTATTGTTTTTTTTTGTGCTGGGTTATCCAACACAGAGTGTCCATAATTAAATAAATAAATATTTCGGACAATTTACACACATCATCTAGTCCCAAACTAGGAAGAGCTTATAATAAGGGTACTAAACAACTGATATAAATACATAAATATACTTTTTTTTTGTAAATACATACATATTATACATAGAAAACACCCAGACTCCGAAACAAATATTTGTGGATCTTACAAATATTTAGTCCGACCCGGGAATCGAACCCGAGACCTCTTTATCAGCAGCCGCATACGCTAACCACTAGACCAACAAGGCAGTCAATCGACCAAAAAAAATTATTACCTATCTATAAGTACCACCTATAAATGAACATATGGAATGCAAAAAGCATTCCTTATAATTGAAATCATTTTCAAAGCGGATCATTAGGTACCTACCTACCTATTCTTTTAGATTCTAGATGACTATTAGATAGATTTCTTAGATAGCACGTTCAACCAAACAAACAAACAAAGACTTCAGCTTTCAATTAAAAATCTTAGTATAGATAGATAAATTCAGATCGCATTAACAATGAACATGAACAATCCTATTCTAATACTCTGGACTAAGTACCTACACTACATTTGCATAATTTAATATTAATCAGTTGAGTGGTTCAGACCAGGGGTGAAAACGTTGTAAAGAAATTCCCATGATAACAATGCTAGAAATGAAAACGGTAGTCTCAGAAGCGGTTATCTATATTTTCAGGATATATTAACAGGAATGTCCAAAATCTCACTAACTGGCGGCACAGAGCTGATGTCATCACTGCCTATGCTCGTCAGAAACGTCCGTTTTGGAACAGCTTTAGGCACAAATTACTTTTTTGAGGATCACATAAAGAAATTGTTCCCTGACAGCTACACTGGTCTGACGATGCAGAAGATGGCCGAGGAGTTAGCGAAGAAGCACAAGGTGACAAGAGAAGAAGTTGATGAATTTGCACTGAATAGTCATTTGAAATGGGCAACAGGTAAATCTTAAAGTTCAAGGAGTTGAAGTGTTAGATCTTACGGCATGCCATTTTCAAAATATAAACTACCGACACACCAATACATAGCCCAGAAACCACCAGTCCCTAATCTTACATCCCGTTTCTTGTACCTACTTAATTATATGAAAGTTGTTAGATTGCGTGGGTTTCTTATTATTTCTATTTATTTATCTTTTCACAAAGTCTCCCTTAATTCTACATATTTTGCTCATCGATGCTCATCACCTATAAGCATTTCTTCTTCTCAAATATCCACAACTATATCGACTAGTTTTTAGTTAGTACTGCTATCTTGACGTGTAGGTCGGAAGCTTCGCAACCCACCTACTTAGTATTACAATAAATTCGCTCTTGAGCTCTCGAAGTATTGAGAAACCTGCAGTTATTTCAGCAATGTATGATGATAAGAAATATAAAGATTTTGATGCGACTCTTACGACACTTTATTTTTTAGCTCAAGCCTCAAAAATTTTTGATCAGGAATTGACAAGCTTGACTGTAACTTTAAAAAACAAAGAGATAGATGTGGACGAAGACCAGCTACCACAGCCATCGTTGACATCAGAAGATCTAAATGAACTACCGTCGATTGTAGATAACGGCAATATAGTAACTTCTGGAAATTCTTGTGTAAGTTTTGCTCAGAAACGGCGTACTGTAGTATCGTAGGTTTCAGATTTGGTAACACAGGGTTTGATTGAATGTAAGTTATAGTGTCACAGTCGCAGCCCCTTTTCATGAACGATGTGACCAGTTGTACTTGTTTTCGTTTTAAAGGCAAACCCAGGAATGTGTTGTCCTAATTTCCTTCTGGTGAGTTTAGCTCGTACATGTACTGAAATTTAATAAAGTTGGTTAATTGTATTGAGACTTAAATTATACATAAATTGCCTCCAGAAATCCCTCCAGGATTCAAGAACTCTAAAGATTCCCTATCACTGGATTTATCTACAATTTCTGACCAATCAATTATTATATTTTTTTATAAATGTATTTCCAGCTCCCAGCTGATGGAGCAGCTGCCTTACTGATAGCAAGCGAAGGATCATTAGCATCACATGACTTACGGCCTCTAGCCAGGGTCGCAGGCTGGACATGTGTGGGAGTAGATCCGCGAGAAACTGGTATAGCAGCTGTTTCTGCTGTTAGAAAACTGCTGAATGAGCAAAGACTGAGAGTCGACGATATTGACTTGTTTGAGGTACTGTTCTCTTAACATATAAGTGTCTTTTTGCGACCTCTTTAGTGAATATCATTTGCCTGTCATTTTAAATGTAATCAAATTGATTCTCTCTCAGTGCAGAGTTTCAATGTCATCCTCCTAGCCATTATTCCCAAGTTTATTTGGGGTCGGCTACTAGTTCAACCGGTTTTGCCTGAATTTCAGTTTTTTCCACGGAGCGACTGGCATCGGACCTCCGCAACCCTAAGGGAGAACAGAAACTCGAAGATTGAACTAGTTATCAGTATATTTGAGGGCACTGACTTCCCAATAACGATTGCCATAGATGTTCATGACAACCGGGACCGACGGCTTTACGTGCTCTCCGAGGCACGGGCGTGAATCACTGCCAAACTTCCAAACTCCGGGCAGCTATTAGGAATTTCCTAAGAAAATCCCAAAAACACTTTTTGGCCCGGCCCGGGATTTGAACCCGAGACCTCTTGATTAGCAGTCGCATACGCTAACCACTAGACCAACGAGGCAGAGGTTTCAATGTATGATTAAATATATCTGCAGTATCTATGGTTATATTTCTTTTGCATTGATGGATTTTGGGGTTGGAATTATCAGAAACCTAGGATACTTTGTCCATTTTAACTTTTCCAAATTCTCAGATTAACGAGACCTTTGCTTCTCAAGCGCTGATCACTGCCAAACTCTTGAAAGTAGACCTGAACAAAGTAAACGTCAGCGGAGGGGCTCTAGCTTTAGGACATCCTGTATCGGCAACAGGCGCTAGGATGGCCGTGCACCTAGTCCATGAACTCAGGTAAGTTTATCAATTAAACTATAGTCATTTGCCTTAAAAAAATAGTCACAGATCATCAATTAACAACCATTTGATCACCAGATTCTGAAAAAAATATCTATGGTTTTGTACGAATTTGTTTGATCAGAGTTTTGGCTTGATCGTTGCGTCACTATTGACTGTACTATAAGGTTTTGTTCGAGGTGGCATTTTCTATGACATACGACTATATAGTTTACCTCATATACCTGCAACTCAAGAGTCGTAAATGAGTTGCTGCTCTTTCAATACGTTCCTTTCTCCCGTTGAGCTGGAAAGCACATCTGGCAATATTAGTTAGTAGAGTAGCGCTGATTTCAGCACAGCGCCGGAACGAGGCGGTACTGGCCTCTCACAGAAAACCAAATTAAAATGATAGAATTCGTGCAGTCGTGTTTAGTTGGTGAGTGAGAGACCAGAGGTCCAATAATACAGATGCATATCAATAAGCCGCCATTGTGTGCATCGCCATACTGCAATTTACAATGAGTGTGGTGAATACTTGTCTTGGATTCTACTAATGCTTTCCATCAGGCAGAGTGGAGGCACTTTGGCAGGCTCAATACAAAAAAAAACATTCAGGAGTAAGATAACTTCTTTGTAAAATACTCATATATTATGATATGCCCTACCTTCAGGATGAAATTAAAATGTACCACTAAATATTTTTCAGAAGGCGTAATTTAAAACGTGCGATAGCAACTTCAAGCTGTGGTGGAGGACAAGGAATAGCAGTCCTACTAGAAAATGTATAGGATAATGTCATGTGTAACTCTTACGAAAAACGTGCGTCTTAAGTAGGTACTTAAAGATCTAGTGTGAGGTAATTTCTGATCAATTCTATTTCTATATATATAATAGGTATACATAATATATATAGAATTTGGTTGGTGAAGATTTTAACAGGGGCCAATTACGACACCAAACGCGGTCACTGTGATGCAGATGATCGAGGTGATGTAAAATAAACTCACACTAGTCTCTGAATGATATTGGTCCAGTAAATTTTATAAGCGAGATGCAGGATTTATTCATTCTAATGTAGCTTTCACTTAATAGATGGCGTTGATGTAAATAAAACTCGATATGTACATAAGTTAAATTTATTTAGGACACTATTATAAGCAGTCCAATGTTTCATGTACATTACTTTTATTTTTTATTTAAAAAAGACAACTCCCGCATTAAGAATATAAATCCTGTGTCGCGGGGACTTTACAAACATACATGAAACGGACACAAACACATATCAATATGTAATATTACCCAGTTAAGGAATGTTGGCAGTGCTATACTTGTGCTTAATATTCCCGTAACATTATCATATACCATAATTATATTAGTATCAAACATTACATGATATAGTAACTTTAAAAAATAAAAATACTACACTTTACAATAAACCTTAAACTACATGAAAATGACAGGAGTAAAAAGTCAAAAGTCCGTGTGGTGACGGATTAAGAATACAGAGTGTCACCATCCCCGATTCATCCCGCGGGTGTCGTAAGAGGCGACTGGGGGATAAACTACGCAAGACAACATCAATGCAAAGAGGAAAACTTGAAACCAACCCTATACCAACCCGTCTGGCCAGCGTGGTATAGTAGGCCAAAA
This sequence comes from Phragmatobia fuliginosa, assembly GCA_932526445.1. NCBI lineage: Eukaryota > Metazoa > Arthropoda > Insecta > Lepidoptera > Erebidae > Phragmatobia > Phragmatobia fuliginosa. The sequence continues at coordinate 19,070,262 of OW052072.1, read as the reverse complement.
CCTCCTTTCTAAGGAGAGGCCTATGTCCAGCAGTGGACTGTTAAAGGCTGTTGATTTGATGATGTGAAAAAGTCAAACCATAGAGCAACACGATAGGGTGTTGCCATATGCAGAAGTTCACTTCTGTCAAAGTATAAGTCCAAATGGGCATATGCAATAAATTGTTGTTACAGAATGTTTTTATGTATGTAATTTTTTTAATTCTATTGTTATAGTTGTATGTGTGAGTTCGTAGTCATAGACGATTGTTTTTGTATGTGAGTTTAAAATGTGTGTTTTATTTTAAACAATTACTATGTTGAAAAATCAGTTGCTGTTCATGATTTCATACATATGTCTAGCCTGTTGGTCTAGCAGTTAGAGACCCTGCCTGCTAAGCTGAATGTCGTCAGTTCGATTTCAATCCAGCACAAATTTATGTGTACCTACAGGATCATTTGTTCATATTATGTAGGTATATTCTTCCTATGACACATTTCTTCCTAGCCTTTATTGTTCTTAAAATTATTTAGGGTCAGCTACTACATAGTTTAATTGGTTTTACCTAAATATCAGTTTGCACGACTGAATTCGCAGATTGAACTAATCCAATAATTCCAATTCCAATAAGATTGCTATCCGGGAAGCGGCTTAACGTACTCTCCAAGGCACGGTCGTAAAACATTTTCAAACTTCTATAATCCGAGCTAAGATTATTTATAAGAAAACTAAATAACACTTTCAGCTCAACCCGAGAAGCGAACCTGAGGCCTCTCTTAATCGGCAGTCGCATATGCTACCCGCTAGACCAACTAGGCAATTTATCATATGTGTTCAATCTAGAACATGAATAACATGATTGCATCACCCGCAACAACAAATCTAGGTCGCACGCAGTGCTTGCACCGCACTCGGTACAGCCCTGTCAACAGTTAGGCATGACCGAGATTTAGGCAGCTGCATCGACACAACACACGGATGGCACACATGTAAATAGCCATCCATGTGTACTTAGAGTAAGATTAATATATAAGCTATTATTTATGATAATAAAATCAGTCATTTTGTCTAATCCGACTTTGACTCAATACCCTTCCCCACCTCTCACTGTGGCTAAGACACCCTTAGCCGTCAGTAGATCGGTCTTGTGAGTCTGCTCGACCGGCAGTGAGAAAACCATCTCCGAAACCCAGCTCCCGTCTCGTCTCCGTCTGTTGCTCTAGGTCTCCTGGTAACAGACTTCCCGAATTATCTATATATGTATATATACCCTCACCGCAGGGTTCGTATATTGGTAGGGCTAGGGATTTAGGTAGTTAGGCGTAGGTTACGTGCGAGTATTGAACGGTTCACTACGTTGCCCGATCGGTACACGTACTTAGGTTGTATGTTAGGTAGGCTTTCGGCGTAACACGTACGAGTGCTGTTTGGTGTTCCACGGAACCCGGACCGCACCCGTACAATATGTATTTAGAAATATTTATATATTCATCACAGCTAGGCTCTGCCTTGTTTGGAATCAATCTGACGTGTATGAAGTATGTGAATTTAAATATAATTAATTACGATTTACGAACTTACTTTAATATGCAAATGTATTCACTTAACTATTAAATATCATTATCTTATTATTATAATAATTATATAAGATTACAATCTCAATAAATTTTTAAATACATATATAAATATTAGTGTTACAGCGTATACTATGTGAGTGTTTCGCCTTTGGTTACCTGTAAAAAAATAAACATAATTAAAAAAATACTTTTTTTTTAGGAGAATTAAGGCAAAGTCATACGGTTGACGGAGTGTGATCGCGACGATACTTGATTGGGCTAGGGGCCATTCAATTATTACGTGTGATGATTTTTACTAGCTTTTGACCCCCTTCCTCCATTAAATAATAGAAAAGAAGAATAGGCTGACCTCTCCCCCTCTTTTTAATTTTTTAATTTTTATTACGTAAGAATCTAAAGCAAAAAAATTACGTATCTTTGGCTGGTTTTAATTAGACATCAAAACGAGCCAAAGATACGATAATTTTTTGCAACGTTCAATAGTAACAATCATGTTGGAAGGAATCATTTTAATACAATACTACTAAATAAAGTTTTTTTTTTTTAACTCTTTTTTCCCACAATCTGTCTGTACGACATTTAGTTGGATTTTATGAATTTGGATGAAGGCGTGTTTGGTTCCAAATCCAGTGATCAGGCCAAATATGGTATATCGACATTGTTATTAGATCTTGGGGCGCACGTCTCTTTATTCTTTTAAAAGTTGTGCCGGATTCATTTTCCATTAGATTTCTTGCAAGTAGATTTGGGTGGTTTTGTATACGCCTACAGTAACTTTTCAGTGAGTCTGCCACCTCTTCTCTCACGTATTTCACGTTTAGTTCACGATGCAAACGGTCGTTTTTAATGTACCATGGTGCGTTGGTAATCATGCGAAGAGTTTTGGACTGAAACCTTTGCAGTATTTCGATATTCGAGTTTGAGGCTGTTCCCCACAGTTGCACTCCGTATGACCAAATAGGTTTAATGACAGCTTTGTACAGCAAGAGCTTGTTCTCTAAAGAAAGTTGAGATCTTCTATTTAAAAGCCAGTACATCTTTCTCACCTGTTGACTAAGAGCTTTTCTTTTTGTGAAAATATGTTTTGTCCAAGTTAGTCGCCTGTCCAAATATATACCCAAGTATCTAACGTTGTCTGACTGTGGGATCTTTACGTTGTTTAGTTCCACTTCTGGGCATGTGTCACGTCTTAATGTAAAGGTAACATGCACGGACTTAGTTTCATGCGCTTTTATCTTCCAGTCTTTCAGCCATTTAGATATGCTGTTTAGACTTGTTTGGAGTTTTTGTGATGCTCTCGATGGATTGTCATCCGTCGCTAGTATGGCTGTGTCATCAGCGTATGTACCGGTAACCACATTGTTACCAAAATAAAGTTAACTTTATTTTTGACGTGACAACGTCTTATAATTCGATGGAGCCGGCTGCACGCACGAAAAAACATGACTCATGCGGTGTTACCTCGCTCTGAGGCGTTCCATTTAAGGCTTGAAGTGCAAGCGAGAGCGCGGTACGAGCGACAAAGAGGCACAATCAGTATTTTCTTATGACGTTGTCACGTTGACTATCTATCGTCAGTAAACCGACTTTACAGACAACCGATTTTTTTATCTTACGTTAGAACTAGACTTCCCATCCCCTTGACGTACATTCCCATCCCATCCGTTGTCAGACCTAGATGGCTGACCGTTTGCGGCATGATTTTATGAACGTTTCCGGGATTCGGAGGTCACGTTAAACAGTCGGTCCCGGTTGTTATCATAAGATAGCAGTCGTGAAGCTTAGTTGGAGGACTTTGCGAGGCTTCAAAAACATTCAACGGCAGGATTACGTAGCCACAACGTGTCTTGCCAGTCCCCAAACCGCACTCGGCCAGCGTGGCCGTACATCTGGCCTTAACCCTCTTCGGAGAGGAGACCCGAGCCCAGCAGTGGGACGTTATTTTTTTGTTGAATGATTGATTGAACCAACATAGTGTTTATTTAATTCATCCTACTCGCGAGGAGAACCTCAGACAAATCTAGTTTAGAATATTTTTGTTTATTAATCTCTAGTTCTTAAGTAAGCGTATATATACAATACACATAAGTACAGAGATAAGTGTGCAAAAAGATATTTATTTAGATTCCTGATTTTAATAAAGGCAGACAATCCATATACCGACATTCAAGTTTAGAAATTAGATGTGCATTTAACGGTAAGTTTGGCAAAAAAAGAACACTACACTAGCAAACAACTAACACTTATCACAAGATATTGCTTACTTCTTTGCTCCCTTCCACTTTAGCAGTCTATAGAACAAAAACCATAGAGAATATTAAAGAATTTAAATTATTTTATTGACTACTAGCGACCTGCCTAGGCTCAATTTCATATTCTATGTTTTCGTTAAAAAGACAACTGTGCCTTTTGGATTCTACATCCAGTGTCGTGAGAGGCTTTACAAAGATACATGAAACGAACACAAAAACACCAAGACACAGAAAAAAAAATTGTGGATCACAAAAAATGCCATCCCATGCAGGATTTGAACCCACAACACTTGGCACAGAAGAAAGCGGCGTGGCGACACTCATACCACAAGGCTCAAAGCCTGTGAAAGGACATAAGACTACTTTTTACCGCGATAACCGATATACACGCTAGGGAGCCATGAATGAAAAGTGGTATTTTCATATATTTAAATCTCTGAAAATGACTACTCTGCCTGATGGGATGTATTGGCATGTATCCTTAGGTAGCATGATGCAGAAGCGTCTGTCTAAGCTACCAGGTCACCATTTAACGTTAAATACAAGATTGGTGGCTACCATCTTCATTGTGATTGCAGACAATGCAGTATGGTGACCGGGCAGCTGGTGACAAATGCTTCTGCATCATGCTACTTAAGGGTACATGAAAATACTATTATATATATTTTCCCCGAGACCATACATGAAGAAGTGTATAATTCTAGTTTGGATTTTTGATATCCGATTAGTTACTTGCGAAGCTAGTCTAAAAAAAAATAGTTCAAGTTACTCCTTATATCAATGGCTATCTGTCTGTAAAAGTCTCATCGAAATTGGTCCAGCCGTTCTAGAGATTAGCCTGAACCAAAATATTTAAAAATTGATTTTTTTTCACATCAATAAACTTTCAAATGTAACGGACATTTCAATTTTATTTATTCCTATAGATGTATTTTATATTTTTTATTTGAAAACTACCACATAGACCCAAAGGTTGTCACAACAACCCAGTGCCACTCACATATAGTGGCTTATACTTTAACTTAGGAATCAATTTAATATAATTAAATAATTTATACTTACACAAGCTTCCAAATAGTCAATTTTCCTTTCCAACGATGTCAGTTTTTCGTTGAGTGTGGCAAGGCGAGATCTGCACGACATGTCTGGAGCAAGGTAAAAATGTGTTACAGAAAGTTTAGCTTACATATTAAGATCTATGATAAAAGTAAGCTACGAAATGGACATATGGCTGATGTGTCTTTAGCTGGGAAAAGTTGCAGGAAGTAAGTTAAGGCCTTCAATGAACATTGATGTTTTAAAAGATATAAGAATGGGATGGGATAAAATTTACTACTAGAATTACTCAAACCAGTTGGTTTTTTATTTTTATGTAAAAAGTGTGGGTTATCACTTTATCACTCAGAAGTTACTTTAAAATACTACTAATCTTTATTTCATCACTCAGACATTACTTACGCATGGAGGTTGCACGCAATTGAATGAGCGTAGCAGAGGATTGAACCAAGTGGTGTGCAATTAGAGGGACAGATAGGCTGATGATGATGATAATGACATGACAGAACTGTAGCACCTAATGATGATAGGTTACTCCCTAACTAAAGGACATAAATAACAAATCAAAAAAGACTGGGTTGGAACTCTCAGAGAAAATAAGAGTATACAGGTGAGGATATCCAAGCTATCAGCTAAATACAATTAATGTTTTTGTGGATTTTATTGTATACATTGTGACTAGGGTCAGCCAAAGATCACAAGATATAGTTATTGCTTTTTATATAAATTTTCATTAATAAAATTGTAGCAGATATCTATCAAGAATAAACAGTAATAAATACGATAGCGACCACTGAAAGCATCTATACAAAGTAGGTACACGGAACTTACCAAATGAATTTAAGAAATCCGTGATCTTCTTTATACTTCCAGTTATAACTTCGATGTATTCTCTGTTTGCCCAGTCTTGTTGGATCTGTTTTTGAATAGTTTCTCTAGGCGGGGTCGACATTTTTAGTTCTCTTTTATTTCTGTATCAATTTTATTGTATTTCGTGACTTCGTCAAAGAAGCTTTGAATGACTGAAAAAACTAAGTGATTCTAATTCTAAACATAACATTGACAGATTTACTCGTATAAGTTTATTCTTAATGCTATAAATTACAACAATTTAAACATTTTGTGTAGATGGAACGCTTCAGCAGTTGTGTATTATCTATAGCGATGGGCGTTAAAATAACGAACTAGTTAAATCAACCGTTTACGTAGAATCAACTGCTTCAACTGTTAACGGTTCTATGATTAACTAGTTGACAGTTGAATTCGTAGGTTTCGTAGAGTCGTAGACAGCCGTTGATTTCAACTGACGCGTTGAATCAGTTGAAAAAACTAACTAGTCCGTAGTAACGATGTAGTAGAATCGTAGAATCAACGCTTCAGTCCGCATACACTTGGCCGCTGATAAATCGGATGAACAGTTAATCTATTTTAATCTCTATTTCAATAGTTATAGCTTTGATATTTGAATAAATTTTTATTAAGAGGCATATGCCTTTTAACTTATTGTTGTTTTAGAAGAAGATATCAATACATTAATTTAAAGTATGTGAAAGAAATAGCACTCTGGTTGGACTTCGTGAGCCATGTGTGTGGTCTATTGAGTTCGAATGAACTCGTAAAATGAGTTAAGTTAAATTTATATTTTGTTTCGACTTTCGTATTAGACAAATAAATAAAATTGAACAGAATGTTTGTAATTTCAAATTAACAGTATTTTAGTAAATGTCTATATATTTTTTTTAAGTTGATATCTGTCTGTTTCTTTTTTCACTAAACTTATAAGATCGAAAATCACGTTATCAATCACGTCCCCCCCCCCCCCCTCTAAAAGCCAAACGGCATACTCAAAAAAGATGAGAAAAATTCAAAATAGTAGTCCATTTACCTACTGAACTTTCAAGGAAAAATATAGCGGTTTTGATAACTTTTTTATTTCAGGAGTTATAGGGGCCTAACTGTAAAATAGGCTTATTTGGATAATGTCGTATGAAAATAGTGAACTAATAAGTAAACATGTAAAATTTTAAAAATTAATTCAAACAATTGTCAATTGAACACGATTTTATTTTAATTAGAAGCCTCTAAAGATGATCAAATAAATTAAAAAAAAAAAAGTCACAATGACAATCGATAGATGGCGTTATGCCAATTTTTTGAATCAATGCAACTTATGATTTCGTTACGACTATATGCGAACGCCATCTAGTGAGAATACCTTGAGAGTACGTGTGAAGAGTCTTGAATTCATTGCCGTCTGCGTACAATCAACGCTTCAACTGTTCATCATTCTTTGATCGACTAGTTGAATTCGTAGACGGCCAAACGGAGAATGTAGGGGTTTACATAAAAGTTCAACTCTTCAACAACGCTTTTAAATTGCCGTATAATAACCTCGTTGCAATGACTTAGTAGTCAATCTATATAAACCTTTATCTCTATTGTCACAACGTTGAAATTTAAATGCATCATTAAGCAACGTGCACAAACTTATTACTATGGTAGAAGAAGATGACGATATATTACTTTAGAAAGTGTGAAAGAGATAGCTCGCCGACCACCGGCGTTGAACGCGCTGGGTGGTCTTTTTATTATTATTATTATTTCTTTAGATGCGATTTTTAATAATTTGAATTGAATTTATGACAGTCTGTAATTACTAGTCTCTAACTTAACATGATCGATCGATATTATAATTATTTCAACAACTTCAAATTGTGTATTATTCTTTTAGGTAAATAAAAGATACAATTAATAATAAACAGAAATAATATGTTACACCTTGAATTCTCGTTGGACTGGCTCGTTGGTCTAGTGGTTAGCGTATGCGGTTGCTGATCAAGAGGTCTCGGGTTCGATTCCCGGGTCGGACCAAATATTATTTGTGTGATTTACAAATATTTGTTTCGGAGTCTGGGTGTTTTCTATGTATAATATGTATGTATTTACAAAAAAAAAGTATGTTTATGTATTTATATCAGTTGTCTAGTAATGGGTACTAGACAACTGATATAAATACATAATAAAATACAAATAAAAAATACATAACACAAGCTCTGCTTAGCTTCGGACTAGATGATGTTGTGTGTCAGCTGTCCAAACATATTTAAAAAAAATATTTAATATTTATTTATTTAAAAAAAAAAACTAAATTCACGCTCATAAATATGTGGATTGAGCAGGCATTGAACCCGCAAACAGTCAAAAACTCCATGAGCGACGGCCAATTAAGTCGTCAACTCGTCCAACGAAACGCATCAAGATGTACTAAATACTGTTAACGGCTTCGACTTAAAACGTTTCAACGTCGAGTAGTTCAAGACGACTATTAGTTGAAAAAGTAACTAGTTGAAAAATTTAACTAGTTAAGGGACTAGTTGATTGTCGACTTTCAACGGTTTCGTTTCGTTATCTTTAAAAACGTCAACGACACATCTCTAATTATCTATGAGTTCAGCTATTATATATTAATCACTTTTGACATTTTGAACTTTCTCTGAAAACATAATCGTTTGAATCTTTGAATATGCATAATTTTGTCGTTTTGATTTAAATTGGTTTATATTTAAAATCATGGAATGTAATGGTTGAAAGCATTCCATTTCATCTGCCGTTGAATAATAACCAATCATTTCTGCAACACTACCTTGCTCATAACAAATCAGAAGTTACTTGAAAGAACATCTTCAAAACCTGAAACCTTTAGTGCAACCTAAATTCATTGTATTCTTTAGAAACATGCTAAAGTAAAATTCATTTTTTTTTACGAGCAAGAAGATCAGGAATGATCTAGGTGCTGTCCAGTGTTGTCCGAGTTAAAAATCGAGTTGTCAACGAGATGACAATTGACAACACCTGTGATTCCTGTGAATGTTTTTGTCAAAAAATCCAGCTGTTTGCAACCGGCCTGGATGGATTTCTGATTAGATCAAATTATATTTTTGATTTCCTGTCCGAATTTAATATTAAAATGGATGAAGTTGAATACAAACTAAACACTAATAACAGTGTTTTGATAGTAAATGCTATAGATAAGTTAATATCGACAATAAAATCAAAGTTTAAACCGACTGAACGGCAAAGATTTGTCAATGAGAATGAAGAGTTGAAGTTTTTGAGAGAGAAGTGTTCGTCAAAGGATGCTAGAGTCAGCCTGACTGCGTGTCAAGGTCTGCTAGCTCTGGTAGAGCTTGGTGTTCTCGAGATAGCACACACTATGTCTACTGTAGTAACTTTGTTACCAAGTGCACAGTGAGTATTTTTTTATTTACGATAAGTTTAATGAGATGTGAAGTTATTTTAATTAAGCAGAGCTTTTATTATGGGTCCTAAGCAATTGATATAAATACATAAACATGAATTCCACTGCTGTAAAACCTGCTTATTTTAATTACCATTATTATTCTACTTATTTGTTTTAGCAACTACTCGGCAATAATATCCACAATGGCTGGTCTGCTTATTCTGGACTTAAAGTCCCGCCTGGTCCCCGGCAAGCAGTACCAGTGTCAGTTCACACTGAAGTCTCCTCAGCATCCCTTCATCACGGTGTTAGAGAAGAACAAGGGAGCGGAAGATGATGTATTGGCTCAGATGCATGCTCTCTGTACTCACCCTGATTACATGTAAGTGTATATAACTCGTGCGACCTAAGATGGCACCTGACTCAAATGTCAGTCGTTTAAAGTACTGAGTGCAAGAAAAATATAATTTATTCTAGTTTTTTAAATTTCAACATTTATTTTGCTTCAATTAGTTTTTCATAACATACTACTTTATCTTAAGTGGTACTTTACTACCTGAGTTAAGAAAATACATAATTATGCATACCAATAGGAAGCAGGCCTCATTCATTATTTACCCGAATGCATTCTTCGTGCAGTGATTTAAATAATATTAGGTAATACCTAATATCATTTTAAATGAAATTAGGAACTGAAATATGGTTATAAAATACAATTTAAAATCGTCATGATAAGCCTTTTAATCGTAGTCTCTGAAAATCATATGTATTTGGATTTTCTTTATTTTAAACTATTGCGTCTCATAGTCGTCATGCTGGTTTTTTTCGTGTGACCTTTCTTAAAACATTTGGGTTATCCAGACGAATCTAATGATATATTTATAAAATAAATTCGTGGAGTGATTTATATGACATTAGGTAATACCTAATAAACTAAAATTATTATTGAAAGATTCTTGCAACGGTAATAGTGTTGCTAACGCTACTCGCAGGACGACAGAGGGGTATAACGCGGGGGAACGGTGTCATGTTTCGTTTTGAGCCAGGTGCCATCTTAGCTCGCACGAGTTATATGTAGTTTTTCTAGATGAATTTCGCCTAAGTTTCTGAAGATGCCGTCCAATAAGTAAAGTTCCTGTAAGCTGGGTATGGTACATCATAGTGCTCTTTGAGTATTTTATATGTCTCATCTGACATACTCATATTCAAGCTTGACTTAAAGTCTTTACGGCGTCTGAATGCCTTGCGAATGATGTACCACATCAAATTTGTTTTCTTGACTATGAACTTCAGATAAATGAGCTTCCCTTTTGAGATCGAAATATTGAGATGAAATAATGACGCATAGATATTTTTGAGAACTGACAGGTGTACATTTTTGGTGCGCAAGGTACACTTTGTATGTATCTTGTGCGAAGATTGTTGCTTCCAATATGCAGCACAGTACACTTATTACTGTTTAATGTCAGTAACCATTCTTGGGTCAAAAAATGTTTACATATATGTATTTATATCAGTTATCTAATACCCATAGTAATATTAATACCCATTCTTAGACAAGAAGTAGTAGTTTGGCACTAGATGCAAAATAAAAGATGTGTCAGATGTTCGTAATATTTGTTACTAGCTTTTGCCCGCGACTCCGTTTGCCGTTATTGCGGTAAAAAGTAGCCTATGTCCTTCCTGAGGCTCTATTCTATCTGTGTTCCAAATTTCATTTAAATCGGTTAAGTAGTTTAGGCGTGAAAGCGCCACAGACAGACGGAGTTATTTTCCCATTTATAATGTTAAGTCAGTCAAAATTAATTCTGTAACTGACTCCTGTATATTCCAGAGTATCATCAAACAGCCTGGAACTACTCCGTCCTGTGTTCCTGTGGTTCACCTGCAATCCTCAAAGAGACTGTGGCATCAGACCATGGCAGTTGTTGCTTAGCCTGCCCCATTCAACAGCTCAATCGTCATTGCTGCTTGCCTGCCTTAGCTGCCAACAGGTGAACTTTTTAGCAGATTTAATTTGGATGTTTATGATGTTGATACCTCATCTAATTTAAACGTCAGCCTAGTGGTTTCAACTGCGCCAAGTGCTATGGGTTCAAATCCCATATCTGAGCCATTCACTTAATCTGGTTAAGTTACGAGTAAGGAAATAAGTTTCTCACTGACCGCACAAAAATTGCACTCAGTTACATTTTGAAGATTGAAAAATTTGTTGTCTTTTATGAACAGATTCGCAACCCAGCGCTGATAGAGCGTTCGTACTCGGCGTATTGCGCTGTGGCCGAAGCGGCGATATATCAACGACATCGAGACCACGTCATGGCGCTGTTGCCTATGCTCGCCAGGATATCAACAGAGCTTGTAAGACATGGGTACGTAATATACACAAAAATCGGCCAAGTACGTGTCGGGCCACGCACAGGGAAATGGTTCCTCAGTCACCCATAATGGTACGTGAATTTAAAATCGTATCCAATAGATAATTGTTATGTTTACGTATTAATACGTTAATTTTGTATGACGTTTTCCAAGTGAGCGCATATTGCAAGTTAAGCATCTTTAACTCCTGAACTAACAAAGTCATCTAATCCGTTATAGTTTTCCTTCAAAGTTCATTAGATGGACCACTATCACAATTTTGTCCAGATTTTTTGAGTCAGTCGTTTAGCTTTTAGAGGGGGGGGGCGCCCTGTTTTCACAAAAAAGTGCCCTTTAAAGTGAAATATCTTGCAAACAGATACCTTAATCAAAAAATCGTCTCGGAAAGCCTGTATTATTTTTAAAATACCTATCTAATTGAAATTGAAAAAATTAAAGATTTGTGTTAATTAATAAGTCCCTAACTTTATGCTTGACTGCCTTGTTGGTATAGTGGTTAGCGTATGCGGCTGCTGATCAAGAGATCTCGGGTTCGATTCCCGGGTTGGACCAAATATTTGTGTTATCCACAAATATTTGTTTCGGAGTCTGGGTGTTTTCTATGTATCATTTGAACACTCTTAGAATTAAGTTAAACAGTTTATAGATTGTTCACAGCTAAGATTTGACATTCATTTACTCTTTACAGCCGCGACCCTCGTTCCTGCTACAGTCTGATAGAACGGTGTTTTGCGTTGGACGGGCCAGAACTGAGGACAGCCGCTGGCATCACACTCATGTTACTTGCTGAGAACCTGCCTGTCACATCAGCCTTGTATCTTCATGAGCTGTTCAATCTGTGTGAGTTAGGTTTTATGTGGAAATTATATTATATGGAGGTGTTCATAGCCCAGTTGTTCTAGATGATTAGAATCAATCACTGAGGGTAAGCAACGATGCCGCGGTCAGTACTTGGATGGGTAACCTTTAGTGGCATGATACCATGTGCCTCTCCTGAGACGAGACTCCAGCCCAGCAGTGGGATGTTATGTATAGCAATTATGTTAAGCGTCGAGTTTGAGACGTCCGACCCACTTCCCTCACTTTACCCCTAGTGCTGGCTAATGGTAGTTAGTTTGCGGTTCGAGACCGATAAACCCGTCGTCCGGTGAAGGTTTTCCGAACTAATATCCGCACGAATAAGGAATTTCCGTATGAAAAAAGGAACGCACTCTAAGTTATTTTATTACCAGCCCCCTTGCAATTGGATCTTTTGCTTTCTGCATCTAGTGGACTCTGACCACACACTACGTTTGCCAAGACGCGGACTCCTCTCCAAAACACGAGACATTCACTTGTATTTAAAAAATCATTGGTTCGTCGTTTTGTTCTATTTTCAGGTCTCATCATAATCAGCAAATACGAATACCCCTCAATATGTCTCAACAGTTTCGTTGCTCTCTCGCTACAGTGGCTCCACCTACCTTCATACCTCACATCATCAGCTCTGAAAGTAGCCTCAAAGATCTTGGACACATACCAAGATAACTATAAAGATGATCTGCGTCTAAACACACCAAATTTGAAAGCTAACAAAACTTTCCAGGCATTATTATACACTGATGGTCATTTATCCGTGGTATTCAAAATAAATCAGAACTGGGAACGAATGAGAGATGAACCGGACAAGTTGAAGAGTTGGTTGAATGTTATTGAATCAATTAACGGTGACATACAAGTAGAATTGTTACCGTATCTACTGGGAATGATAATGGAGAAACGCACAGAGACTTGGTATGAAGAAATAGTGTTAAAAGTATTGAAAATTGTAGTTAATTTAGTGATTTTTAAGAAGGAAATATCTGTGCAGCTGTTGCCCTTGCTAGTGTATAAGATTGGGAGGGAGAAGTCTCCGGCTGTGAGGCTTGAATGTTTGAGGGCTTTACCGCTAATGGCGAAGACCAAGGTAAGTTACTTTTGGACTTAAATGATCATAGTTATAGACAGGCTTACTTCAGTCTGCCACTGTGTGGTCTTTCGAACCGAACTTTGCTCGAAAGACCACTTTGTAATGTCCGTTTGTCTTTCCATAGTTGCACTTGTCGCGTAAGCGACTTCTGTGCTTAATGTCTCCGGTTAAATTGATTGCTGGATCAAATGTTTGTATGATCTGCAAATATTTATTTATAAGATACTGTGGGAGTCATATGTCCGCAAATATTATGTTTTTTTTTATATATTTAAGTCTACCAAATTGACACTACTCTGGCTGATGGAAAGCATGAGTAGAATCCAGGATAGGGTCACCATCCTCATTGTGAGGGTAGGCAATGCAGCATGCTTTATTAAACAATTAGTAACAGGTTTATAAGTAAATTAGTAATATATATTACATCTACTTTGCAGGAAAATGTACCAACCATTGTGTCTGTGCTGAACAAATTGAAAGCCAACAAGGGAGTACCGACATCGCTTCTCATCATGTTGTATACAAGTTTAGCTGAAACACAGGTTCGTTATAGTTTGAATTATGTTTTTATTTAATATGATTCAAACGACTAAAAAACAAACACTACAAAAAACCCTGGCTCAACAAAAATTGCTGTAGAATCCATGAAACATATATCACCATAATCATTACGAATGCAGTTTGGTGGCTCACACTAGGCCTAGTGATAGACTTTGCATCATGTGCCTCCGGTCGCGTACTCACCAACGAAACACGATAGCACAAATGCTGTCATTTGTCATGGTCTTCTATATGAGGGTAGTACTGCCCCGGTCGAGACTTTCTTTCTTTTTTTCTTTAAGAAGACAACTCCCGCATTAGGTATATAAATCCTATATGAACTTTACAAAAATACATGAAACGGACACGAAGAACACCCATACTCAGAGCAACAATTTGTGAATATCACAGAGTGTTGTCCCACGTGGCGTTTGTTTTTCATGTGGAAAATCATCATGGACCGTCACTCCGCCGGGGTTTTCGATTTGGCGGGTCGGTGTGTCGGACTCGAACCGACTAAAAACCACACGGTGTGACCTCTCTGCGCTTCTCTTTTACGAGGAGGAGGAGTCCGGGGTGAGATGTCCTTCTGGACTCCGACCGCTTAAACCACTAGGACAAGGCCAAAGTTAATATAACAATTTAGTATTGTTATAATAACTTTGATCTTGGTCTTGCTGCAAGGCTCACTCTAGGACTAGGTAACCTATTAAGGCCTAAGCACAGTCTTCCTGCGGCAATCTGATGAACTGACTCATGCCTCATGATTATTTTGGTACCCAGGTGAGGTGTTTCCCTTACCTACAAGAATTGTTAGTGGACTCGGCCGTAGGCAGATCTGATGAACTGAAGTGGGAACTGGACTTAGCAAAGGCTATAGCCGTCAGACGAATTTGTGAGATAAGGTATGTAAAGCATCCTTATATACATCATATATTCAAGTAATTAAGGGGTAAATAGGGGCGAATTAAATAAATACATTTTGTCGAGAGTAATTTAAATTCCACAAATGAAACAGGGAACTAAGTTAATATTGTACATTTCGAAATACATATGTGACGACCAGCACATAAAATATACAACAGTGCCACCTACCGAAGAAACACTGAACCGGAATAACTAATCCTGAATCGCGATATAGAAATTCTCTCGTCGATTAGCATATATACAACACCCCAACATAAACAGCTGGGCAGTGTTACTATACAGCAATCAGGATCATCAATCATCAACAGCCTTTAACAGTCCACTACTGGACATAGGCCTCTCCTTTGAAAGTAGGTTTTGGCCTACTATACCACGCTGGCCAGACGGGTAGGTAAAGGGTTTGTTTCAAGTTTTCCTTCTCTTGGCAGTGATGTTAGCTGCTTATTTTTTTCTTTTAGTGGAATGAATAGGGGTGGTGACACATTGTATTCTTAATCCGTCACCACACAGACAACGCAATCAGGATATCTAATTACTATAGAGACCCCCTCGTGTATATGTAAAATTTAATATTTATATCACACAAACATTTGTCGCATATTCTAATCAACAGTCCAACGAAACAGTTATTCTCTAACAGCACGACACTCTGCCATTAAGCCACCGAAGCAGTCAAACAATAAATAATACTAGTTTTTGCTTGCGACTCTGCTCGTGCACATGGGTAATCTCGGTAAAATGTAGACTATATATAATTTCTCAAGAATCTCCATACTAAATTTCATTAAAATGTGTCCAGTTCATATTATTAGGATAAGTCATGTATATGTTGAACTATATAGAGCATCGAGCCACGGGCTGGAGCTGATCTCCGTGATCTCGTCGCTCCTCAACCGCTGCGGGGACAAGAGCGGGGCGGCCACGTGCGTGTGTCTGGACAGCCTGCGCCTGCTCTGGAAGGGAGCCGCCCTTGCTCCTCCCAGCACTTGGAAGGCGCTGGAACCTAAGCTGGGCAAGGACCATCGACCTAGTGTGCAGATAAGGTCAGTACACTCTTGTATTTGTGTATTCATCGACAACCTGTATTAATAAATATTTTTCGGACATCTGACACACAACTTCATCTAGTCCCAAACTAAGCAGAGCTTGTATTATGGGTACTATAAAACTGATATAAATACATAAACATACTTTTTTTGTGTGTAAATAGATACATATTATACATAGAAAAACACCCAAACTCCGAAACAAATATTTGCGGATCACACAAACATTTGGTCCGACCGGGAATCGAACCCGAGACCTCTTGATCAGCAGCCACATACGCTGACCACTAGACCAACAAGGCAGTCCGTATGTTTATATGTTTTTGTATTTATATCAGTTGTCTAGTAGCCATAATACAAGCTCTGCTTAGTTTGGGACTAGATGACGTTATGTGTAAGATGTCTGAATTATTGATTTATAACAGTCCACAGCTTAATATTTTTTTGTAAATGCGACTTATTCGCAATACAATTAAAAAGTTTACGATACCTTCTACTTTCCGACGTTTCGAACGGGTTATACCGCTCGTGGTCACGGGTAGACTGATGTGAGTTTAGCGACGCCTTCGTGATGTGCAAGTTTTTTATGTTGAATGTATAAAAAAACCTTAAAGTTCCTAATTGTCCAGTCTCTGCAAACTCCTGGGTGAAGTGCCGTCCCTCCGTGTGGACAACCCTGACTACGACAAGTTGATCTCTGAGGCCAGTCGGAAGCTGTGGACCCTGGTGGCAGAGTCCAACGTGCCTGACGTGGCGGAGGCTGCCTGCGATGCTCTCTCTGCTTACAAGATAGATGATTATAAGCTGAAGGACATACCTGAGGTTTGTTTGCCACCTTTAAATCAATTTAATTATGTTCAAGTACTTACTGCCGTGACTGCTTGACTGCCTTGTTGGTCTAGTGGTTAGCGTGCTGCTGCTGATCAAGAGGTCTCAGGTTCGATTCACGGGTCAGACCAAATATTTTTGTGATGTACAAATATTTGTTTCGGAGTCTGGGTGTTTTATAATATGTATGTATATACAAAAAAAAAAAATATGTATTTATATCAGTTGTTTAGTACCCATAATACAAGCTCTGCTTAGTTTGGGACTAGATGGCGTTGTGTGTAAGATGTCCGAAATATCTATTTATTATTGTTGCGTCCACGCCTTTGTTCAGACGTAGACACGACAGCAGTGGTTAGGGAAGTAATGTAATTAGGAAGTAAGGATTTCACTTGTTGGTGGCTCGGAGAGCTGATGCGTCGGATTTCGCTTCGAGGGGGGCCGGCCTCGTGACAGGTATGCACTATTGTGATTGGCACTATAGTCTTTGTTTATTTACCAGTTTTCGAGTTGATAAGAGTTTATTTGAATGTCAGAATGTCTTTTACACTTCACACCCGTTTCTAATTTGAGCAGATTATGGTTTTATAAAGCGCGCCCGGCGCTCGCGCGGCGATTCAATCACGTTGTCAATTGAAGTCTCACACACACTTCGCCTGTCAGTTTGACAAGCGTACAGAAACGTTCCGAGATAGCTGTCGCGGAAACAATTATTATTTATTTATTTACGTTATCTTTACATCTATATAAATAGTAGGTAGTAGAGCCACGCTGATTTCAACACGAATGGGCCGGCTCGACCCGGCCAGTACTACCCTCACACAGAAGACCATCCTAATAATGACAGCATTCTTGCTGTCGTATTTCGTTGGTGAGTGTGAGACCGGAGGCCCAATCATTCTGCATCATTCTCCCGCCCTTCGAAGACCGAGAGAATGATGCAGAATAATCAAACCAAGCTGCCATGGTAAGGGTCACCATGCTACATTGTCTACCCTCACAATAAGCGTGGTGACCCCTACTCCTTAGGCTTAAATATAAAAAAAAAAAAAAAAAAATTGGAGTGTCTGTAACGAATCTTTAGTAATGCACTTTGACCACTGATAAATTATTATGTCTTCAATCATGGATGCCTATTTTGAATGTTGATTAGATCTACAGAAGAACTGTGAAGTTACCAGCTTCGTTCTGCAAAACGCCTGTTGATGCTGCGAGGAAACCCGAGGATGTCCTCGACTATGTACCTTGTAAGTATTTGTAGTATAACAAATAGTCAGATAGACTAAAAATTCTTTAGATTAATCATGTAAATATAAAAACCAGATTCAGTTAAAAAAAAGGCTACGAACTACAAAATATTTCATATTCGAATTCCACTGTCTAATGACAACTAAGAGAGGCAGTACAAGTAAATAAAAATTGGCAGAGCAACGTCCTTCCAGCTCCGATGTCTACGTAAGAGTGAAGAGTGTTGCTCGCACATCCGCCCGATCGTTTTTAAGCCATGAGCTCAGTAGTCATTTATATGCTTATCTATCCTAATATATAAAGCTGAAGAGTTTGTTTATTTGGTTAAACGCGCTGATCGAACTATTGGTCTGATTTGAAAAAATATTTGTACATGGTTAATCTGTTCATTATTGTTTTTTTTATGTTAATTGTGCTGGTGTACAATAAAGTTTATTCTGATCAGTGTTAGATAGCCCATTTATCGAGTAAGGCTATCTATCATCACGCTAAGAGCAATAGGATCGGAGCACCAATGAAGAATGTTTCAAAATCAGAGTTTTTTTTTCCTCTTGAGAGCTTTCGCTGCGTATGCCGCGCTGCGTAAACGGTTAAAGTTATCATGTATGACAGAATTGTTTCCCTTTAAAAGTTCTAAAAATAATCCGAGACAGCATAATGTCTATCTTTTAAGGTTTGCTCACTTTATTTTGTTATGGGAAACATATTTTCTTCCGCTGTATCGCGCTATGGGTAATTAAATACTCACACAGGGTTGCGTGGGTCACCTAGTTGTATATATACTTTCGGATTTTGTCTCACGTCTCGTTAGTGTAACATACTGCCTTGTTGGTCAAGTGGTTAGCGTATGCGGCTGCTGATCAAGAGGTCTCGGGTTCGATTCCCGTTATGTATTTATATAAGTACCCATAATACAAGCTCTGCTTAGTTTGGGACCAGATGATGTTGTGTGTAAGATACTCTAAATATATATTTGTCGGTAAAGGGGTGTTTGTCAGGGCCGTTGCTTTCTCCGGAATATATTTTGTGTGGGCTGCGTGGTGTTTCTCGAGCAGTAATCGAAAGTAGTTAATTTAAATAATCTTTTATCAACACGTAGGTAACTTAAAATGAGAACAACGAGTCGTATGGTAGTTTATAGACTTGTGGTCTGACAGACCACAAGGGGAGCATTTAATGCTCCCCGCTCGGCCCGCACGAACATTTATATAGACTCCACCGAAGCGATGACGTTTCACCACTTGCGCCTCGTTCTCAAATCAGCTCCCGTATAATTAAATATTCCGACATATGTATGAAGGTGAAGTATGGGGTGAGGTGTTCAAGTACACGAACCAAGGCGCGCTGCTAGGCGTGTCACGGCTGGTGGCTCGCCTACTGGAGCGCGAGCTGCGCGCCTACCGCAGCGGCGTGTACCAGCTCGCCGCGCGCGCTGAGCCCGCCAGCCTCGCCCACCTGCAGCCCACCAGCATCGCCAGGGGACTCATCGACTGCTTCAAGAAACAGGTCACCGGAATATCATATCGCTCCATTTTTTGACGTGATGAAATTGATGAACTGCCTTGTTGGTCTAGTGGTTAGTGTATGCGGCTGCCGATCAAGAGGTCTCGGGTTCGATTCCCGGGTCGAATTAAATGTTTGTGTAATCCGCAAATATTTGTCTTGGAGTTAGAATGTTTTCTTGTATTTACGAAAAAAGTATGCTTCTGTATTTTATATCAGTTGTCTAGTACACATATTAAAAGCTCTGCTTAGATTGGGACTAAATGGCGTTGTGTGTAAGATGTCAGAAATATTTATTTATACTACACCTGATCGGAACAGTAGTCAATATTCCCTGAAAATGAATAGAGCAAGTTAGTCTTTTCCTTGACCTGAATAAGCGGGAGGAAAAAATGTATGAAAATCCATTTCTAACATGTTTTAGCGGGAGAGAAAGTTGTATGAATTTTCATTTCTCATGTTTTATCTTATCTATTACGCGCACCTGCCCAAGGAGTTTTCATATAATTTAAATATGGATTCACCGTGCCACTGACATCCTTTTGTGAAGAATAAAAAAAAAACAAAAGAAGCGCGAAATATTGGTCAAATTCTAAGCTAAATTGTGTCTTACATGGTGTCTTACGTTTTGATTTTATTTTAAAAATACTTTAAATGTTCCTCACATGTGTAGTATAAAGCACTATGTAGCACTCGGTTGAAAGTCCCATTCCTACCTCGGGGAATATTGTGGCTCTAGGCTGCGCCTTCGGGCCACAAACTGCTCCCTCGCTAGTAATCGGTCCCTTTCCTCCCACGGTGAACAATGTACTATTATTTATGATTTATGAACGCCGACTGCATACACGAAAAAGCATGACTCGTTGTTACGTTTCGCTCGAGCCAAGCGTGCAGCGAAAGCGCGGAACGAGCGATATGCTCGATCGATCCGAAAATTTTGATTCATTAACACCCTTTAACAGTCCACTGCTGGATATAAGCCTTTCATTAGAAAGGTTTTGGCCTATTTGACCACGCCCCAGACGGGTTTTTGTAGGTTTTGCTACATGTTTTGCTTCTCCTTGCAGTGATGTTCTTCTGCGTGGTTTGTCCCTAAGTCGCCTCTTAAGGAATGTATAGGGGTAGTGTTATTTGGTATCCCTAATCCGTCACCACACTCACATACTATAGTTTGATTATGTTCATAAACAAAACTGATAAAAACATTTCCGCAGGCGACCACACCATCACATGAATATCCAGAAACCGTTCTAATAACCATTCTCCAGACCTTAACATCTGAATATCCGAAGCCTCTCCCTCCCATAGACCTGTGCTTCCTCCCCGAAGCTTTCCACCGAGGCAAGGAGTGGAGGCGAGGCTGTTTGACCCTGGCTGCGAGACAGGCACAGGTGTCGCCATCTGGTAGACGGATCGTAGAGAATTATCTGCAAGGAATTGATGGCAACTCTGAGGTAAGAAATCACATATACTCACGCTTGTATCTTAGAAGGGGTAGGCTGATAATGCCTTCCACGTGGTACTACACAAGCTTGGAAGAATAAACATATATTTAAACCTACCAAAGTAATTCTACTCTGCCTGATGGAAAGCATGAGTAGAATCCAGAAGGAATAGAGGCTGCCATCCTCATTGTGAGTGCATATAATGCAGCATGGTAACCCACACATGGCGGCTTAGTGTGATGCTTCTGCATCATTCTCTCGGCCTTCGAAGGCCAGGATAATCATTCAGAATGATTGGGTCTCCGGCCTCACACTCACCAACGAAGTATTGTCATTTTGGGTTGGTCATCTGTGTGAAGGTAGTACAGCCCCGGTCGAGCCGGCCCATTCCTGCTGAAATCATCGAGGCTCTACTACCTACACATATCAAAAGGGCAGTATAAACACCTAAATTGCTCTTTAAGTTAAATTATTATTTAAATTTCTTGCAGAACTCGTAGTTTCTGATATTTTCGACTACCCACACTAAAATTACAAATTCGAAAGTAACTCTCTCTCTTACTATTTCACGGCTAAACATCTGTACCGATTACAATTACAATTTGACCTGGAGATACTTCGATACATGAGGAAGGACATAGGTCACATTTTACTGCGATAAATGACATACACGTGGGCGAATCCTCCAGCAAAAGCTAGTTATAAATATACCCTCATAACATTTTTTTTTTTACAGGAATCAGACATTCTTTTAACATTCGAAATCCTCCCAGTCCTCTGCCGAGGAATGCCACCGAATACCTTACGAGCCCCAATTGAGAAATGCCTTGGTGACTCTTACGCTGTCATTGCGAACACCAAGTTGAAGAGCAAAGGAGTAGAAGAGACGGAGTACCTGTTCATCAAACAGTTGGAGATGATCAGAGTGTGTCTGGAGTGTGAGAAGATACACGACGCGAATAGGACGCTGTTGTCGCAGATTGTTGAGAGCTATGTTTCCATTTTGAATGATGATAATGTGGTAAGTATTTATCTGAATGCGTCAGAAGGATTATGTTATTGGCATGTATCTTGGGGAATGTTGGGAATGTTTCCCATTAGAGATAGGGGAATAAAACATTCCGCTTATCCCAAAGAAAGGGGAATGTTTTATTCCCCTTTCTCCCGATTGTGGGGGAACAAACATGCAGATGCCCATCGGTGGTAGTCGTTTACCATCAGGTAAGCAGATTGATCGTCTGAGCCAGAAGTAGGATGTTTTGATAAAAGAGACGGTTTTACAACGTATTTATAGTTATTAGTGTTTCTCGGGGATTCCCCTCGCTCTGATTGGATAACGGTTACATACTGAGTTCTGAGGTGCAACTGATTTTGAACCATAATTATTATTAACCATACAGTAAGTCGACTACTCATTTGCGTCAGAAAGATGTTTTATTTAGTTTTAGAATGTACGTATTTCTAGGGAATTCCCCTCCCGTTGATTCTGGGAGAGTGGGACACAAAGAGTGTAAAACACACTTGGGTTGGGGTCTTTAATAGCAGATGTCTATGGACGCTAATAACTTAATATCGGACTACCCGACACTACTCTGTATTGTATAGAAATGAGACAAGTTTATATAAATGAAATAAACTTACTCGAATATTACAGGCGTGGCCAGCGTACGTGCGTACAAGCAGATGTCTGTCCAGCAAGTACCTAGAACGCATGACGTCCCCGTCAGCCTGGTGGGAGGTGTCCAGCTCGCTGCTGCGGAAGTCAAGCACCATCCGCTGTGCTGTGGCGGAGATGGGAGACTGCGACACCGCGCTCAACTGGCTCAATGAGATCATTGATGCACAGGCTGGACAGATCACGTAAGTATTCTTCTTGTAACTGTTCAGGCAGTTGGGGCTTAAATCATAACCGCCTGTATATCAGTTATCGCGGTAAAAAGTAGCCTATGCGCTGGTTCCCACTTCGCCGGACCGGTAAATCTACCGGAAACCGGACACCGGACAGAGTGTTCACATTACACCGGAGCCTCGGACAGTCAAGTACTCAGCTCAGTTAAATTTGGACCTGTGCACACAATGGACGACGAAATTGTTGTGTTGTGGTGGTATTTTAATAGAAAAGAAAACATTGGGTACATTCTATTTTCGAATGACAGCAACCACTTTTGACGATTTACTGAAGAAAATGCGAGCAAAATGATGTGAGGGGAGCGCGGGCGGGGCGAGGGGAGCACAGGTGCTGCGAGCGGGGGACAGATACCGGATCAAACTCGTTCACATTGCTCCGGTCCGGTATTTTTACCGGACGATCGTAGTGACAAAACGCACGGTAAAAATGCCGGACTCGGCAAAAATTCCGGATCCAGGATAATGTGAACAGCTTCGTATAACTTGTACAGCCACTAGCCCTTCCGGCAGTTTTACCGGTCCGGCAAATCTGCCGGTCCGGCGTAGTGGGAACCAGCGCTTTGTGTTATTCAGATATATAAGCTAATATTACTGTAGTTTCATCCAAATCCGTTCAGTAGTTTTGCGTGGAAGAGCAACAAGATACACACATACATACATACTCACAAACTTTCGCTTTTATAATATTATTAAGGTTTATATAAAAAAATGTTATATTTTATATTTAAACCTACCAGAGTGCCTCTACTCTGCCTGATGGAAAGCATGAGTAGAATCCAAGAGTAGGGACTAAGCGGAAGATCTATTCAATAATGCAATCGAAAAACGTTGTCCTTTTTTAAGTCGATTTCTTAAGTACCATTTGTTTCAGAGAACAAGAGTTTTCCCTTCGCTGCATGTTCCCCGCGCTGAAGGCGGCCAAGTCTGACGCGGCCTCCACCAAGCAGTGGCTCATGCAACTCATGGGAAGGACGCAGGTGGCTTTTAATGAGTAAGTGGGACATACAAGTGTTTATGGTTGTGTTTTTGTAGAGGAATAATTTTGAAGGAGAAATTTTCAATACTAGTTCAATTTAGATGACAATGCATATTTAACCTTGTGACGTCATTCTAAAACCAACCTGGTGACATATTCAAGATGGCGGACTAGTTACTTTTTTTTATTGCACTTCTACAATATGGGTATCAAATGAAAGGGCTTGCTAAGAATAATTCCAATATAACTGAAATGTCAAAAATAAAATAAAAGTGAAAAAACAAGCTTTTATTTACGCTTGTTTTATAAAAGGTATTTTTGCTTTTATTTTTGACTTTTCAGTTATATTCAATGTATTAGACTTTTACTATCTACTTATAAAGTTATCACATAATTTATATAATATTAAAGATATATAAGTAGAAAGTAAGTTTTAAAGTAAAAATGTATTTTTTTCGTTTTAGCGCAATCAAAAAACGCTTGTTTTCTAAAATTGATTTTTACTTTTATTTAATTGATGAAATTAATTATTGTGTATAATTTCTACTTAGTTTGGAACTAAATGTGATTGTGTGAATGTTGCAGAAAAATATTACTAATCCATCTAAATGATAATTATTTCAGAACGGAAGACAAGTCGGCCAAGCTGTACCTGTGCGATGTGTTCATGCTGTGCGTGGTGGTGTTCAGCGGGCTGTACGGCGTGGAGGGTACCGAGCTGGTCGTGGCCACCGACCGTCGCGTCAGACACGCGCTCTTACCAGCTGCGGCGGCTGAACTCGCGACCAGCTGGCCTGACTGCTCTCTACAGGTCGGTCACTAACCACTTTACATTTCAAAGTAGTTCCAAGGTATTAGAACTACACTTAATTTTTTTTTTATAAATATTTAAGCCCACCAAAGTGACTCTACTCTGCCTGATGGAAAGCATGGTAAGTAAGGGTCACCATGCTCATTGTGAGGGATAGATGATTCTGCATTATTCTCCCGGCCGGCATCTTCGGAGGCCAGGAGAATGATGCAGAATGATTGGGCCTCCGGTCTCACACTTACTAACGAAATATGACAGCAAGAATGCTGTCATTATTAGGTTGGTCTTCTGTGTGGGCTCGAATGTTATAGCATTTTTGCTGTCGTATTTCGTTAGTGAGTAGGAGATCAGAAGCTCAATCATTCTGCATCAGAAACAACTGACCACGCCGTCATGGTATGGGTCACCATGTTGGATTGCCTATCATCATGAGTAAGATGGTGACCCTTACTCCTGGATTCTACCTATGCTTTCCATCAGGTAGAGTAGAGTCACTGTTGTAGGCTTAAATATAAAAAACTTGTTAAGGATCTCCGATTTTACTAACTTTAATTAAACTGGGAGCCCCTAACGTACTTAGCCTCTAAATTTTAAGAGGCATCTATGTTTTTGATTTATCCAGCCATCTCGGTCTGAATTTAGGACAGTTATTCTGTGATTTTCAGTATTTTTAACAGTCATAAGGATTATTTTTGCAAATTGTTGGAGCTCTAACACGTAACAAGGTTGCTTGGAAAAGATTGCTTTTGGCAATAAGGCCGACCTTTGTTCACTAAATATCTGTCATGTAATGTACTCTATTGTAACTCTGTAATAAGGTGTGAAAATAAAGAGTTTTCTATTCTATTTGACTGCCTTGTTGGTCTAGTGGTTAGCGTATGCGGCTGCTGATCAAGAGGTCTCGGGTTCGAGTCCCGGGTCGGACTAAATATTTGTGTGATACACAAATATTTGTTTCGGAGTCTGGGTATTTTCTATGTATAATATGTCTGTATTTACCAAAAAAAAGTACGTTTATGTATTTATATCAGTTGTCTAGTAGTACCCATAATACAAGCTCTGCTTAGTTTGGGACTCAATGACGTTGTGTGTAAGATGTACGAAATATTTATTTATTTTATTCTATTCTAACAATATTGTTGTTGTAAGTAGTTGTTGGAGTGGTTGTGTCACAGCCGCTCGTCGGTGGGGGATGGTGGGGCGGCGAGCACGTTCCAGCGCGCGCTGCTCGCCATGAGACACAACACACACTTCGCCACGCACAGGATCTGGACCAGGCTGTGAGTTCACTGTAGTATATCCTTCTATATTGTCGGCTCACAGTCGCACGCGGCCACTCGCTATCGTCTCGCTAACAGTCGACTGAACTGTGTCACGACCGCACGTACTCTGAAGATGACATAATGCTTCCTTCTCATTCATTCATAGTGAATGAGCGAATGAATAGCTTAGTGACACCTCATTCATCGTGGGCCTGGTGTTCGGGAGTTATAGTCGTGGACGTCCCATGTCTCACTAGTACACGCAAATCAAATATGTCATAATGCATATATAGAAATAGTATACAACTACTCATGGATATAAACCATTGACTATTGACTGCCTTGTTGGTCTAGTGGTTAGCGTATGCGGCTGCTGATCAAGAGGTCTCGGGTTCGATTCCCGGTTCGGACTAAATATTTGTTTCGGAGTCTGGGTGTTTTCTATTTATAATGTGTATGTATTTACAAAAACAAGTATGTTTATGTATTTATATCAATTGTCTAGTACCCATAATACAAGCCCTGCTTAGTTTGGGACTATATGATGTTGCATATAAGACGTCTAAATATTTATTATTATTTAGTTTATTGTCTTGTTTTAACAGCTTTAACTAAATAATTTCAAGCAATAACATTTGTTACTTAATCACGATCCGCTATCTAAAAATGTAACAAATGCTCAATTTGAGAGGGAACTAGTACCCATAACTCAAGTTAGATCTTACCACGGGTACCAGAGTTCCAATAAATCTTACTTTATTTACTTTTTAATAAAGCCACAATGTTCTCTTACGTTATTTACTTTTTTATGTCTGTAAAAGTATTGTATGACTTAATTGAAATAAAAAAATATTTCTGTAGAAAGGTTTCGGTCTGCCGCTACTAGATGTGGATCGAATAAGTCACTGTACTACGCTGACCACACGGGTTGATATGAGTTATTCCGGCTTATCCCTGAAACGGCTTGACTTTCCCTACCTAGTACTAGTTTTTTATACTAGTGCAGCCCAGCGGCTTTACCCGTAAATGTTGTTGTAAAGGCATAACTACAACAGCAGCTAACACCGCGGGGCACGGCTAGTTAAAAATAAATATTATATTAATTTTACTGTTTGTTTCAGAGAAAGCCACTTCGGACGGGATATTACTGATGAAAACCTTTATTAGACAATCTTGGGATACTGATACATAATATAAAAGGTTATTTTGTTTGTTAGTCCAATAGTGGACATGACAAGATAAAGTGCATAAATCTATTTCATCATCATCATCAACAGCCTTTAACAGTCCACTTCTGGACATAGGCCTCTCCTTTGAAAGGAGGTTTTGGCCTACTATACCACGCTGGCCAGACGGGTTGGTTTCAAGTTTTCTTTCTCTTGGCAGTGATGTTAGCTGCTTATTTTGTTCTTTTAGTCGACTCTTGCGACACCCATGGAATGAATAGGGGTGGTGACACTTTGTATTCTTAATCCGTCACCACACGGACGAAAATCTATTTAGTCTAGTCATAAGTATCTACTAGTCCAGGTCGGCCCTGCCGTCTTTTTTATATCGTCCGACAACCTGGCAGCTGGTCTACTAACACTTCGAGTTCCTGTTCGGGGTCGCCAGAATAAAATTGTATGGGTCCATCTGTCTTCGTTTCTTCGGTAGACATGTCCGGCCCCTTGCCATTTCAGTTGCGCAATTCTTATACCTGGACTAGACACGCTGTATCCAGAAGCGAATGGAGAACCATTCAAGAGGCATACATCCAACAGTGGATGCAAATATATAATGCTGAGGAAGAAGTATCCTAGCCTAGTTGCAAACCGTTTTTCGTTTTCTATTCTCTTATTTCTTCTTTCTAGCCTTTATTCCCAAGTCATTTGGGGTAGGCTACTAGTTCAACCGGTTTTACCTGAATTTCAGTTTTTCCATGGAGCGACTGGCATCGAACCTCCGTAACCCTAAGGGAGAACTGAAATTCGAAGGTTGAACTAGTCAGTATATTTGAGGGCACTGACTTCCCAATAACGTTTGCCATAGATGTTGATGACAACCGGGACCGACGGCTTTACGTGCTATCCGAGGCACGGGCATGAATCACCGCCAAACTTCCAAACTCCGGGCTGCTATTAGAAATTTCCTAAGAAAAACCCAAAAACACTTTTTGACCCGACCCGGGCCTTTCTCTTAATTTATTGGCTAATATTTTGTTTTAATCACGTGACTTAGTGACATTAGCCAATCAAACATGAGAATAAAGAATATAAATAAATAAATATTTTGGACATCTTACACACAACATCATCTAGTCCCAAACTAAGCAGAGCTTGTGTTATGGGTACTAGACAACTGATATAAATACATATACTTTTTTTTTTGTAAATACATACATATTATACATAGAAAAACACCCAGACTCCGAAACAAATATTTGTGGATCACACAAATATTTGGTCTGACTCGAGAATCGAACCCGAGACCTCTTGATCAGCAGCCGCATACGCTAACCACTAGACCAACAAGGCAGCATAGAGAATAGAAAACGATTAAGGTTTGCAATTTGTCTAGTCTAGGAGTTCTGGTCTATTTTTGTTACTTAGATCTGAATGTATCCAAATATTGAAATAAACTCATTGTTAAAGTACGCCTGTTTCATTTATATCTATCTATACGTACAAATAAATAAAATTGGAATGTATGTTTGTTATATACAATACTTACAACAACAAAAAAATAAAAAAAATGTTTGTCTGTTTCTCTGGGACGGCTGGCCCGATTTTGATGGAACTTTCACTGACAGAAAACTGATAACCTAAGGAGTAACTTAGGCTTAAGTGTTTTAGGCTAGCTTTGCCACGCGGCGTTGTTCCACCACGTTGTTTTTGAAGAAGTTTTTGCCACGTGTAATGAATTTGCGTAACAATGTCGATTGCGGCATTTCTAAACCGATACTTTTGAGATACGATACTCAGTAAAATAAGTAATTAGTTGAAATTTCACTTGCTTATAACAACCGGGACCGACTTCTTAACGTGACCTCCGAATCACGGAAACGCTCATGCTACATACGGTCACCCATCTAGGTCTGACCGTTTGTAGTTACTTACACTCGGTAATTGTTTCCAATCACCTCTAAGGTCAGTCCGCTATGAGTTTATATGTGATTAAATAAAACAAAAACACAACATCTTAAATATATATTAAATATCTGTACATTTTTATTTCGCTAAATTTTATAGCCAAGTATAATATATTGAGTTTAATATACAAAACCAATATTTATGAAGTTTACTTATAAATAATATTAGTAGATATACAAGCTTCTCATTATTACAAAAAGGAATGATGCTTCTTTAGGTTTGTATATAAAAGTTTTAGGGCCACAGCACACTTAGATGTAAAATAAAATGAACACAAATTATCTATAATTCAAATTGAAGTGTATGTATTTTAAAAAAAAACAGCTTTTTACGAAAAACATATAAAAGTGTATACGCTACTTCACACGAAAAAAATATTTTTCTTAAACATTCCGCTTAATACTATGGGTACTAGACAACTGATATTAATACATATTTTTGTAAATACATACCATATATAGAAAACATCCAAACTCCGAAACAAATATTTTTGCAATCATGCAAATATTTGGTCCGACTCGGGAATCGAACCCGAGACCTTTTGATCTTATCTTATCTTAAAAAAGACAACTCCCGCATTAGGAATATAAATTCCTGTGTCGCGGGGGACTTTACAAACATACATGAAACGGACACAAAGAACACCCAGACTCAGAACAACAAATTGTGAATCACACAAAGTGTTGTCCTACGTGGGATTTGAACCCACGACACTTGGCGCAGTAGGAAGCGGCGTGGCGACCGCTTAAGCCACTAGGCCAACCGTGCAGTCAAGATCAAGATCAGCAGCCGCATACGCTTACCACTAGACCAACAAGGTAGTTTTAGAAGGAACACTTGATCATCATCATCAGCCCATCGTAGTCCACTGCTGGACATAGGCTTTTTGGCTTCTCACATCCAGCTCCTGCCATCCTGAATATATAACTATATAATCACTACACAAATTAGGCATTATGTCCTATATAAACAACACTTAATATTAACTATATACATATCTAATATATTAAAATAATAAACCTTTATATACACCTACATTTGGTTTATACATTGGCATCTTTTAAGTGAATGCGGAAAAAGTAATAATTAATATTATGCCATATACACACTATACAATACCAATAAAATAATTTAAAACGCGATTTATTAAAGCTATTACATCCTTTACGCTTATTTACATTTAGTAAAGGTCTTTCAATCGAAAAAAAATATGTAATTTAAAAAGTGGTGAGAAGATAAGAAATGTGTATAACCAATTTATGTGAGGTCGAAATATGGGATGTGTCCCACTAGTACCATGATATTATCCAATGATGGGACAATTGACACCGTCCCAATCGCCCTATGGGGCAAGTGACAGCATAGTTTAGTTCTAAAAGTCCCGTTACTGTCAACACCATGGAACTAGTAGGGCAAATGTCACTCCGATCGAGCCTGTTTATTTATACCTAAGCAGATTACTTATATATAATACTTTTTGGTGAATATACATTAATATTATAAATTAGAAAGTAGCTCTGTTTGTTTGTCTGTTACGCGTTCACGTCTAAACCGCTGAACCGATTTGGATGATATTTACAATGGAGATACTATAATTATCGAGGAAGACTATATACCACAATTACCGACATACATACGGGCGAAAAAGCGGCCAAAAGCCAAAACACAATCTACACGAGGTATTACAATCTAACTATTGTTCTTAAAATGTTCTATATATTTCACTGTCACCAAACCATACCACAAATTTACTCCAGAAATAGTATATCACTTTTTAGGGACATATTGTCTCAATTTTCTCCAAGTGATCCTGGAAAACGATTTTGCTCTAAAGTGTAAGCGCCGGTTGGCGCATGGGCCGCGCTCACACGGCCGTTTCATCCGCCGGAGCCTTCACCTGAGACTCGGTGGGGCTCCGGACTGGGACCCGGATCACTTCTTCTTCTAACTTCATGTCTGTTGGCGTGTTCTGTAAGGCATAGACCAGATACTTTAATAAAAAAAATACGTGTTAGGTTTGTAAGTAAATATAATACCGTGCACATTACCATCTTTACCATAAGGGCACACGGGGCCAGTGCCCAGAACCCTCCATCGTGTGGGGGCTCATACGACCCGATAAACCCGACGTTTTTTTCTCTCACACTATAGTCTCGAAAGATATTGTTATGCACATTACATTTCTTTCAGTTCAATATGAAATACTCACAATAATTACTTAGCTTGTAGTATTATTTATGATTGATATTTTTATTAGAGACACAATAATTTGGGGCCCCCAAACTCTTGTGTGCCCAGGGATTGGGGCCCCGCATAGTTGAAGGCCCTAGTGCATTTAGTTTTAAGCATTAATTTTGTCAATTTTAATTATGATATACATGCATACATTCAAGTCTTTAGTTCAGAGTAAGCAGGGCTTAAAATGCTTACATGTCACGACATTTCAGGAATTAATTGGGAAACTTACAAATTTGATATGAGTTTGTTGACGTGACTATAATTTGTTATAAATACAACTTTAATTATATTCATTGATGTTCAATTTTTACCCAAAAATAATAAATTATAAGGATTGAATATTATTTTACCTGAAGCAAAAACTTTACACTCTTTTTAACGAAAATTAAGCGAACGAAGAAGTTTAAAATTAGTCGCAGTTAAAGGATGAAAAAAAAGAAATACAATAATTATATAAATCAATTATGAACGAATTTCGACCACCAGGGGACCTTTATTTATAATTATCATGCTTTCGTATTACTAAGAAAATGTACTTTAAGATTGAATAAGTTTATCTGAACTTGACAGGGATGGTAATCCCTTAGTTTATTTGTTCTTAGTTTATTCTTTCTAAGGGCTAGTGAAAATCGAATTTATCTACTTATAAAACAAAAACACAAAATAATAACATGGAAGTGGAACCTATTTGGAGAATAAACCCTATCCTTTCAAAGGGAAAGTTGGAAAGACGGGAATTCAATGATAGGAAATAGATGTAGTAGCGTTACATTGCGGCGAACGGCGTGTTTTTAACAATGTTTGTTACCGGGAAGACGGGCCCCCTAGTTGTTAATAGTAGGTTAGTACGCATAGGTATTAAGTGAACATTGTTAGTACAGCAATCCCAGCCTAGTTAATGTAGGCGGTGTGTTGGTATGGAGGGCTGACCTCGAGCGCGGTGTAGTGCTTGTGCAGGGCGGCGGGCAGCTTGTTGTGCTTGGCGAGCGCGGGCAGAGCGGGGAGGAGCCGCCCGCGCCGCACCGGGCTGTCGCGAGGCAGGGGCGGGGGACACGTGCCCACGCTCTTCAGCAGACGAGCGCTGTGCACGCCAAACCATTCCACCAGAGCAGCAAGAAACAAGTGTTTTCGAAAAGCGTTTTTACATACCATTGTTAACATCAGTACTGATTTATCAATAGTGGTGTCAAAATTGATGTTATTACGTATAAGCTATATTAAGACACTGAATATATACTACAAAATGTGGTGACCTCTATTTTTGGATTCTATTCATGCTTTCCATCAGACTGAGTAGAGTCACCTTGGCATGCGTAAACGTGGTAAATTGAATTAAAAAGTGAAAAAATTGACATTAGTACTTTTAGGAATAAGTATTTTAGTAATACCAGGCTTAGAATTCATATTGGTTGTGTTTCACCTTTATCAAAGAAAACCACTTCATCAAAGTGACAGGGTTTCGTTTCTCGTTGTTATCTCATACATAACTCATAGTAATCCAAAAATAAATGGAACAATGCGACGACGTAGCAGATACCAGCACCGTGCATTTAGCTTCATGGGACTAGTGATATTTCGAAATGGACAACCTCAACTAAATTTAATTTGAGTTGGCTTACAAATGCTTTATTCTTCAATTAAACTCTATCATTCGTTATTTCACTGCTTCCTCCCTTCCCAGCCATATTTTCTTTCACACAGTTTCCCGAAGTGGACTAAAATATACTTTCTGAAGCGCCCAAAAATTTATCCTCTTTCCAGAAAAACATCAAATTCTGCTAAAGTTAACTTACGCATCTAGCAGTTTCAAAAGCAATCTGCTATACGCTGTGTACTCATCTTCTCCAAACTCCCCAGGGTGGTGCCTGGCGAACTCATAGGTATCACAGAACTGGTGCACTAACTTCTGTCCTCTCCCGTCTAGAGGAGCAGCTAGAGATGACAAGAGGAATGCGCGGAGTGACTCTCGAGGGTGACGGCGGAGACCAGCGTCTTGGCGGGCTATTTCTTCTTCTGGATAAAGAATATAAAGTGATATAGTATCTAATTTGACTGCCTTGGTGGGACAGTGGTAGCGGCTCTGTGCTTGAGGTCTCGGGTTCGATACCCAGGTCTGACCAATCTTTGTACGATCTGAAGATATTTGTTTTGGAGTTTGAATTTTTTCTATGTATATGTCTTTAAAATAAATAAAAATCGGCCAAGTGCGTGTCAGGCCACGCACAGGAAAGGGTTCCTCAGTTATCTATAATGGTACGTGGATTAGAAATCGTTTCCAATGAATAATAAAATTGTTATGTTTACATAATAATGCGTTAATTTTGTATGACGTTTTCCAAGTGAGCGCATTTTAGCAGTTAAGCCTCTAGAACTCCTGAACTAACAAAGCCATCTAATCTCTTATAGTTTTCCTTCAAAGTTCATTATATGGACCACCTTCACGAATTTTTTCAGATTTTTTGAGCCAGCCGTTTAGCTTTTAGAGGGGGGGAACGCCCTGTTTGTACAAAAAAGTGCCCTTTAAAGTGGAATATCCCGCGAACGGATACTTAAATCAAAAAATTGTCTTAGAAACCCTTTATTGTTTTTAAAATACCTATCTAATGATACCCCACTCGATGGGGTAGCCGCGAGAAAAAAAATTCATCCTCACTTTACGTATAGGGGAGGTACCCCTAATAAAAATATTTTTCATAATTTTATTGTAGCACTTTGTCGGCGTAATTACAACACATATTCATGCTAAGTTTCAACTTTCTAGCACTTACCGTTTGGACGGTAAGTCGAGGACGGACGGACGGACGGACGGACGGACGGACGGACGGACGGACGGACGGACGGACGGACGGACGGACAGACGGACATGACGAATCTATAAGGGTTCCGAGTGATATACTTCGGAACCCTAAAAAGGAAAAAGGCTTTTTGAAAAAAGGTATATTTGTATTTCTATCAGTGGTCTAGTACCCATAGTATAGCCCTGCTTAGTTTGGGACTAGATGGCGTTGTGCGTCAGATGTCTGAAATATTTATTTATTTAAGTACTTGCTGCCCACACGATGAGTGGGGCTCATATGCCGTCTGTATGGACAGGTCGACTAAAAACTACTTGCATTTTTTCATTTGATCACAGACTAAAAAAAATGTTTTGGCATTTCTTCCCGGAGGAAGTGTTTGGAAATGACAATTCCAGTCGAAAATTTCGAAAAATATTACTAAAATAAACTTCTTAAAAGAGAAAAATAAAAAAAGCGGCCAAATGCGAGTCGGACTCGCCCATGAAGGGTTCCGTAGCAGCAAATAACATCATTTATAAGTTCTTGTAGTTCGTTGTAACTTTGATTGATATTTTAATAATAGTGTATTGATTGAATAAAAGGTAAATTGCGGTTTACGATTTATAATATATTAAAAAGAAACTACTTAATAATAATAGAAACTGCTTGAACTAACTTGAATATTGACTCGAATTACTCAATTAATACCATAATCCTCAGACACTTATTACTACTACTAGTTGGTTGTGAATGTGAGTGTCATTCTAACAGCCTTTTTCTTATCTATTTAAAAAAGATAATTCCAGCTTTTGTACATGGTCATACTTTTGATGGACAACTGAATGTAAATTGAATGAACTACAATAAAGATTATTCTATACATCCTGTGTCATGGGGGACTTTACAAACATCCATGAAACGGACACAAAGAACAACCGGAGTCATAACAATAATTTGTGATTCACACGTGTTGTCCCATGTGAGACTGAAGCCCACAACATTTGGCACAGTGGAAAGAGGCATGACAACCACTTGTTCTACGGTAAATAACACAAACTGAATGAAGTCTTACCAAGTGTTTTTACATCATCAACAGCTCTGAACCGGTAATGGTACGGCTGCTGTGGTTCTAGAATATAGTGCGAAGGTTCCGTGCTCAGCAGACGGGGCTCGTGCATTATCCTCGGTACTGCTTCTATACGGCGTTCTATTTCTTTCTTCAGATACTAGAATTAAAATGTGTTAAAACTGAGAGGATGGTATTCATGGCCTGGTAGAGGTCATAATTTGACCTGAGCTGCAGTTTACTGTTCTAATGTCAGGCCTGAGCAACCGTCTTCTCAGAGAATTAGTTGTTCATCTTTCAATAAAGAACAAAGAACTTTAAATTTAGGAATAAGCTCTTCTGAAAATTGATTTTTTGAAGGAAGCTTTTGTGTTACATTCTTGTTAGTTTACTTGTTAAGGGATACCTAATGGTCAGACATTAAACATACAAGTTTACTCATATAACATAAGTTATAAGCATCATACTGTCATGAAGCATTTTGTAACTTTTCTGCACAACAGTTTTCTAGTATGGGTCTAGTAAGGACTTACTTTCTTAGCATCGGTACCAATGGGTACATGGGGTCCTCTTCGAGACCTAAGGGCGAATCTTGTTATTTGCCTTTTAGCGAATATGAATAAGATCACAAATGTAAGAGCACCACCGCTAATTATGAATATTATGTTTAATATACTCGTAAAGTCCTGCATTATGCTAGTTTTATTCAAAACTATATAATAATAATCTAATCTGTCGTAAAGAAAAGATTCTCTACGAAATAGTTTTATTTAATCAAAACAGTGATCTAGAAAGAGATAGCAGTATACAATATACGAGTGTGAAAAGAGTATAGAAATAGCAATGATATACCTACTGTTACTGATAGTAACAGAACTGATTGACATATGTCATAAGTGACACTTTGCCGTCAATCTTTGGACATATTTTTGTTCGTTCAATATCTTTAGTTTCAACCTTGCATTAATTTCCAGTAAGACTTTAATATACTTTAAAATAAAGAGATGTAGCTAAAGTTTGAATTAGAACCTTTCTCGATCTTGAATGTAATTTTTTTACTATACAGAAATATTGCAATTTAATTATTTAAGGAGAAGGAGGGCTCTATTAAGGTAAAAAACGGTCTATGATCAGATTTATTACTTGAAGATGAGCATGTTGGTAGTGTCTGAAAATAGGAGAGTTTATCTCTCGTATAATTTACAGTTGGAGAAGAAGAAAGGGACTCAATAAGATATTGCTTAAGGACACAAGCAAGTTATAAGTTGTATTATCTTTCCCTTGGCTATATAGAATGTAAGCCAAGCTTCTTGTGTCATAATTATGTACAGGAAGGTTTAAGATCATATATGGGTAGGTACCTATGTCATAAATTCTAAACGCGTTTAAATAATAATGTATGGTATGTTGTTTGCTTTATAGGTTTTGTTAATAGTCGCAACGCGTAACGACACTTGTTACGCACATGTTTTACCTGTTTAAATATAAAGTTGTTTCATTACAGTTCATTACCCTAAATTGTTGTAAAGTAGTAAAAACTCCGTTATACGAATGCTTAAAGTATAAACATAAAACTGAAAATATATGAAGTTGTAAATCTTGCTTAGTAGGTAACGAAACCTTTCTTATAATTTTTTAAAAATGGTAAGCAAGCACGCAAAGTAGACACCTACCTACTCATTTTAACGTGATCAGGTGGTTGTCATACCTAGAAATGCTTATTATTTATTCATCGTTTATCATACACCGTCGCCTACACAAACGAACATAAATTCCTTCATCATGATTCTTTCTATTGAAGAGTTGGGAGCGGCACGAATGTCTTTGGCGGGAAACGCTACTTGCATACTAATATTGAAATGGCGGCGACGTGCGATGACCAACAGACAGTGTTCAATTATGGAAAACGAATGTCGATTGTCAATCGAGTGCCTACGGTGGTCACAATTGGTTTCTTGACAAATTTGGTTTCGTTATATTCCATTGGATGTCATTTCAATTCAGTGTACATTACTTGCGCTACCATTAGTAGCGGTATTCATAGGAATATTGTTTTCGATCCATCTTTGACGTACTACAGTCATTGTGATTGTCTGTTTGATAGCTTTATATAACCCAAAGAGAGGTGCTTATTATTCCGGCAAAAGTTTAATTGAAAATGGATTGTTATAACAAAAGAACTCACTTGACTGTGAAACATCGCGTATCTACCCAATAATCAATGAAGCCACTAGCCAGTTATTTCAGCCAAAGGTTAAAATAATATTTGACTGACTGCGAGTCTGACTCGCAAACTTGGTCTGGAACACTCGGTGGCGCAGTGGTAGCGCATGCAACTGCTCTGCATGAGGTCTCGGGTTCGATTCCAGGGTCGTACCAAATCTTTGTGTGATACGCAAATATCTGTTTTCTATGTACCTACATTTAATATGTATGTATTTACAAAAAAAAAAACTGTTTATGTATTTATATCAGCTGTCTAGTTCCCCTTATTACAAGCTCTGCTTAGTTTGGGATTAAATGACGTTGTGTCTAAGATGTCGGAAAATATTTATTTATTTAAAAATACTTATTTACTTAATTAAGGTTATACTCTGGAGCCCGGCATCCGATATCAGGTTCTTC